>JAUCMX010000021.1:13068874-13688874 GCA_033459395.1 Hemibagrus guttatus | reverse complement strand
TGTCGTCACTTCCTCTTCTCCAGGAGGACTCATGGTGCAGGTTACTCCTTCTGTGCAGTTTTCATCTGTGGGTTACAAGGTCATTTGCCTGAATGCACATTCAGGCATGATATAAAGGTGCAAAGTGAGTTTTTTTCCTCTCATTTTGTTCAACTCCAAATCCACCAATAGCATAGAGCGGGGATATTCAACTAATATTAGACATACAATTCCTAACTTACAAAGGTCCAACTAACATAACTGAATTGCAAAACAGTTACCTTTTAAATGTTTTAACACATAATTAATTAATTAATGGCTTTAAAGAAGACTTTTCTAGTAGTAATGTTTTCTTTCCTAGTGGTGTTTCACCTTACTACTACTTTTAACTAGTGCCTTAGACTTATCCCTTTCGTATTTAATGCTGAGAGAATAAATGTTTACTTCTCCATCTCCAACCAGCAAAATCTGTGAAAATTACTCCACTTTTTAGTCTAATGAGCTGCCTTCAGCTAAATAATGTACAAATAATTGCGTGTGACTGAATGAGCTGTAATGGAGAATCTTCTACAAAAGCTGCAGTGGTTCACTTGCAGCTAAGTGGCTGAAATACCTCCAGGTTTTATACATGTTAGTTTCCTCTGCTCAGTGTGTTGACGAACAGAATCAAGTCTAGTCACAGAATGGGACGTGGTTTCATTTCAAAATGAGATCCGACAAAGCATGAATTGTTTAAAAAGACTGATGAATCAAAGAAAACATGCTTGATTGACAGCCCTCTATTTCAGACTCCTCCTACTGCCCTCAAGCAAAACTTAACAGCACAAACAAGAGTATCTTGTTCCGTCAGGCATGAAAATATTATTCGAGATCTAATGGATGTGTGTTCATCAAAATGGCCCTGTTATCAGTGGGATTAACACACGTGTAACCTTTATATAAAGACCGTCATAGCCCGGTTTATATTGAAATTCAGACAATATAAAGTGTTCACACTGTAATTCTTCAGTTTCAGCAGTGCAGGTCATGTGCCCACAAGACAAATATTAACCTATTTTGAAGCTAGTGGGTGCATGTGTTGAGGATGCAGAAGATAGGGATAGGTGGAGAGAGATGATTCGCTGTGGCGACCCCTGAAGAGAAAAGCCGAAAGAAGAAGAAGAAGAAGATAAATTACTGAAGGATTTAAGCCTCTGGGGTAAAGCAATATTGTCACAGAAAGAAGAAAACTAACTGCATAATAAAGATTTATAAAAAGAAACTGGACTGTTATCTAACCACTTGTCCTTACATAAGCATATGCAAATGAACTCTGCTAAAATCCACGACTTTTCTAGTGTGCCGTGAGCGAGCTCCATCCGTTACAGTGTGTTGTGAGTGTTTCATCATTACCATGACCCAAGAAACACCATCACAATCACATTATGTAAAAATACAACTACAGTGTTGTTTTGCCTACATTATGCAGCACTTCCTGTGCGCTCGTTTAGTCTTGGGTTGTGTCTGTGTCTGGTTACAGAGACAAAGCTTAGATTGAATTTGACTGATTAAGTAGCTTTCAGATGACAACAGCTGCGATAAGCTTCCATTAGCAGACAGACTAAGCAAACAGAGATCCTTCTCGTTTATTTACCTTCCAGCCATTTGCTTTTTTTTTTTTTTTTTTTTACAGAGAGCAACACTATACTTGACATGTTTTAATGGGTTCATGAGAGGTGGAAACCCAGGCTGAGAACAACTCTGTTCATCTTCTCAACCCACCCCCTCCTTTGAGCTCCACCTCCCGTTAAAAAAAAAGTTGTTTACCAATGGCCCTAACGTTAAACAATTGGCAGAGGTGACAATCCAATCAGAAGTTGTTACTGTGGAGAGCATTTCACTTTCAGCCAATCAAAATCCAAGACTTCTTCCTGGAGTATACGTGTCTGAAAAGTTTCCTCATGTTCTTGTTTGACTTGATCTGCCTGATCACACGCTCACAGAGTGTAAGGCGACACATCCGGGAAAGGACACATGAAGCCTGACCGACTGGTCAACTAATTTTCATAAACTTGAAGAACCACGTAAATAAGCAGCTTCTCTACCTTTCCTCTCTAACTGATTAACTGATTCTCTAACTGATTAATCCTCCATCACAGACTTGTTTAGTAAACCATGCAGTACTAGCTCTACATGACGGCCAAATATGGGACGGAAACAACATGATTGACTGAGGCAGCAAAATTTACGCTCGGCACGCTTGAACCTCAGTGAGGACAGCGTTCAGTCAAGGAGGAAAATGATTTGCACTGCATTCAGTAATACAGGAGAGCAAGAGAGACGAGCGGGCATTCCACAGGCTTGTGCACATGGTGCGAAATGCCTGAGAAATATTTTGCTCACTCCATACAAACCAGGTCAAAAGACTCGGGCTATAAACAAGAAGTAAAAAACAAACTGTTCCTTGACCAAGCTCTCTTTTCTTTCTTTCTTTCTGCTGAAGTTAATAAGATGAAAAAACACAACTCATCATGTTACTGAAAACCCAAAGTCCTCCATCCTTCCTCCAGACTTTCGCCTGGTGAAAAAACAATGTTACACCTTCACCTCTGACTGTTACAAAGCACTGGCACTGGAGACTCCTTCCATAAATGCTGAATAAACTTCTATTTCTATCAGGAAAATGTCAATATTTCATTTATTACTCGTCTTAGATTATGTGTTCACCTTACATGTCTATTAGCTGTTACTATAGAAAATGACAACATATTAGACCATGTGCATTAAAATAAATTTATGATTTGTGGAGCTAATATTGTAGAAAATGACTCTTCTGATCAATTCAACAGTGCGTGGTATGAAGAGATTTTCATTCAATAGCAACAGCTTGCAGTATATTGTAGAGTTTAAGTGTTTTATTTTCGAAAAAAGCTGCTGATCTGAGTTTATATTAAAGATGTTGGCGATCAGTTCTGAGCAGGTTTAATAAGAAGGCTACCTTGGCATGCCTTAATAGCACATGCTTCTCTCTGGAGTTGTCCATCTGCTCCGGAAACATAGCACCAGGGCTCATCTGAGTCATCGGGATTACGGCAGTAGTTATGGTCCCCTACAACTGTAGAGAAACAGACCACATTAACCAACGGAGACTTAAAAGTATGCTGGGAGTTTAATAGAGCTTGTCTCTCTGACCCAGATAAATGTCATGTCTAAAAGAATAGGGGAGAAAAGCAGAGAACTTTAAAAAAAAAAAAAAGACAAATACAGTGTCCGAGTTTTGGCACATGGCTGACTCTGCTACATAACAGTACAAAGGGTTGCACAAACATATCCTTAATCAGGATGTTTTTCTACTGTTATTCTCCTATTGTGTGTGTGTGGGGGGGGGGGGGGGGGGGGGGGGTGAAAGAGAGATTGAGTGAGTGAGTGAGTGAGTGAGTGAGTGAGTGAGTGAGGGGGGCATGGGTGTGCGAGTGAGATAGAGAGATGGAGAGACAGAGGGAGAGGGAGAGAGAGAGAGAGAGAGAGAGAGAGAGAGAGAGAGTAAAAGAGAGAGAGAGTGAGTGAGTGAGTGAGTGAGAGGGAGATAGAGAGACAGAGAGGGAGAGAGAGAGAGTGTGAGAGAGAGTGAGAGTGCATGGGTGTGTGAGTAAGAGGGAGATAGAGAGACAGAGAGAGAGGTTGTGCATGAGTGTGAGAAAGTGTGTGCGAGTGCGTGAGAGTGTGTAAGCAAACTGTCCTATTCTAAATTGGAGACATTTTTAAAACAAAGATGCTAAAAATATTTTCCTTTATACTAATGACCTTGGATCTGGTTGACCAGTGAAGACACCACAATGCCTGATATTCCAAGTTAGCTTTTTAATTCTGCACCAAGACGACAAACACTGGTTTCTCGTGCTTTCAGACTTATTATAAAACCAGTCTGTAGCCTAATCAGGACACGTTAACGTCCCCCCAAGCCATGAATCGATCAGGAGCCTACGAAACTAATTTGATACTCAAGATTCTGAGCTTTATCCTTTAATCATGTACTATTAGTTGAAGATGATGTTCCATTAGTTCTACCTCTGGTGTAAACTGCCTGGGAACTAATTACTGCTTAATCAGACACTCCATACAAACTAGGTCAGGGGACTCTTGAACCAATTCCAACATACCTGCTGAGTAAGGCATAAAAAGGAAGGAAGGAATAAATAAATAAATAAATAAATAAATAAATAAATAAATAAATAAAGACAGGGTGTGCTGTTACAGAAAAATAATCAGCAACACTGATAAGCATCACACCCTGAAGTGTTTTATTTCTTATATACCACAGCAATTTACCAACACACATATTTTGCATGACACTTACTTTTTTCATTTCTAGCTACATTTAAAGTTGAGGAACAGCCAAATAAAATTAGTTCCTATATTCCCTTACATTATAACAGCTATAAACAGCCATACCTTCTTCAGCCTCTATTTTTTTTTTTTTTTTTTTTTGCTAATTAAATCAATAAGACAAAAAAAGCCCTCAGCCATCCACAGTGAAGAATCAAGTCCATAGATATTAAAATTAAAACACAACAAAGTGTGCTGTTTTTAAAAAAAATGATCACCAATTGTGTATATTGTGTATATTTATGTAACAGGTGGGAGATACAGCTTGCTTTCTCTCCATTGCTGGAACACACAATTACAATGCCCCATGTGAATACAGCATTAAATAGAGAATACAGTGACAGAATGACTACAGAGCAAATATTAAGCCTACAGCAATGCTCTTACGTGGCAAATGTCATGCAGACCTTTTTGCACTAATGAACTGCACGTATGCAGGGTTTTTTTTCTTTTTGCACCTTCTTGACTCTTGACTTGAACAATCAAACGCATATATAGGTGGTGGCACCCTTGCGTGTGCTCTAGCCCAGTCTTTGCCACAGAGTTTGTTCGAAAAGCTGGACAAACCAGCGAGTCACAAATCCCTGTATCCCTTCTCTGTATCCCTTGTATTGCTTCTCTCTCTCTTTCTCTCTGTTTCCCTCTCACTCTCTTTCCCTCTCTCTCTGCTTGCTTCTCTCTCTCTTTCTCTCTGTTTCCCTCTCACTCTCTTTCCCTCTCTCTCTGCTTGCTTCTCTCTCTCTTTCTCTCTGTTTCCCTCTCACTCTCTACTTCCCCTCTCTCTCTCTCCCCCCCGTTTCCCTCTCTCTCTCACTACTTGCATCTCTCTCTCTCTCTGCTTGCATCTCTCTCTTCTCTCTCTCTCTCTCTCACTCTCTTTCCTTCTCTCTATTTCCCTCTCACTCTCTGCTTCCCTCTCTCTCTTTCCTTCTCTTTCTGCCTCTCTCTCTCTGCTTCCCTCTCTCACTCTCTTTCTCCCTCTCATCTCTCTGCTTCCCTCTCTCTCTCTGTTTCCCTCTCACTCTCTGCTTCCCTCTCTCTCTTTCTGCTTCCCTCTCTCACTCTCTTTCTCTGTTTCCCTCTCACTCTCTTTCTCTCTGTTTCCCTCTCACTCTCTTTCCCTCTCTCTCTGCTTGCTTCTCCCTCTCACTCTCTCTGCTTCCTCTCTCACTCTCTTCTCCCTCTCACTCTCTCTGCTTCCCTCTCTCTCTCTCTTTCTCTCTGTTTCCCTCTCACTCTCTGCTTCCCTCTCTCTCTTTCCTTCTCTTTCTGCTTCCCTCTCTCACTCTCTTTCTCTGTTTCCCTCTCACTCTCTTTCTCTCTGTTTCCCTCTCACTCTCTTTCCCTCTCTCTCTGCTTGCTTCTCTCTCTCTCTTTCTCTGTTTCCCTCTCACTCTCTTTCCCTCTCTCTGCTTGCTTCTCTCTCTCTTTCTCTCTGTTTCCCTCTCACTCTCTTTCCCTCTCTCTCTGCTTGCTTCTCTCTCTTTCCCTCTCACTCTCTTTCCCTCTCTCTCTGCTTGCTTCTCTCTCTTTCTCTCTGTTTCCCTCTCACTCTCTTTCCCTCTCTCTCTGCCTCTCTCTCTCTCTCACTCTCTTTCCCTCTCTCTCTGCTTGCTTCTCTCTCTCTTTCTCTCTGTTTCCCTCTCACTCTCTTTCCCTCTCTCTCTGCTTGCTTCTCTCTCTCTTTCTCTCTGTTTCCCTCTCACTCTCTTTCCCTCTCTCTCTGCCTCTCTCTCACTCTCTTTCCCTCTCTCTCTCCCCTCTCTCTCTCTCTCTCTCACTCTCTTTCCCTCTCTCTCTGCTTGCTTCTCTCTCTCTTTCTCTCTGTTTCCCTCTCACTCTCTTTCCCTCTCTCTCTGCTTGCTTCTCTCTCTCTTTCTCTCAGTTTCCCTCTCACTCTCTTTCCCTCTCTCTTTGCCTCTCTCTCTCTCTCTCACTCTCTTTCCCTCCCCTCTGCTTGCTTCTCTCTCTCTTTCTCTCTGTTTCCCTCTCACTCTCTTTCCCTCTCTCTCTGCTTGCTTCTCTCTCTCTTTCTCTCTGTTTCCCTCTCACTCTCTTTCCCTCTCTCTCTGCCTCTCTCTCACTCTCTTTCCCTCTCTCTCTGCCTCTCTCTCTCTCTCTCACTCTCTTTCCCTCTCTCTCTGCTTGCTTCTCTCTCTCTTTCTCTCTGTTTCCCTCTCACTCTCTTTCCCTCTCTCTCTGCTTGCTTCTCTCTCTCTTTCTCTCTGTTTCCCTCTCACTCTCTTTCCCTCTCTCTCTGCCTCTCTCTCACTCTCTTTCCCTCTCTCTCTGCCTCTCTCTCTCTCCCCACTCTCTTTCCCTCTCTCTCTGCTTGCTTCTCTCTCTCTTTCTCTCTGTTTCCCTCTCACTCTCTTTCCCTCTCTCTCTGCCTCTCTCTCACTCTCTTTCCTCTCTCTCTGCCTCTCTCTCTCTCTCTCACTCTCTTTCCCTCTCTCTGCTTGCTTCTCTCTCTCTTTCTCTCTGTTTCCCTCTCACTCTCTTTCCCTCTCTCTCTGCTTGCTTCTCTCTCTCTTTCTCTCTGTTTCCCTCTCACTCTCTTTCCCTCTCTCTCTGCCTCTCTCTCACTCTCTTTCCCTCTCTCTCTGCCTCTCTCTCTCTCCCCACTCTCTTTCCCTCTCTCTCTGCTTGCTTCTCTCTCTCTTTCTCTCTGTTTCCCTCTCACTCTCTTTCCCTCTCTCTCTGCTTGCTTCTCTCTCTCTTTCTCTCTGTTTCCCTCTCACTCTCTTTCCCTCTCTCTCTGCTTGCTTCTCTCTCTCTTTCTCTCTGTTTCCCTCTCACTCTCTTTCCCTCTCTCTCTGCCTCTCTCTCTCTCTCTGTTTCCCTCTCACTCTCTTTCCCTCTCTCTCTCTCACTCTCTTTCCCTCTCTCTCTCTCTCTCTCTCACTCTCTTTCCCTCTCTCTCTCTCACTCTCTTTCCCTCTCTCTCTCTCTCTCTCACCCACCTGTGGACATGTCAGGGTGCAGAGTGACGTCATAGTCCCGGTTCGTGCTGTTCCAGTTCAGACAGAGACTGCCTGAGGAGGATTTCTGCTGCTCTCCCCTGTACTGCACACCATTTCCATATATGCACTCTGCAAAGTGTTACAGAACATGTTTAGGTGAATCAATACATCCATTCCTTACAGTGCAGCAGCAATCTGGGTAGCGCTCACAAAGTCACGTGGTCTGCCAATAACACAGTGTGTTTATTTCACATGCTTTATTAAAAACAAGGAAATTCCCCCCGGGTTCAGACGCGGGTTACGTTCACATGCATAACAACAAGTAATAAAACTGAGCCTTTTTTTTTTAATTTATTGTAGTTTTCTGAAAGTTTATTGGAAATCTTAATTTGGTGCACTATGAAAATATTAAGGACAAATCTCGCAACACGCATGTCAGAATGAATAGAAGTCTCAGACGAACATAATTGATGGGTGTGAATAACACTTTAGATCCGTTTTTATACTTTTTTTTTTTTTTTTTTTTTTAACAAAACTTACTTTTTCTAATAATCTAAACAAAGAACAAAGGGACTCCTACCTTCAAGAAGCGACAAACAATCTCCCAAAGCAATGCATAGCAAAAACACAAAGTGCACAGGACTAGCCATGTTAAATACCGACGTTTAGCCTACTAGCAGCTGGAGTTCATGATGAATCGAGATAAAAAATCGTGAAAAATGATTTTGCTGAGAAGAAGCTACTGCACCCTGATTAAAGCTCTCCGAGAAGCGCAGCCCTTTTTGTTTTGGTAAAACCCGTTCTTATGCAGCGTTCACAAGCTCTTCAGATTCAGCGTGTGTACGAGTTAGGAGCACATGAACCGCCCCCAGTGCTAAACAGCCTACCAGTGCGGAAAATACGACTTGTTTTTATGTTCCCGACATATTATATCCACCAATTTGTGCTAGTGCCAAATAAACCAATAACAAAACACAAAACGCCACTCAACTGCGACTTCATGTGTCTACATGTGTCTTTTTTTTTATTGTTGTTTTCATTTTTATTTGCATTTATAACACGGGTTGTCACTATTTATCCTTAAACATCTTTCCAGTTCATGCCTATTTATTTCCACATCCATACGCCTTAATGCCAATGCTTATCAAGTCAAAATTACAAACATCTAACTGTGAGAAACTTTCGGGGAGCATGTGAACCCTCCATCAGCCCCAGCTTCGTAAACAGCCTCCTGTTATGCGCGGAAGCGGCGGCGCGCATTGGGGGGACGCGCATCACTCTTGAGCTCCTACCACGTTATTATTATTATTGTATAAAATAGTTTAGATTAAAAAATATGGTTTAAATAAATAAATATTTGTTATATACGCAAATATTGAATCTAGAAATTCATGTATGTCATGTAGTAGCAGTAGAAGCATCAGCCTTTTAATTTTAATGTTTATACCTGATTACCTCTGCAACATGCTATAAAATCTAATTGAGATACATAAAGAAAACATTTTATGTATTTTATAATATAAAAGACTACGTCAAAGTGATCAACAGCTAATTTCACATTTCTTCAACACATCGACTTATCACAAAAACAAAACATGATGAAAGTGTCTTGGAATGAGAATGTCCCTGAAGTTCAATCTAACAACTATCTTCAGACTTTTATGTCTGCATCCTCAACCACTTTTCCCATTCAGTTCACATGTGAAGAAGCCCTGACACATTTGGTTGCAGCTGCTAAATATCAAGCAAAAGAAAGAGAAGTCCAGAGGTTCACAACACTGAGCAGTGGCCAATCAGATGCTTTGTAAACAGGAGTCTGATTCTTAAAGTCTTAAAGCCTGCTTTCTTCTACACACTGAATCATTTGGTCACCATTTCAGATCATTTCAAATAAAAATTGAAGAAACCTTTCCTAAAACAGAACTTGTTGGATATTACATATGCATAAATCGTCTTTTTTTCTCTCCATTAAATGTAATATATAATACAATGGATTCTCTTGTTGGAATATAGCTCACCTCGTGACCCAAAGAATAGAGATCTAGCTAGAAGGTCTGATTGCAGAATGTTTAATTGTTTCACCATGTTGATACAAACTACACTACTCTATTGGGCTTGCTACAGCATTCTAGAGAATGGCAGTAAATAGTCACACGTAATTGAACCAGATGGTCAGCTTCCTGTTCCACAACACTCTCAGGCCAAACAGCATGCACTCTAGCCAACTGGCACTACTTCTAATTAATACCACAGAGTTTCCATAATAAAACTTTCCAGAGTTTTTCAGTCTAGTGGCTCTTTGTGCTCCTAACATGTGTGTGAAAAGTCTTTCATTCAGTCTCCTGATATTGTTTTGTTTGGTTTAATTTCAGTCAGGTGGTTTGCTAAATTCTTCAACGTAAAGCTGAACTTAATAGCAAATAAATTCCCAAGCGCACCAGCACTTGTGTAATTCACACATAATTTCATAGTATGGATAAGTGCTCAAAGTGTTCTGTCTTCCTTTGCATCACAAGTGAGAGGAACTGTTTCTTGGATTTTCACAAGGGATGAAATGGGATTAAATTCGGAAATAGCATGGATGGTTAGAATGAAATAAATGAAATGAATAAATAAATGAATGAATAAATAACAAAAAAACAAACAAATAAAAAATCAATATATATATATAAACATGACAAGAGTCAAATCACAGCAAATCATTTCCTCACGTAAATACTATAAAAAATTATATAATTAACATTTATTATAAAGACTTTAGGCATTATTATTATGGGAAAGACACCTATGGGAAAAACAACCTTTAAATAAAATAAGTCAAAATAAGTTTAAATAAAAGCAAAGCAAAAAAAAAAAAGATCAACTTTACATCATTCATTCATTCATTGTCTACCGCTTATCCGAACTATTTTCTGGTGACGGGGAGCCTGTGCCTATCTCAGGCGTCATTGGGCATCAAGGCAGGATACACCCTGGACAGAGTGCCAACCCATCGCAGGGCACACACACTCTCATTCACTCACACAATCACACACTACGGACAATTTAGAGATGCCAATCAACCTACCATGCATGTCTTTGGACTTGGGGAGGAAACCGGAGCACCCGGAGGAAACCCCTGAGGCACGGGGAGAAAATGTTTTATGCCGGATGCTCTTCCTGACGCAACCCTCCCATTTTTCCGGACTTGGGACCAGCACTGCATCTAGTGGCTAGGGTTGAGGCACTGGCTGGGAATCGAGCCCGGGCCTTCCGCATGATAGGCGAGAAACCTACCACTGAGCCACCAATGCCCCACAACTTTACATCAAAGCAGCCAAATAAATGAGCTATGGTGTACTCTATTTTTAGTAGTTGCAAGCTAAATGCTGGACGTTGGTGGCGTAGTGGTAGATTTCTCGCCTACCATGCAGAAGGCCCAGGTTCGATTACCAGCCACTGAATGCAGTGCTGGCCCCAAGCCTGGAAAAATGGGAGGGTTGCGTCAGGAAGGGCATCCGGCGTAAAACCTGTGCCAAGTTGTTGTGTTGTGGCGACCCCAAACAGGGAGCAACTCTTGCAAGCTAAATCTACTTCCCAAGGTATTATACACAACATGGCCAACACTGGCTGTACATCTAACATGAAATCTACAGTGATTGTGTCACAATTTTCAGTAAATACGTCAACACTGCATACAGTCATCAGGTAAATAGTATTTCAGTATGTTAGAAATATGTTACTTTTCTGTACTTGACATTTCTATGCTAAGTTTGTTGCAGTGCTACCGGTACTCAGTATATGTGGAAAATGAATGTAAATTGCAGTCATTAAAAGCAATAGTGATTTAATTTAGTCTATTAGAAATTCTGATGTAAACTCTCACTGCCATTGTATCTTTATAATTTGCGTTTGCTCACAAAAAAGTATTTATAAGCAAACTAGTACAAAATCTCTGCTAAGCGCTAGCTACATTAGCAAAGCTGTTTATTTCAAGTAAAAGATAAACTAGTAGAAAGCTAGCAACATTCCAAAGAACTCTGAAAACATTCCCTCCACTTGGAGTACAGAGCGTATAGCAAGAGTACAGAGCAGCACACATCAGATTCAAAACACTGATGCTTGCCTACAAAGACATAAATGGACCAGCACACTTCCTCAAAGCTATCACTCCTTGCACTGCACTATATGCTCCTTCCAATCTATTAGCACTGCTCAACTGGTCCCACCATCTCTCAGGATAAGAGGTAGTTATACATCAAGACTCTTCTGTTCTGGCACCGAGGTGGTCGAAGGAACTTCACTGGCCATCTTCAAACGATGGGTGTAGACCTACTGCATATTTTTGTTTTATGTGTTTATGTATATATTGTTTTTAAGAAATGTGCTAGAATTCCTAACCAACAGAGTTTTAGGCTAATGGTATCCTAAGCCTGTAACCTAGTGAATGAGTGTTGATGTATTCATTGAAAAAGACTTGAAAGCACTTTTGTATGTTGCTCTGGATAACGGCGTCTGCCAAATGCTGTAAGTGTAAATGTATATCCACATTTCCAAGTGAATGATAGACTACACTATCTGGTATCACCCTGAAAAGAATGGGTTCCTTCAGACTCTCAAGGTTTCTTCCTCAAGGATGTCAGGGAGTTTTCCCTGGCTGCTGTGACCTCCTTGCTCCACAGGAGTGGCATTGAGATAATTTATTATAGATTAATATAGAATAAATGGATTTACTACTAGATTTAGTAAACAGGTAACTTCTGAAGGAAATTGGATCCACTGGATTTTAATTAGGGGGATAAGAGTAAAGGGAGCTGAATACAAATGCACACCACATTTTTCAGATTTAAAAAATTCTGAAAACCATTTATCATTTTCCTTCCACTTCACAATTATGTGCCACTTTGTGTTGGTCCATCACATAAAATCACAATAAAATAAAAAAAATTTTGCCGGTTGTAACATGACAAAATGTGGGAAAATTCAAGGGGTATGAATACATTTGCAAGGCATTGTAATTCACTAAAACACAATTCTGACATGTCTTCAATTAATAGAAATGGACATTATTTAAAACCTCACACACACCCTTTGTGTAAGTAGGACCAGAATGATGTCCTCTTCTTTCACTAAACTGATTATTAGACACCTCAACCTAAGCTTCAATTGTTTTTGTTCATATGTACTCATAAAGAGATTATAACAGGAAACAGGAGCATCTTCTCTCAAGGATTAAAGATGAAAAAAACCTAATTGTGTCACCTTTTAACATGTTCACAGTGATGTACACACACAAATTCAAACTCTTTCTAAAATGTCATTCCTCAATATCTCTCTAATGTGGTATACAATTTCTGACTGCTACAAATATGTAGCATTATATCATGTTCATCATGAAACACATGTCAGTGTCACTAACCCCTGACTAAGATCAGCGCTGTGGTGTTTCTGAATGAAGTTATCACTCACCTTCTCATCATGATATAAAAACATTCATACAAATTAGGTGATACACAGGGAGTTGATCATTTAAGGGACCAGGACCAGGGACCAGAGCCAGGGATCAGGACCAGGGATCAGGACCAGGAATCAGGGCCAGGGATCAGGACCAGGGATCAGGACCAGTAATCAGGGCCAAGGATCAGGACCAGGGATCAGGACCAGGGATCAGGACCAGGGATCAGGACCAGGGACCAGGGATCAGGACCAGGGACCAGAGCCAGGGATCAGGACCAGGGATCAGGACCAGGGACCAGAGCCAGGGATCAGGACCAGGGATCAGGACCAGGGATGGTTTCTTTGGAAACAGCTCTCACAGTCCAAGTACACATGTGGACAAAATTATTGGTACCCTTCCATTAAAGGAAGAAAAACCCACAATGGTCACTGAAATAACTTGAAACTGACAAAAGTAAGTAATAATCTTCTTCTCCTTCTTTCGGGTTTTCCCTTCAGGGGTCACCACAGCGAATCATCTCTTTCCACCCATCCCTTTCTTCTGCATCTTCAACACCCACTAGCTTCATACTTTTATTTATTCCATCCATATACCTCCTCTTTGGGCTTCCTCTTTGCCTCCTGCCTGGCAGCTCCATGTCCAACATTCTCCTACCAATATACTCACTCTCCCTCCTCTGAACATGTCCAAACCATCTTAATCTGGCCTCCCTAACTTTGTCCCCCAAACATCCAACATGAGCTGTCCCTCTGATGTACTCGTTCCTAATCCTGTCCAACCTTGTCACTCCCAAGAGAACCTCAACATCTTTGACAAAAGTAGTAATAAATAAAAAATGACTGAAAATTGACTAATGAAAATCAGACATTGCTTTTGAATTGTGGTTCAACAGAAGCATTTAATAAAACAAACTGAAGAAGTTGCTTTCGGCTGCTCCCTGTTCGGGGTCGCCACAGCGGACCAACTGGTCCGCACAACAACTTGGCACAGGTTTTACGCCGGATGCCCTTCCTGCCGCAACCCCCCCATTTTTCTGGGCTTGGGACCAGCACTGCATCCAGTGGCTGGGGTTGAGGCATTGGCTGGGAACCGAACCCGGGCCTTCCGCATGATAGGCGAGCAACCTATCACTGAGCCACCAATGCCTCATTTAATAAAACAAACTAATGGGCAAAAATGATGGTACCCCTAGAAAAAACAATCTGACCATAGGGACATGTTAAACTAATGCGTGTCCTGTAATTAGCATCACAGATGTTTTTAAATTTGTAATCAGTCAGTCTGCCTATTTAAAGGGTGAAACATGGACCACAAAAAGCTAAGAGAGAAGAGAAGAGAAGAGAAGAGAAGAGAAGAGAAGAGAAGAGAAGAGAAGAGAAGAGAAGAGAAGAGAAGAGACGTTTAGGAGATTTGAAGGAAAATTATAAACAAGCATGTTAATGGTAAAGGCTATAAGACCATCTCCAAACAGTTTGATGTTCCTGTGACTACAATAGCACAGATTATTCAGATTTTTAAGGTTCAAAAAAGTGAAAAAAGCAAAACTGGAATTTGCATATTAACAAGCCACAAAGCTTCTGGGAGAATGTCCTTAGGACAGATTAGACAAAACTGGAGCTTTTTGGCAAGTCACACCAGCTCTACGTTCACAGACGCAAAAATGAAGCATACAAAGAAAAGAACACTGTACCTACTGTGAAACATGGAGGAGGCTCTGTTATGATCTGGGGCTGCTTTGCTGCATCTGGCACAGGGTGTCTTGAATCTGTGCAAGGTGCAATAAAAGCTCAAGATAATCAAAGCATTCTGGAGTGAAATGTGCTCAAAGATCATAGACTCCCTTTGTGTAAGTAGGACCCGGATGATGTCCTCTTCTGTCAGTAAACTGATTATTAGATATCTCAACCTAAGCTCTATTCAGGTTCAATTGTTTTCATTCATATTCTCTCGTAAAAAGTCACTGTAACAGGAAAACGCTAAAGCTAATTGTCACCTTAACAGATTTGCAGTGATGTGAAAAACCAGTACACAGAAGCTCTCACAATTCAACCTGTACTTAGAAGGATGTTCTATTACTAATAGCTCTACAGTGAAAGACCTGGGCGTAATATTAGACAGCAACTTGTCCTTTGAAAAACATATTTCCGATATTACAAAAATAGCCTTCTTCCACCTCAGAAATATCGCCAAGCTTAGGAACATTTTATCTGTATCTGATGCAGAAAAGCTAGTTCACACATTCATGACCTCCAGACTGGACTATTGTGATGCATTACTAGGTGGTTGTCCTGCATCTTCAATAAACAAGCTACAGTTAGTCCAGAATGCAGCCGCCAGAGTTCTTACCAGGTCAAGAAAATATGATCATATAACACCAATATTATCATCCCTGCACTGGCTGCCTGTTAAATTTAGAATTGATTATAAACATGCACTACTTACATACAAGACTCTAAATGGTTTAGCTCCCACATATCTAGCCAGTCTTCTAACACGTTACAATTCATCATGCTCCTTAAGATCTCAAAACTCCAGACTTCTGGTAGTTCCCAGAATATCAAAGTCTACAAAAGGGGGTAGAGCGTTTTCGTATTTAGCTCCTAAATTTTGGAACAGTCTTCCTGACAGTGTTCGGGGCTCAGACACAGTCTCCCAGTTCAAACGTAAACTAAAGACATATCTCTTTAGCCAGGCATACACCTAATACATCCCATAACTTTGTGCTCCAATACATCTGATTAAATGCACATCATCATCTAGTGCCTGCTAATATTATGAACAGCAGCTACGCTAATTACTTTCCATTTGTTTCCCTTCTTCTACCCACCCCCGAGCCACACAGAGATTGTGCCAGCTCTGGTGGCATCCAGAGATGGACCAGCTCCAGCCGGGTTCTGCTTTTTGAGGACTGGAGATTTCAAAGCAGCACTGCCAACACTATGTGGACATTTTACACATAACATTCTACACATGCTGTATCTGCATCACACAACTAATGCAGAAAGGACACTGTTCATATCACACTCTCCGGTGTCACCCAAATGAGGATGGGTCCCCTTTTGAGTCTGGTTCCTCTCAAGGTTTCTTCCTAATACCATCTAAGGGAGTTTTTCCTTGCCACAGTCGCCTCAGTCACCTCAGGCTCGCTCACTAGGGAAAATTTTGTCTAACATCTAGGACTGTTTGTTTGTATGTTTGTTGTTTCTTATGTTCTGTAAAGCTGCTTTGAGACAATGCTCTTTGTTAAAAGTGCTATACAAATAAAATTGAATTGAATTGAATTGAATTGAATTGAATGTACACCCACAAATTCAAACTCTTTCTAAAATGTCATTCCTCAATATCTCACTAATGTGGTATACAATTTCTGGCTGCTACAAATATGTAGCATTATATCATGTTCATCATGAAACACACCTTCTCCTTCTTCGCACACAGTTCACTGCGTAAAGGAAAATACAAACATCTACATATTATGAGCACATTTATAATTTCCTCGTAATGCAACAGATTAAATCGAAATGAAAACTCTATTATATACTATTGAATACAATGTGTAAGCATATGGCTAACTATTCTGTATTTAGAAAATAGATATGATCCTAACACTGGCATCATATTAACATTAGTCTTAATAGTCACAATAAATTAAATAGAAAGAAATAAACTATTTTATACTGCTTCATGTATTTTAGATACAGGAAGCAATAGCTTTTAGCAATCAAGATTAGCTAAAAGCTAATTCGAGCTAGCCAACATAGAATGGAGTCAGTCGGCTTTGCTAATGTAGCTAGCGCTTAACATAGAATCCCTACAAGTTTGCTTATAAATACTTTTTAGCGAGCAAACACAAATTACAAAGATACAATGGCGCTGAGCCTTTACGTTAGAATGTCTAATAGACTAAATTAAATCGCTATTGCTTTTAATGACTGCCGTTTACACTCTTCATTTTCCACATATACTCCAGTATCGGTAGCATAGCTACAAACTTAGCGATTAAATGTCGAGTACAGAAAAGTAACATCTTCATAACATATTGAAATACTATTTGACTGGTAACCGTATCCACTGTCAAGGTATTTACTGAAAATTCTAACATAATCATATAATTCACAAACGATCATTCATTCATTTTGTGTATTTTCTAACCAGCAAGTAATTATTTTGAAACTACAAAGAATTTCTGCAGAGAAAAGGAATTATTCTGTATAAAATGGCAGCTGATTGTTCCACCTTTGGCACAGAAAAGGCTCAAACAGAAAACCCCCCAGAGGTGCTAAGAAGTAATTGGGAAGGATTCTAAAAAAAATAAATCCTGCTGTGGACACTAAGTGACTCTTCACCTGGCAAATGGGCCTGTAATGAGGCTTAAAGCATGCTGTATTCCCCTGCTGATTCACTTATCCAACTCCATCTCTGCTGCTGCCACGAATTACATCACCGCCTGAATACAAGCACTCCATCCACTGCTGAGGAAACCAGATCAGACATGGCTAATTCAGAGGGATGAGATATGTGAAGGAGGGAAATAAAGAGGGAGAATGAACGAGTATAGAGGCGTAGTACAAATGGGGAAGTGAGAGAGAGAGAGAGAAGAAAATGGGACGTGAATGCGGTTTATAAAAGCCAGAGGAGATAGTGTGGGTTGGAATAGGGCAGTTGAAACAGGTTCTGTGGAAACAGCACTCTGAAAACCCAGGGCATGGTTCTGGGTCCTTGGGTGCTTTTTTGACACAAATAAGCATGGTTTAAAATACAAGTTAGAAATACAAGTCAAAATTTAATCGGAGAAAATTACTTTTACATATCTAATATCAGATCAGATATTCAACTTCCTGGTTATGGTCAGACTACATGGTGGTATAGCATGCGATTTAAAAAAAAATAAATCATTAAAGAAGCAGTATGTATATTGAAGAGTCCCCAGCTACCTGCTAGGAGCCGTGCAAATTCAATGATGACATTACTTGAGCATGAGCTGTTTTTTTGTGACACTGAGCAGTGCTGAGACACTCTGAATCAGCTGTGGGGGATGGAGCTCCTTTCTGGGTTTAAAACTAGCTTCATCCAGATCACAGTGTTTTTAAGATCTCTCTGTAATGACATGCTTTTTAAAACATTCCACACTTCACCTTTAACATATTAGTCATACGTTTTCAGTCTCTGGTACTTTCTCATATTGTGTAAGTCACAAGCACACAAATATATACACAATCTAATGCCTGTAATATAACTAGGTGTATACAATTTTTTTTTTTTTTTTTTTTTTTTTTAAATGTGACATTATTAAAATAAAATAAATTTGAAAAAGCTAGTTATAATGAATAACGTTCATCCACTAGAACGTTATCCGGCTCCCACTCTGATATCTTCCACACAACTTTGTTTGAAGGAAGGAGAGCGATGTTTCCTGACATTCAGAACCACAACAACATTCAATCATCAATGCAATACTGACTCTCACTTTAATTTTGTTCTTCTACTTTACCTGGAATGAGGTAGATCAAGGTACCTAATGGTGTAACCCCATAGTCACTGTAAAACCCCAAGGTAACAATACAACAATCCCCAAACCCCTTGCGTCAGTTTACACTCGTTCTGTTCTGACACCATTAATAAAACTGTCTGGGATATAAACTCCACGCAGGCTGAGCCATGTATGTAAATCCAGCAGGTCCTGAGCTAAGACTGAAGGTTCAACCAGGGATCGAGTTTTTCTGGAAAT
The DNA here is from genome assembly GCA_033459395.1 of Hemibagrus guttatus. Taxonomy (NCBI): domain Eukaryota; kingdom Metazoa; phylum Chordata; class Actinopteri; order Siluriformes; family Bagridae; genus Hemibagrus; species Hemibagrus guttatus. The sequence goes on along the minus strand of JAUCMX010000021.1, from coordinate 13,670,402 downwards.
GTTTTGTAACTGCAGCAGAAAAGCAGCCTTGGCGTACAGCCCACAAAGGGCGCCATGGAAACGTGGCTCCATCAGCACACTCAGCCAATCAGGATCCAGAGTGTCACCTAGACAACACAGAACATTAATCATGTGACAGATCCAATCAATAATGTTCATGCTGCCTTAACAGACAACTTTTATTCTCAATAGAGTCAATGCCATGCAATGCTTTTAATGAAGTTTTTAAAAATACTACAGTGGATCACGTGACTACAGCGATAGTTAAGGAAGTCATTATAGTAATTGACTGTCAGATGTAATTACCTAAATGAAGCTTGGCACAGATTCTGAGGTTTTCTCTGACACAGACTGTATTTTCTTGTTCCCACTGATCCAGGAGCTTGGCAAGAACAGAGGATTCTGGGTATCGTTTTGCCAAGCAAAACAAATACGGCATCACGGTCTCAGAGATCACTGAAGGCTCTAAATACATGTTTGCGTTGTCCTGCTCATACAGACTGCTGCATCTGAGAAGCAAAGACAACACAAAAAACATGACAGTATAAATCTTTACATCTACTCAACAAATCGTTCCTTGCTACAGTAATTCTGATCAGCTATTGAAGCAACGAACTATTAAAGCAAAAAAAGACGAAAATAGGTGAAATTCCTGAAATAGAGGTGCCAACATTCCTAACAAGATAATTTTAGCAGACAGAGAAAAAAAACCTGCCAGTGGATGAGTTCACTGATTAAATAACTTACTTGGCAGTAACAGCAAAAAAACTGCAGGGAAAATGTCCAGGGTTGGTCACTATTTTAATAAAAAAACAGCCTCCATTTTTTTTCCCCAACCAAAGATACCACAGTCCTGCAATCTTGCGTCTATTGGCTCATGAACCCAGGGATCTCATGAAGTCAGAGGTAAAAAGTTCACCTAGATAACATCAGTACAACTGAAACGTCCGTGTAAATTGTAAGCTAAATGGTAAATGTTTGCAACTTTGCACTATAGTAATATGTAATGAAACCCTGTTTAAAACTGGTAGAGCTGTAAATCACAGGGTTCTGAAGTCCTGAGTGTGCAGACAGACTTGTTTACCTTACCTTGTAATACATACTTGTTTTATTTCACAGTGAGACAAAGAGAAGACTTACTTTCTACACTTGATTGCATCTGTTGCTGGAAACAATGCAGTGATTCACTGGGAGATTTCAGGTGATAAAAGTGTACGAGGGCTTGAGATTTTAGTCTCTGACTGGTTAATAATTAGTACTACAGCTATTCTTTAACTGATTGTTTATTTTATTCCAGGAATGCATGTCTCAGATGTTATAACCTTGTTCAGGTCATATATTTCAGCCACTGCACTATAAAAGAGCACCTAATATGCTGAGAACATTTTCTGGTCCTTATTAATGTGTGTGTGTGTGTGTGTGTACAACATGTGTGAGACTCACTGTGTGAGCTTTGCCGCCTGAAGTACACTTCTAATATCCCAATCTGGCAAGTGACACACCAAAGCCTCCAAAGTGCCCTCGCTATCCCAGAATTCCCCCAGTAGCAGGTCCAACAGCATGTGCAGCGATTGGTTGCTTGAGACTGCTTGAGACTTTGAGATGGCAGAAGCAAAGACGGCCGCCTGGGCTCTGACTTGCTGACTCTGATCCTGCAGTAGGTGCACACCTGTACTGATCAGCCTGCACGCACACACGCACACACACACATTCCCATTTTTCACTTGCTTGTGATGCTCTGTCAACTTCCTGCCAACAATGTAAACATAATAAATTTTATCAAGCTGCACACCCAGCTGTTGAATAGGCCTGAAGCTGAGGGTTGTATGCTGGAAACCTGATAAGGAAACCAGAAACCTGATAAACAGTGTGAGCTTAAAATGCCACACTTGTCAACGCAATGGCTAAAACACTGGTCTTTAGAGAGACTGAAATGATAAAGCGAGGATTTAAAGCTGACTTTTGTCCTGTGCTTGTTCAATCCAGATGCCTGTATGATGTAGTATTCAGCAACTATGTATTAAACAACTATGTATTTAGCCATAAGATGATGATAATAATCTGTGCTGTACATTTTAAAAACTGGCATAAAAATAGAAATAAATTGGAGACATGAAAAGAATGTTAGTACAAAAACCAACCTGGTACTGAGGGCTTTCAGAGCAGTGCAGCTCATCACGCTGCCGGTCACTATTGCAGCCCCAGTCAGAAGCAGAGCCACAGCACAGGCTAATCGCAGAGCTTCAGGAGCCTGAGCACATCTGTGTGTTTCTAATAACACACACCAACGCTGCAGTATAGCCATGTCAGTGCTAAGAGAGAGAGAGAAAATCACAATCATAACATATTTATTAACTATTCACTAAACTGTTCTCATCTTTATGGGCAACAGTTTTGTTCCTGTCTTTTCTATATGAACTGGGATTCTGTTAATGCAACCAATTGCCATTTTCCTCTCTTTCAATCCCCATGGGCAACTTGACTAATAGCACCCCCTGGTGGGGAATCTCCTGCCTTGTATACAATGTGTGAGTCATTTTTTAGGAGTTTTTGTGATCACTGTGAACGAGGGACATTGCTCGACCTGTTCAGATGAATAAAAGCACAATAGAAGACGAGTCACCTTGGAGAAAGTAACAGAGACAGAACACACAGGCTCTGAGAGAGGAGCTCTGGCCCTCCTCGGCTTCCCTCCAGATCCTCCAGGAGGAGATGCACACACTGATGGAGCTCTTCCTCTTCGAGCTTGAATATGAGAGGCTGAGACTTGGTTGTGCTCAACATGTCTGGGGTCATGACTTCCACCAACGCTGATAAGTATGCGCCCTTGTACTCAATATCCTGATCCATGAGTGCCTGTCTCAGACTGCCCTGCACGTATAGAGATTACACTATTATTAGCTGTTCCTAATGGTCATTTAAAATCAGTCAATAGTGCAGCACGAATGCAGGAGGTTGTTTAATCCTAAACAAGGCTATACCAGCAAATATAATCAATCATTATTTATTTTTAGCTTTGATCATTTTGTTCAGGTTGTCCAAGAGATAAAACTGAGCAGATAAGGATTAAGTCTGAACTCACAACCTTTTGATCAATAGCCCAAAATCTGAACCTCTGAGTTACCATTTCCCTATACCCCCAAATAGGTATTGTGCCATTACTAAACGGTCTGGAATTTTTCACAACATACATAAAGGATGGAAACACTGTGGAGCAAGATAGACTGCTACCCTGTCAGGGTTTATTCTGAAGTGGTTAGTGAAATACAGAACCGAATCAGATGTTTTCAGGAAAATTAATACTTTATTATTATTATTATTATTATTATATCCGTTACTATTATAGCCGAGCGGAAAATTGTGACTAAGCTTGTTCTGTACTTCAGAGATACTGAATACAATAGCTGTGCCTAAAGTCCCTAATCAAGCAAGAACACAAGCTGTATATCAATGGTCACCAGCAGTGCATTACAGCAGTCCTAATTTCCTTTCATTGTGCATGTTAAATAATAAACTGAAGCAACATATCAAATGGCGAGTGAGATAAGGCTTTGCCAAATCAAGCCACAAAATCTCCACCTGGCCCATAACTCACTCAAAAAAAATGTAAGGAATAAAAACATGACGGGACATGCTGTTGTAAGAAAAAAAAAAAAATCAATAACAAGGTGGTGTGATGTGGCCTACTGCAGTTACCCTTACTACCCTGAATGTTTTAGACCTGTTTAATGTTGTGGAAACTATGACGGTCACATGTTAATGAGAAAGTGCAAAGCCCTCCTGAAGACACAGCTAGAGATTTACCTGGAGTGCTTTCACCAGCTCATGCTGTAGGCAGCTTCCTCTCCAGCCCCGCCCCTCTTTTACCCACTTGACCAAAGCGAGACGAGTAACTGCGCTCCCATTGGTTAGGTTGGGCCACACCTGCCACGCCCATTCAGGGTCATCACACAGGTAATGCACTGCACTTTGGTGGAAGGAGGCAGAGCCAAGCTGAAAAGACATTTAAAGGAATATAAGATTGCTTGCACAGGTTTATAACATATGACAAATCAATAAAGGCAAAACCTTTTAATCTTGTAAGATCCCAGTTCTACTGTTTTTGGTTGAGTGGCATTTACTTTTTTGTTTCTCTATAATGCACGACATAGTCTGTTCTCATCTTTTTTGTTTTAAATGTGTAAGTTAGAATGCGACTGATTAAGCACATAAGACAATAAGTGAGTTCTACGATGCAATTATACATTTTATCACTTCATGAGATATCAATTCAGACTAAATACAATGTGATAGACTTCCTTGTCAAAGATGAGTTAGAGCACTGGCTGTTCATCTTGTTGGACTCTAAGATAGCACATGTAAAGCCATTTAAAGTTTTCATTCATATTCTATCTGAAGGCAAAATGAAGACGTATCTGCACCTCTAAAATATGTGGAGTCCTGTTAAGTTCCTTCATCAGCAGAGAGCCAAGGTTGATGAGGAAAGCCTTCGAGCAGTTCTCTCTCAGCAGCCCCAACACGGCCACGTATGCCTGGCGCACCAAAGGGCACCTCTGCTCATGGGATGCCAGCCAAATTGGGACCTCCATCGCCTCCACCATGGCACACAGAGAGGGTAGGTGAGGGCTAGAGAGAGGCACAGAATACATATATTTAGATTTGGCACTGGTGAGTGAATAGGTACAGTTATGTAACTAGTGAGTGGGCAGATGAGAAACCGTACTGGTGAAAATCAAGCTTCTTTTATTTTCATTTTTTGCTTTCCAAAAATTCCGACGGAAGTGCTCACTTGTCAGCGTGAAGGACTCTGGTCAGAATGGCCTTAATCTGTAGGAGTTGGCCATGCATGCGGTTGTGACAGCTTGGGCTACTCGGCTTCTCCGGCAGCTCTTCCACCACTCTCAGGATGCTTGCCACATACTCTGTAGGTGGTATCATAGCAACCAGGGCTTGGGCTGACATCGCTCTCACACCATATACTGGGCTAGCGACTAGCTGGAGCAGTGGAGGCAGGAAGTCTGACAGAGCTCTGTAAATTTAAATTCTCTGTAATTAAATCCCATTAAATCCTCATTTCCTCATACAGAGTGCAGTGACCCAAGTGTTAAGCAGATTTCTGTGCATTAGGACAGACACTGCAGGCTTAAGAAGGGCAGTTTGGTACCAAATACACTGCAAATTTATAATGTCTGATATAAACTCAACTGTTATAAAATATACCTTATCAATGAATTTATATTTTGATGTAGTTCTTCTTAAATAGACACAATTATATCTTCATCAAGAAATCCAAATTTGTTTGATTTGAGTTTGATGAGATTCCTGATTTTCCATTTCCTGTTACGGCACCTTGACCAGTCTACACTCTCAAATGAATACGATTTGAAAGGAATTGGTCGTAAAATCTTTTTACAAAAACTAACGTGACATTAAAGGAATTCCAACGTCCTGTAATAAGAAATGCCATCTTATTACCACGATTTATGAATACAGTGAATATTTTATCATTCAAAAATCAGCATAAGCATCATCAGTAACAAAAAGTCATACTGTGTTTGCTCCTGAGCTCCAGGCTGCAGCTTGGCCAGCAGGGTCAGGATCGGATAGAGAGAGGGGTGAAGGCTCAGTCTGGCTTCATGAATGTCTGTGGCTGCTTTTTCTAATGCCTCCTGGAGGAAGGGCTTTAATGCAGGATAATGCTTAAAAAAGGCAGGGGAGGACATGCCATACTGGGCAGAGACATCATCACCAGCTGGCCTCTGGCCCAACATCCTGGAGCAGAGAGAACCTGGGGGGTGAAGACCATGGATCAACAACAGGAAGTAAAATGTAGGCATGGCAAGAAATCCAGGATAAAGTATAAAATGTCTACAAACTTTTGAAACCAGGATATATTCAAGCCTAAAACAATGATATAAAGAAGTGATTATGCAAGAATGGAGTTGATTAAATGTATATACTGTAAAGCTGAAGTGCAGCGTTCCTCATGGCCCAACAAGGAGAGCTGAGGAGTGTGAGTGACAGTATGGTGATCTCAGGAGCGTACTGAAGAATAGTCAACCCCAGACTGGAGCCTTTCACCAGCGCCTGAATTGTGTGAACGGCACACACCTGGAGAGAGAAGCAGGTCACATTTTACCAAGAAACTAATTCCAAAGGCTCAGTCTGTGTGGAATCTATAAATAACCTATAATAAATAATAGGAAGAGTGTGTACCTGGGGCAGATCAAGGGTCTGGTCCCAGTTCTGGGGCAATGGAGCTCCAGCTATTTCCAGCAGTGTGCTGATAGTGTGGGCCAGCAGTGGGTGAGAGGTGCTGCTCTCCTCTGCTGCTAACACACCGAGAATAAGCATCGGCAAACCCGCTGCCCGTCTCGTCACCGAAGTGCTGCGGGGAGTCTGAAGAACACACAGACCCTGGAAACAAAATTACAGTGGGATAGAAAGGTAAACAAAATAGAGAGGAAATCGCAGTGGGTACTAACAAGAGATTTTCACCTTCACCTCTCTACCTCCACCACCATTAAAATAATATTCTGAAAATTCAAACAGCTCTCAAACATTGAAATCCAGCATTTTAGTACCTGCTGTAGAATGCGGTTTGGGATTTCTCTGAGCTTTGGATCAGAGCTGGTAAGAAGGGCAGTGCAGAATTTAGTGAATCCAATGCAACAGCCTTCTACTGCCCCCTAAAGAGAAAAACAGAGTATAACATGAAAAAAGTATTGTGCGGGGGGGGGGGGCTCACTTGTGTTTAATAAGTAGAGTTAAATAACGTTGCAACTTACCCAGTGCCGACATTTAAGAATAATGTCCTTAAACACTTTCGAAACCTTTTGTAGATCTTCTACAGTTAGCAGTATTCTGTCACTGTGAGTGAGTGATTGAATCCTCTCGACCAGCGAGCCAAGAAAAATCCCTATTTCCTACCCAGGTAGAGAGACATGCAATATGCGGTGAGATATATGTGGAAAAAGTAACAATAATGGCTAGTGAGGATTATAAAAGTTACTAATCATTTTTAAATGTGCAGTTACAGCTTGGCTTCAACTCCAGAAATACAGACAGTGTTTTAACTTTATTAGCCGTGATGCCACCTAAGGAACTACAAAAACAATCCTGTATAATGGGAGCCTTGGACAAATGGTCAGCCGTCATGACGTTGAATGCCTGTACCTTCAGCGTGACCCAGCAGCAGGTCAGCACCAGACTGTGCTCTTCAGATAGCAGCACGTTCTCTTCCCCGTCATCATCAACCTCTGCTCCATTGTGTCCAATCAGAGAGCTGATGGCGTTTCCCATGTCACAGAATGAAGGCGGGACTTCTGTAACAAACAGACATAAGACCTCACTAGAACAAAAAGGTATACAGGGCTATTTAAGTCAACACAACAAGTTTTGAGGTAACACGTGAGAATGGATTGTGGCACAAATAACTAAAGCTTAAGTCACAACTATACACCGACCAGGCATAGCATTATGACCACCTGCCTAATATTGTGTTGGTTCCCTTTTTGCTACCAACACAGCCCTGACCCATCATGCACTGTGTATTCTGACACCTTTAAATCAGAACCAGCAATTTGAGCAACAGTAGCTTGTCTGTTGGATCGGATCACACGGGCCAACTTTCGCTCCCCATGTGCATCAATGAGCCTTGGCTGCCCATGACCCTGTCTCCGGTTCACCACTGTTCCTTCCTTGAACCACTTTTGATAGATACTGACCACTGCAGACCGGGAACACCCCACAAGAGCTGCAGTTTTGGAGATGCTCTGATCCAGTGGTCTAGCCATCACAATCTGGCCCTTGGTCAAACTCGCTCAAATCCTTACGCTTGCCCATTTTTCCTGCTTCTAACACATCAACTTTGAGGACAAAATATTCACTTGCTGCCTAATATATCCCACCCACTAACAGGTGCCATGATGAGATAATCAGTGTTATTTACTATTCACTTCACCCGTCAGTGCTTATAATGTTATGCCTGATCAGTGTAAATCATTATATCATGTCTAGTGCTCACAGCCAAAAAAAGAAAAAACATGTTTATTTTTTTATTTATTTTTAAAATTTTTTACTTTCTGCTGTTCCCGTTAGGTCTCACCACAGCAGATCATTGATTCATGTACTTAATTCGGCACAGGTTTTACATTGGATGACATTCCTGACACAAAACTTTCCAATTTATCCAGGCTTAGGACCAGCACTGGGAGTCTCAAGTCAAGTCAAGAATCTTTTACTGTCATTTCAATCATGTATATACATAGTGAAATGAAACAGTGTTTCTCCAGGACCCTGGTGCTACATAAAAGGAAGAGGTACATAAAAATATCTTGTGCAAACCCAGTGGTTGTGGTTGATTCCCAGGCCTGGAATTGAACCCAGACTGCGGTGGTGAGAGTGCACTGAAGCCTAACCACTAGTCATCCAGGGACCAAATAGAAAAAGTAATGCTTCTTTTAATGTGCAAATATTTAGCATCTCTCTCATTTTTAGCATTGATGCCTTGTATGATATAACATACATCTCGATCTATTCTCAATATATTTACATTTCAAGACCACCTAAGAGGAGTAACATGCTTTGCACTGCTGCATACCTTTGTCCTCCATGTTCTGATCTCCGTACAACACACCGAGCAGCAGGAGTGTGATCTTTTCCAGCAGTGAGAGCATTTCTGCTATCATACTGCCATCAAAAGCTTCAGCCAAAACCCCGGGAACTTCCAGCATACACTTGTGAACAGCACTGACTGCACCTACAGCCGGTCAGTTAAACACACACACAGTAGACATGAAGAGAAACACATACCCAGACCTGCATGCTGCATTAGAGAATTATATTAATCACGTTACCATGTAGAGGTGATGAGCGGGCCGAGAGCAGCATGTCCTGTTTGGCGGTCAGGTATTGTTTCTCCAGAATCTGTAGCAGGTGTCTGATCAGCTTGACTGACTGCTTGTCTTCCTGCTTCAGAGCCTCTGACACCACACCATCCAGAGACACACACCTTGTAACAAAGATGATAACAAAGTCTCACAATAATGAGGATTTATTAACACTGAAAAACAGAATCAGGATTCAGAATGATTACTCAGATAAACCACAAACCAGCAGATTATTTTAAGAAATTGGTTTGCTAAATCGGGGGGCACGGTGGCTTGGTGGCTAGCATATTTGCCTCACACCTCCAGGGTTGGGGGTTCGATTCCCGCCTCCGCCGTGTGTGTGGAGTTTGCATGTTCTCCCCGTGCCTCGGTGGTTTCCTCTGGGTACTCCGGTTTCCTCCCCCGGTCCAAAGACATGCATTGTATGTTGATTGGCATCTCTAAATTGTCCGTAGTGTGTGATTGTGTGAGTGAATGAGAGTGTGTGTGTGTGCCCTGTGATGGGTTGGCACTCCGTCCAGGGTGTATCCAGCTTTGATACCCAATGATGCCTGAGATAGGCACAGGCACCCTGTGACCCGAGAATAGATCGAATAAGCGGTAGACAATGAATGAATGAATGGTTTGTTAAATCTGGGGTTCATCTTGTTACAAATGCTAGCTGAAGAATTGCCAGATTTTGTCATTTTATTACCTTTTAACCGCTAAACATTTGTTCTCTCCCCAGCCTCTCTCTTTTTTTAATAACATAAGTTTGTCATTCATTCATTGTCTACCGCTTATCCGATCTATTCTCGGGTCACGGGGATCTCAGGAGTCATTGGGCATCAAGGCAGGATACACCCTGGACGGAGTGCCAACCCATTGCAGGGCACACACACACACTCTCATTCACACACTACGGACAATTTAGAGATGCCAATCAACCTACAATGCATGTCTTTGGACTGGGGGAGGAAACCGGATCACCCGGAAGAAACCCCCGAGGCACGGGGAGAACATGCAAACTCCACACACACGGCGGAGGCGGGAATCAAACCCCCAACCCTGGAGGTGTGAGGCAAACGTGCTAACCACCAAGCCACCGTGCCCCCCTAAGTTTGTCATGTTACCGAGAAATCACAGAGAAGTCATGAGGTAAAGTAACAGATTTACTGTTAACAGATTTAAGGTTCTGTCTTATTTCATGTGTATAAAATGAAGGTCTCCTTAGAGGAGCATTTACCACAGCAGTGTGTATGTTTTTCACTGTTAAATAAGACATTTTTTATTTAAAGAAAAAAAAAAACAATTTGAACAAGTACATCATTATAAATCTGTGATTTGCCTTAACACTAGCACTGACACCTTCTGACCAATCAGACGTGTGGATACTACAGTGCTGTTGTAAAAGATATGAAGCCTTTCTTGATTTTCTTTATTAATATTTTTTTTTGCTCTGATGGGGTGCTGACTTAGTGAAGGCTATTATCATGTATTTTACTTTTTTTGAAAATGAAGGTATGGATGTATAGAAAGCTTAAAAACAGGAAACAAGCACTTGTATTTAATAAGCATGAAACTATTAAATAGTAAAATATTAAAATGTAAAGTTGGGTAAAAAGTATACTAACGCACTTCTGCAGCAGAAGTTTGATCATCAGAGCCCCCATCTGGGCCTCCTGGACACGTGGGCTGTGCAGACGTCTCTCTGCTCGGCTAAACAGCGCAGCGGCAATGTCAGACTCGAGAGACTGCGGGAAAAACCTCACCAGCAGCTCAGCCGCATACTCACGGATCTACAGCAGAGAGGTATGACGTATGCTATGTTACAGGGCATGAAGACATCATAACATAAAACCTGGATATTGGAAACTTGTTACCTCATTAGTCACATCCTCCAAACAGCCAATCAGGACCAGTTGTCTTGACCGGCAGTAAAAATCCCACTTTCCTCTTCCTCTTGCGCAGTTTATCAGCTCAGACATGTTAGCTGAAGAAAAAAAAATACATTTGAGATGTCAGTCACATCACCGTAGTAAAACAGTGGAAAAGTTCTTAAATGAAAATGAGAAAGTCAAGCTTGTGAGCTCTAATAGAAGTTTTTGTCTTCTACCTGGTGGCTGACCCTTCTTCCTGTCTGGACTCCAGGAGTCTGAGCAGGTCTCCAGAATTGCAGCTAGCAGCAGAAGAGCCGTCTTCTTTCTCTGGAAGCTGTTCCCAGGAGCCAGGGAGACTAACGGCAACTGCGCCAGCCAGTCAATAAAGTCTGAAGATATTTAAAGATGCAGATATTTACTCAAATCATGCACAATCATAGTTTTTAATACAGACAATACTGACAGACAGTATGATCTAAAGAGAATTTATAGGAAGAACACTCTCACATACAAGACGACTGTCCGTACCTACGCCTTGTTCAAGCTCCTTCTCTTCTTCCTTGCTCAGACCTCTTTTACTTTTTTGACCTTTAAGGCTCGCCATACAACTGTCCCGAATACGCACGAGGAATTTCCTGATCGCAGCCTGGAGGTGCTGACGAAACGGAGACGACTCGCTGTTCAGATTCAAAGGGAGAAAATCCCTCACGGCAGCATATTCCACATCTGATGGAGGCTCTTTAGTCTTCGGGCTGCAGCAGATAAGACTGAATGCCGCTAAGCGCACGCTGGCATCCAGAGACGACAAGGCTAGCTGGAGTGTTTCAGAGTTGCTCTCTGAAATCCAAGACAGACGGCCGGTAACTGTTCGCTGACCACTCATGATACAAACCCATGCTTGTAGGTGCCCCGGGGCAGCAGGGTCTAGAGCAGCTAGCAGCATGTCAAATGCTCCCGGGAAGCAGCGTAGGGTGCAGGGCAGGAGGTAGATAGACGCGTTACTCTGAATTATAGTGACATCAGAGGTCAGAGCTGTAAGGATTGTTGGTTGCCATAGATGCACCCAGTGAGCAGCCAGGTGTAGCTCAGTGGGCGGAGCTTCTTTCACTGCATTAACGCTAAGCTCCCGTCTTTGCTTCTGAAGCAGCAACTTGTAGATCTCAGAGGCGCAAGGTGCAAGGTGATTGGTGGAGAGGCACTTATAGATATGAGATGGAAGAGCAGGATACTGTTCCAGGACCTGGAAAAGAAAATATAACAAAAATGAATATCATTTACATCAGCAGTGAGTTTCAGGTGAGTGCTTATTGTTCTCTTTATATGTGGAGAAACAGAAAAATTCTTTCACACAAAAATAGAGAGGCAGTGGATAGAGCTCGGATCAAAAAGTAATGGAAGATTCCTCTAATGCTTTGTAAAAGTTGACAAAAACAGACAGCCAGACAGTTGGATTGATGGATAAAGAGACCGACAAGAAGACAGATAGGTGACAAAAACAAATATGCAGATAGGCTTACAGATACACGGACAAACAGTTAGACAGACAGAAAGCCCAAAACTGACAACCAAACAACTCAGACAGTTAGAGACATAAAAACAGTCAGGCATACTGAAAGACACAGACAGATGGAGACAAACAAAATCAGATGGACAATTCAACTAACTGAGACAGATGAAGAGTGACAGACAGACAGACATCTGACAACACACCAACATACACACACACAGACAAACCATCCAAAGACTGGCAGGTAGAAATACATTCAGAAAAGCTGGAGACAGACAGGCAGGTAGACAGACATTCAGAAAAGCTGGAGACAGACAGACAGGAAGACAAACATTCAGAAAAGCTGGAGACAGACAGGCAGGGTAGACAAACATTCAGAAAAGCTGGAGACAGACAGACAGGAAGACAGACATTCAGAAAAGCTGGAGACAGACAGACAGGAAGACAGACATTCAGAAAAGCTGGAGACAGACAGACAGGAAGACAGACATTCAGAAAAGATGGAGACAGACAGGCAGGTAGACAGACATTCAGAAAAGCTGGAGACAGACAGACAGGAAGACAGACATTCAGAAAAGCTGGAGGCAGACAGACAGGAAGACAGACATTCAGAAAAGATGGAGACAGACAGGCAGGGTAGACAGACATTCAGAAAAGATGGAGACAGACAGGCAGGTAGACAGACATTCAGAAAAGCTGGAGACAGACATTCAGAAAAGCTGGAGACAGACAGACAGGAAGACAGACATTCAGAAAAGATGGAGACAGACAGACAGGAAGACAGACATTCAGAAAAACTGGAGACAGACAGACAGGAAGACAGACATTCCGAAAAGCTGGAGACAGACATTCAGAAAAGCTGGAGACTGACAGACATGAAGACAGACATTCAGAAAAGCTGGAGACTGACATTCAGAAAAGCTGGAGACAGACAGACATGAAGACAGACATTCAGAAAAGATGGAGACAGACAGACAGGAAGACAGACATTCAGAAAAGCTGCAGACAGACAGGTAGACAGGCATTCAAAAAAGCTGGAGGCAAACAGAGAGGTAAGACAGGCATTCAAAAAAGCTGGAGACAGATATTCAGAAAGGCTGACTGAGACAAAGACAGACAGGTATACTGCCAGTCACAGACAGACAGCAGGCAACTAGATAGATAGATAGATAGATAGATAGATAGATAGATAGATAGACAGACTGACTGATAGATAGATAGATACTGATGACAATTACAGTAAAATGACGGTTATGTAATGCATTAACTGCTGAACATGCTACAACACGTGTTCTACCTTGTCTGTACTCATGCACGGCAGGAGGGCACTGAGAGGTGAGTACTTGGCCCTGGACTCCCACGGCAGCTCTGCAATCCTGTGCAATAAGTCGACATAAAGCCGTTTCTCAGCATCTCCAGAAAGCCGACAGTCCAGCTCATAAATCTCCAGAAACAAAGTGAAGGCAGTGCGAACTGATTCAGACATGCCCTCTATCTGTACACAAGATGGGAAATTATATAAAAATCTCTAATAAGGTGAAATCTGCTACTGGTAATTGCAATATAAATACACAAATTGATCAGCTTCTCTCTTTGTATAGTAAATCCACATAACCCAGGCTTACCGGACTCTCTGCATTGTCCCAAATGATTTGTGTGAGTTTGTCTCTTAGGGTTGAACATTCTCCAAGAAAAGGAGTGCCAGAGATCTCCCTAATCTCAGGCAGGCATTCTTTCACACTTTTCAGCCACAAGATAAACACTGCAATCAGAAACTGTAATATGTCAGATTCATGAAAAAATACATGCACTTATAAATCTTTTATAATGTACAAGTTCTTCTCCTGATTAGAGCACCTTGAAACACATAGTAGTGACAGTCCAGTTTCTCCCTGAGCAAATCTGAAACAAGAGGAAATAACCCATCTAGGAGGAGGCAGGTCTGTGAGACAGGAAAAAATGGATGAGAGCCGGCATATACAGTGAGAAAAGAAATGAAAAAGAAAACAACACTTCCAAATCCTACAGAAAAACAAATACCACTTACAGAGATTTTAACATGTTATTAAAATAGGCACAGAAATGGATCTATTGTTAACCTTCTGCACAATGCTGCCCTAAGAAGAAAGATAAACATAAAGGCACAGGGGTCGAAGAAGGGATAAGGGATAGGGTATAGGGAATAGGGGAAGGAAAGGTGAAGGCGAAGGGAAGGGAAGGGAAGGGGAAAAAAGGCAAAGGGAAGGAAATGAAAGGGAAATAAAATGGAAGGCAAGGCAAGGAAAAGAAAGGAAAGGAAAATTTGGGATGTAAAAGGAGTGCAAAGGAAGGAAAAGATGGAATGGGATTTAAATGGGAAAGTTTGGACAGGACAGGAGAGGACAACTTAGTAAGTAAAAGGAAAGGAATGGAAAAGAACAGATGTGATGGGAGGGGATGGGATGAGGAAGAATACGTTTGGAAATTAAAAGAAAATTTAATGCAAGAAAGGGAAAAGATATGATAAATTAGAATATAAAAGGAATGGAATGGAATATAAAAGATAAGATAGGATGGGAATGGAAAGATTGGTATAGTAACAGAACTAGACAGAGCAAATTACTAAATAAAAGGAAAGCAATGGAAAGGATCAGATAGGATGTGAATGGAAATAAAACATGTACAGAGGGCAGCATTTTTATGTTTTGGAAACACCCAATGTCTAACTTTATTCAGTGGACTGCTGTACCTGTTGGCCTGTACTCTGGACGAGGATGTCCTTCTTCAAGCAGGTCAGGAGTCCTCTGGACACACTGAGTCTTTCAACTCCATCACACCCTCTGAGAAAACAGTCTACTTGCAACTGCCCTACTGTCAAACTACACTGTTCTGCACACACACACAAATTTAAATGATACTGTAAATACACACCCGGCTTGATACTCTTGATGCTTGTGTAAAGTGGACGCTCATATACACAGATGCTCACCTGTGCTGGTAACCTGGAGTAAACTGAAGGCTGATGAAGTTCCACTCTCACTGTCAGGTGCTACAGAGATCAGCATGGCCACAGCAGTGCCTGCCAACAACCTTGTGTCCCTGTTACACACCTGACAAACACAATTCACCATGAACTGTCAATCACATGCTCTTTATACAGTAGCCATGCAATACATTTACAGCTGTTGACAGACGCCCTTATCCAGAGCCACGTACAAAAGTGCTTTGAAATCTTTATCAATGCATAATAATACATCACTACTGGTTATGGCAATAAAACACGGCACAGTCTACATTATAAAATGCTCCTCTTGAGCTGGAGAAATTCACAAATCTTAAATCCTGGAGTTTTCATCGATTACAACAGGGATGATTTGCGGGACGCTGCTTCGCCTAAAAACTCTCACCTCTCCTAAGACAATATTCATAAGAAATCCTAGAATCTCCTTCATATAAGGCTTGTCTTTCTGATCTGAAAAGACCAGAGTCACCACCTGCTCGGGCAGGAGCTGGAACATTTGCAGACACACCTGGAAAACACACACACACACACGTATATATCATTACATAAAAATGAAATATCCAAAAATTAAACTTAACCCAGGTTTCTGTATGCTAACCTTGACTGCCTGATAACATATAGCACGGTTTCTTGATGCTTCATCTTTCATAATGTCAGGTAACAATGTGGTGATTTTACGCAGCAGAGATGAAAACGCTATTCTTAAACCTTCTCGGCCCATCGCGCTCTCCTCCAGGAACATACAAACTGATTGTGATAGGAAAGACTCATCAGCTTTAATCAAAAAGTCATAGCAGTCAGAATTATGCATATATACTCTAAATATATACTGATGTGCAGTATTATACATAGTAATCATATAACAACAGTGGGCAGTAGTATTAAATTGCTGATGTTTAGAGACGCACCTATTTGAAGGTCCTTTAATGACAACACCTAGTAAAGCAGTGACAAGTCTGTTAATTCACCAGGTTTCCAGTTAAGTGCAAGATTAAAAAGAAAAAAGAAAAAAAAGCAGAGCCATCCTTCTCACCTGCTCCTGGTGTAGTAGTTTGTGAAGACATTGTTGGACCTCTTCAAATACTAGAGACTTGTCGGCCTGAGCCAGGTGTTGCAACATCTGTTAAAACTCAGATCAAGACTAGAATGAGTAGTAATGCATGAGATCGAAAAGCTTTACCGTATAATGGTCTCAGCACATACACTAAACCAGTCTTAACAGTAACATGTGCTGTTAGGTTGTCCTATTACCTGGTCTAGTTTGCGACATGCTGATGCAGACGTGTTCACCGCATCCAGCTGTGACGACAGGAGGATCTGGACGAGACGCCGGTGATATTCAGGCTTCAGTGACTGCAGTAGCTGTGGTGGGATTTTCCTCAGCATCTGCAATGCCTCCTCTAGGGAGCGCTCTGTAAGCCGTTTTGTTGTGCTCCTGTTGGCAGTAAGATGGCTAAATCACTTATTTCATCAACACTGTAATGTTTTGCCCCATTGTCTTCAAATTTTTGTCACCTCCAATCTCATCTACTAGCTAGTTCTTTGCTATGGCTAGGGAGTGGGAAGGGGAAAGTTAGTTTGTGTTTCCTCTGAGAAATGTAAAGCCACTCTATTGCTTGATGGTACATGAACACACTCAAAGAAAAGAGCCAATAGCTCTCTTCCATAAATGCCTCAACTACAGACTGCATATAAATAATAGCTTGTGTATGAAATATACCAGACTTTCTACAGGAAGCTTACAAGAGTCTATTCACTCAAACTAAACTTCTAGTGCAAGAGAGTATGTTATGTTTTATCAATAGACATGGCTAAGAACTGGCTACATGAATAAAAAGACAACTAGGTCACATGACAGAGTCTCATACACTAAGTGTTTCACAAAGAATGATAAAATTCCAAACTTTTTTAAATACAGGGTCTAAATCTTGCTCTATCATGGTGTGCAAAAGTGTTCGGAAACACAAAAGATCAGACACAAGTGTCCTGAACCAATCTGACCCCAAACCTTAGGATCCTAAGGCTTCTGGCCAGAAAAGTGTACAAAAGATATGATGCTCAGAGTACGAGAGCTCTACAACCTTTGTGTATTTCTGAATCATGTTGGATTCACTACATGATAGTGAAACTTTCTCATAAAGTCAATACTCTAATGTCATTCCTTTTGCAAACATATAATGCAAAGCTGCACATGTCATATAATGCAAAAACGAATCACTTCTGTAAAAGATTCAATATGAGCCGAATCACCAAAATGAATCATTAATGTCCTCCTTGGAATTGTGTTGCATGTCTAAAAACCTGATCTGACTCTTTATCAAAATTAAATGGTTATATGGCTCCTTTTAGCAAAACAGACACGACTTGACAAGTAACTCATATCATATCAATATCAGATTTTTCCACAGTAAGTCTGATGGGTTTAATATTTATTAGGTTGCATGCATTACCACCAACCTTGCACTCTCTGTGAGCCTCTCCAAAAATAACTGGAGCTTATCTCTGACATCTTGTCCTATATTATCCTCTAAAACTAAGGAACTGAAAAGTGTCCCCAGGTCAGGTTCATCTAAAACTGGAGAAATCATTGCGGCATAACTTCTATCTATCAACTCTACAGCTGAAACATTCACACAGCACAGCGTTTCCTCGTCTACAGTAACTATCACCAGGTCGCATTCCAAATAAACACTCACTCCCTGCTTAAGTGCACTAGGTAAAGGGTGAAATAACTTGACCCTACACACTATGTAGCGTACTAAGATGTTATTTGCAATCGAGCCACATCTTACTCTACTGCCGCTAGCTTTGTGTCGTTACAACACTCTGGTGCCTTCTACCGCCTGGGATGATATTACAGTACGAGCTAAAAACAGGAAGCTAGCTAGCTTATGAAGCTTGGATAGAAATATCTAGGTGTTAGTCATATTAAGTTATTATTTTTTGCATGGAGATGTGACACTTTACACGCCAAAATTAATCATTTAGTCGGCGAATGTTTTGCACGTTTACTCCGTTAGCTGTTAGCTAATATCGGTGCCTAGGCGTTTAGACAGCTAGCCAGTTAGCGAGTAAGAAAATGTATCTTTTGTATACAATTCTCGCTGCACTTTTGTCTTTCCTGGTAATGAAATGGATGAAACGCAGAAGGTACTGCATGGACGTAAAAAGACTGGATGGAAAAACGGTTCTTATAACTGGTAAGCTGCCAAATACCTTAATTGATAAAATGGCCGCGTTTCAAATTATTGTCTATTTTCTATATCCGCGCACTACGTAGGGGGTAAATCATATGACGTCCGCACTCTAACTAGTGCACTTTACTTTCAGTAAGGAGTTGTTTTAAATCCAGCCATTGAAGTTAATAATTTTAGTTCAATTTTTGTATATATATATATATATATATATATATATATATATATATATATATATATATATATATATATATATATATATATAATTTGAATCATGTGTGTGTCTCTGAAGTATACTCTCAAAGCAGTACAGAGGAAGAATTCATTATTTTACTTTTCACAAATACAATGTATGTCTTATTCATGTCTGATCATGTTAAATACTCATGAAAGACACATTCATTTATTTCTCTGAGATACACTATATTGCCAAAAGTTTTGGGACAGCCCTCCAAATCATTGAATTCAGGGGTTGGGCTCGGCCCCTTAGTTCCAGTGAAAGGAACACTTAATGCTTCACCATACCAAGACATTTTGGACAATTTCATGCTCCCAACGTTGTGGGAACAGTTTGGGGATGACCCCTTCCTGTTCCAACATGACTGCACACCAGTGCACAAAGCAAGGTCCATAAAGACATGGATGAGAGAGTTTGGTGTGAAGGAACTTCACAGAGTCCTGACCTCAACCTGATAGAACACCTTTGGGATGAATTAGAGCGGAGACTGCGAGCCAGGCCAAAACTGGGACGTCTGCCTTTACATGCACATGAATGTAATATGGAGTTGGCCCGTCCTTTGCAGCTATAACATCTTCAACTCTTCTGGGAAGGCTTTCCACAAGCTTTAGGAGTGTGTTTATGGAATTTTTTTTAAATTCCACTAGAAGCGCATTTGTGAGGTCAGGCACTGATGTTGGACGAGAAGGCCTGGCTCGCAGTCTCCGCTCTAATTCATGATTCCGCTCTAAGTTCCTCCACACCAAACTCGCTCATCCATGTCTTTAAGGACCTTGCTTTGTGCACTGGTGTGCAGTCATGTTGGAACAGGAAGGGGTCAAACTGCCAAACTGTTCCCACAATGTTGGGAGCATGAAATTGTCCAAAATGTCTTGATATGCTGAAGCATTAAGAGTTCCTATCACTGGAACTAAGGGGCCAAACCCAACCTCTGAAAAAACAACACCTGTATTCAATGAGTTGCAGGGGTGTCCCAAAACTTTTGGCAATATAGTGTATATAAACAGAACTGTTGATTTCTTTCTATTTTCAGGAGGTAACTCTGGCATCGGTAAAGAGACGGCTGTGGCTTTGGCTCTGAGGGGAGCTCGAGTCATCCTCGCCTGTAGGGATGAAGACAGAGCCAGGAAGGCTGTGAGGGAGATCAAGAACCGGAGCCGAAACATGAATGTGCTCTTCATGGAGATGGACCTGGCCAACATGAGGTCCATCCGAGAGTTCTGCAAGAAGTTCTTGCAGAAGGAGAAAAGGTTGGATATTCTCATCAATAATGCAGGTGAGGACGATGCACACTTCACAGAGCCTTTCGACGACATTGTAGACCCAGTGGATTTGATGTGTAGTTGTAATTATTTCCCACTTCACCAAGTAACATGCTCATGTATGTAAACTTAGATAGTTGATGCAAGAAGGACAGTTTTTAAGTGAGTTTCCTTTAAAGCTCTTGTGCTTGCAATTCATCTTTCAGGCAGCAGATGGCTCTAAAATATTACAAACCACTCCTTTAAACAATAGGGCAAAATTTGTAGCATATTTTAAGAGAACCTTTTACATCTAGAAATGTTTTTGTGTGTTCATTTTTCAGCTGTTGCTGTTAGGGCATGGTTAATGTAACAGTTGACATTAATGTAGACTTTGAGGAAATCTACACCGATCAGCCATAACATTATGAGCAGTGAGAGGTGAAGTGAGTAACACTGATGATCTCCTCATCATGGCACCTGTTAGTGGGGGGGATATATTAGGCAGCAAGTGAACATTTTGTCCTCAAAGTTGATGTGTTAGAAGCAGGAAAAATGGGCAAGCGTAAGGATTTGAGTGAGTTTGACAAGGGCCAAATTGTGATGGCTAGACCACTGGATCAGAGCATCTCCAAAACTGCAGCTCTTGTGGGGTGTTCCCGGTCTGCAGTGGTCAGTATCTATCAAAAGTGGTCCAAGGAAGGAACAGTGGTGAACCATGTGATCCGATCCAACAGACGAGCTACTGTTGCTCAAATTGCTGAAGAAGTTAATGTTGGTTTTGCCAGCAAAAGGGGGACCAACACAATATTAGGCAAGTGGTCATAATGTTATGCCTAATCGGTGTATCTGTATAGCTGATGTGTGTAATGAAGCTGTAACTTGTTCAGATTTACTTACACAGTGTTGGTGAGTGCATAAAAAGCCGTGTGCTAGTCCTGAACTATCCTGTTTTCTTCCCTCTCTCCAGGTGTTCCCAGTGTCCTGGACTGGACCGATGATAATTTTTCCATGTGCTTTGGTGTAAATCACCTGGGTCACTTCCTCCTGACCAATCTTGTCCTGCCACGACTTAAGGAGAGCACGCCGAGCCGCGTCATCAACCTCACTTGCTCCAGCTACAAGTACCAGAAACTGGACTTCCAGGATCTGAATTACAACCTGTTCCCTTTCTTCACCTACAGCCGCAGCAAACTGGCCAACATCTACTTCACCCAGGAGCTGGCTCGCATCATGGAGGGCAAAGGAGTCACTGCCTACGCTGTGCATCCTGGTGATATGAATATACTCTCACACACAAACATCTGTTAAATATAGTCCACCTCTGTGCAAAATTATTGGCACCCTTCAAGAGAATGATGTTTCTGAAGGGTGCCAATAATTCACTGTTGTCTGTTCTGGCACAGGAGCTATCCATACTCTCTATAAAGACTGTCTAGAACTATATATACAGGCACCATAGAAAGGAGTCAGATATAATAAACGTTATGTAGATATTGCCACCTCTGAACCAAAGCAATCCAGATTAAAGTTGGTAGATATTTTTTGCAATTTTGTAGGTATGCAGAACAGTAAGGGTGTATATTTTCATAAACATGTGGTGGCAGCAGGTGTGTGCTTCATCTCGCCTCTCATCCTCGTTGTAGGTTACGTGCAGAGTAACTGGATGTGTCACTACTCGTTCCTGTACCAGCTATTCATGAAGGTGATCATGTTTATGTTTTTCGTGCCGTGTGAGGCGGGGGCACAGACGGTCGTGCACTGCGCCGTAGTGGACGAGGTCACGGCTCATAACGGGGGCTACTTCAGCGACTGCAGACCCGCCGCATTAAAACCTTACGCCAAGGACAGTGGTGTGGCCAAAAAGCTCTGGGAGGCCAGTGAGAGATTGGTCAAACTTGCCTGATTCAAAGAGCTGCCTGAATATCTGTATATTTGTTTTAATTTGTATAAATATGATTTATTTATGAAGTATGTGTGAAATTATATTTTTTTTCTTAAGTGTTCGAACTACTCTGGACCTGCATCCTGTTAAAATACAGTTTATTAATGAGACAGTACCTGTCTGTTTTTTTTCTCCCATAATCAATCATTAGTCGCTGTTATAGGAAAATAATCGACAGGACGTGATGTGTTCCAAAAAAAATCTCCTCACAACAAACTTTACCATATGAACAATTACACACATGATTTTAATCTAAGTCGAGTGTCTAATAATAATATAATAAATAAACAGATACATGAAACCTACAGGGGGGCACGGTGGCTTAGTGGTTAGCACGTTTGCCTCACACCTCTAGGGTTGGGGGTTCGATTCCCGCCTCCGCCGTGTGTGTGGAGTTTGCATGTTCTCCCCGTGCCCCAGGGGTTTCCTCTGGGTACTCCGGTTTCCTCCCCGGGTCCAAAGACATGTGTGGTAGGTTGATTGGCATCTCTAAATTGTCCATAGTGTGTGAATGAGAGTGTGTGTGTGCCCTGCGATGGGTTGTCACTCCGTCCAGGGTGTATCCTGCCTTGATGCCCAATGACGCCTGAGCTAGGCACAGGCTCCCCGTGCCCCGAGAATAGATCGGATAAGCAGTACACAATGAATGAATGAAACATCCACAGGAACCATTAGTATTTAAATCTTCATTTTTATTTAGAACACTTTAACACATTTCCTTAAGTCAGGTAACACATAGCAAGTTTGTAGAACAGAGCAACGATAAGAGTAAGAATAATCCGAGAAATAAAAGAGTATAATATCTTATACAGGAACCCAAAACTGACAGCGGGCTACCGTGAAGACTTCAGAGCAACTAGGTGAAACGGAAGAACGGCAGGGAATTAGGAAAAGAGTGAAACAATACGGTACTGAAACAACCGAGTCGAGTGTTGGCGTTGTCAGTGCAGGTTATAATACTACATAATTCTCATCATGTTAAACTTCTCTGCCGTTTCTGATGACGTTTCCGAGCAGCTTGAAAGCGAGTACGTCTACATCTCGACTTCCCTGATGAATAAGAGCAACTGGGAATTCACTCTAAAGTGTATTAAGCACAACCACTATAATTAACTTCAGTGTCTATCCAACAGAGTAACGCAATTATTCGGTACGCAAATCCCATCCCCACTTCAGTTCCTGTTCTTTCAGATGTCAGCCACCTGCACTGACAACTAGGAGCATGAATACAAAAGCATGCCTTGAAATATTATCACCGATTTTTTAGAATCTCGATCTCATCAGTGTTATTACACCTTTCGTTTAAATAATCTTCATCCAGAGACAAAAATATTTTTATGCACTTACAAAGCTTGGAAAATAGATAAGAGAAAGGTTTAGTTAACCAGCATTCAATAGAAAATAAAAATAACAGGAAAAAAAAAAGGAAGAGAAGGAACACCAAACTTCGTGTTTGAGTGACTTGTCATGCAAAGAAAGTCCGGCTAAAACTCTAGTAAACTGCCGCTTTAATACTGTGTGTCCTGTTTAATAATAATAATAATAATAATAATAATAATAATAATAATGTGCATCACTTATTTTACATGATTATTTCAATGGTAAACACACAAAGAACATTAGTACATTTTACATGCTATTTTGTTTTGTTTTTTTTAACTTTTATTATTATTATTTTTTTTTTAAATACTCAAGGAGTGAACTGGTGGGGGTATTTTTTTTTATAGCACACATAAAAAACATATGTACTAGTCTCATATCACTTTGTGTCAAGACGAGAGACAAGATGAGCCACCCAGAGTGGGACACAAAAAGGATCCACAAAGAATCAGCTCGAAAATACACCTGGCTCGAAGCACAGCACTTGAGCTGAAACAGATACCCAGCATGACTGCCTTCTGGGGTCGCTCCAGTTCACAAACAGGACCTGCTTTTAAATGATTCAACTGTAGGAGCTGTAGAAGGGGCTTCAGGGGGGGAAAAAGTGCCCATCAAAGCTTATTGATAATATTCACTAAAGCCTGATTTCGTCACTACACTGTAAAACCATGAAAATAAAATGAGCTTGTGAGTGAAAAAAGTTGTGAGAGGAGAAAAAAAAAAAAAAAAAAAAAAGCTGTACAAAAGACAGAAGTTAAAAAGCATGACAAAAAAAAAGTGAGATAAAATACTTAAATAAATAAATACATAAATAAATAAATACAACCTGAGGACACAAACGATGAATAACAGCCTCGTTTCAAGGACAAAAGCTTCTCTCATTCCCCTGATCAACCTGATCAATAGGCTTCTCTCACCCTCATCGGCAGCTGAAACGCCGACTAACACCGGCGTACAGTCCGGCTCCTCTGGACATGATGTATGTGATCTGTCTTAAGTACACTTCACGTAAAGAGAACTGAACTTGCGAAATCCTCATATTAGAAAAATTTTCCCTGACATATCTCTTAGATAAGTTTGATACCTCATACGCAGCCTATCCTCAGATCATCCCTCCTCTTCCAGCACTGCAACTTGCTTTCAAGTACAAACACACTCCTTCAAAGAAAAACAAAACGTGAACAAATCATTCTTTATATAATATATATATATAAAGAGAGCTATAGTTTTTTAATCTTATATTTAACTTTAACCTTAAGATATATACTTATAGTTAAACACAACAGGATCACATCCAACCCTTGTGACAAAATTAGAAATGATATAAAACACAAGGAAATAAAAAGACCTCGCAGCCTGAAGTTGTGTGAAATGAAATTTCTGATCTTTACTCAAAGGGTTTTGCTACATCCTTCATAACTTAATAAGCCTTCATAAACCGGTTGTTTAGCCAGGAACCCATGTATGTGCGGTTTGTGCTGTTAGGACAAGACCTGGGCGTGTAGGTAAATGCAGGCTAGAGTGATATGTAGCACCATTAGCTGGATTATGGCTTATAATGCGAGTTGAGCTGGCATGCTACTGAAGTACACACAATCTGGTATTGCAGTCAATTTCAGAGCTGCTGAGATCAGTTTGAAGTATGTGACGAGAAGTGAGCACAGAGATACTTTAGTGATATTAATTAGTGATTCTTGATGTTAGGTCCTTTGCAATCGCTGTGATGTCTGATAAAATCGATCCGCCTAAAGTCACGAAAAGGCGGATGAGCTGATTCAGGAGATGCTCTTTTCACATTGTTTGAAAGGGCATAACGAAAGACTGGAAGACCCCAAACACATCGCTGTGTATCACTCTGTTTAGCTCTGCCCCTACACACACACACACACACACACACATACGCGTGTAGTTAAACTTGAATCATCCCACACCAAACACTGTGCTTCAACTCGCTGCCTCTGTTACTATAGAAACAACCACCGTGGATACACCAAGTGCCATGCTATCTATAAAAAAAAGGGCTTAACTCAGAAACCACTAGCATTCAGAATATGAACTGTACAAATGACACACGATTGCTTCTGTGTAGTAATCATATTAATAAACGACAGTAATAATATCAATGATTAATATGAATTAGAATATTAAAAATGGGTGAACACACAGGCTCGTCATTCACACCGAGACAGCGTGACACGTCACGGACAGTCAGAGATCACCTCACTCTGCTCATTAACACACAGCACGGTGTGGCAACACAGTGGGAGGGGGAACAAGGGAGGGGGCGGGGTGGACATTGCACAGAGACGTGATTGACAGGTGAAGGGCGGAGCCCAGTGTGGAAGGGTCAGGCACTGACACTGGACTTCCTCTCCTTCCTCCCACTCCCTTACTTTCTCTCTCCCTCTCTGGCTGGATGCTTTTCGCACATGTGGCAACAACAAGCTGTCCCTGCAAACAAACACACATGAACAACTGCCATGACAATTCATCAAAGTGACTAATTGCAGCTTAGTGTGTGCGCAACAATATATAATGCTAAATCAGTATCCTTTAATAAAGCATTACTCTATATAAACCAGTGTAAATGTGGGTGGATCCTAAGGATGTCTTGTGTTTCTCTGAAGCCTCACCTTCACTGCAGTGGAGCAGCAGGAGCTCCCGAGCAGTGGAAATGGACATTCTGCCACTTGGAGTCCCGGCGATGCCACACCCTTGTCTCTTCTGACTGGCTGCTGCGTGGCCGGCCCTGCCCATCCACGTACTGCGTCAGGCGGATGTAGGCTATGCAGGCAGCGTCTTCACCGATCAGGTGCACGTGAGGGTTCAGGATGGTGGTGTGGATGGGCTTGCTGTTCTTAGACAATACTGGATGAGTATAAGAAATTACATGAAGAGTTTCAATCCAAAATGTATTACAGATTATTTTAAGGTGTACTTAAGCTGCATCTTGTCTTGATTGTAAGCTGGACATAAATATAGCTATATTGCTTTTTGTTAAAAAATAGATTTCAGGCATAATGAATGGTTTGTCAGAAGAAGTAAAGCTGTGGATGCCTTCTTCCTGAGGTAGTTCTTAAGAGGAACAGAGGAAAACCAGACAGACAAACACTTTATGTAAATACTAGATGTAAAAAAAAAATCCCACTTTCAAAGAGTATTTATTACAGAGTTTATCACACTCACAGTTGTCGAAGTAGAATCTGTGGAAGTCCATGCCCTCCACCAGGTTCCCCAGAGCCTCTGGCTCAAATGAGGTCAAACCAGGATCACAGATTTTCCTGGACAAAAACAAAAAGGAATAAAAGATATACTCATTAATCCATCAAAACTCTGCCCAAAATGGAAATCACACACCCACAATTCTAAACAAATATTTAGTGACTTACGCATAAGCTTCAAAGTCTCCATTGTTAATGGCCTCAATGAGTTGTTCAGTGATTTTAATGATCTCCTGTTTGCGTGCTGTCAAAGAAAACAGGCAAGGGACATCAGGAAACACATTCTCTTTTTTCCTCTCGAACTTTCTCACACACACACACGCACGCACGCGCACACACAAAGCCACACAATGAGCTTCGCGCTAGTCATGAATCACCTTTCAGAACATTCACTTCTTAATGCATGGATCCTGTAAGCACCAGCACATCAACAATGATGCTTCAACATACCAGCTTTCCCAGTCACACACTTGCAACTCTAATGGTCACAGATCCCTGATATCTCAGAACAACCCACTTTCTCCAGCATCCTCGAGAAATCAGTCAACCACGTCAGGCGCATGTTAGTCTGTTAGCATTACAGGCAGCCTCACAACAAACAACGGCATGTAACTCTCTATGTAAAGTACTCACAGTGTAGTGCAGGCAGGGGGCTGGAGGAGGACTGTGGGGGAGGAGGGGAAGATTGGGAGGGGGCAGTAATAGGGTTTGGAGCAGGAGCAGGGTTCGGGACACTGTGTGGTCGACTGGGCGTAGCTGAGTCAGCATCGGCCTGGGGGACTGAACTCTTGCGCACGCTGCTCATCAGATCTGTCAGGCGTGACACTGCACGGTTCGGCAACAAAGCAAATGTTTGGAAGAACAGGAGATTGGATGGAAAAGAAAGAAATGATGAAAGGAAAGAATGACAATGGACTAGGTAACAAGGAATTAGATGCAACAGAAAAAGACTAAAACAGCAGAAAAAGGGTATTTAGAGCCCAGGTTACAATGTATAAAAGCTTAATAAAGCTTAATAGTTGATATGGAATGGCCATAAAATCATAACATGAGGGATAAATTGTCAGCGTGCCTAGCTTTGTATTTTGGTCTCTCTCTACTTGGCGTTATACTTCATTTTAACTATGCA
This sequence comes from Hemibagrus guttatus, assembly GCA_033459395.1. Lineage (NCBI taxonomy): Eukaryota > Metazoa > Chordata > Actinopteri > Siluriformes > Bagridae > Hemibagrus > Hemibagrus guttatus. The sequence goes on along the minus strand of JAUCMX010000021.1, from coordinate 13,642,796 downwards.
TATGTGTACGCAAGATGGCTGTCCCACATATCCCATGATCATTTGGTGCATTGGTTGGGTGACCTTAGAAATGAGAGCTATGCATGATGATTTAATACCAAGGTATATGATAGCAGCAGTATATGATATGCCCTGCTGTGCACCATATATGCAATAAACGTGACCATATACTGTTTATATGGTGGACAACTTGACAGCAGTTTAAAAGGGAAAACTTAAATACTGAGCAAACAAAACAATTTCAGATTTCCAATTTGAAAAACAATTTTTGAGTTCAGGGTAAAAACATGTTGAACCATGTCATAGGATGAGGCATGATTGCAGCAGCAGACTCAATGCACCAAATAACCTTGCCCAAATAGTTAGCATGAAATCCTACAGGTAAGCATTGTTTGTCATTGACAAGATACTTCCAGATATGCCAAAAATGTACAAACAATACCTACTGAGAAGCAGCCATGTGCACACATACATATAGTTACATGTCCAGTATAGCGCCATCCTTATACTTACTCTGCATGGGAATGTTGGGGGTTTGGGGGGTGGGGGAGGGGGTACTGGTGCTCCCCTCACCATCAGCTGCAGGGCCTGAGCCCTTGCGTACCACACCCAGCAGGTCCGAGAGCTTGGTGGAGGCTGGGAGGGCCGAGAAACGAGAGAATGGGGAGGGAGGCAAAAATCAGAGAGAAAGAGAGAGGAGTCAACGTGAGGGATGAAGGACACAGACATAGACACAGCAGTGGAAAGGTGAAAACCGAGAAGAAACCTTCCGGTGCCATATGCATTAAACCGCTTACACTTAAGCGCTGATCAAATATTGAAAAGTTACCCTACTTGCTGGTAACTACAAATACATGTATGCAAGATGGCTGTGGCGTGCATCATGTAGTCATTTGGACCTTCGCTTCAGTCTTCAGAAATTATTGCTATGATCCCCATGGCGCAACACCAACAGAAAAAGTGAAGCAGTACAGCACCATGTGATACCGTGGCCTCTACAATTAAACATTGACTGCGTCTCAAACTATATCCATATCGTCAATTATTGAGCACTAACATTGGCCAGTTAACTATTATGGTTACTGTTTTATTTTAAAATCCTCTTTCAAAGCCATTACTGTTTTGCATACCAGTGTTTGAGATCCGCTAAAGTACATAGTTTTGAAAGTAAGCTCAGTTTTACGACGAAGCACAACTCTCTAAAATGCAATTTAAAAAACATTGAATTTGTTTACTTCTCAACATGCGATTTTTTTTTTATATCTGCACATTTATTATTATTATTATTATTAATTATTATTATTATTATTATTATTATTATTACAGAAACAAAGATTAAAGTAGTAAAGGTTAAAGTTAAGTATCTACAGTTTTTAATCACCCACAGTCATATGATCGACTAAAGTGATATGAACACACACACAAACACACAGGATGTCAGATTAGCAAGGGAAAATGAGGAGTCGAATTAGGCCAAAAAAGTCAAAGGTCATAGTAGACAATGTGTCACTCACAGAAGACAGGAGGGACAGGACCCTGAACTGTGTGGTCTGCCTGGTAGCTGATGTTTGACTGCGTTTGACCTGAGCTGTTATCAACACTCTTTCCTGTGGCCCACCCCACCAGCAACACAGAGAGATGAGAGTATAAATAGACAGATTATGGACACACTGGACCAGTGATGGTGTCACCTACTGTAAAGAGCCACTAGGGATGGAAATGTGAAACACTCAATGAGAGAGAGCAGAAGGAAAACATAGTGTAATGTATGTAACTGTAAGCAACAAGCAGGGCTGTAAGACACCAGGGGGTTTAGGAACTTTAGGTGATAAAGTGGCCACCAATGTTGAGGATATACAAGTACAATTATTATCCACCTACATGAAATAAGCAACAAAGACACTCACCAGCCAGTTTAATAGGAACACCTTTATACCTGCTCATTCATCTAATTACAGAATCAGCCAATCATTTGGCAGCAGCACATTGCACAAAATCATGCAGACACAAGACAAGAGCTCCAGTTCACACCAAACATCAGAATATGATCTGTTTCTTTGTTGGTGCTAGATAGGCTGGTTTGAGTATTTCGGAAACTGCTTATACCTGAGCATTTTGTCTCTAGAGTTACACATAATGGTACAAAAGACGAAGAATATCCAGTGAGCGGCAGATATCTAGGCAAAAACTCGTAGCTGATGCAAAAGCTCACATGAAATATACGTTAATTCAAACACACCGTTTATAAGCACTCCGAGATGAAAAGCATCTCAGACAACACATCAGTCTTGAGGTAGATGGACTACAACAACAGAAAACCACATAGAGGAATCTGCTACAGTGGGCACAAAAGAACACTTCAGCTGATTGGATAATTGGCCGAATGAGCAGGTGTACAGGTGATGCTATTAAACTGTATGAATGTATAAGCTTATAAGTTTCTTCCATGTGAAACTATAGTTATATACAGCTATATATGAATAAAATAAAATGATTTATCTATCTATCTATCTTTGATAGATAGATAGATAGATAGATAGATAGATAGATAGATAGATAGATAGATAGATAGATAGAAGGGAAAAAAGCTGTACTCTAAATTAGTTTATAAAATAAAATATAAAAGGGTGCTTCATAACACTTTACACTTTATTTTGATAAGTTTTCAAATTTTCTCACCTACAGTAAAAGAAACCTAACCTCGTTAGTTGCAAGTCGTCTCAATGCAAGTCTAGCCAAAAATGCACAGTATGTCATTTGATTCAGGCAAAAAGCTCTGAGTAGATTTTTAGAGTACTTCATTTTCACATATATTTTCTTAAATGATGCATCATTTTATTTCCAATCTTTTTATTGCCATCTTATTAGGACAGTATGACTACTTACATCAAACTGACCTGTAAACAAAATGTCCTTGCCATGTACATATCAAACCATAAACCTTAACCATCCCTACATAGGGAGAGGAAATAAATAAATAAATAAAAAGTAAAATCAATTATTAAATATATAAATAAATAGATAGATAAATAATAAAAATAAATAAATAAATAAAAAAAAACTTTAAAAAAAAAACATGGATGCACAATACTCTCTCAAACAGCAATGATGCATCATTTTAACACAGTTTCAGAGAATTTTATTTTTAAAATCAATTATTTGAACCTTGCTGTTGAACGAAACTGCACTATAAAAGTTCAACAACAATGTGAAGTTACACACCCTATGCAGCGCACATAAGCGTGTTGGGGGGCTTTAAAATGATCGCTTCGTGAGAATGGGTTGCATGGTGGATCTAATGTGACTTCTGATTAGTGTAAACAATTCTACAAATTATAATTGCCTGTGGTAAATAATAATAATAATAATAATAATAATAATAATAAAAAAAACCACAATCTGAAACATTAAATGTTTATATTAAAATGATGACATAAGCTCCTGTAATTTGTCTTTATTGATTAAAAAATGATTACCATTAATTAATATTCATTAGAACTATAAGCCTCAACTAAGGAAAGCACAAAATGAAAATGCATTGCTAAATGCACACAGCAAAATGTGTAATCGGTAAGGTCAAATCAAGGGTCTCCAACGCTTCTACAATGATCAAAAATGGAAAGCACCAACATTATGAAAACACTTAACCGCTATATACAAGCAAACTTAGAAAATCTCACAGGTAATCATCCTGAGAAGATATTCACAACAGATCCTTACAATCTATAATGAATAATGAGCATTCAACAACACTACAACACAACCACTGCTGCTGCTGACACACCAGTGACTTATCCACACTAATCACAACATGGGGCATGTATCCTTCAATCAATCTCTCTCTCTCTCTCACACACCCTTACACATTACCTCTTTTGCATGCACCATAAAGATTGGGTTTCACGATTAAATGTTTTACAAAGGCAGCTTTTAACCTCTCGCTCTCTCAAAACACACACACACACACACACACACACACACACACAGTCAGTGTTTCCCATTAAAGTTAAGTATAGCATTGTTTTCCTTTCCCAGCTTCTTCCTACTCTCACCTTTCATGTCTTCATCCTCCACTGTGGCACTGCTGCTGTCAGACGATTCCTGGGGCAAGAACCAAAAAAAAAAAAAGTTAAAAAATAAATGCAAGCATTCATTTCAGCGAGGTGGGAGGGTGAAATAATCCTACGTGCACTCGTAGAGCAAAACACGTGTATACTAAATTAACATCTCAAGAACAAACCTCTAGGGATCACATACAATTAAGTGTCCGCTGATGCGTGGCAAACCTCATTAGAACAGTTGCAACATGCTTGTTATATATCCACACAAATACACACACACGCATATTAAACAAACACATTACACACTCCAAAGAGAATACGACTCTGGAGGCTCAACACTATTTTTCATCTTGTAAATAGGGTCTAATACTAAAAATACTTAATAAAAAAATAAAAAGTTAGTTACAAAGGCTATAACTTGAAGTTTCACTGTTTAAATGCTGTTTGAATTTTTTGTAAGTTTTATAATGATATATAATATATACATACCAGAAGCCAGTTACTTTTATTCATCTGACTTAAATGTATCGAAACATTCATTCATTCATTGTCTACCGCTTATCCGAACTACACTCGGGTCACGGGGAGCCTGTGCCTATCTCAGGCGTCATAGGGCATCAAGGCAGGATACACCCTGGATGGAGTGCCAACCCATCGCAGGGCACACACACACTCTCATTCACTCACGCAATCACACACTACGGACAATTTAGAGATGCCAATCAACCTACCATGCATGTCTTTGGACTGGGGGAGGAAACCCCCGAGGCACGGGGAGAACATGCAAACTCCACACACACATGGCGGAGGCGGGAATCGAACCCCCCCAACCCTGGAGGTGTGAGGCAAACGTGCTAACCACTAAGCCACCGTGCCCCCTGTATCGAAACAAAGTTTCCTAAACACTTGTTGCATGTTTCAATTAATCAGTTAATGTCATTCAGAAGTACACTTTTGGTTATTTATATATATATATATATATATATATATATATATATATATATATATATATATATATATATATATATATATATATATATATATATATTATATATATATATATATATATATATATGCGCCCTGTGACTTTGACAGTAGCTGATGTTGGAGAACTCAAAACTGCTGATTTCTTGGGATTTTCACACACACACGGTCTCTAGAATTAACACACCCTGCTGTGAAACCCTTCAGTGAGCGGCAGTTCTGCAGGTGGAAATGCCTTGTTAATCAGACGGAAGAAAGGACTACAGTAATAACTGAAATAATAAATTGTGGTCACATTGTGGTCAAGCTCTCGAACCTATATCATTTGGATCGTATGCATTGGCTGCTGTCACGAGATTGGCTCATTACCGAAAACTGTACATTTTTCATGCACTTATCCATTCGTAGGGATAAATGAGGCTGCTAATCGTCAGCTCCTGTCACTTGCAGTTTGGCTCATGGCATGTGTGCGCATCTTCGATGTTCGGAACACATTGCTATAAAATATATTTTATACCAAATTTAAATATCGGACACCATGTGTAATTGCTTTCGTACTTGTTTCAGGAAACAACCCACACCATGGGATCCGTTTGCCTTTCTGACACTTCATAGCCCATTTGCACAAGCTCTCTATTCAAATGTTGAGTGTTACTCTGGTGCTGTGATGCTCACTGCTGCTGCTGGAACTGTGGCTTTATGTTTATCAAAAGCTACATTTTCTGCATAACTTCAAACTTCAGCAGAAAAGCACAATACTAAGCTCCAAGTCTGACTATTTTACCTAAATTGGACAATTTCAGGAATGTGTTTTGGCTGATATTCAGTAACCTGCACTCTGGCGATATTGCTTAAATACTCTCTGACCAACATGACAGCTACAATGCATTGATACAGTGATGAGACCATTTAATAAGACGGGTACAGAAGGAGCTATTCAGCTAATACTGAAGTAGGTTTGCTTGAAACATCAAGATTTGTTTGTAAACCCAAGCAAGGAGATTATAAGCTCTTTAGGAGCTGATCTAGTTCGAACTAAGCAATCTTGTACACTCTGGCAGGACTCGCACGCTCAATACTTCTTGCATGTGCATAAATTTGACAGATGATGTAACATGCTTGTAAATGGAGATTTCAGTTCGGCTCGCCGATGAATTTATTAGGATTGATGACAACCTTTGTGTGTAAACATAGCCATGGCCATTTATAATCCTGTCTGAGAAATTAAATGATCTGTTAAAGGATGGAGTAACTTAAACTGCTCATTGGCCTCGTTTCAGCTTTCCTCAGCAAATAATTGCACGAGAAAAACGAGGAGAAGAGAAAGAAAGAACGAGAAAAAAGAGAGTGTAAAAGATAAAGATGCAATGACATATTGATGCCAGGAGAGCAGGGAGGGGGTGGAGGTCATATGAGAGGAGAGGAAAGGAGAGGAGGAAAGGAAAGGAGCTTCTGTCATGGCCGAGCTGCAATGATCATCAAGGACACTCACTAGAAGCTGCTGTAAATAGGCCAGCTGAGCCGTCAGTATCTGGGACGGTATGATTAGATAATCCTCAGACTGCCTCTTTTCCTTCATTTTATCATCCCAAATAAACTGCACACCTCTCTGCAAGAGCATGGAGTGATGAAAACAGCCGAGCACTGACGGGCTCACGGTGTCTATTGCTCAAAACATTATTAGCAACCAAAATTAAAATGTGTAATTGAACTGAATTTTCCAATTATTTTTTTCAAAACCAAATGACTCATTATTTGAAGATTAACAGCTTATGCTGAGTGTTCGGTATTTGCACGTACACAGATGATTTGTTTATACAGCAGGGCAAATCCTATTTAATGAACTAGTTAACTAGCTATCAACATGCAGTTTTCACTCCAGCTGTTTCATTATAATTATATATAATTATTTAATTTCTTTTGAGAAAAGGTCATTTCCAGTTAGGGTTCTGAACTAGATTTCAACACTAAAAAGTGTATGGCAAAACAAAAAAGACCCCCAAATTCACTTTGCCTGGTCAAAATGAATTGTGTGTCCAAAAAGCTCTTATATCAAGCTCATCCAAACGTGACATGGATCCGATAAAAGAAATGTATAAAATGAATAGACTATATAAAATCTTTTATGTTCAAACTGAATAAGTCAAAAAATCTGATTTAAGCTGCCACAAAGGCTCCATGTTGTGAAAGTGTAGGTGTTTGTGAAGTGGCACTATAAATTATTTAGGTGTGTTTGATATTAGGTTAGAATTTAAACTAGATTTTATTGCTTGGGTAGGTTTGACCTTTTGGGGTCAGTCATGTGGAGGACAGAGTAAACATATGTGAAGAATTTGTCTGATTATTAATGCTTCACCAGACATGTAAAGGTTAACTGTATGCTCTGAAAGCCAACAGAACTGCATGCTGTACATCTGGCTCGGATCTATAGAGGCCTGTCTTTATCTAGATCATTTGCATTCTCATAACTGATCTGATTTCAGAGGTTACTAAAGACATTCAACAGCTGAATCTAAATGTTCTGGATCGATAAAATGCAAAGGGATTTTCTTCCTCTGGCTATTCTGCTACATTCTCTTTAATTAATTAGGCCAGAAGTGTAACAAACTAACCTAAAATTTACTGATGTGTTTAAAGTGGCAAAATAATGAAGACAGCTTCTCGGGAATGTCAAATGAGAGACGCAATGCAGGTTGAAACGGTGCACTTCTAAACATCGCCACGAGATGGCCGCTTTAAACAGTTCAGCGGATCTGAACGCAGACTCTCAGCGAGGAGACGCCATGATTCTTATCCCTGCCAACTGTTGATCTCCATATCTCACACACCTTATGTACAGACAAGACAGTCCTTTCTGTTTCAATTCAAGAGCCTCCCAGAAAAATACATGCTTATGGACACTGAGCAACTACAATGATTTAAACAGGCTCTAATAGGCATGCGAGAATACACTGAATGTCACAAAACGCCATTTCAGTGATAATACTATACTAGATTTTCACTCATGCTCGCCTGAGATGCAGCATCTTTCAGAAAACACGTCAGAGAAAAAAATTAAATGCACATGAAAATCAAACAGAAGATGGTTAGATGAAACAAAGGGGAGGTTATGAGAAAAAAAAGAAGCTTGTTATGGGGTGATACCTTAATCCCATCCAATGGATTATGTATAACAGTGGTCTGAGCTTCCTAAAGACAGACAGGAGGAGAAGAACGGATGAGGGATGTGAAATAAGAGGGAGGAAGATGAGAGACAGAAAGGATAACAAAAGAGAAAGAGAAAGGATCCAGGAACAGTGAAATCTTGTGGAGGTGGATGGGTGTTGAACATTGTCAACCCAGAAAAAAAGAGGAATAAAATACACATCCTAACAAAGACTAATTGAGGATATGTCAAAACTTTCAGTTTTTTATACATCCAAATTACCACTGCAACTATAATACAGACTTAAAGTTAATAATCCCAGCTTTAAAATAATCTCCAGTACTGCAACCTCGGACACTGGATTTGATTATGGTGAGAGATTTATTACTCCTGCCAAGACAGAAATGTCAGAGCAGGATCGGATTTGCCTCGGTTTGATCGATCTATGAAATAGTTCTTGTGTCAGGGATTATCTCCTTGCTGTTCTTTTTCCACCAAGCCCCAGGAAGTAACATTTCTCCAGTGACCAATCAGCAATTAGTCGCCTCCTGCATTGCGATGTTGTCATTGTCATGACAACAGTCACTCTGGGCAACCGCCAGCAGTGATACCTGGGGCTGGAGTTGGGGGAGGAGGACGGTTTTTGCTGGCTAAAAATAAACAATTAACAAACATTATGCATTCAGGAGTCACATCTGAAATCACTATAAGCATCTGCGGGGAAAAAAAAGGATTAGATAAATATCAGATCTCTCTGTTGCACTGCAGATCAATGAGGCATTCCTAATGTCCCGGATAGAAGATGCTAGTTAGGAGAGGAGCTGCTGTCTTATTGGTTGCCAGGCAGCACAGGAACTGTGTTTGTAGCTCATAAATTTCCTAAGCCTCCTGGCATCCAGTAGCTCTGACCTCACACCCCCTGCCTCCATCAGCACGCGTCTTCTTCAGCCCAAATGTCTGGTTTAAAGCTGTAGGAAGAGTCAGCCGGGCAAGTCTCTGACCATGACTCACTGCATGGCAAGTAGGTTTATTTCATACTACAGAGATTTCGAATGCTCAAATCTGATTGGTCAGAAATTTTCTATAACCCTGGCTGTAAATTAAATCACATGTTTATGTTAATGCTCTTGTTCTAATATGTAAGACTTGTGGACTAAGGTATGGTGAACCATATACGAATAATAATATTCTGAATTAATCAATATTTTTAAAAAGAAAAAAAAAAAAAGCGCATCATTGATATGGTTTTCTGTAAGGAGATGTTTATGTTTCATTTATGGAAGGAGTCTCCAGTGTCAACATAGAAATGTACTGGATGCTCTTACTGGTTTCTTTATAAAACCACAATCTGAGTTTTGTTTGTCTTTCCCACTTAAAACACGCTTCACATTGTACTGTACAACACCCTGGCATGTTTTATTGCTTACATGAAACATCCTATACATACTGTAGAGCTCAGAGTCAGCTATGTGTAGCTAATCGGCTGTAATATTGATCCTCCCTCTAAAAGAGGTTTTTAAGAACAAAATTTAAATATAATGGAAATTTTAAGACGCCATCATCTCGTAATACAACTCGTGCTAGTTTCAGCTTAATGTAATTTCCTGGCTTTAAAAGATATTAATATTAGACACTAGATTTTGTCTCACTTTTACTAAACCTAATCTATCAAAGGAGATTTCTCTGTTACTGGTGTGTTACCTGACTGTGTTCACCTGTTCCAAGTCAAGACCTAAATAAGTTTGTCCTTTTCTACCCAGAAAGTCTCACTGATTGTCAAACCTTGTTTAAACCTTGTTTTTAATGTCTGTGCTTTCTTCTCTTACTGATATAAATGATCTCTGTTTAACATTGCCTGTGTTCTGACTCATGCTTGATTTTCAACCATCACATCAATAAAGGTTTTTTTCATTTTCAAATATAACATGTACCTGTTTCATGTTAGTGGGAGACGCTTACCTCTGATGACTGTGGCATCAACAGTGCCAGATAGTTAATAATAAGTTAGTTAAGATTTATTTAAGTATATCTAGGGATCAGCTGGAGTCAGAACTACTGTGAAATTCTTCCAAATGCCTGCAAGTTTCCTAAACCAGCACCATATCAAGAGGGAAAAAAAGGCTTTTTCTGTACAGGTTTGGAAAACCTATGTGCACCAACAAGCAGGCAAAGCAACACAAACTCTCTCTTAAACACACACAGCGTTAAAGGGCAACTATGAGAGATCCTAAAAATATGCTGATATATTGCGCCACGTGTTGTAGTGGCTGTATGAGTCTGAGTGCTAGTCATTCTTGCAAGCAGAGTTCACTCCCTGATACACACGCATGAGTCTTCCAAGACTTTGCAGTAGCATGCGTGTGTTTGTGTTTGACTAAGCGCACTTGCTGACGGTTCCGCTTTCACCCTAAAACACTCCTCTGCATTAATCCAGGCCATCTGCATCAGCCACTGCAGCAAACCGTTACACATTCATTACTGCAAATACACTCGGTATCCAGCTGCCTCTCTACATGCTAGTTATATTAACAAAAAAAAAAGGCAAACAAACTCACTCCAGCACTGATTATATGTTATTTATATGTCCAGTACATTTCTGTGTAATTATTGTGTATGCTTTGCTGATGTGGAAGATGAAAATGAAAGAAGAAAATGTTGTATCAGCCTGGGAATAAGGATCACCAGATCACCACTGTCTGGAATGAATACACATTTAAAGGTCTAGCAGTTTCTGAAAAACACCCTGACACAAACTCAGCATCCTCATGAGACCAAGAGATCCGTTGGGTTTTGTTTGTCCTTCAAACACCAGCAATGGTTCACGCTGCAAGTTCAGTGTCCAGATGGATCAGATTTCACTTCACCCTTGGCTTTTACCTTCTACCAGTTCCTCGCTCAGGTGGTTCTAACCTTAGTCATGTCTAGATGCGATTTTCCAAAAATGCCGTAATTTCCCATCATGGATTCTTCCTGGATCCGCATCTAAAATCACACTACAGCAGCCTTCGTTTCTTCACCCAGGGGATGCGGACAGCACTGAAATCCCTGTGACTGTAGAATCTGCTCTGCTGTAAACACACTGCATTGCTACCTCTACTTATGCATCCTAACATCCTAGCATGTTCATAACCTTATAACAGCTATCAGAAGAACACAGTACTGCTGTTCATAATTTTTATGTTTTTTTTTCTTCTTTACAGCACACCACCATTCCTCTCAGCTACTCAAACACGATTACTACATTTTTTTTTTTGCTTTTTCATTTATTCCATAATATGAAATTATTGTATCCAAAATTCTTACGGCTTAATAAATGCCATTATACTATGCAAATTTCCAACCATAATTCCTGTACCTTCAAAAGAAGATGCAAGGATCGATACAGACACGTGATCCGGAAACATGTCTCCCTGCTGTCACAAATAGCTACTCGAGTGCTAGTGAGCTAGTCGCCATTGGCCAGAGACATAAATGGAAAACAGCTCCACATTATTCTCCTAGAAAATGAGAAAAAGCTAACCAAAAAATGAGAGCTACCAAAGCTAAGGGATTGACAAATCCACACCAAACTCACAAGCAGGATAAGAAGTGGAAAAAGGTAAAAAAAAAAAAAAAAAAAAAGATATATATATATATATATATATTTTATTTTAAATAGAGGCGGGGCAAGAGGGGTAAAGGAACAGAGTGACAGGAAGGAAGGAAGGAAAGAAGGAAGGAAGGAAGGATTAGAGAGGTAAATACCAGTGCAGGAGAGGGAAGGTTTCCTTTGGGGCTCGTGACTATGCTGTTTTTGGTGCTGTTGGTCTGGGGCTGTGCAGGGAAACACAACACACACAGGGTTAAAGAGGAATCAGGTTTAATGTGATGGAGGAAGAGATCAGTATGCATTTCTTGTGCGATCAACACAACCAAACACACACAATCAGTCATGTGTGTGTATTTCAAAACCTGTTAGAACTGCAAGAGCTAATATGCGCAAAGTCAGAAGATAAAAAGTTCTTCAAAGCCAGTGATTTGAGGGAAAGTGAGGTTAGTAAAAACAACATGTCCATAATAAAAATGCATTTCGTGCTAATTATACTTCATAAATCCATTAGGCTCATTACACATAACAAGGACATAATTAATCATATTCTGATGCTTATTTACTCTGGCCCAAATAAAGCTTTCTATTTGCCTCACTTCTAACATTTTTCCAACACTCCCTTTCCCTCACAGTCTAATATTCAAAAAATAAACAAATTAATTAATATTTTAATTAAAAAAAACACCACCACCACATCATTAGGGAGGAAGACAGATGCTGAGAAAAGATGGTGACAAACCAACAGAAATGAAAGAAAGAACAAATAAGCAGATGCTCATTTATTGCAATGTCTGCTCTAGACCAGGAACAAGCACACACTTTCCTGAAAGCAGCCTTCCTGGTGCTTAGGAGAATGTAGTGGACATGTGAAGCAGCAAGAGAGGAACAAGGGGGGAGAAGAAAAAAAAAAAGGAAGTGACCGGCTCAGACATACACGACTGGACAGTGAACACAGGGACGCTGCATTCATCACATAACACCACTGTTAAAGTCTGCTAGATTAGAAACAGAAGAAGAATGCACCTTACTTCATACAAAGTCAGAAACTAGTTTCAGTGAAGACACACACACACACACACACACACACTGCTATGCAGATCGAGAGTGAAATCAGGATGTTAATGGTATCTATCATGGTATGCAACAAAGTCAGACTTAAACAGTCATGGAGATGTGAAGCAATATATTATATTGAAAAATAAAACTAGTTTGGCAGAATGTTTTAAAATCCTATCCAGAGGATATTATTATCAGTGTTCAATTTGGTTTGCTGTGTGATTTTGAAAAGGTTTTTTGGGGTTGTTTTTTTTTTTTTAAAAACCACAGAGACTGCACAAATCCTCATTGGAACATTAACTTCAACATCGTCTTGCATCATCACGTGCATGGAGCTGCTCTTGCAGTTTAGCCCAACTGTAACAGAAACAGTAAACTGGGCTAAACTGCAGGTTTATAAACATCGGACATCTTCTATAATGGTGCAGTGCCTACCATCAGCGCATGTTTTTCATGGAAGCACAAGTTCCTGTGCATTTCCTAAATGCTATACACACAGGTTTTGTACACTGCAGCTTTTCTGTGCTTTATGCTCACTACAGCAGCAATAAAATGAACTTAGATACTTAGCACTTAAGTAACTTTATGCTAATGTGCACTTTATGGACTGCTGTAGTTAAGTGGTGTTAATTTTGTCCACTGACACAAAACTAATGAAAAGCTTTATTAAAGGCTGTGAAGGCTACACACAGTAGTGAAAGGTTGTAGCAGCAGGAAAATCTGATTTTCTTTCCTTAAAAATATATTGCATAATACTATATACTAGTTTTTATAAAGTACTATATAAATAAAGTCTATTATCGTTATTGCTTTCTACTGTAGGAAGCACGGAGGAGGTATGAGGTATCTGGTGTCTGATCTTGAGCTGGATCGTGAGCTTGGGTTACTTCTCGTGTCTGCCTGGGTTTCGTCTGGGTTTTCTGGTTTCCTCCCACTTAAAAAGATTTCAAGTAGAGGACTGGGTAAAATAAATAGGTGTGAATGAGTATGCCAATGTGTGTGTATGGTGCCATGTGATGGACATATGAGTAAGATGAGGGTCTCATCTGTGATGTACTCCATCCTTTGGCTCAAAGTTAAGAAGACAGGTGACCCCAAGCAGGATAAAGCAGTTACTATAGCAAAGTGAGTTTTTTCTTCTTTTATATTAATATTATTTCCCAGGATGTATTTTGTCATTTGAAGGCATTAAACAGTTGAATCCAATTCGCTCATGCACACACACACACACACACACACACACACACACACACACACACACACACTCTCACTGACGCATACACAAGGCAATATTGAGCAATCATATGCAGATCAATAAAGTCAAAAGATTTTTGGAAACGGTCATGAGCAGCCAAGTGGTGAGTGCAGACCCGAGAGAGACGTGGTAGTTACTCCACTTAAGAGCGATTAAGAGATGAAGGTGGCGAGAAGCTGAGTGAGGAAACCTGAGTAACAAGCAGAGGGCATCATTAGGCATTTATGAAGTGTGAAGATCTTCTTACTTGACTGTAAGACAGAAGTTTTACTGTTTATTCACCAGTGCAAACAAGAGGAAAGAGTATACGCCACAGACACAGAGAGAGAAGCGCAAATCCAGTTTCTGGCAGCAGGTAGAAAGAAACTGCGTGAAACCCTGGATCATCATTTCTTCAGGGTAGAGGATAAAGGACAGGTTCAGGTGGTAGGCTTGTGGAGGCAAATAGGGGAAGATGAAAGATAGGATAAAGGATAAAACGAATGAAGTAATGTTCTCACCATGTACTGAACAGTAGAGCTTGACTTCCTCTTCTGGAAATATGAAAAGAGGGAGAAATTGTGGTGAATCTTTTAAAAGAAAAAAAAATTCTAAAATCCTATCCAACTTGTTGTCACTTGTCCTATCCAAGTGACGACATCCATCATTAACTGAAGTAACAGGAACCTCAGTGGAAATTGCTCCACACATGTCTGAAGCACCTGGTCCGAGCTGGGAATGGGAGTGTGATGTAAAGAGAGCACTTGGTATCGAGACATTGTGGTCCTTCGGGGTTAAAGACGAGGTAATCAGAAAGAGGAAGTGGAGAAAGAAATAAAGGAAAGGAAGAGTGTGGTTCCACGTGTCCACCTATCTACTACACAGTGTGTTTTACTTTGTGGAGAATAAAGAACAAAGTGCATGCTTTAGCAAGAAAGTGCTTCATGAGATGTACTTGTGGCCAGAAATGAAGAGCAACGGTTAAGATAAGATGGATCAACTTATTAACTACAGATGCAGCCGAATATAGGGTCACATGAATAATATTCTATATTTCTGAAGTTTAGCGCGCAGCTGATTTAGGGAGGGAAAGTGCAAATCAGAGATGTGTCCATTTTAAAGAGTCTTGAAATAAAGTAATATTGTCTACTATAATATTTTATTTACTTCTCATTTACTTTTGTGAATGCAGCAGGCACCATAAATGAATCTGTCGCTAAGCGATTTATGTGAAAGGGAAAAAGAGCATCTATTTATTTATTTATAATGGAATTTAGGTATTGCACTACAACCATTTTAATTTTCATTTATTAATAACAAGCAATAGGGGCATTGGTGGCTCAGTGGTAGGTTGCTCGCCTATCATGCGGAAGGGCCGGGTTCGGTTCCCAACCAATGTCTCAACCACAGCCACTGGATGCAGTGCCGGTCCCAAGCCCGGAAAAATGGGAGGGTTGCGTCAGGAAGGGCATCTGGCGTAAAACATTTGCCAAGTTGTTGTACGGACCAAAAATGTAACATTACATTTTTGGAAAAAGGTGTTCGTGCACATCTCCTTTTGTACATCTTTCAGTTGCTGAAGCAGCAGAGCAAAAGATGCTTTAAATTCAAATGCAGTGTTACATAAGCTCCAACACTGCATAATTCTGAATATAAAGCATGTCTGATCAAAAATGAATCAGGAAGTTTCAGATATTTGACAGGTGTCTGAGGAGAACCAGGAGAGGAGCTGGTACATCTCTGGATAAACCAAGAAGAAGAAAGGAAGGAAAGCAGGAGTCATGAACAGAGAGAGAGAGAGAGAAAGCGAGAGATGATGATGATGATGATGTTTGTAATGGCTGATGGAGGACACGGGGGAGCCTGTTGCTAGGCGATGAGAGGAGCACAGTTATGCTATTTCTGTCACAGAGTTTCCAGGGTTCAGACTTGTGGCTATTCCTGGAACAGGAGTCATATTCCCATCTGAACTAGTTCTTCTCAGCTGGTATGTGCACGCTCTCTCTCTCTCTCTCTCTCTCTCCACACACACACACAAATACACATAACACGCACACACAACTAACTTATGCAGGCGCAAGGTGCAATAGCGTAACAGGTGTTCATCAGGGATGTGGGGCAAAAGGTGAATAGTTACTAGGATTATAGACCTAAATCATTACAGTAAATGAACTGGGACTCATCCAACTTTTGCGTGTGGGTGTGAAGAAGACATAAAAAAAAATTAAATGAGGATATTACAAATTTGCATGAATTATATTAAGTGTAAGAAAAATTGTTAAGTGTTAAGCACAAAATCAACTTTGCACAGTCATTCACTAAACGAGTGTGTACATGTTTGGTCATTTGCACTGGAGCTTATGCTGGATAACAAGTAATGAAAGCCACCTGAAATCAGTATTGTAGAAATGTCTGCCTTAAACTGCATCCAGTTCTACAATGATGTCTCACAGTCTTGCTCTTTGACACCGGTCTAAAACCGGCCAATAGTAGGATGGCGTAAGATGATGCAAAACTCACAGGACTGCTACACATGCAAACACAGGAAGAAATATAAATACAAATTAATCACTTTAACTGATATAATGTTAGATTCCTACATGTCCTTTTTTTGTCCTCTTTTATCCATTTAAAATCTTTTAAAATGTGTTTATATTATACCACACCCCTGTTTCGGTTTACATCTGCCTGCTTTCTGCATGTTATGAATGATGATGTAAGCAAAATGTACTCATTTTCTTTAATAGTAGGTTTCTCGTGAGAGGATCTTCGTGGTATAATCTGACATGAAGTCTGTAGTATCATAGATGATCGAGGCAGCCATGTTGGACAACCACGTCACCTCACCGTGATTTGGTCCCTTACTTAATTTTCACCTATCTAAAGATTTGCTGAGACAGACTTTCATTCCTTTTTATCTACATACGCCTAGCAGCTCCAGTGCAAAACAACGGAATGAGCCACGGTTCAGCTGATCGTCTACATCAGAGGTAAGAAAAGGTTCCTTCTTATTTTATTTATTTATTTATTTTTAAGCTCGGCTTTCCTGTTTTCAGTTCTCAATAATACATAACCCTGCACTCCTATTTATAAACCTAAACTATTCTGCCCTACAGGAAATAAAGCATAATGCAGGGAAGCATTAGTATGAAGAATAGCCAATTAAGTTTATCTCTGTTTATTTCTAAATGTTGGGAAGAGAAGAATGGGTGAAAGAGAAAGGTCAGTAATTCTGAATGCTGAAAATACTATAACCTCTTCTCTCCATCATTCAGACTTGGCACAGACAGACGCATGAATACAACACAGACAAAATGTGACAACAGGACATTAGGTGCTTTGCAAACACAGTGAATGATAAAAACAGAAAGCAATGATGTCGTAACAATCAGACACACATCAGCATTGTGGACGGTTGCATGGAGGAGGGGGTGGAGGGGAGCAGCAGCAAAGACACTGACAGAGCTCTGAAAAGGAAAAAAGTGCATGGATTCAAGAGTCAGGTGCCAAAAGGTCAGGAGGAAATCTTACCTTGACGTCGGCCTTCTTATTCAGCAAACTCTTGGCTGCTGCAATAAGAGACAGGAAACAGACAGAAGTTGAGCAGCCAATCAACAAATTCAGCTCATGTTATTATATCAGAGAAATATAATAACATAGTCAAAGAGAACACACTCAGTTTCCCATTTATTATCACCTTCAGCATAAATGACATAGGACTCCATCAAAATAATTTTGTTAGTCTTAAGTTTAACCACAAATGATTCAGGCTTCTAATCAGTTCACCCACATTCTGAATCTGATCAGGTATCAAGATCCATACATAGACATACAGGCCACTGCTGTCTCCTCCTACACACATTCCCTTATACACACTTTACACAGTTATGCTACAGCTTTGATTAGACTTAAAGGTTTGCTTAAAGGTGCTTGGGGTAGGAAAGCTCCCAAAATAGCACAAGTTATTACGTACAATATTACCTTTATTATCTTTAAATGATTTCATAAATCAGAAGCGAGCCTGATCATGAGGAGGATGTCTCCTTTAGAAACACTGTAACCTTTGCACCTTTAAACAATAAATGAAATTTATGGTCGTTTTCACACTTGGGTTTTTTTCTGGAGCTGTTTTGAGCCATGCGTTCAGTTGGTCGGTGAAGCGTGGAAACGGTTTTTGAACCTGGGGTCCTGAGAGCCGATCCCTGGTCGTCTGGGGTTCTCTGCAAGACACTCATACTGAGCGACGTGACTGGCTTTTGACTTTTCACCTTATTTTGTCAAGTTACTTACCGTTTCTACTTTTATGTTGCTGGGGAAAGAGTCGTCACGGTTACCGATGTATAATAGATTGCGAGCAATGTAGTTCGTTCACTTTCGTGATGTGAGCGCCTGAACTGAGAAGTTTAAAAAGAAAAGTCTCCAGCCAGCCTGCATGGTGGAAAAAAAACTCCTGATACAGGATCGGCTCCTTGTTTGCAGGTATTTTCCAGGATGGCATGCCAGGCATCCAAAGAGCTTCTCTGCTTGTGTTGGTGGTACCGATAATAATAATAATAATAATAAAGAAAACGGATGAATGTAATGTCTGCCAAAAATAAAATTCATACCAAGTGTGAAAGCGCCCTAAGAATGAAGATTATAAAGATGATGGTGTTACAGTCAGAATGCACTCCTGAGCATTAAACAGTCATATTAAACCTAACCAATTTCACTGACATAAGAGAACCATTTTAGCCTCCAACCCTCATAGAGTTCAATCATAATTTTATCATCAAGAAAATGCTACAAACCTTTAAAAATTACAAACTCAACTTTTTTGTCATGCTTTTTCACTTGAGAAAAGGTTTTCTCATGGCAGTGTTTCAATACATTTACTGTTGCATGCTTTTACTAGGTCACTTATCTCACATCATTGACTCAATCAGGTCATAGATCATACGTGATTATTTTTTCACGCTGTGGATTTAAGGTGAATGAAATCACACAGATTATACTGTATAAATTGCTCTATGCTGAATCAGTGAACCACAGAGCTTTGACATTCAGCCATAGAGGAGAAAGAAGGAAGTGGTGATGACCACAAATCAGCATAGCTAATGATATACTCAAGATTGCACTGGTCATTGTATAATGTCCTAGTACTAGTAACCACAGCTATTTAAACTACACTGCACCTTCAGCCTTACACTTTTTTTTATCCACACAGTCCAGGTCAGACTCATGACTTGTGAAACAAAGGCTTAATTGACAGAGGCTGAAGGAATGGGAATGAGAAATTGTGCAGTGATCCCTGTGGAGAAAACTTAACTTGCTCTAGGGAGAGAGACAAGGAGAGGGTTGAGAGCCTTACCTTGCCATAAACACAGAGCGCGAGAACAGAAAAAGAGAAGGGAGGAAGAAAAAAGGAGGACAGCAAAGGTAAAAAAAATCTGCAGTACTGAGCTTTACTCTGTAAAGGAAGACTAAATCAAGCAAATCTCACATCTACTGCATCTGAAGCGTATGGGCGAGGTCCAAAAATATGAATGAGGGAAAAAAAAAATCCTCAAACTCACTTTTAATAGTCTTTGAGAAAGTCAATAAAACAGTTATGGAAAACACACATTTTTGTTTTTTCATTTTCACAGACTGTTCAAAGGTATATGGAAGTTAAACTCATATAAAAACATATTAAATTTGTATATTTTGTCCTTTTAAAAATGGGATAAAGTTTTGTTTCCCCTTTTGGTCATGCAAGTTTTTTTCCCTTGTTTGTTTTTTTAACTAATTGTATTGGAAAGTTGATAAGAACTGGTGACAGATGATAAGAACTATATCATCCCAGTTTTGGTAACTTTCTGGTTAGATTTTTGCCATTCTTACATCCTCTGAGGAAGTCTCCATCTGCTCTCATCTGCATATATTAACTTTTTGAAATGTTTCTTTGATGAGATGGACATCAACTTGACCATGGATCAGTCGACATGTGAAGACGCTCATTGCTCAGAGTTCCTTGCCATTTGTGATATAAACAAGAAAAAGGAGCGCCACGAAAAAAATAAACTATTAATTGCTATTACGCTCTGAAGATTTTCTACCGTGTAAATGACAAATGACAAGTTGCGTCCGTAATCTTTAAAAGACATTCAGATTCCAGGTGTGGTTCTTGGTTTTGAGTGCCACAGATGAGCGGAAGAGGGAGGGAGGGAGAGTGGCTAACTGATAGAGACAGTGCGGCATGAATATTTGATTGCAGGCGTGTGGAGACAGCATCAAATATGAAGCGCAGCCTTTACACTGAGCCACAGCCACCACTCCAGCTGAGAGCACCAGCTCTCCACTCCCGTCTCAAAACGATGGCTCTCCAGTGTGCTCAAATGAACACAACTTTACCGCTTACAACGACAGGTTTGGATATTTGAATGCAGTAGGCTGCATCAAATATGAAACACAGCCTTTGCACAAAGCGACAGCCACAGCTAGCTCACATGAGAAGCTGCACTTTATCACACTGAACAGTGTGGACGTATGGTGGGGTAGTTATGGAAATAATTCTCAGGCATGTTGTATTTAAAGCATACACAGAAAAAAAAAAAAAAAAAAAAATCAGAGGCCGTGGGTATCATCTCCCAACACCACAATGTCAAGCTACTCAAAAAGCACAGTCATCTTTCTCCACTCATCCAAAAAGAAAAAAAAAATCCCATCAGTCTCATTTTCTTTTTTACCACAAAGTTTCCAAAATGCAAAATGTTGCAACAGACAACTTCCCACATCCCAACATATTAGTGATCATGCGTTAGTCCAGTTGCTCATGCAACATTCAGTACAGCAGCAGGCATCCCGTTCCTTTCCCACTTTCAGGGTGAACTTCACAGTCTCATACAAATACAGAGGGACAGGAAAAGAGAATAAGGGCTGAAAAGAATGAAACGTGATGGAATGAATACACCAGAGATGAATATTCTAAACAAGATATGCACAGACTGATTCGAGAAACACTAATAACAGACATGGAGGAAGGGGAGAGTGCCTCTGTGATGTGGAGAAGTATGAAAAAAGTGAAATGATGACAATTATAACCAACAGTTGAGATGACCAACAGGACAACAGCGAAGGTGGAAGAGATATGGAAAGAGAAAAGCTTCAGATTATGAGTTAGAAGGAGACAAGTGTATGAGTGAAATGTGATACAGGAAGAAGAGGAAGGTAAAGATGAGCCACTGTGGGTGGCGCATGCTTTTAGCGTCATGCAAAGTGGGAAACAATAAAAAATGGACAAAAAGTATAGATATACAGCGGAGAGGAGAGGAGAGGAAAGGGTCTGTGTAATCATGAAGAGAATAAGGGAAGAAGTTTGAAGAAGGCAAACAGAGGTAAAGGGGAATAAAGAGAGGAGATGAGCAATATGGAGGAAGTTAAAAGAATAAACCAGTCTTTTTTTTTTTAACTTAATCTCATCTGTAGCACATGTAATTAGCATGGATCAGTGTTTAGGAACAAAACACCTGCTTCCTTAACACTCATCTATAATGAGGGGTATTAAAAATATAACGGGGAGAGTCATCTTGTCAACACTTTAATGACTTCTTCAGTCAAAGTTCTAATCGTATTTATATATCACTTGATTCTGATTGGTCAGAAAGTTTTGATTAATTTTCTGTAACAGCAGCTCTGACAGCTCTTCCAGCTGTGGTTACAAAAAATAAATAAATAAGTAATTAATCTTTACAGCAAGAACTCATTCACTTGTACAGCAGGCACTCTACAAAACCTAGGGCTGATTTTAAACAGAATTTTTATGCTACTGTTTAACAAAGAAAAACTTTAATCAATGAAACGGTGAAATGGCCTATCAGGAGACTTACAGCCAGAAGGTTATTTAACATTTATGGAAAAAGTCTTCAGAATCAGATTTTTCTGACAGTTAGTAAATTTTCTTATAGATTTTCCTGACAGCTCTGCAGTTTTCAGTTTCTTGGTAATCTCAAGTTGTGTGTGTGTGTGTGTGTGTGTGTGTTGATAGAACTGGTGATGGAAAGAATATCTTAGCTATTACTTATTGTAAGTGCTAACAGGACTGACTTGATTTGTGGGCATTAAGCGTAACTATATATTGATACAAAGAATGACAATGTCATTCAATACTAAATAAACCTGCCAAACATTGCTTAATAAACTTTTGTAGTATATGCTAAGCATCAATGTTCCATGATTTATATATATATATATATATATGTAAAATTTGCACACACCGATCAGGCATATCATTATGAGCACTGAAAGGTGAGGTGAATAACACTGATCATCTCCTCATCATGGCACCTGTTAGTGGGTGGGATATATTACGCAGCAAGTGGACATTTTGTCCTCAAAGTTGTGTTAGAAGCAGGAAAAAGCGTAAGGATTTGAGCGAGTTTGATAAAGGGCCAAATTGTGATGGCTAGACGACTGGATCAGAGCATCTCCAAAACTGCAGCTCTTGTGGGGTGTTCCCGGTCTGCAGTGGTCAGTATCCATCAAAAGTACCCTTAAAGTCCTGTAAGTCCTTGAAGTCCTGTAAGTTGCGAGGTGGGGCCCATGGAGGACTTAAAAGATCTGCTGCTAACATCTTGGTTCCAGATACCACAGCACACCTTCAGGGATCTAGTGGAGTCCATGCCTCGATGGGTCAGGGCTGCTTTGGCAAGGGGGCCCAACACAATATTAGGCAGGTGGTCATAATGTTATGCCTGATCTCTCTGTGTGTGTGTTTGTATGTTTGTATATATATATATATTTTATATATATATATATATATATATATATATATATATATATATATATATATATATATATATATATATATAAAATAATAATTAAATATAAGATAAACCCTATAAAATAGATATAATCTAGACAGATAGATAGATAGACAGAATTCAGTAAATCAAATCAGTTGAAGGGCATACACAAATCAATTTGGCATAATCAGGTTGTCTGTTGTTTTCTGAGTACATGGAGAGAAAATCATGCCAAAACAGATAGAGATTAGGTTACAAAAAAACAAAAAACACTGGAGTATTTCTTTAATAAGGGAGAGAAGAGTGGGAGGAGGAAGAAGGACAAACAAGGACAGGGGAGAAATGTGGAAAAGAGGACAGAAGGAGGAGAGAAGGCCCCCTCAGGGACTCTGCTACCTTGTTCCACCAGCCCTGCTGTGGTGCCCGCTGCTGCAGCAACAGCAGCAGCGGCGGCAGTGACCGAGGCCGGAGCCGTGGTCTGCCTGCTACCCACTGACACACACCGTCCACACACACACACACACACACACACACACACACACACACAAAATGAGAGGGAGGAGAAAGAGGGAGAGAGGGAGAGAGGGAGAGAGAGAGAAAGAGAGAGGGATAGAAAGGGAGAAAGAGCACAAGGAGGAGAGAAGTGTTTATTAGTCTAAGAGCAAAAGAGTAAAGAGAATATTTTTTCTTTAAGAAAGTATGTGAAAATAAACCCCACTCAAAACTATCACATCAGATGTTCATTTTAATCATCCGCAGCGACACGGCTTCAGACAGAAAAAACTGTCATGGACACGATTCTTTAGAAGGCATGGATGCACACAGAGACAGGTTTCTGACGACGTAACAGACGACAGGAGCACATGAGGACATGAAGGGACTCGGAGACGAAACGGTCCCTGAAAACATGGCTCATGACTTATCAGACATGTCGAAAAGTCAACTGAAGAGAATGACGCACTGTAAAACAACAAATCAAACCAGAATTTTGATGTGATGCAGAATCCAAGTGACTTACCAGAGAAGTTCCGGGACACCAGCATGGTAGTCAGGATAGCGCCCTACAAGGAGAGAGAGAGAGAGAGAGAGAGAGAGAGAGAGAGAGAGAGAGAGAGAGAGAGAGAGAGAACAGACCGAAAGATGGTCGATAACTGTGTGGGTGCTGGTGAGTCAGTTTTAACTGGAACTAATATTTTCAACGTGACCCGACTATAGATGGAGAACAATCTGCCCGAGTCTGAACAAAAACAAAGCCTTAATGTAGTATAGAACCTAAATCCAAACAAACTCAGGATGACAACTTGCCCAGTTAACAAACAGGGAATTAAATTAATAAAGAGGAAAGACAAACTCGAGCGTGCGGAGAAGCTAACAAAAACCCATTCAATTAAGATACAAGGAAGCAAAACTAGAAGAATATTTGAAGTAGGATATCTAAACTGAACAGAATCAGACCATCACTCAGCATAAAACGTTCAGGTGCCACTGGGTTTAGAGTAAGACTGAATGAATTTCACTGTTCAATACTATTTGATAATGTGATATTTGTGAATGTGTGCACTTTTAAGTCTGTATGCATTGAAAAAGTGATGCACGCAAGCGGAACATTGTTTATCAGCTTATCTGTGGTTGAATTTCACATCGTGCTGGGCATAAAAAACCTGCATGTTACACCCTATGGAGTGAGCATGTATAGTGAACAGGAAGCTATTTGGAAAAAGACAGAAGGTTTTCTGTCTGGCGTTTGCTTCTGTATCTATAGAAGTAAAAATTAAGGGACCGTGTAGCTGCCTAATTGCCTAAATCATTGCTTGTCTTAAACTACATTGTGTAAAACTTTATGTGGCTTTGGATATATCTTTAAAACATGGGGAAAAGTGATGTAAGAAAAAAAAATCCCATAAGTAATCCATTTCATTTCTTTTAAATAACCATCTTGAGTGTGCATCACACCTTGAGTTTCCTCCTGGCGTTAAACTTCTTCAGGCACTCCACTGTCTCTTGTCTGTGCATCATGGAGGCCACTGTGGAGCGTTGCTAAGGAGACAAGCAAAGAGAACTGAGTGTTAATATCTACATGACTGTGCCAAATGTGTTTAGATGGATGTATATACATATAAAGGATCACCTATGCATTGTGTGAGTACTTACGCAGACCCATGGGTGTTTAAGAGCCTCCTGTGCTGTGATTCTCTTGGCTGGATTGATGGTCAGCATCTGGTTGATGAGGTTTTTGGCTTCAGGAGTGACTGTGTCCCACTCTGGAGATGGAAACTAGCCAAAAAAACTAAGAATGTCAAAAAAAAAACCTCATATACACACACACAACCTTACTGATGATTCACAGTAATCTACAGTCCTTATCTCTTTTTCAAAGCATATGACAAGACTGTAGCTGGTGCTTCTATTTCAGACTCTATGTAAAGCTACATTTAGATTCATTAAAAAAAAATAATAAAGTGAATGTCACAGGAAACAAAAAAGGATCTTATTTGGTTATAAATACAGTGCACATCTTTAATACAAATACAATGCAGTATATTCTTATGACTTTCATGCATAAATATTTAATCTGCTCCAGTATACTGAAACATTTTCTGACTGCGCTCAATGGCAATTTAACCGCTTACATTGTTCACACCAAATCAGCTGCTTCCAAACAGATTGTAATTATAAACACGAAAGCTCCAAAAATTGTGACGATTTATAATAATTTTATTATTATATCATACCACCCAGCCCTAACTGCTAATATTTTTATTTTATATATTTTTTTAACATTCTATTAATATAAGGTAAAAGGCAGCCTGGGTTAGTGAGTGATCCTTTGCTAAATAGAACAGAGATTAAAAGAAGTGTAAGAGAGGATGGAGAGTGTGACTTACATCATAAGCCCCAGCTTTAATCTGCTGGTAGAGTTTGTGCTGGTCCTCATCCCAGAACGGAGGATAACCAACCAGCAGAATGTAGAGGATCACACCTGACGCATACACACACACTTATTCTCTTGACGTTTGAGGCTGTGTATGTCCTTCAAATGTATGTGGCTGTGTGTGTGTGTGTGTGTGTGTGTGTGTGTGTGTGTGTGTGTGTGCGTGTGTGTGTGTATGTGAGTTTTTACCACAGGCCCAGATGTCCACAGGTTTCCCATATGCCTCCTTCCTCAGCACCTCAGGGGACAGATACCCTGGTGTCCCTGCAAATCCTGCACATTCATCACACACACACACTTCTATGAATCCTCTTCTGTTATTAGCCTATACATACAAAAAAAAAATACGAACCTGCATTCATAATGCATGATAAAGAACAACGAACTACAGTATGGGAGAGTGTGGTAGCTTAGTGGTTAAGGTCTTGGACTACTGATCGGAAGGTTGTGGGACCGAATCCCAGGTCCACCAAGCTGCCACTGCTGGGCTCCTGAGCCCGGCCCTTAACTCCCAATAAAGTGGATAACGGTGTTTCAAAAGCACTGGGTAAGGCTGTCTGCCAAATGCCAGAAATGTAAATGTATGACGAAGCCCACAATGTTGTCAAATACAATGCTTAAAATGAGAAACATCATCATGATTGAACTTATACTATAAGTTCAGTATTTAAGTGTTTCTCAAGAACTTTTAAGGCTTTAAGGCTCTCATAAGAAGCTATTATACAATGTATATCACAGTGCTGCTTGTTACTTGTGATTTTGTTATTAAGATTTTGAGTTTCATTGACTCTTACAATATGCATTTCGTCATCAATATTTACCAACCATGCGTCCTAATAAACTCAAAGCGTATTTTAACACCATTTTGTAACCAACAATGAAGCCTGGTCATAGTCATGCTTTATCTGCTCTGGTATCTGGGTCAAAGTTTTTTATAACTCTCTTCTGTACATAATTTAGGCCAAGCTCAGTAGAAAGAGAATTATAACATAATATATAAAAGGAACAAAACTGCATTAAATTGGTCAAAAGTAACTAAGTGGGCTTTAAGAAGGTGAGACATCACTATGGTGCAGTTGCATACCAAACCATGCCTGCTGATCTCCCTGCACTTCGATGGCCAGACCAAAATCAGCCAGCTTGACGGCAGCGTTCTTACACTTACTGGCCAGGAGCAGGTTCTCTGGCTGGATAGAGAGTAAAGAGAGATATTACTACTACCACCAAAACACACAGCCACAGACACACACACACAAATAATGAACAAAGACCAGCAGCTACACTGTACATGCAGACAAACTTCTGCACACAAACTGTGGAAAGCCACACACACACACACACACACACACACACACACACACACACACACACACACACACTCAACTGATGTAAGATTTCACACCTTCCCCATTTTCACTTGCCAGAAAGACACATGGATGCAGTTAAAACCATGCTTCTTTCTTACCCGCTGTTTTAATGCAAAGTGAGGAGAAGTAAGTAAATTAAAAATCGACACTTCACAGAACTTCTTAACTCGAGTCCAGGAGTGGTCATTATTTGCTTCTGCTGATATTGTAAGTGTAATAAGTCTGCAAGTGCAACTCTCTATCTGTGGGTGCGTGCGTGTGTGTGTGTGTTCGACCCAGATTTGCTAGCCTCATTTTTCTCCGTCACTGACAGAAACTAATAAAGTGCCGTTCCCCATGCGACCGTGATACACTGCACACAACATATGTGCTCATACACACGCTCTCATGTAACAGTCTCCAGTATATCTGACAGATCTATGCGTGCACACACACACACACACACACACATTCCTTTTAGCAAAGACTCCACTGCAGGTTAAATATGTGCTTTTCCTGCATTGCAGGGGTTTGGGTTTCTGCAATCTACCTTCATGACTATTTTTTTACCTTCTCGCACATATGCGGATATCTGCACCGCTCGATATGGTCGGAGAGTTTGAGTATACCTGTGAAACGCCATCAAGAAAGGTTTTCTGTCTGGCGTTTGCTTCTGTATATACAGTATCTCACAGAAGTGAGTACACCCCTCACATTTTTGTAAATTGTTTATTATAGCTTTTCATGTGACCACACTGAAGAAATGACACTTTGCTACAATGTGAAGTAGTGAGTGTACAGCTTGTATAACAGTGTAAATTTGCTGTCCCCTCAAAATAACTCAACACACAGCCATTAATGTCTAAACCGCTGGCAACAAAAGTGAGTACACCCCTAAGTGAAAATGTCCAAATTGGGCCCAATTAGCCATTTTCCCTCCCTGGTGTCATGTGACTCGTTGGTGTTACAAGGTCTCAGGTGTGAATGGGGAGCAGGTGTGTTAAATTTGGTGTTATCCCTCTCACTCTCTCATACTGGTCACTGGAAGTTCAACATGGCACCTCATGGCAAAGGACTCTCAATTTAAAATAAACTCTCAGATAAATAATTTACAAAAATGTGAGGGGTGTACTCACTTCTGTGAGATACTGTATATATGTAAAAATTAAGGGATGCGTATAGCTGCACAATTGCCTAAATCATTGCTTGTCTTAAACTACATTGTGTAAAACTTTATGTGGCTTTGGCTATATCTTTAAAACATGGGAAAATCTTAGATTTCTACATTACAGCACCATCCGGAAGCTAAATCCTTTTTTAGCACATAGTTTGGTTCCATGTCACACCAGGATCAGACTAAGAGGCATGGGCCAAAAGGAAAGGAAATTACATTAAAACTGTCATCAAATTGCAGATCGAGTCCTGACAGTCCTGACAATGTCAGTCATCCATGTCCGGGAGCAACAGGAGCAAAATTAGCAGTTCTCTCTGGGTGGGAGGGGCATAGTCTCTCTCCTCTGTCAAGCGCTAGCCAGTCGTAAAGTTTGTTAGCTGATGTACGTGAAAGAGAGCAGATAACACTTTCCTTTGTGTGTGTGTTGATTATACGGTTCCAATTTTAAATGTATATTTGTTTTATGAAACACACAAAAGCTATATTTGGGCCAGCTGATGTAAAACAAGACCTGATATAGGTATATCTCTTCCTTGCAAGTAGCTATATCACATATCTAAAGTGCAGCATTATTTCTGAGAGGTTAAGCATGCCAGTACTGCTGAGTACGAGAACACGGAGAAGCTGGATGTCCTACTGTGTCCCTAGGAAGAACGCAAATCTGGAAGATCCACCTCCCCACACTCTAAACTGCACAACACTGCAATTTCCTTTCTCAGCTATATTTAAGGGGGAAACACACACACACACACACAAACCTAGTAAAGGACTCCAAACCTGCCCAGCTGCCTTGAGTGGGTTTTGCTCACTTTGACTGAGATAAGTTCAGAAAGATTTACTGTGTGAGCAACACATCCTGCTGCAGCCCAGCATAGCTCTGTGTGTGTGTGTGTATGTGTGTGTTGGAATGAAACAGATCTCTTATTCCTGTGGAAGCTGCTCCTGCTGCATTCCCACTACCAAGAGCAGGAGTCATAGGCCTCTATTGAAAAGGGCACTCCAATTTAAGCAGACATCGATAGCATGAAACCGGAGTGGCCCTAGACTCGGGGGACCTGACTGGCAAACTAAACAATGACGCATCATGCTCAAGCCATGTGTGTGTGTGTGTGTGTGTGTGCGCGCGTGTGTATCGCTCTCAAATATGTGTTTAACCTCATGTGACTACCCTTTTCCGTGAGAGTGAAGATTAAAAATCTAGGACCATGTCCAGTGTAACCTCTCACTTACGACATTTTATCGAAACCTTTAAATATCAGTAGAGTTGTGGTATTTAATCAGTACAGTCATTAAAGGTAAGAGAAAGAATTAAATCTTAAATGCACTGCCCTGCATCTGTAGAAGAGCAGAAAACATCACAACCAAGCAATTCTTCTCTGTCACAAAGTTACATGACGAGGTGGGTACGTCTGAAATTAGTTAGTTAGCCGAATGACCAATGAGTGCACTGTTTCCCTGGAAACGGAATTACTTAGGCTAAAATATGGAAGCTAATGGAAGCTACACCAAGCAAGAAATGGATTTATGTTCATACTTAAAAAAATAGTTCTTAGTAACATCTTACAGAAATATTCACTGCAGTGTAGAAGATGGAAGAAATTTCATCCACCTTTACTCTCCTGACCGATCGTTAAATCAGAACTGCCATACTGCTATCACTGTGTGTGTTCATAGCTCATATTTATCAATTATTTACATCTCCAAAAACAGCTACGCAGTCCACACAGTGGTAGCTGCTTTTCCACTCCCAACAGCACACTCCCCATTATCAGACACACACATATACACACTTGCTCACACATTACTCAGCAGACAACAACATGACACCTGTGACTCACCTTCAGGTCTCGGTGCACCACGCCCATTTGATGGCAGTGAAGCACCGCCTCCAGGATCTGCTGGATGCAATGACTGCATGCAAACACCAGGGGGCGCATGTTAGTCTGAGCAGCGCTACAGTCCCGTGCACAGGCCAGGGGTATTTGGGACAGGGGGAGAAAAGTGTGTGGGGTGGGGGGTGGGTGAGGGGGGGTGGGGGGGGGGCCCTCTCCAGACACAAAGCTCTTGCCTTCCAAACATGAAGAAGCAATTCAACTCTGATTCTCCTAACGCTGTGCAGAAATGGTCTACTGGTGCAGCTCTACTAGTGCCATGTTAACATGAGTTATATTCAAATATGTAACACCAGTCAGATATGACATGGTAATCAATCGCATGGTCTAAATGGCCTTATGTAGCATACCTTCTCTCTTCAAGGAAACTACGGTTCAATTATGCACCGGACCATCACACCTATATGTTCCTTCTGAACTTCCCATTTCAGATTTAGTCCCCTTTACTCTTATAATAGCAAGGTTTTATTAGAGTGGGGCTGTGGGTATTTGTGTCCATTCAGCCACAAGCGCATAAGTGAGATCAGACACTGATGCTGAGGAGCCCCAGGACTTCCATCCCAAAAGGTGTTCGGTGGAGTTGTGACCGAGTCAAAGGTCTGTGCAGAACTCTTGAGTTTTTCCACTCCAACCTTAGCAAACCATGACTTCATCTACATCGAGACAATTGTGTGGTTCCAACTCTGCAGCTACAGTGTGACGAAGGCCCGGATACAAGTGTGATAGTCAGGTGTCCACATATTTTTGGCCATGTAGATAGGAGTGCATAATTCCTAATATTTTAACAGCAATCTCAATTTTTGGCTGATTTTATTATAAATGTTCGGCAGATATATTGACGAATTCGGATTCAAGTTTGGTAATCGTTTACCATAATGTCCTTTTTATTTTAAAATAGTACATTTAGTCATGAAATTTTGTTTAAAAGATAAGCAAAAAAGAAAATAAGCATAACTCCATCTGAAAAAAATGTGATGAAAAATCTGAAAGGCAAGGCTGTGTGCCTGTGGAGAATTCTACATCTTTTCTTCTAAACTATATCTATCTCTGCATATCTCTCTATCTCACCATCTCACCTCTACAGTTCAGCACAGAAATAGTATTAGGCGTGATCTTCTTAAAGACAGAGTAACAGAACCATGGCTTCACTATCCGAAATAAAAAGAAACAAAACGCTCGTCTTCCCTTGTGAAAAAGTCAGACAGTTACATAAGACAACAGGGTCATATCAGGAGACACACGCAGACAGAGGGAGATGGATACAAACTATGCACATATCTATGCTGGGCCAGATAGATATATCAATACACATACTGGAAAGACAACCATGTGATGTACCTTTGCATGACTGTGTGTGTTTGTGAGCACTAAGGAGTGTGTGTGCGCACGTGTGGGAGGTTGAGGACATGCGCAATGTGAGGCGGCAGCAACGCATTGCATGCACGAGGGCCGGTTGCTAAGAGACCGCAGCATGTCGTCATGTGCCGGTGTAGAGGGTGCTATAGTGCCGAGAGATGCAGATTATAGGCTTTCTGGGGGGGTGGGGGGGTTGGTGTGAGCTGGACTAATTCTAATGGCTGTAATGACGAAATTTAACCGATAACGGCAAAAATGAGGACATGACTTAAGCAAAGCTCGTGTTTATAGCTGAAATGCAATGCCAAAATTATGACCGTACATCATAAGGACTGATACACAGACAAGGAAAATGTGAACAGATACACAAAAAGTGTGCGGGTCGATGGCATCGGGTGCATTTGTGACAGAGGGTGCGAAGTGTGGCGGATATTATTGTGTGTGCGTGTGTGTACGTGCTCTGATTTACTGCGAGTGGCAAGGCCATAAAGATCAGGAAAATAAATCAGAGCGCGGTCTCTTCCAATGAATAAATTCTGCACCGGTCATATCATACCGTGAATGTCTGTGTGTGCATGTGTGAGCTACAGAGAGATGAATTGTGTTCCAGCATTTCAAGAAAAGTGGTCTCTTTTCCATGTAAGTTGATATTTGAGCTTGTAAGTATGAAGAGTGTGTGTGTGTGTGTGTGTGTGTGTGTGTGTGTGTATGAATAAATGTACCGTATGTACATTTTTGAAATGAGAGTGCGCCTCATGCACATCCTTATGTGAAGATGCTAGATTGTGAACACATGAATATGGGAGTTTGAGTGCAAGTGTGTATATTGCTCTTCACCTCCCCCACTGTCAGCTGTTGGGCAACGTGGCCTGCTGGGAGGAAAGGTCTTTAGGGTGCTGTCGCAAATGTTACTGTGTCAAGTTGTAACCTCTGCAGTATTCGGTAATGCTTTTAGAGTGACGGCCCATGCCTCTGCAGCGCTCGACTCATGATCGGCTTTATAAATAACTTCACACACAGGCACTCAGGAACATATATACGTTATAAATACAAAATAGTTATTGATCTCAGAACTGTATGACTATTACTACTGACTAGTCACGTGTCAAAAAGAATGTGGAACGGACAGAAGGGGAAATTACAGATAACGGTATGGCTGAGGTATAATGACGATTTGAGCCCTGCGAGGATTATGACAGACATGTCAGAGAGATGAAAGTGTGCCTACAGGCATGCCTTGTGTACGTGTAACACCTTCTATTCCAGCAACCAAATTATTTAACAGATAGCAAAGGAGTCGACTGAGAGTTTCTTTCTAAATGACAAACACTCACTGACCAATTTATCAGGACACCTGTACACCTGCTCATTCATTTCTCAATTCTACTTTCAGCCAATCATGTGGCAGCAGCACAATGCATAATATTATTCAGGTCAAGAGCATCAAAAATTGGACTGTCAAAGACCGAAAAAAAAGATGATGTTTTTCAATTACCTACTGAAGCCTCAAATTACTGTTGTTTATTGAGAGTAGTGGAACTTGATGTGGTCTCATGCTTTTGTAACCCATCAGCCTCAAGCTCAACATGTTCTGAGATGCTTTTTGGCTCACCACGGTTGTAATGGCTGCCCTGCCTTCGTGTCAGCTCAAAAGAGTCTGGCTATTCTGCTTTGAACTCTCACATCAATAAGGTATGCACAACTGGATGTTTTTGTGCCAGTCTGTGTACTCTCTAGAGATCAGCAGTTTTGGAAATAGTCAAATGAAATCCTGTCAATCACTGAGATCACGTTTTGTCCTTGGTCTGATGTTTAATGTGATGACTTTATGAACTGAGCTGCTGCAACATGATTGGCTGAGTGGTTATCTACATGAATAATCATATCAAGAGGTGTTCCTGATAAAGTAGACGGTGAGTGAAAAATGCTATAGATACATATAACCTTCTGCATCTCTGAGACATACATTTATATATAAAGTTACTTTATATTAATATACAAGGATTTGTGCTTTTTTTTCCATTTGAATTTATTTGAGGGATGAGTCATGACCATATGAGAAGATATTTGTTGTTTTTTTGTTTTTTTAACTTCCATACATAGCATGAAAATCTGCTTATTACGCTGTTATGTAAAAAGCAACAAGCATGTCACCAGACTCAAAACAAAAGTACAAATCAAACCAAAGCTACACAATAATTATTGGGGGGTGGGGGGGGGTGGGGATAAGCATCCTAAAGCAAAAAAAAAAAAAAAAAAAAAAAAAAAAAGATACTGGCTATGATTCTAGACTACAATCTAGTGAAGACAAGCTGAACTGATGTACAGAATAAGAATAGCAGGAAGGGGTTGGGGAGCAGGCAATGCAACATCACAAGCTCATGATGCCAACTGACATACAGACAGGCAAGACCCACAAACAGACAGATGCAGGCAATGACAGACAGACATGGGCAGAGCAGGACGTGAGTGGGCTACATACTGACCTTCAGGTCCCTGTGCACTATGTCATGTTGGTGAATGTGATTGACACTGTCTAGAATCTGATGGATGCAGTGACTGTGAAGACAAAAAGAGGGAGAAACAAAAAAAAAAAAAAGAAGGGGATGAGGGAGTTGAGGTGGAGAGAGATGAAGAAAGGGTGAGAGAATATATGACAGTGAACCATAATGAAATAAATAAGCGGTGGAAAGGAATGGAACGAAAAGTGTAGGGATGGAGGAGAGGACAGAGATGGAAGAGGATGAGAAGAGTGATGAAGCAGGAAGTGAAAGAGTGGAAGGGAGAAGAAAAAAGAGCGAGTGAAAGTGGAGCTGGTGAAGAGACAAAACATTTTTTAACATGATGAGACAACTGGCAACGGCACCCAGCCTGACATGCTTACAACAGAGAGAGAGCGAGAGAGAGAGAGAGAGAGAGAGAGAGAGAGAGAGAGAGATGAATAAAAAGAGAGAAAGAAAGGTGAAACAGGAGAAGGTGATGAGGAAAAAATGAAGGAGTAAGAGAGACATGAGTTGATTTAAATAGAGTGTGTGTGTGTGTGTGTGTGCGCATTGTTCATTGTTATCAAAATATTATATAAAATATGGCAATATGCATTTATTATACAATACAACTTTACTCTCTCTGAGCATTCTGGATTCTATAAACAGCTTCAGTTTTGGGTTTTATTTAATTTATTAATTTTAAGTTGCAGAGTTGACTGTCACACACCATTCTGTCACATCATTCAGTTTGCTTTGCTGTATTGCGACTAGCATCCTGCAATGTGTAACGGTATAACAGCAATAAGCTATTTTCATCCATATTGTGCACATACCCTGAAATAAAACTACAGCCACTTCTGATGTCATGTTAAAACAGACAGGAAATTAATCAACTTTAGTTGTATACTTCAGAGACACATATACTCAGACATATAGATCCATCACAGTGAGTGAAAAGAGTTCACCACACACCTGACAAGAGGAGCTACATATGGGAGAAACAGGCATGAGTGACACAGTTAGAAGACAGAGAGAGTGAAAGAAAGACAAAGAGAGAGAGAGAGAGAGAAAGAGAGAGGGGTGGTACAGATAAAGACAGGACAAGACCAACAGAAACGGACAGATGAAGCCCTAATTACGATAGTTAATTGGAGACCTAGTTTCTGTCTGTCTCTCTCTCTCTGAGGAGCAAAGGATGAGAGAGTTAATGTGAAAGAGGGGAGAGAAGAGATAGAGTCACAAAAAAAGAAGAGAGAGAGAGAGAGAGGAGAGAGAGAGAGAGAGAGAGAGAGAGAGAGAGAGAGAGAGAGAGAGAGAGAGAGAGAGAGAGAGGGGAGAGAGAGAGAGAGCGCAAACTTGTTAGTATAAGAATGGGCACTTCAGGGAAAATTTCTAAAATAAATAATAAATAATAATACATCATGATGCTTCTTCTACAAGTTCTACAAGAAAATTCAATTCGGCTTAACCTGTAGCTCCGCCCCAATTCATGCTTATTGTGTATTAATGGGCGATGGCTCGATTGTTGAAATGTGAGGTCTGTTTAAAGCAACACTGCTACTCTTATGCTTTTCTTATCCGTGTTTTATCACCTTGTTTATAAAGCAGTAGTTACTATTAGGCTTCAACATACTTCCCATTTTGTTAGCGTGACTGCGTGTTGATGTTAAAATGGGTAATGTTAGCCGTCTTGTGTAATATTTTTTTTCTATTCCAACTGTATTTGTGACTTCTCCGGTTTTAGCAGATTCGTTTATGAGTCATAACTACAGCACCCCGGCTAAGATCCGTGCTGGTCTGGGATGTGACTGCTCCATGACCCTGCCGTCTCTACTCACTGATCCGACATGGGCTCGAGGGAAAGCGAGAGGACACACAGACACTCTCAGGCTGAACGGTTGAGCCGAGTGCTTCGCTGAGTGAATATACCTTATTCATCCTGTCAGAGAAGACATTGCGTCAAACATTTCTCGATTTCATGAGCGAGCTGTTTCTCTAAATAGATTGCAGGGTGCAATGTTATTTTTGCCATGTGCACGAATAACATTACAGCAGCTAGATTTAACCAAACCCAAAAACCAGATTCCAAAAGGCTCCTCATCAAGTGCACAGCAATTAGTATGTTCACTGGCTTCCACTGCAAAAGTTCTAGCTCGGGATTCAGCGTTTTGAGCAATATAAGAAGTCGGCTAGCATTTAGGTTGCCCAGCTGTCACATTTTAACCTCAAGCGACATCATACACCAATCAGACATAACATTATGCCTAATATTGTGATGGTCCGCCTTTTGCTGCCAAAACAGTTCTGACCCGTTGAGGCATGGACTCCACTAGATCCGTGAAGGTGTGCTGTGGAATCTGGCACCAAGATGTTTGCTTACAGGACTTAAAGGATACTTTTGATAGATACTGACCACCGCAGACCAGGAACAAGAGCTGCGGTTTTGGAGATGCTCTGATCCAGTCGTCTAGCCATCACAATTTCGTCTAGCCATCACAATAAATCCTTACTCTTGCCCATTTTCCCTGCTTCTAACTCATCAACTTTGAGGACAAAATGTTCACTTACTGCCTAATATATCCCACCCACTAACAGGTGCCATGATGAGGAGATAATCAGTATTATTCACTTCACCTCTCACTGCTCATAATGTTATAGCTGATCGGTGTATTTACTAGTAGATGCATGCTTGACTTTCCCCAGGATCAAATACTGTCTTCATATGTCTTAATTAGAGAGAGATTTACTCACCCATGATTACTACTGCAAAACATATCTGTTTAGTTTCTCTCTCTCTTTCCCCAACCCCAAACAACACAAGCTTGAGACCTGTGAACCTTAAGTGTTTTGTTTTCTTTTGCTTTTTTAAATCTGCAGAAAGGACAGAGAGACAGATGGACTCTTTCTGTCAGCTGCAGTTTGTGCAATTGTGCCATGTGCTCAGTAGTATGAAGTACACAGAGTGGCACAATAAACATGCCACAGCTGGCATGCGGCATCACATTCCACATTTAAACTGAAATTAATTTCACAACATCTTCAGGAGGCAGTGAGTGAACATACTGCAACTACAGTATGACCACACTGCATACAGAAAATGAGTAACTACAATGACTTTTGCCGGATTAACTACTATCCTCCTAGAGAGAGAGAGAGAGAGAGAGAGAGAGAGAGAGAGAGAGAGAGAGAGAGAGAGAGAGAGAGAGAGAGAGAGACACACAGACAGACAACATAGTATTGACCCTGCAGCTGTAAAGTTTATTCAAACTCAAATTCGACCCTTTCCAAGCTCAACCGCTGAGACCAAAGACCTGTGACAAGAAGCATGTCGGTTTGTTCAGGCCTTGAGAAAAATCTGTTTTGAAGTTGAATTGCAGAATAAATTGTAATGACAGGTCTTAATGGCGTGAGCACACTCCAGAGCACTCGCTAGTGTGTTGTCTGATTCAGTGTGCTGTAATCTGAATCACAATGCAACAGCAACCTTGTGACTACTAGAAAACAATACTCAAAGGCACTCAAGTGTTTAAGCATCTTGAATATCTGCTATTTAAATATATAGACTCCCTATTATTAGGAGTGCTTTCAGACTCTATGGTCATTTGATACTTTTAGTTTAGTTCTTTCCCTATTCAAAGACTATAAAGGGCACCCGTAAAAGATGGAAACAGAGATGCAGCAATGGGAAATGTACAAAACAACCCTTTTGTATATCTAGAATACGCTGTACTCCTGCTACACATCGGCTCTGTTCCCTGGCTCGGCTCTTGTGCCTTGCATGCCAAAATATGCTGCTTTCACCCCATAACACACAGCATGCATAGGAAATCAGCACTGACTCATTTTCTCGCTGTATTCTAATTGAATCTAAGTGTAATCGTTGTTTTCACATGCCGTGCAGAAAGGGTTTGGGGGCTCAGGTTACGTGATCAGTGGAACACTGATGCGTGACACGCATTATCATAAGGCACAGAGAACGCTATGTGATTGTTATTCCAGACGTTCCAACCACCTGTATGTGCAACCTGCAGCGGTTATTCCATAACGGACCAGCTACACACACACACACACACACACACACACACACACAGACTAATGTGAAGGTTCTCAAAAGACACGCTTATTCATGTAGTGGAAAGGTCTATAATGTAGTACATTTGTGGCATGTGTGTGTGTACAGTAAATGAAATAAGTGAAAGAATGAACGTGAGCCCTTTTCCACTGACACAGTGCCAATGCTGGTTTCAGATCCAGTGCCTAATCTTGATCAGTTTTTAACAAAAAAGCCAAATTTCCCCCTATTTTCTTCACAATGTAGTTTTGCTAATTCCAATCCACTAGCCAGTTCTCCTCTACCACATTACAGCTACCAGCCTGAGAGGGTGAACTCCAAGACACATAAAGCCAGCCAACCTCTACATCACACTTGAAGGAAAGCACTATTCACCCTCTACCACATACATAATCTCAGCAAAGCCCAAGACTGGCTGGTGTCACTGTGATTGACAGGAAGGGAAGGAGACTTGGCTCCTGGCCTGAGATTGCGAGATTTAAACTGGCAATCTTTTAAAGGCTTTTATGTTGCGCTGCTTAATCGCCCCCAAAACCAGATTTTTGTTGACAAAACATCCCAAATCTACTACAGAAAGCAAACAAGTATGCATACCCAGAGATTGTAGCCATAGTTCTTATCGTCTATGTATAAAGTTTTTATTCCCCCCCCCCCCCCCCCCCCCCCCCCCCCCCCCCCCCCCCCCCCAAGTGTGACCTTGACTAAAAGTCTGTAAGTTGTTGGCCAACATTGAGGCTACATACAGTTAGTGTCTTTATTTTCTCTCAATATGTTTAACTTTCAGGTGACTGAAAGTATTAAGCAGCAAACCTCTATGGCAAAACTTTCCATGCAAATTAATCCGACTAGTAAAAGTGCAGGCCATTTGTGACCTGTGTGCAGTGCTGTGATTCAGAAAAAGTAGAATGCTCTGTATAGGGAGTATGGGCTATTAATCTGTCCATACAAGGGGTAAACCTTAAAAACTTAAGTTTTATCATCCTACATCTGATCACACACTGGTTCAGCTCTTAAACTGGTAGAAACACAGTTCTAAAAACAGCTTCTCTGGTTCCTGAGCAGTCGCTGACACAGTGTTGGTGGAAATGGGGCGAGTGAGAAAAAAGAGAAAGCCTCGAAGAGATGGTAGAGAGTGAGAAAGCACTACATAAACCAACAATACAAGGTTTGGTCCATGATTCTGACACTTTCTCTACATGTAAAGCGTGCAGGAACATTTACATGATGAGGATTATCCTAAGCTAGACTGGGGCCAAGTCATACTAAGCATTTATTCAGTGCATATCCTTGTAGTGTTTACTTGTGTGTGTGCGCGTGTGTGTGTTTTAGAAGGTGATTGTCTTTTAGATCATGTAGGAAGATTGTGTAGGCGCACGCCTAAATGTGTGTAACCGGGGTAGAGATCAACATGGTGAACAGTGAAGGTGAGAAAACAAGGGGAAAACAATAGGACAGAGAGAGACGGAGGAAGAGAGGCATCACAACAGCAGGAGCTGAGGAAAGACAGAGAGACAGAAAGAGTGAGAGAAGCACAGGACAGCTTTGCGTACCTGGCATCAGCTTCGCTATAGTACTCTCTGGCAACAATGTCTTCAAACAGCTCTCCCCCTGTCACCCTGCAGAGCAAAAAGAGTGTTGGTTAGCACCACGCTCACTCACACATGCTTCCTGCATCCACACACACACACACACACACACACACACACACACACACACACACACACACACCATGCACCCACGCAACAGCTCAGCATCATTTCCATGGAAACAGAACCCGCTATGACAATTCTAAGGGAGTCTCATCGTCTTTAACAACACGTTCTAGGGCACTCTGCATCTTCCACATCATGTAAGATGTTACGATATGATGAAATCATGCTTCAGGGATCAATACAGAAAATGGGCCAACCTGGGACAATATGAGTAAACACAAAGCATGAGGTGTTCCATAAGCTTCTTCTTCAATGACAGTACACAGATATACATCAAACTTTAGAAGGCTGTAATCTATCAGTCAATCAATGACAAAGCAATGGTACATGGGGCTTATCATTGCTTATACCACAACAATTTGCCCATGCTAACAATTGTTTATTTAAGAAGGATTTTATACTCTTGATACTTTTTACAATTACATTTAATGCTGTAGAACATCCATGAAAGAAGTTTGCTCCTGTTATCAATTAAATACTAGAGTAGCATACACTGACCAGGCATAACATCATGACCACCTGCCTAATATTGTGTTGGTCCCCCTTTTACTGCCAAAACAGCCCTGACCCGTCATGCACTGTGTATTCTAACACCTTTCTATCAGAACCAACATTAACTTCTTCAGCAGTTTTAGCTTGTCTGTTGGATCAGACCACACGGACCAGCCTTCGCTCCCCACGTGCATCAATGAGCCTTGTCCTTCCATGACCCTGTATCTGGTTCACCACTGTTCCTTCCTTGGACCACTTTTGATAGATGCTGACCATTGCAGACCGGGGACACCCCACAAGAGCTGCAGTTTTGGAGATGCTCTGATCCAGTCGTCTAGCCATCACAATTTGGTCCTTGTCAAACTCACTCAAATCCTTACGCTTGCCCATTTTTCCTGCTTCTAACACATCAACTTTGAGGACAAAATGTTCACTTGCTGCCTAATATATCCCACCCACTAACAGGTGCCATGATGAGGAGATCATCAGTGTTATACACCGATCAGCCATAACATTCTGAGTACTGACAGGTGAAGTGAATATCAGTGTAACCTAGAACACAGAAGGTCATACTTCTAAATAACTGCAAAGACTTCCCTGTGTTGGAAAAGCTACAGTTATAGCTTTACCTCTGACACTGGAGACTCCTTCCAAAAATTCTCAGTAAACAGGCTCCTCACAAAAAACTCCACTGATTCAACAACACAATATAACCTGCCAGACACATCTGTGTAAGTTGTTTCTATTGAAATAATAATGTATCGGAGCGCAGTAATGTGAACCTGTGATTTGAATCAGAGTTATAGAAAATTAATCAAGATATTCTGACCAATTAGATTAGATTTGATCATTCAGCAGTACAGTAAATAATCAGTAAATCATTATGGTGCCGTTTCAGTAACAAATTAAAACACCATCCCAAGACAATGGAATTTATAAATAGCGGGTTGGTTTGTAAAGAACTTTAGAGAGAACTTTAGTTTCCCCGCCAGGCAAACTGACAACTGACCCCGCCCACTGTGCTACAATATACCTCGCTTTGAGCTGCCCTTTAGGGGAATAAAAAGGTCAGGCATTTTCCGGGGTGGGAAAAAGTGAACAAAGAAACTAGCAAGCTCTACTGCATGGAAATATTGTGAATCACAGGTCTCTATGATAGCACTGAAATGATCTGATTCTTATAGGCTCTGCTGACACACACTAGCTAGAGTGACGTCTAAAGGTGGATAAACCCAAGAAATAATTTCTATAATTTAATTGCTCCACTTGTAGTGGTCTTGCAGTTAGAAAAGCCCTACTGACTGCTCAACAAACTTTCCATGTCTTACCATGTCCAAAAAGTGTGTAACAAACATCAGACATCTCTGCATGAGAAGATGACAGTGTGTGAACAATGTTCAGCTCTCTTGGCCAAACATGGACTTGCATCAGCTGGTGAGCGATCAGAGGTTTAAGAATCGTATTAACAGGAAATACATACAAACATACTTACAGGTCAAACAGCAAGTAGTGAAAGCCTTCCTCTGATATGCTGTCATGAAGTCGAACTGCGACAGGAGACAGGTTTTCATCACAAAATGCAGAGACATGGCACATTTCATGCAACTCTAAACGGCGTTTAATTGCATTAACTAAACTATTAATAAATAAGCACATTCAGGCATTATAAGTTTATGTTTAATGAGAGCAGGACACTGTCAGTTAATCACAGATTCATCATCAATTGCACTGCTAGGGGAAAAAAAAATATTTTATATATTTTTAAATATTTTAGCCTGTTTTTGCCAGAGTGCAATGCTTAGCTTCTGCTTATTAAAGTTTTTTTTGTCAAGTCTTCAATATTAAGTATATGAACACCATAAGTACATCTCTGTATATGAAAGTGTCAACCTGATGCACATATACTTCACACTAAAAATTCCAAGTGTGGTACATATAGCACCTTTTTAATACAATATTTGACGTTTATTATAAGTGGAAAGGTTTGTAGCGCTTCCAG
This sequence comes from Hemibagrus guttatus, assembly GCA_033459395.1. Taxonomy (NCBI): domain Eukaryota; kingdom Metazoa; phylum Chordata; class Actinopteri; order Siluriformes; family Bagridae; genus Hemibagrus; species Hemibagrus guttatus. The sequence continues at coordinate 13,600,504 of JAUCMX010000021.1, read as the reverse complement.
CTAAGCTAACTGCACTTCACCATTAATAGGTCTCGATCACAGAATGAATGCAGGCTGTTCCTCTGCTAGGAACTTGTGTTTCCTTCTCCGTCATGCTGTTCTAAAAGTTGTCTACATTTTATTCAGCATTATAAACCTGGCTAATACTAGGTTTCAGAAGAAGATGACAGAAAATAGCGAGTGCTTTTTTTCCCCTCACCGATATTTGGATGCTTGAGCAGTCGACAGATTCGAGCCTCTCGTTCAAGCTTCTGATGATCTGCAGAGAGGATGGATGTGTGAAAACATCAGCAAGACAGACACAGCAATATAAAACTGAGATTAAGTCATAAAACCCTGTAGCAACACTGCCAAAACCTGGTTAGTAATACAATAAATTTGAGGTACTGCATATTGTGTGCATATTCTGTTGCTGTTTTATAGGGCGTACAAGACAGCCACAGTAATCACAGTGATAATAATATTCATAGCTCTTTATTAAGCCTGAGAGCAGTGTGAAAGGATAACTGAGGAAAGACAGAGCCCTGACAGAGCTTTGTGTGTCTGAAGGAGAATGAATGTATTAACACTGCAGGAAGGAAAAGGTCAGAAGACACCACCCAGCTGTCTTTACTGCTCTCATTTAATGTGACGTCACGCCGATGATTTCAACCTCTGCTGGTTGATTTGTTTGCAGCCAGTAAACACTGATCCGAGAGCCGAGGTGATTAACGCTTTAGTCTTGTTATCACCACGCAGACAGAGAGAATGTAGATGATTTAGAGAAACACTAAGCCATTAGTATGTATTGTGTTACAGCGGCCCAGTCGACCTCTACCTAGTGCTCATGACGCCTACAGCCTAACTAATCCCCCTTTTTTTTTTTCCAGAGCCAGCCAGCTCTGCTTTGGAACTGACCACAGACACTTCAGCTCCCTCCCTGCACAGTGATGACACTGGGTGACAACACCGGATAACGTTCGAGATGATCACCGGTGTCGGAGGTCCACCTGAACGCAGCAGTGTGACGTGTGGCTGGTGCTTTAATGCCCAGATCTTCCGTGCTTCCTATAGTCATCATCATCAGCCTGTCTTTAGGTTGTGCAACATAACAGAGAGCTGAGACTGTTCAATATGCTCTGCATTCATATATGTGGCTTGTAAGCCAAAATGTTGTATTTCCTGAAAATAGTAGTGTGTGTTAAAACAGTGGTATATAAGTAGTGCTCTAGAAGGAGACCACATCTGCACCTCAATTCAAAAGCACAGCTGTCGTTTAAGTGTCCTTATTTAGGACAAATATAAAGGAGCACATCTGCATCTGGAATCATAATGAAAATCTAGGGCAATATCTCTAGCCTGGACTGAGACACAGTGAAAGCAGGATGGCAGGGTGAGGGTTAAAGTTCCTCAGAGAAGCTCTGGTATTAAAGCAGCAAGGTAAATAAGACATGAGAAAGGGCGAGAGAGAAGGGAGGAGGAGAAAGGAGGGATGAAAGGTAGAATGAAAGGGCAGAGAAGAAAGAACAAAAATGAAACAGAAGGACAGGGAAAAGAAAGAGATAAATCCCAGAGCGGATGAAGGGAGAAAATAAAGAGCATAAATAATGTAATCACTGGGTAAAGATACAAAGAAATGCCATGGCTGCTGCATGAAAATCAGCACTAAACCATCTTTGGGTGTGCATCTCTAACCAAACTGAGCTTGCACAAAAGATGGGGCAAATTAAAGGAAAAACCAGCCATAGGAAGGTGTCAGGCCACCAGCAACTGTATGAACTGTTTCAATGCACAACAGTATTAAATATCTCTTCCAAAAGATATTCCCTTAGCTGCTGGTTAGGTGATGATGGAGTTGTCTATCACATCAGCCCAAATTCTCCCACAAGGTGATCATCTGGGTTTAGATCTGGTGACTGATTTATAATGAACTTTATTTTCACACTCATTGAACCATTCAGTGAGACCTTGTTGCCTGTGGATGTGGGTGAGGTTATCCTGGAAGAGACCACCTTGTCAAAAATCAGAAATGTTTTGTACTTTAGCAGCATCATGTATTTTTCCTTTAATTTGTCACCGGATATATGTGCAGAAGGCTTTCAGACAAAGTGAAGTGCAGAAAACTACATCGTTAACAAATCTGACTTTGCTGAAGGTCATACAGCCAATGTGAGGGGGGAAAAATGCCTCATTAAATGTGCAGATGTGCTATCTCACTAAAGCTTGGTTAATATTATCCTGACAACAAAAAACATCTGAAACAAGACAAACAGGCCTTGGGGGGGAAAGATGCCACAACTCAACCTGTTCCTCTCAATACAAATTGCGTTTATAGTCAGTCAAGAACTTCTACTCAAGTCGTAAAAAATAGAGCAAAAGACAACAGGATCTGCACTGAAACATTCTACGGTACGAGACAGCTCACGCTTTTAAAAGATCACACACACACGTTAGCTCAAACCATCCCAGTGTAGTAGGATATCGTGGAATAAATCTGTGTGCATCTCTCATTTCTCTGAGAACAACTAGCACATACTGGATCCTAAATGGGACACCAGTTCAGAACTGATGCATCGTGCGAGTTGCTGGGAAATCCAGGTCACCCTCCACTGCACTCCAGCACATACACACCAGCACCCTGCCTTTATACACTGAGGTGTGCTTTATACACTAGCTCTGTGCTTGCTGGAGATTACGGATTTATGCTGCTACGTGACATGACAACAGAAGACAAGCTGTTTCAAGGTGTTTTAGGTTTTGTTTTCTCACATGATTTTACCTAGTGAGAGCACTAATGCCCCATTTTGTTTACCCTTGGACAATGCAGGATATGTGCAGTAGAGTTCTCTCTCATTTAATAAGCACACTGCTCAGTGGTGGGTAATGGGAACATTATAACAAAAAATGTAATGGAAAGCTCAGCAATATTTGCAGGAACAGTTTGAAACTAAGAAAATAAGATCAAAAGAAGTGCTGGGTTAGACAAAACACTTTTTGTAATATCTGCAGAAGTTCACTGCACACTGTGGCAGCAGCAAAAAGAAATAAATTCTGGTCTCAGTCAACAGGACGAGGACACATCATGACATTCAGCTATTGTTCTTATGCGTTCTGGCATTGTCGGAGAGAATGAAAACATGACTTGTAATAATTACGGTCGCTGACGACGACAGCGTATTTACACTGACATTTATGCACTGACATTTATCTCTTTCCAACCTCACTCTCCATGTTTGGAGAATGCAGCCTCCATATCCCTTGTTATTTCCTCACAGACTTCTAGCAATATCACAGTCATTATATTCAATGCTCATATCTCGGTTTAATGCTCAACAAACATACACAGACATGTCCCTAAACACTGGCTGGCTGTCACCTTCGTTGATTTGTGCTGACCTTAACTGTCAGGCTGTAGGGAATTCAAGACACTGCACACATACTGACAGAGTGGGGAAAATCACAAAAATATTACATCATGACATTTTCACTATACACCGTATACACTCACTATCCACTTTATTAGGAACATGTGCACCCCTTTTGCGTTCATGCAATTATCCAATCAGCCAATCATGTGACGGCAGCTCGATACACAAAATCATGCAAATACAGGACGAGAGCTTTATTTCAATTTCACAACTTCAATGGGCAAAAAAGCTGATTTCATGGCATATCATAAATCAAGGCATGGTGCTAATTTAAATGTTCGCTAATCTCCTGAGACTTTCACACACAACAGTCTCTAAAATTTACACAGAATGGTGTGAAAGACAAAAGGCATCCTGCAATCTGAAACACCTTGCTGATGAGAGAGATCAGCACAGTAGGGCTAGACTGGTTTGAGCCGACAGGAAGTCTATAGTAAATAAATAAATAAATACAACCATGGTGCACAGAAAAGCATCTCACAATGCACAATCATATACAACCTTGGGGCAAAAACCACATCAGGTTCCACTCCTGCCAGCCAAGAAGAGGAATTTGAGGCTATAGCAGGCACTGGCTCCGTGAATATGAACAGCTATATAGATCTGAAAAAAGTTGAGGTGTATAACGCAGACCGTAGTGAGAAAGAAAATCAACACCAAGAGAGATCTAAATAATAAAGGTTCATTTCTAGCGAGGGATTTTGACGTGAAGACAACTGGAATGTAATCCGGCTTGTTTGTGGTTATTACTGGATTCTTCTTTAGATTTATGACGCACGCTGTAAGTAAGTATATATGCGTGTTGCCCAGGCCATGACCGTCTCTCTATGGCTGCCTGGGTCAGATGAGTGTCCCGTGCTCCAGGCATGTAGCTATGCTTTCACGTGCTCATCTACACACACACACACAGCTGCCAAGTGCCATGGCTGCCTTCACAGTCACAGCTCTCCTACACTGCTTCAATTTCTCACTCGCAGAATCACTCGCAATCACTCATCTCTTGTTGTTCGGTTTTAAACCCTTTCCTGGCATCGCAGTGCCACTTTCAAAGTGAACTTCATTCCTTGAGTTTTACACTTCTGGCTGCTTCGAATGTATGCATGTGTTTGTTTTTATCTCACTGGAATTCTGTTTTTCCCGCATTCATTTTCTGATGAACCGCTGTCACTGTTAATCACTGTTTATTTCTCCCTAAACTTACCACACATGCCCTTTCTTCAGGGGCATTTTCATATTTCATACCACACTATGTAAGGTTCTCTGTAATACATCAATATCGCTGTGACAATGATGATCAAGAAGCGAAAATTTGCAACACCGTCAAACTGACCCGGTTCTCACTGTCATTAACAGAACAGATGACCAAAAATGATGGCTGGTATTTGTGATGGCTGTGTGTGCATACGTGTACCAACACCATTAGCCACCATCCTTTACTCTGTACTCAGAAATCATGCAAAGCCCCTAAAGAGACATGGTGGTTTTTTTTTGTTGCTATACCACAGCATTCACCAATCTGAAGGTTTCATTTTCATTTTCCAGAGCAGTGTGGTAGTTATGACTGTCATTTAAATGGTAGGTTTTTATCAGTGTGCTTGTTTTAATGTTATTCTTGCTATAGTAACGGCTCATTCACAGGGACCTGAAGGGCAGAGACTCCATATAATCTGTGGCTAATATGAAATGGATTAAAACATGTTGATGATTAAGAAAGAAAAATGTGTGAAGAAAAGTGAAACTTTCTGTTTTACACCACAGTAAATTCTTCAGAAGTAAAGACTTTTTTTTGCTCTTTCCGGTTGTTGTTTTTTTGTTTGTTTGTTTGTTTTTTGGTCTCAATAATTTCGAGAGAGGAAAAAATTAGGTTGAGGAGAGAACTACTGTTTATAGCTGCTAGAAAATGATCGCATGAACTACTTTTCTCAGAGATGTTCCATTCTATTAATGAACTACAATTGGTTAAAAAGAGGGAGGTGTTGTTCTTTAATAAACAAAAAATGTAAATTCTGGCAATTTAAGGCAGTCACAGTATCTTTGCTTCCTGTTGGACTGCATCAGACCATCTCATAATGGACTATCCTCCTGTAACATGTGTTTTATTCCTTACCTACAGTGTGACCACAAATGTACTGTACATATTGAAGCCATGTGCAATGCTTCTTATGGCCATGAATAATATATTATTTTTCCTCAAGATTTCTTTCCTAAAATATTTGACTGAGAGATCCAGCATGAGATTCCAAAAGGCCCTAAAGTAAACATTCTTGGTGTGTATCCAGAAGGTTTCGAGTTTTTATATAGAAAATATATTTGCTACAAATCCAACTAGCAGCCACTATTCAGTGTATCACATCCAGATGTTTAAAACCTCCATCATACAGAGCCTGTGTACAAAAAGTATGGATGAAATGCAACAAATCACATATTCACTACGGCTTCAGAGGCCAAAATTATGAAAGAGATGGACCTCTGTAAAGCCTTCATTAACGCAATAAGATCATTCATTCCGTGTTACACCTGTACAGCCTCAAAGTCGCCCGGCCTTTTCTTATTTCTTTATTTCACTTATTAATTTACCTGCTATTATTATTTGTTCATTTAATTTTATTTTTGCTTTCCCTTTTTTAACGTCTTTTCTTTGATGTTTTCATTTATTACATAATCTACTTTATATTCCTAGAAAGTTATCGTTGTCGACTCAGCTAGAATACGAAACTGAATGCACTGAATGCAATGCTCGAAATGAAGTTAAAAACAAATGAGTGAGAGAGAAGTCAACACAGTTAGACTACTGAAGGACAGAAACCTAAGCATGATGATGAGTAATATTATACTTCAACCCTGGAATGTTGCATAAAGACATGACAGAGTATCTGGCGTTGAGAATTCGCAATTTTCACACGTTCCCACCTAATAATTATCTACAGGCCAAGTTTGAAATGATGTTCTAACAATATATTAAGTCACTGGCTTAGGTTACACAATTCATGGCCACAAGTTAATATCTTGAGGCCTCAAGGTAAATATACTTTCTGGTCTCTAGATATTAACTCATGGCCTGGAAATATTAATTCATGACTATGTGTTATTAAAAACCAACCCATGTGTCACCTCAGTGGCTCTGTACAATCCTGGAATTGGCATAACAACTGTAAAATTATCTAGTGCATTCTATCCACCCCACCCTCACTACATGACACCAGCCCATGATCATATTCTCTACCAGTTTTCCAAATCAGCTACTTGCTGCATAGCAATGCCTTGGGAGTGAAATACTTGTTTGCCACAATGACCAACGTAGGCTGTCAAATGCTCAGCAACACCTGGCCAAGCAGCTGCCCGATTCAGTTTACAGGCAGGGTGACATAGCTGCACTTCTCTCGTGCAGGATGCCATCAGAAAACTGCTCGCTGTGGAGCAGGTGCAGGCTGGAGTCTGTCTCACTGCCATGGAATTCGGCCTCGGCCTTGGCAATAGCTCCTACTGTGGAAACACGTGCGACCGGCGGCCAGCAGCGGACAGCATGCCGGTAGACACAGGACACTGAAAGAAATCTGTCAACTGGTAGAGGTTTACCTCAGTTGAGCAGAGCTACAAAGAGAAGTTATGCGTTTGCCCAAATAGCTACTTGCTGCAAACGAGATGAAGGTTTATCTGCAAAATAAAACAGGAGTTTCTCAATAGGCGAGTGTTTCTCAATCGCACATGCTGTTCCAAATCCAAAATCCAACAGAGTGAGTCTGTTACAGGAAGCTTTAGAGGTTCTGGGTCTCACTACAGTAAGTTTCAGAGAAGTTCAGACTGACGCCACAGAGAAAAACTCTAACTAGTTCAGTAGCTAACTGTTTCACAGCAAATTTAAACCATCTGTAAACTTTATACAAATGTTTTTCGAATGATTAAACACAAATTCATGTGAGCGAGCAGACTGGGTCAAAATAATATTTCTATCAATTAAGTCAATCAATTTCATCTGATTACCAGACAAGCATTAAATCTATTTCTAGACATATTTTAAGTGTCTTGTTCTGTTAGTGGATCATTTTGCTTTTTTTCTAGAAACAAATGCTTGGAATGAGCAAACGGTCATCGGAATAGGATAATTTCAAGCTTGAAATCAGTCAAATATCTAGGAATAGGTTTATTATGCCTTGGAAGTGTTTAAAAATCAAATAAAATTCCAATAAAGGGCACAACTAGTTGCATTTGCCTAGGATCAAGATATGTTTACTGGAATATAGGCAATATAATCTGCTGAGTGGATGCTTTTAAGAAACGCAGAGCAGCTGAACACACGACAAGCCAATATTGTTGAGTCATAAAAAAGCCTGTCTTGTTTCAATATCCAAAATGTCTGCGGTTATTACGCCAGTTTAACAGGAAAAAGGACCTATTTTGGGTGGAGAGCATTTCAATATGCATGTTGTCTAAGTAGTCTCTGTGTGTGTGTGTGTGTGTGTGTGTGTGTGTGTGTGTGTGTGTGTGTGTGTGTGTGTATCTGCCAAACTGCTTTATGGCACAGCACTTCTTGATTGTTACACCGATTGTGCAGAAAAGAAACATTCGTTTTAATTTGGAAGGTAATCATCAACAATGTTTTATACAGGAAGGGAGTACGGGAATGGCATGTCCGTACCTCTGGCCGATAGTTTTTTGGTGTTGATGATTTTGGCAGCGTACTCTTGGCCTGTGCACAGCTTCACACATCGCCTCACCACTGAAAACGCTCCCCTGAGGAGAAAAACAGAAAGCAGGCTTGAGAACAAATTCAAAGATCATGCCAAGTTCCTGAACTTCAAGTGCAGGAGTGATGAAGTGCTGGTGTGGCTCATCACCATTTTTTTTGTGATCCCTTACTCTTATGTTTCAGAGAAAGTGGCTCATATATATTTTTGTTTCATAATGAAAACACAAAATGTTATTCACACAGCAGCTTCTTTACCATAAACACTATCGGCGTCATAATTTGATTTTGTCTTATTAGTTAAATGAGGTTCGTTCTATTGTGGAAAATAATTATGCGAGTTGTTTAGCATGAGGCAGTTTTATTTGTCTTCTCTTATTCCTCCGTGGCACTGTTCTTTCTGCACACTTCTGCTGGTACAATGAACCAGCATTGTTCTGGTTTGTGTGTGTGTGTGTGTGTGTGTGTGAGTGAGTGAATGAATGTGGCATTAATAAAACATAAATGTCTGAACACGGAATATATTAGGAGAAATACACTGAGTTTTGAGCTTAATAAAATCCCAAGTGATGACATGAGCAGAGGCAGCATATTCTACATTTAGAACAAATTTAGATACCATTTTTAAACACACACACGTTCACAAATTCCAGCATGAAACTGAAGTCAGATATTATGAGAAAAAAAAAAAAAAAAGGTAAGCAGATCATCATTTTAAATAAAATAAAACTATAGTTTGCTTCACCATGCTGGGATGGTGTGTGTAATAAATAAATACATACATACATACATAAATATTTTAAATGATCCGTTCCTAAACAGACTGAATGAATGCGATTTCACTATTAAGCAAATGCACATGTAGTCCTTTTATAGAGAAATGCTAAACTGATCTGAGGATAGCAGAAATATTACAAAATAAATAAGTAAATATATAATGTCTATCTATCCATTTTCTACACCTCTTATTCTACACAGAGCTGTAAGGAACCTGGAGTCTATCCCAGGAACTAGGGCCACAAGAAGAGAGACACCCTGGACAGGGTAGCAGTCCATCACAGGACACACTCACACACACACACACTAGACACAATTTAGAGATGGCAATCAGCCTACAGAACATGTCTCTGTACTTGGGACTAAACCCCCATAACACAGGGACGGCATGCAAACTCCACACACGCAGGGCAGACACAGGAATCTGACCTCCGACCCCAGAGGTGGAGGCAAACGTGCAAACTCTGGCGTGGGTCACACAATCCACCACGTAAATATCTCTGAACATTCAAGCTCATGAATCATTCAAATAAATCAATACAGAATAAAAAAAACTATTTAATAGCTCTTTATTAAATGCTCAATGTACTGAGCTTAAGACCATCCATGCACCCTAAACACTTTTATTAAATATTCATAGCGTCTGGAATATTTATTAGAGACAGCACCAGGCTGATACGCTGGATCGATATCGGCCTGATAGCAGCAAAAAAAAAAGTGATGGCTTGGATTTCAGAGAAAAACTAATTAATTCGATCTGATCCTGTAACAACCAGCAAAGATTGGAAATGGAAATGTATTTTTTTTTTTTTTTAGATCTGGAAATATTTACATATAAAGAGATCTAACTGTATATCTGTTTTATTTGTGTATTATATTACATTAATATTTAACTATGTGTGTAATGTAAGTGCTTTTCCCATGAAAGCGTTTAGCTAAATTTAAAAAAACATAAAAAAATAAAAAAATAGAGATGTGCAGATTTGTGTAAGCTGTGATTTTATTATATAAAAAATATATCGTACATTTTATATAAATACATTAGATTTCATTATATTTATACTTTAAGAATTTAGCTCAATAAAAAAAGGTTGCAGCTTTAAAGTTTTTAACTACGTATTTTTTTCTGTAGATTTTAAGTGTAGTGTTTCGGCTGAAAAAAAACAGCAGTTTTCAAAGACTCAGTTTCAGTGGAGGAAAAGTCAAAATGGCATTGCACAACCTATATATATTAATGCTCTCTGGTCATCCCAAGCTAACTAGTAAACTACCAGAAAACCGGATGATAAATGAGAGGGACCACTGATCGTGATAAGCGTGCACAAATCTAGTGACTGATGTCGGTTACAGGCAATTTAGCTTACATAAAAACTTCAGCAAGTCATTGAGTACAGACAGAACAGCAAGACGAGATGTACAGAGATTTATAAAATCAGGTTTTATATTCAGGTACAGCTTTTGAAATGTGGGGGGGTGAAAACTAAAAAACCTGTGTGATCGATAGGAAACAGGTTACCATGACAACCATGGTGTAAACAGGCATGTGGTGTGGGACGTGTGGGAAGGTGGGAAATTTAAATGATTAGCATTTGTTTTTGGTAAAAGTGAACTGTGTAAACAGCACAAATCTCTCTTACGCAACAAAGACGATAGGACTAAACACTACTGAGGTATTTATCAAGCTTCTTTTTTTTTTTTCATGCAACCTTAACAAACACACCATGGACTGAAGTGTGTTCACACTCCCTCACAGATCTCGCAGCATCTCACGGCATCTCGAGTCGTACATCGGCATTTAGTGACCTGCTCCTACTTGCGTCACAACTGGGAGTTTATCAGAACAGCTTTTCTGTGTGAACACTAACACACACACACACTCTCACACAAGCTGATTTAAGGTGTGCGCTCGCACCGTGGCCGATGTGTATCCGTAATTCACCTGGACTTAAATGGGAAGCCAGGCGGTTCTAATATACACACACACACGCACACCGGCCCGAATCCCTTTTTTTAGTTTCACACTCCCGCCTCAATGCGTCATTCATTTACTCACTGTGCTGTTTCCTCCAGATTTACTGCTCTCACATGCAAACAAATAAAGCCTGCAGTCTACATAATCCCAGTATTAATATTCTACTGAAAATAACATGCTCTTTTACAGCTTGTAATCTTTAACAATGTTGTGTTTTTTGACATATTAACTATTATATAATTAAGGGGAAAAAACTCACAGGAAATACAGGACACTAAAATTAAAAACATTATCTTACTTCACTTAGATTCAAGATTTAAGACTTTTATCGGGAAAACACTAGAGAAAAGTGTCATTTCTAGAAATTGGAAAAAAAAATCTCTTTTTGAACACAATTCTTTCCTAAAAAATTCTGTATTGATGCACAAACCATCCTAATCAGACGTTTACACACGGTTCGGCATAACTGGTGTTTAAAAGTACACAGTATCTGTCAATATTTAATTACACTGAAGATTACTGTATAGCAGCACTGAAAGTAAAACAGAACCTTATTAGCACAATTTTTTTTCCAGAAAATGTACTCGTTTATATCAGTTATGTTATAACAGTTTTATAACACTGCCTTCAAAAAGTTATGCAGCTTCTGAAATTAAAGACTCCTTCCAGAAATGTTGACGGTCTCCTGACAGAAAGCCTTACTAACAGATTACACACTTTTCTAATCTGTGTTTGTGATGTGTCAAACATCAAGTCGGAGTGCACATATACACCGACCAGGCATAACATTATGCCATTATGCCTGCCTAATATTGTGTTGGTCCCCCTTTTGCTGCCAAAACAGCCCTGATCCGTCATGCACTGTGTATTCTGACACCTTTCTATCAGAACCAGCATTAACTTCTTCAGCAATTTGAGCAACAGTAGCTCGTCTGTTGGATCGAGCCACACGGGCCAGCCTTCACTCCCCACGTGCATCAGTGAGCCTTGGCCGCCCATGACCCTGTCGCCGGTTCACCACTGTTCCTTCCTTGGGACACTTTTGATAGATACTGACCACTGCAGACCGGGAACACCCCACAAGAGCTGCAGTTTTGGAGATGCTCTGATCCAGTGGTCTAGCCATCACTATTTGTCCATTATCAAACTCAAATCCTTACACTTGTCCATTTTTCCTGCTTCTAACATCAACTTTGAGGACAAAATGTTCACTTGCTGCCTAATATATCCCACCCACTAACAGGTGCCATGATGAGGAGATCATCAGTGTTATTCACTTCACCTGTCACTGCTCTGAATGATATGCCTGATCGGTGTAGCTATGATTAATAACAGTGCATTAATATAACAAACCTATGACTACTGTCAGAGCTGCCGTCACAAAAATTAATCAATAAAATGAATGTGTTTTGATAATTCAACAGCGCTGTGGTGTCAAGAAAATAATTTTTCAACGTGAATAATAACATAAAAGGGTTGTGTGGTGAGGTCATACATATCACAGGATAGAAAACTGTTTATTGAGATATTTTCCTACATATATATTGTAAACAACATTAAATGTTGTAATTAACATGTCACAAAAGCCACTTTTCCTCAGCAGATAAATATCACTAAGATCAGAGCTACAAGCTACTAGAAATAAACAAAAACAAAAACACAAACAAGCATGGAGGAGCATGACAGAGTAAAAACCCCCAGCAACACCCTGGCACAGAACACGCATCAGCTAAACCGAAAGACGAGAAACCTGTACCTGTAGGTGAATAAAGTGTTTTAATATTTCAAAAAACTTTTTATCTCTCATTTTGACAGCGTTATACATTATATTGCCAAAAGTTTTGGGACACCCCTCCAAATCATTGAATACAGGTGTTGTTTTTCAGGGGTTGGGCTCGGCCCCTTAGTTCCAGTGAAAAGAACTCTTAATGCTTCAGCATACCAAGACATTTTGGACAATTTCATGCTCCCAACTTTGTGGGAACCATCCCCAAACTGTTCCCAAAGTTCCCACAAAGCAGTCTTGCATTTCCATCAATTTTAGTCAAGATTATCTCCATAGCACCCAGTCCTAATCTAGAAAATCTACAGAATTTCACAACAATGATATGCTGAGAATGGATTTATACCCGCAATGTGGCACACCAAAATTGAGATTGAATCATAAAATCCCTCAAGATTTCTCTATTTAATCATTTCCATCATGTTGAAGTGATGAGAAAGACGTTTACACGGATGCGTCCATAAAAATAGAAATATGCAGTCAGACACACTGACACGCTCACTTGTGTCCCGCCTCGCCCTATAACCTTGACCTCAGCAGCGGACATTACTCTAAAGAAACTGATCCAATATTTTAAAGATATGTCCTAAACACAAGCCTTCGTGAAAATAATAAACAAACAAAAAAAATTAATAAAGCAGCACATTACAGTTCAATTTTGTCTACTGCTTCATCAGAAAATGGGTCCAGTTCGGGAAAACTATCGGATTTTGATAGTTTTATAGTCTTTTTTTTTTTTTTTAAGTGCTTCCAGCATGAACCTAAAGTGAACTAGAGGCATAATTGCAATGGTCAAAAATTTACTCCTGCATTAAAATACATGAAAGCACATGAATTCATGTGAAGTGCGCATGCGCAGAAAACACTAGCAAGACGACTGGCTTTACGTCTGTACTTTTTCCGATTTCAGTCTCACACACACCTACACACACATACATACAGACAGACTTACATGCAGAATCAAATACGTTGAGCTGTTTATGATTAAATCACATGCACATCTGCATAAAAAGCAAGCTATGATTAGGAGGAAGACATTTAACCCAAAGGGGGGCGTAGCACCAACCAAAGTATGGCAGCGTTTCACACTTTTTCCTGCAGTCCCTCATACATTTACAACTCGCTGACAACACCTAGGATTAGGATTACGTTTAATAACTATGCTAATTTCCGAACTTATACATTTCTACATTTTTTTATTACTTGAAAACGTAGCGAAAAAAAGTTGTTTATCTAGCCACTACGCCAACATTTTGCGAGCAAACGTTGACGATAAACCTAGGTGTCCCAAATCCCTTAACGCTGCCTATAACACGTCACTACATAGAGCGCCAAAAGCCGTTGTGTTTATAGCGAACGTAGTGCACACATATAGGGAGTGAAGAGGTATTTGGGATTCAGCCAGTGTCTCAGTGCAACACCACACCTTATCTCTATCGCTCTATCCAAAACTACTACGCTGTTGGCTTGTGACAGCTCCAGCTCCGCGCTCACACCGACTATGTTTCACATGCAAAAAACGACGGATTGCTGCACAAACTAGAGCAGATTGTTACTTACTTTCCGAGCTCTTCATATAGTTGATATTCGTCCGTAAATCGAGTGCAGGTCGTCGTAGCCATGTCTCTCTCTCTCTCACTCACTCACTCACTCACTCTCACTCTCCTCAGTCAGATTTCTGACACTTTAGGATACCTTAGCTAGCTACAGAACTACAGCTAACGGTTAGGTCAGGTGTCAAACACTCGACTCTCTATTTTTGTTTGTTTGTTAGCCCTTTATTTCCCCTATTTTTGTGCCGTCAAACGATAAACAGTAAGACAGAGCTGCGGGTCGTCTGATAACGGACGTCCTCTGCCCCCGCTCGCGCGTTCTCTTCTCCGAAAAGCGTTATTTTGTCTACCCGTATTCTTAAAGCTCCGCCTCTTTACCAGATTGGCTCGTACTCGACGTCTTCAAGCACTTCTCTGATTGGACGGTTAAGACGTCGTTGACGTCACCTTAGCAACAGCAGAACGCAGGCGTGCAAGCAGATTTTTTTCTTTTTTACACGCCAAAGTGTGTTATTAGTGAAACGTAAAAACTGTGCACTCTGCGCTCAATGCTTGTCCTAAATTTTGTTACGTGCGTCATTATTGACATCAAGATGTTCGATAAGTTGTACTAGCCAATCCTAGAGCAAGAGGCGGGGTTTGACGGAAAGCAGGTAGGGGAAAAAACATCGCTTCTAAATAACACTGCGAAACACAGCTGACGTTTGGCTCTCTGTCGCCACCCAAAGGTTAACATGTGAAACTGCAGGCGTGGGCAGCGTTAGCGCGCCTCTATCCGGATACGTCTCTACTGTAACACCAAATAGGGACAGAACCATGAGGGCCATTTTGTATTTGGCGGAAGATGTATTACGTAACCGTGTAAAAGGAACAGCATATTCACCCACTTTAAATATGTTAACGTGTGCATCAATATGTGCAGCCAACAATATGTGCAGGCATCTCTAGAAATATTGGCAAGTTATTGCACAATAGTTGAACATAGGGATTTGCATATAATCAAAGGGTATTATAATGTCACATGATGTAAACATGTCAAATAATATAGAATATAAAGTGCAGCAGAATGTAAACATATTAAGTAATATATGAATAGAAACATTCTGAGGTATACAGAGAATGTAAACTTATAAGTTTTGTGTATAGAAAAATGCAGGATCAGATTGCTGCGATCCTTAACATACAGAATATTTATGCAAAACTGAGACATGTACACCGATCGGGCATAACATTCTGAGCACTGACAGGTGACGTGAACAACACTGATTATCTCACGGGATATATTAGGCAGCAAGTGAACATTTTATCCTCAAAGTTGATGTCTTAGAAGCAATAAAAATGGGCAAGCGTAAGGATTTGAGCAAGTTTGACAAGGGCTAGATTGTGATGGCTAGACGACTGGATCAGAGCATCTCCAAAACACTCTTGTGGGGTGTCTGCAGTGGTCAGTATCTATCAAAAGTATCCTTTAAGTTCTGTAAGTATCATTTAAGTCCTGTAAGTTGTGAGGTGGGGCCCATAGAGGCCCTACGAATGCACTATGGAGGCCCCACCTCACAACGTACACGACTTAAATGACATGCTGCTAACATCTTGGTGCCAGATTCCACAGCACACCTTCAGGGATCTAGTGGAGTCCATGCTTCAATGGGTCAGAACTGTTTTGGCAGCAAAAGGGGGACCAACACAATATTAGTCAGGTGGTCATACTGTTATGCCTGATCGGTGTATATAATAAATATAGCTATACACTTACTTTTCTTCTAACAAAAAAGAATACTTTTTAAAACAATTGTATTTGTAGGCTTTTAAGAGGCAAAATAGTTTAGACCTTTAAAGAATATTTAGAATAAAGAAAAAAAGAGCAAAAAGAGCAGTTTTATAAATGTACAGTTTAGCTAACTCTTGGGATTGTCCCAAGAGTTTCAAATCATGAAATCACCAACACCTTAACCACTGAGCTACCGCTTACCTAGTTTAGGCTAAAACCCTGGTTGCGTCTATCATCTGGCCATAGCTGGATCTTCATTCAAGATGCATCAACACATTAACATCATAAGTAACTTTTTTTTTACTTATGTTCTGCATAGAGAAGGATCCGAGATTTACCACAGTTGTTTCTGACCTGTTTATACATACAGGAAGACACTTAGAGGCTTCTGAGCTGGCTAATAATTTTTATTTTATTTTATAATTTTTAATATGCCAATCATTATCATCATCATCATTGTCTTCCGCTTATCCGGAGCCGGGTCGCGGGGGCAGCAGTCTAAGCAGCGATGCCCAGACTTCCCTCTCCCTAGACACTTCCTCCAGCTCTTCCGGAGGGATCCCGAGGTGTTCCCAGGTCAGCCAAGAGACATAGTCTCTCCAGCGTGTCCTGGGTCTTCCCTGGGGTCTCTTCCTGGTGGGGCATGCCCCGAGCCACCTCAACTGTCCCCTTTCGATGTGGAGGAGCAGCGGGTGACAGAGCGGGCAACTCCTCCCAGGTGACAGAGCTCTTTACCTTATCTCTCTTTACCCGCCACCCTACAGAGGAAGCTAATTTCGGCCGCTTGCATCCGGGATCTTATCCTTTCGGTCTTGACCCAGAGCTCATGACCATAGGTGAGAGTAGGAACGTAGATTGACTGGTAAATCGAAAGCTTCACCTTCCGGCTCAGCTTCTTCTTCACCACAACAGACCGGTACATAGACCACGTTACTGCTGCCGCTGCACCGATCCGTCTGTCAATCTCACGATCCATCCTTCCCTCACTCGTAAACAAGACCCCGATATACTTAAACTCCTCCATTTGAGGAAGGAACTCCCGTCCAACCTGGAGGGTGCAAGCCACCTTTTTCCAGTTGAGAACCATGGCCTCAGATTTGGAGGTGCTGACCCTCATTCCAGCCGCTTCACACTTAGCTGCAAAACGCCGCAGTGCATGTTGTAAGTCCTGGCTTGTAGGAGCCAATAGGACAACATCATCTGCAAAAAGCAAACCGGACTCCCTCCAGCCCTTGGCTGCGCCTAGAAATTCTGTCCATAAAAGCAATGAACAGAACCGGTGACAAAGGACAGCCCTGTCGGAGTCCAACATGCACTGGGAACAGAGCTGACTTACAGCTGGCAATGCAAACCAAGCTCCTGCTCCGGTCATACAGAGACCGAACAGCCCTTAACAGAGGGCCATGGACCCCATACTCCCGGAGCACCGCCCACAGAATGCCACGAGGGACACGGTCGAATGCCTTCTCCAAGTCCAAAAAACACATGTGGACTGGTTGGGCAAACTCCCACGAACCCTCGAGCACCCTGTGGAGCGTATAGAGTTGGTCCAGTGTTCCACGACTATGACAAAAACCGCATTGTTCCTTCTGTATCCGAGGTTCGACTAACAGTCGAACTCTCCTCTCCAGTACTCTGGAATAGACTTTCCCTGGGAGGCTGAGGAGTGTGATCCCCCTATAGTTGGAACACATCCTCCGGTCCCCCTTTTCAAAAAGAGGGACCACCACTCTGGTCGCCCAGTCCAAAGGCACTGTCCTTGACCGCCACGCTATGTTGCAGAGATGTGTCAGCCAAGACAGCCCCACAACATCCAGAGAAGGTACTCAGGGCGAATCTCATCCACCCCCGAGCACCTTCCAGCACCCCTCGCAGGGTCTCCAAGAATGCTGGGTACGCCACACTGCTGTTCGGCCCATAAGCTGAAACAACAGTGAGACACCTATCCCTGGCCCGAAGGCGCGGGAAACATCCCTCTCGTTTACCGGGGAAAACTCCAACACATGGCGGCTGAGCTGGGGGGCTATAAGCAAGCCCACCCTAGCCCGACGCCTCTCACCATGGGGCACTCCAGAGTAGAAGAGGGTCCAACCTCTCTCAAGGAGTTGGGTTCCAGGGCCCAGGCTGTGCGTGGAGGCAAGCCCGACTATCTCTAGCCGGTACTGCTCAACCTCCCTCACCAGCTCAGGCTCCTTCCCCCCCAGTGAGGTGACCATGTCCCAAAAGCCAGATTCTTTGTCCAGGGTTTGGGTCATCGGGGCCCCCGCCCATGACTGCTACACAAAACACACTGCACCCTTATGTTCCTTCCTGCGGGTGGTGGGCCTATGTCATTCCTTCGGGCTGTGCCTGCAGGCAAAGACTCGGCCACCAGGTACTCACCTGCATGCCCCAAACCCAGGCCTGGCTACAGGGTGGGGCTCCGGTGATGCCAATCTGGGCGACGAAGCGGTCCTTGATGTTCTTTCTTTCATAAGGGTTTTGAACCACTCTTAGTCTGACCCGTCACCTAGAACCCGTTTGCCTTGGGAGACCCTACCAGGAGCACTAGGCCCCTGATAACATGGCTCCTAGGTATATTCGGGTACTCAAACCCCTCCACAATAAGGTGGCGATTCAAGGACTAGTAATATGCCAGTTAATCCACAATACAGCCATCCAGGAGACAAAATTCATCATTTTATCACTACAATTGTTATACTTTCACTGCACTGATACAGTAGATCACCTTCGGTATGTCTGGCTCGATTTAGATCACGGTTTTATCAAGATTCTAATAATTCTGGCGGCATGGTGGCTTAGTGGTTAGCATGCTCGCCTCACACCTCCAGCATCCTGGGTTAGAGTCTAGCTACTGTTCACTGTGTGTGTGGAGTTTGCACGTTCCCCCTGTGCTTGATGGGTTTCCACTGGGTGCTCCGGTTTCCTCCCACAGTCCAAAGACATGCTTCTAGGCTGAGTTTCTAAATTGCCTGTAGAGTGTGTGTGCCCTGCAATGGGTTGTCACTCTGTCCAGGGTGTATCCTGCCTTGATGCCCGATGACGCCTGAGATAGGCACAGGCTCCCCGTGACCCGATGATAGATCGGATAAGCGGTACAGACAATGTAATTGGAATAATTTTATTCTCAGCATGAACCTGTGCCTCTTTTTCTGAAGTGTTTATAAGCAACAAACTCTATTAAAGCACAAAAGACTCGGAATAATCTCATCTGTAGTCATTAGGTCTACATTAGATCTACTTTTGATTAGCAAGGACGTCCTCTTATCTGAAATTTCACGTTCTATGCAAATACAACGTTTAACCCCAATTAAGCTGACAAGGATGAGACAAATTCGTGATGCTTGTTTTTCACACGTGGCTGCTTGTGTTACAGAAGCAAGAGCACTGTTTCTGCACTGTTTGCTTCATCCGGTGTTTTCTTTTCCATATTTCAATTACACATTTAAACACTTTGTCATTTGCATCCTTAGTATATTATGCCGGTCAAGCAAGCAAGACTGAGGGACAATTCAGTAGCCAATTCTCGTCATACACGTGTCAGTTTATTTGAGCGTTTCTGCGATAAATTCATCTGCATCCAAATCCGAAGATAAATGTGAAATAAATACACAATCAAACACACTCCCACACACGCACAGAAATGTTAAGCGTACACTACGGGTAAATAAAACCTGAATCTGTGATGTAATGAGCATAAAATGTAAATAACTTTTAATATCTTATTGCTTAAAATGTTCACATGCAAGTGAAAAAAACCTAAGGATTAAATGTAAAATTGGGCTTGTCTCCAAGCTTGGCTTTCGTACTTCACGCGAGTCCTTTTCAGTTAGCCGTGTTGCTCTCTCATGTACGTAAATAAGAAAACGAATAATATAAGACACTCTGTCCCTGATTAAAGATACAAGATGTCAAGAAACGTTAAAAAAAATCATCCCACGACACGGCGCAGAGAATTGACGTGGAGGTGGAACAGGAAGTCGGCGTAGGACGCGCCTCCGTTAGGGCTCCTGTCCTCAACCAGGAGTCGCTGCACGCACTCGTCACAACTGTCGCCTTCCTTCACCACCTTCAGCTGAGCACACACAGAATATCGAGTTATTAGTACAGTCCCATGAGCAGCTCACTAATCCTGTATATTACAGCACATAATACAAACCACTCATTATTTATTATTTCTCAAAAGAGTCTTCAGGGACCCTCAGAGAGTCATATGTTTGCCCTTCTCAAAACACTATTACAATAGCCTCAACGTTTAACTTTACAAAGAATTCAACGCCGCAAGAACATGTATAAAAACGCACAGCCCCAAATTCAATCTCTCTTCATCATCTACATACATCTGTTAGACTATGCTGTAACCTGTGATGTACTACACCATCACTATGTATGTTGTTGCTCTTTTGCTTCCTGCTTAGGGTCGCCACGGTGGATCATTTGGTCTGCATGTTTCGATTTGGCGCAGGTTTTTCCGCTTGATGCCCTTCCTGATGCAACCCTCCCATTTAATCCAGGCTTGGGACTGGCCCTGAGAGTTAGCTATTCAGTGGCTGGGTTAGTTCACTGCCCGGTAATCAAACCCAGTTCACTCTTCAACATCAAATCAATACAAGTTTGAATGAAATATTTTAAAATCTGATGTTTTAGTGTAGCACTACTCAGGACACTAGTGAACTAGTTTTATAGTTTTAACGCATGTAGAAGTAATGAGTCAGAGCAATAAAAGCAGACCCACCTTAAGAGTCACAGCTGCATAGGACTGTAAGGTGCTGATGAGTTTCTGAAGACTGACAGAGAGAGGAGTCTCCAGCACCGGAGGTTTAATCTGCACAACATAAAAGACACGAAAGTGAACGTGCCAGACACACAGCGACACAACAGTCTTTAGCTGCGGGTTTGTCTTACCTCGCCAGATGTCAGTGATAAGAAGGAAGCGGTGTTGAAGAGTTGTGTTAAGGTCTGAGGGGAAACCTGGCTGCCCACCCAGAGGATCAGCGTAAGTGGGGAATAGAGCAAATAGAGACGATCAGACTGCAGGCTCGAGGCCGAGCAGCGTAACGCCGCGTCCATGGAGGGCACAGAGTCTCCTTCAGTGTTCACCAGCTGAAAAACAGAGCATTGTGATAAAATCTCTATGACTTTGTTCAGAAGTAGATGATTAAGGGTTTGTTTTTTTGTCAATCATTCAATTAATCCATCCATCATATTATAATTCAGTCATTATTTCCTATTCATTATAAATCACACAGAACTCCCGACACCTTTCTCCACCCATTCCAACCTGCCTGCACTCACTTCTTCACCTCTTTCCCACACTCTCCATTACTCTGGACTGTTGACCCCAAGTACTTAAACTCCTGTACCTTCTTCACCTCTTCACCCTGTAACCTTACTGTCCCACTTCCCTCGCTTTCATTCACAATTGTTCAAGCTCCTGCATTCCCATATTTTTCGTTCGTACGGACACTCTGTGATACAAAAAAAAATTTCGACCAGATCATCATCATGGATGAAAGCCAGCATGATTGCAGGTTAAAGGACGAGACTATTGTATGTTCCTCATCTAATCAAAGTAATTATACATCACCGTGTTCAGTTTCTGTCACTGCTGACGATGCTAAATATGTTGTGACCTGCACTGTTTCTATAACAACCAACATGAATACGTTGCAAATTATAATTTCATCTTCAAATTTAAGAAATAAATCTGGTTTGCGCTGCTATAAGAACGTACCCTTTGAGCCTGGGGACTTAATATGGCTATTACTAATTTATCTTCCATCTTCTTCGATCACATGACCAGAAGCCTGGTTAGACCACATTAAAAACTCTGAAGCATTATTCCGTCTCATTTACATAAATGTTTGGAAATTTCCAACATTTCCACAATCTCCAACTCTCAAGATTTTTGTCTATCCCTGTTGTAAACGAGCGAGAGGTAGAAATACAAACGCCTCACTTTGTTGCAAAGTAAATGCAACATTCCACAAGCATTAAAGTTGTTCATGTAGACATTTCAAAATTACATATGATTCACACTTTGTGCTGCTTATTGCAAGCCCACACATTCAGGATTAAATTAATCATAAATCTAACATCGATTTCGGTTCCCTAATCCTAAAAGAATCCTATAATCCTGATGCAGGAACAGTCCAACAGGATCTTAAATCAGCATTTTAAATACTTTTAAGATATAATAATGGTGTACTGATAATCCAGAGACGAGCTATACTAACATCTTAAAAAAAACATTCAATTGCTTAATCATTTCACATCAACTCCATCTACTTTCACTTGTCCCCAGAGAGTGAACTCGGTGTAACCCAGCTGTATTAGTAGGATTAGTGAATCGATACTGCCCCAACAATGCAAATCGATATCTCTGAGATCCTGAGCCACACAAACAGTGTCAAGTGATTCCATTAACCACTTCTGAGAGAACAATATCTCTGTCAATTATCCACGATGGAATATTTTGCTCGCTCACCAGAGGTATGATGAGTGGGTATAGCTGAGCGACGGTGCTGCGCGTATCCATGGAGACGGTGATGCTGCGCAGCTGCAGGCGCTGATGAACAGAACTGCGCAGACCCGGGAGGAGAACTTCACTCTTCCTCAGACTGTTAATATAGACGGGGAGGGTCTTCAGAAACTGAGGCATCACCAGCTGAGGGATGAGAAGTGAAAAATGCAGTCAGACTTAACACGAGATAAATGGAGAGCTGCTTATGTACCTAATTATGTGTACTAATGCAGTTGTATTTATACAACCCGGAGAATGCAAAATGGGCCAATTATATAAATTGATTTTAATCATATTTATTCAAGAGGGTCATATTTGAACATCTGGTAATGGACACATCTGTTAATTTTGTCCTGCCTCTGGTGTGTGTGTGTGTCTGACCTGTCCAGGAGAGACAGAAGTAGTGCAGCAGTGTTTCCTGTAGCAAGCTAAAGCTTCAGTGATCTCAGTCTGCAGCTCCTCACGAAGACACTGCAGAGGTGTCTCCAATGCCAAGCAATACACTAACACACACACACACACACACACACACACAGAATACTATTCATTTGTATCTAAGCAATATCATCATAATGTTTTAATTAAAGAGGTGAATATTTATCTATAATAGCTATCACACGTATAGCTGTATAGTACATACTCTTTTTGCAGTAGAAAGTGAGCAGCGTCTCAGCCTGGCTGGTCCTGAACGTGTCCATCAGACTCTGAGAGCAGGCCAAAGTGACAGTGTGTACCCGTGTCCTCCTCTCTCCTCTGGATCCAGTGTAGGACAGGACGGCCTACAACAACACACAGCATATACAATAGGGATATGAACACATTAATTGGAATAAACAGATGTGATCTTAACAAATAAGATTAGGAAGACGAGTACATTTTAGAAAGCTTGACACTACAGTTCAAAGTCCATCATGGTTAACTGCCTAGTCCGGATCACAATGGTTTCATTTAGGCTGCTAGTTTGTTTATATTTGGGAAATAAACTGAATTAAGTCCTTTAGAAAATATTGTGAGTAAATACAAAATAAAATACTAACTGCATGAGTGTTGAGACCAGTTATTAACTCTAGTGCAGTAGTTAGCATCTTCCAATTTAGGCCACACCCACTTCAGATTTAAATCACGATGCATACTGTACACTGATATGGATATTCAGAGCATTAAACAGATACAGACAGTGGCACTGTGTTACATCTCTAATACAGAATTATTTTCCATTCCTCAGCGGTCATATCAGTACTGTTCTCACCTGTATGGCCACGCCTCTGGTTTCCTCAAGTGATTTGCAGTGAGTGAACTCAAATGCCAGGGCTGTGTGCCAATCAAGCGCGGCCATGGCAACACAGTGGGATTCGGGGCCAGCGAGGAAGGCGCCATAGCAACCAGCCACACGTAATTCTACAGAAACAGACACGCAAGCATCATCATTAGTTGATTCGTGCCATTAACATTTCACCTCAACATTTCAGAACAATCTTTAAATCATATGCCATTATATCTGAATGGCTGACATTTGTGTCAGTGAAATAAAATAAAATACAATACAATCATTCGTAATTTATAACAGATATTGTATTCTCTTTTAAAAAAGGTTAGTTATGTTACCTTTGCTAACAAAAACTCGAAGCCGAGCTCTGTAGGCCATGTCGGTGTCCACGCTCCTCCACAGATCTCCACGGAAACGCTCTCTCTCCAGCTCAGACTAGAGACCATCACGACAAGGATACACTTACAATAATATCTAGAAAATATGTGTCTACTTAAGTGATCACAAAAGCTCCCAGTGAATATAATTTCTATGTATTAAAATTAAGAATTTTAAGAATTTCCCTCATGGGATCAATAAAGTATATCTATCTATCTATCTATCTCTCAAAACATTTCTGCACAATAAAAGTCTCATTCCACAAAATAAATTGCTTGACACTTATGAGCAGAAAGGTATTGATTAATTTCACTTAATAGCATGGCTTTGATGGTAGTGCTAGCTATAAGGGGAATGGCTTATATTTATTCACTCGTTCTAAGGTGTTATCGTTTCTATAGTAACAGCTAATTCACAGGGTATAATAGTTAATATGGTGAAACTTTCCATATAGGAAATGTTCAATAAACATTTACTGTATGCATTTAGTCTCCAGTGTTAGTGCTTTGGAATGTGCAGTAATTTTTCTGTAAGTTTTATGACTTTTTGGAAGGGCTTTTCCTTGATAACTTTAAGAGAAAGGGAAAAAAAGAGGCTGGTGGAAGAAGGACAGAATGTTTATAAGTGTTTAAACCTAAGTGTCTTCACTTCACAGATATTCCCCAGCATTAAATGTGATTATAAACTGATACAAGATATGGCTAGCAAACTGCTGTAATGTAAGAAGAATAAAACCCTGCAGGACATGCTGTTCTAGGAAAAACAATCCCACTTTACTGTTTATTATTTAACAGCACACGCATTTGGTTTAATTTCTCACATATGGTATTTCATCACACTGCGTTACGACTGCTTTAAAAGCATCTTCCATACACTGCGATGTTGCTGAATAAACATGTACGTAAGCATTCAATGTCTCTGAGTGACTGTTCATGCAGATAAAATCTGAATAACTTGAATAACTAGAAACAAATTGCTGACTATACCATTCAAGTCAGCAGAAGTTGTCTGTTATATACTTAACACTACCCAGTGGGTATTACCTGTAGGCTGTTGTAGCAGATAAGCCTTCCCCCTGTGAGATAGGGAACATGCCCAGGCCAAGCCCCACCCACATCCGGCTGTGAAAACACAAAAAGCTGGACGCTGCATCCTTGACTGACACACGCCTTAGCCAGTGATGCAGACGACTCTGGTGCCTGGAAGATTGACTAAAAAGAAAGAGTGAAGAGAAATAAAGACAGACCTGAGTACACCAAAGAAAAACAGACAAATTTACATAGATGTTATTGTATTCTTGTTTATTTCACCTTTGGTTTGCTGGAGGAAAAAAATCCCATGGAGCTTTGCTTCTCTGAGCTCTCAGTAAGGGGTGAAGAGTGGAAGACCAACAGCTTCCCAGAACAATCTGCAGCCTGTTGGAGTAAAAAAAGTCATTGATGGTGCAGCTATTAAGTGCCCGTTAGACCAGTACAGGAGGCGTGGGCTGTGTCCCTGTCAGTCTCAGTACAGAAGGCGTGGCCTGTGTTCCTGTCAGTCTCAGTACAGAAGGCGTGGCCTGTGTTCCTGTCAGTCTCACTACAGCATGTGTGGCCTACAATTCTGTCAGTCTCAGTACAGGAGGCTGGCCTGTGTTCCTGTCAATCTCATACAGCATGTGTGACCTGCGATTCTGTCACTCTCAGGACAGCAGGCGTGGCCTATATGCCTGTCAGTCTCAGTACAAAGGGTGTGGTCTGTGTAGCTGTTAGTCTTCATACAGGAGGCAGTGGCTGGCGTGCCTGTCCTTCTAAGTGCAGGACATGTGGCTGGAATGCCTATCAGTCTCAGTACAGGGGGCATGGCCTATGTGCTTTTCAGTCTGAGTACAGGAGGCATGGCCTAAGTTGCTGCCATTCTCAGTACAGGAGGCGTGGCGTGTGTGCTTGTCAGTCTGAATGACAGGCCGTGTTCCTGTGTTCCTATCATTCTCAGTACAGGAGGCGTAACCGGAGTGCCTAACAGTCTCAGTACAGGAGGCATGGCCTCTATGGCTGTCAGTCTCAGTGATGAAAATGTGGTCTCCCTGCCTGCCGGCCCCAGTATGTGGTTTGTAGCCTATCACTAATAAAGGAAGCATGGTCTCTTTGTCTCTTCTAGTACAGAACGTGTGGCTGCTGCCTTTCAGTCACAGTGAAGAAGGTATGCCCTATGTGCTAATTAGTCCCAGTGAAGTCCATGTGGCTTATGGGCCCTTCAGAAGGTGTGACTTTTGTGTCTTTCATTCATTCATTCATTGTCTGCCGCTTATCCGAACTACACTCGGGTCACGGGGAGCCTGTGCCTATCTCAAGCGTCATAGGGCATCAAGGCAGGATATACCCTGGATGGAGGGCCAACCCATCGCAGGGCACACACACACTCTCATTCACTCACGCAATCACACACTACAGACAATTTAGAGATGCCAATCAACCTACAATGCATGTCTTTGGACTGGGGGAGGAAACCGGAGTACCCGGAGGAAACCCCCGAGGCACGGGGAGAACATGCAAACTCCACACACACATGGCGGAGGCGGGAATCGAACCCCCAACCCTGGAGGTGTGAGGCAAACGTGCTAACCACTAAGCCACCGTGCCCTTTGTGTCTTTCAGTCCCAGTAAATGAGGTGAGTCCAGTCTTTCTGGTTAGTCTCAGTAACGGAGATGTGGCCTGTGTGTCTCTCAGTCACATTACAGGAAATGTAAACAATTAACAAACAGGCAAGCATTTTGTACCTGCAGGATCTTAAGTGCGGCTTGAATAGGAATATCTTGCAAGCTGGAACTGTCCTGCATTTCAGCATCAAACAGCGGAATATTTTGCAGAATGCTGCACATAAAAATCATAGTCAATCCTCTGCACTTCCTTAAAAAAAATGTATGCCATCACAACTTAATGTGATATGCACTGACACCTCTGTACAATGTGTCTGCAGTCTTTGATTGGTACCAGAAGCCCATCCCATACAGGTAGTTCCAGCTCGTCTGTGTCTGTCAGGACCATCATGTGAGGGCGGGACAACGTTGGACTGAGATCATAGAGATGCATCCTGCAGTCATAAGTAATCAACCCAACTCGCAGATTTGATTCACACCTAAAAGAAGATAATCAGAGTCACAAAGCAGAGGTCACAGTGAATATGTTCTTAGTGTGAGCTTTGGGGTGAGAATGTCATACCCATCTAAAGACTGTAATAGGGAAGAAAGCTGCTGACAGATCAAGTCCAGTTGTCCTGATCTTATTGCAATGGCAGTGACATCAATTGCCAGGAGCAACACAGCAGGCTCGCCCTTCACATAAGAGACAATATAATGATGAAGTGATAGGTAATATTACACACACACACACACACACACTCAGATAAATAACATGAATGCTAGATAAATAAATAAATAAACTTGACAGACACTAGGGCTTCCAGAACTTTCAATACTTCAACAATATTCATATATTGGTGTTCATGGACTGAAAAAACACATTTGAATGACTTAAAATCCCACATTTTACTTTTAGGTGCCCAAAATAAATATACATTTATTAAATTCTTTGTTTAAATCACACTTGATGCCTAATGTCTACATAAATGCATATACATATAGCATGCTTTGCTTTCACAGTTTTGTATTATGTACCCATTTTCTAAGTAAATAAAAAATTATATTACACGGACGTTCATAATGTTCATCAGGCATTTATTAAAGTTATGCTTTTTGTTGGCTGAATCTCATTATTCTGTGTAGTGGCTATACAATACATTGCATCTTCTTTACTAAATATAGATATAGATATATCTAGTATAGATATAGATTATAGATATAAACTGCGTTCCAAATTATTATGCAAATTATATTTTTCTCTGATTTTGCCAAACAGTCAATATAAATGACAGTCATCATAATTTTCAAGTCATCAACCTTTAGAGTACAATTCGAATTTTATTGAACAAACCTCCCAATGATAATAAATAAAAACTTAAAATGCACTGTTCCAAATGATTATGCACAACAGAGTTTCAAGCCATGTTATTGTTGTAAAGAACTGAAAATGGTCATTTGTTTATTTTTCAATTAGAAGCATTAGCATATTACTGAAATCAAAAGCTATTTCAATCAAAACATCTTAACAGGTCAAGTTACATTTTAACATAGGACCCCTTATTTGATAGGAGCTTCACAATTCTTGCATCCATTGAACTTGAGTTTGTGGAGAGTTTCTGCTTGAATTTCTTTGCAGGATGTCAGAATAGCCTCCCAGAGCTGCTGTTTGGATGTGAACTGCCTCCCGCCCTCATAGATGTTTCGCTTGAGGATGCTCCAAAGGTTCTCAGTAGGGTTGAGGTCAGGGGAGGATGGGGGCCACACCATGAGTTTCTCTTCTTTTATGCCCATAGCAGCCAATGATGCAACGGTATTCCTTGCAGCATGAGATGGTGCATTGTCATACATAAAGATGGTTTTGCTACGGAAAGCACGGTTCTTCTTTTTGTATCATGGAAGTAAGTGGTCAGTCAGAAACTCCACATACTTTACAGAAGTCATTTTCACACCTTCAGGGACCCTAAAGGGGCCGACCAGCTCTCTCCCCATGATTCCGGCCCAAAACATGACTCCGCCACCTTCTTGCTGACGTCGCAGCCTTGTTGGGACATGGTGGCCATCCACCAACCATCCACCACTCCATCCTTCTGGACCATCCAGGGTTGCACAGCACTCATCAGTGAACAAGACTGTTTGAAAATCAGTCTTCATGTATTTCTGGGCCCACTGGAGCCGTTTCTGCTTGTGACCATTGGTTAAGGGTGGCCGAATAGAAGGTTTATGCATGACTGCAAGCCTCTGGAGGATCCTACACCTTGATGTTCGCGGGACTCCAGAAGCACCAGCAGCTTCAAATACCTGTTTTCTGCTTTGTAATGGCATTTTAACAGCTGCTCTCTTAATCCGATGTATTTGTCTGGCAGAAACCTTCCTCATTGTGCATTTATCTGCACGAATCCGTGTGTGCTCTGAATCCTCTACAAATCTCTTAATAGTACGATGATCACACTTAAGTTTTCGTGAAATATCTAAGGTTTTCATACCTTGTCCAAGGTATTCAACTACGTCACACTTTTCGGCACTAGAGAGATCCTTTTTCTTTCCCATATTGCTTGAAAATGGTGGTCTGCTTAATAATGTGGAACGTCCTTCTTAAGTAGTTTTTCATTTAATTGGACTTACCTGGCACACTAATTGGCACAGGTGTCTGAGATTGATTTCACTGACCCAAAGAGCCCTGAGACACAATACCATCCATGATTTTTACTGGAAAACAAAAAACTTTACCTTTATGACACTTAAACACAATTTGCATAATAATTTGGAACGTGGTGTAGATATAGATTTGTAGAATAAACATATTGTTACGGGTGGCAGGTCCCAGGTTGGACCACTAGGGGGGGTTGCTAACAGGGATTGGTTTTGTTTATGTTCTGTATGTCATGTGCCTGTGTTAGCCCCGCCTTGTTCCTAATGTGTCTCTATTAATGTTCACCTGTTCCCAATGTGTCTTGTAATTATGTTTTATATATATATATATATATATATATATATATATATATATATATATATATATATATATATATATATATATAGTGGCCTTTTGCCAAGGTTCGGGGCTAGTCCTCGTCTTTATGTAGCGTCTACGTGTGGTGTCGGTCTTGTGTTCATGTTTGTTTATTTTGAGTTAAATAAATCCCTGTCTTTTGTCTATCCTCGCACTGGGTCTGTTTTCCTTATGCCTTGGATATTGGAAACGTGACACATATATAGAGAAATAGTGAATAAAAACATTTGGAAATAAGTTTTTCTTTGAAGGAAATGAAACAAGAAATGTAATTACTTATCAGTAACATAGGTATATTACAATGGGTTATTTTCTATTTTTTCCATTGTCTGTACCGCTTATCCGATCTGTCATCGAGTCACAGTGAGCCTGTGCCTATCTCAGGCATCAAGGCAGGATACACCCTGGACAGAGTGCCAACCCATCACAGGGCACTCACACACACTACTGGCAATTTAGAGACTCCAATCAGCCTAGAAGAAGCATGTCTTTGGACTGTGGGAGGAAACCCACCAAGCACGGGGAGAACATGCAAACTCCACACACAGTGAATGGGAGCGAGCCTCGAACCCAGGACACTGAGGTGTGAGGCGAACGTGCTGACCACTAAGCCACCATAGTGGGGTTATTAAATAAAAAATATATACCTCTTTAAGATTTAAAATTCAGTTCCATTAAAGTGCTACTTCCTTTAAGTAAACATCCTTATCTACAAGTACAATAAAATGATCAAATTTATAATACTTCTACCTTTTGTGTTTCCAGGATCTCATATGAACCCAGACTGAGCTCTGGCCTCTTCTCCCGGTCGACTCGTTGCCCCTTGTTTGTAGGCTGATATGACTGCCATGGTACTGAGATAGCAAGAGAGAGAGAAAATGGTGGCAATACTTTCTTGAATGGCCAAAATGTAATCATGTACTTCTGATTTATTCTGACCTTCTGTGAGTTTGCCGCAGAAAGGACAGTAGAAGCGTTGCCCACAGTCCTGCCAGCTCATAGCAGGACTCATGAAGGCACCACACACACCACAGCCCTTTACACATTCCCCTGTGTTACGCACTGGCACTGGTCTCTGCACAAAAAACAACACACACCCACACAAGAAGCATGGCAAATTTCACATTTCTGGAAGTGATACACAGAGTTAGAACAGAAACATGTGAGAGAACCGTGTACTAGACTGAATATTTGGGCAACTACGACCTTGATTTGAGCTTTGTGGATTTATTCTATCTAAACTCACTGTCCACTTTATTAGGAACACCTGTAAACCATCCCATTTATGCATTTATCTAATCAGGCAATCATGTTGCAGCAGCACAATGCACACAATCATGTAGATACAGGTCTAGAGCTTCAGGTAATGTTCACATTAAACATCAGAGTTTAGAGAACAGAACAGTGTGAAAAAAGAACATTGAGTGAGCAACCGTTCTGTGGGTGAAAACACCTTGTTGATAAGAAAGGTCAGAGGAAAATGGTGAGCAGGTTATGAGCTGCCTAGAAGGATATAGTAACTAATATAATCAATCTTAACAACTGTGGTGAGCAGAAAAGCATCTCAAAACATCAAAACTTTAGATTGATGGACTACAAAAACAAAATTGCAACCGGGTTACACTCTTGTTAGCCAAGAACAGGAACCTGAGGCTATCATGGCTACACACTCACCCCAACTGGATAGTTAAAGATTATTGGAAAAACAATTACCTGTTCTTATTTCAGACTCCAACTAAATTGGCTGATTGAATAAATGAGAAGGTGCAAATCTAGACCATAAAAGTGCACACATACACACCTCTTCATTCTCAGATCTGGCCAGGGGGCAGAGAATTGCCCCCAGTGGCAGGTGGCTCTGCTGTGCAGACTGGGCCTCAATGGGAAAGCTGTAGGATGTGCAGCGGATAAATTGAGCAGTTGCGTTACCTACATACATTGAAAAGATTCGAAAATCAGCCAAAAACCATATAAATCCATATATGGATTAAATTACAATATGCCACTGTACATCATACTATTAAGCATATTCATTTTTTATTAACAAATGGTCTCATATTTGATCCACATATATATTAATTCATTCTTGAGTTTAGGACAGATGTAGGGATGTGTGTAATACCTCTGTCCTCCAGAGTGCAGGAGGTGCTGGAGAGAGGGGGAACAGAGGACTGGGGCTCAGATGCAAATATTTTCCCCTCCCACTGAGCCCTGTCCTCGCTCATTACCTGCACCTACAACAAGAAAGACAAACCAAAGCAGTGTTAATAATTCAATCTAGCGATGCAATCCATTACAATTTAATGCATCTTAGTTCAACATTATCAAGCAGATGAAATTGGATAATTCATTATTAGGCACTTACGGCACTGGGTAGTAGCTGAGGGTCTAAACCATAGCGGGACTCTGATTTAGGGCTGGATATAGGACTGGTCTGTGTGAGCAACACAGTGATCACTATTACAGTTAGACTGTATATGTACGTAGCAGTAAAATAATACAGCAATTCATCCTTTTTTATAACGCTTTTCCTACATAGGGTCACAGGGGACTTTGATACAATCCCCGTGGACCTAGGGGAAAGGTGGGGGACACCCTGGATGGGGTGCCATTCATCTCGGTAAAGTAATACAAAGGGAACAAAAAATAGTCCCAACAGGACAGCTTGAAGATCCTCACAGCTCTAGGATCCTGGTTTGATCCTGAACTCAAGTTATTGTCTGTGTGCAATTCGCAAGAGTACCCAGAGGAAACCCCCAAAGCATAAGGAGATCATCCACACAACTCCTCACAATACCCCAACCCTGGAGGTGCACGGAAAATGTGATAATACCCCCCAATGTCAAAATTCTATCAATTAATATTGTTTTAGCCAATTAACATAAGTCTGTTGACTTTTGATTATTTCTTGCCTCATGATTCCCATAAAGATAAGACATTATTGCATACAAATAGTATGAATGTGACAGTAAAAACTAGTTGATGTACTTGGCTCTCACCGGTTGTGAGTTGGTTCCCTGTAGTGACGTCTGTGCTAGGCTTCTGGCATCAGGGACAGGTTTATACACACCTGTATCCAGAGCAGTGCATGCATTTAAAAAGTGATAAAACACAGGCAATGACGAACAGGCCAACTGTATATACATGACAGGAAAAGAAATTAAGTGGCACGCACCATTACAGTTTGGATGTAGGGAGGACCAGTACTCCATCACCGGCTGTGAATAGTCGGAGTTCACTGCACCGCCCAGCATTGCTGTAGGACCCATAGCCACTGGTCCGTTCTGAGGTGCACAGTTTGGGTGTAGGTGATAACCAGATGGAGAAGAAAGTGCAGTAGGAGAGCAAGCTGGAGACATGATTCCACCCCAACTGTTCCAGCCCTCCCACGTCTGCTGCTGGTGCCCATAACCAGGGTCCGAAGCAGGGATCTCCATTCTCTTCAGACCAGTTTATAGTGTCATTAAAACAACATGGATGAGAACAGTTCTGCAAAATAAAACCACTTGATTACTACAATGTTACCTGCAGGCTAGTGATGTGCTGACAGTCTGATCTCAGAGAACCGTTGATGGTCCAGGATCATGGAACTTAATCTAGGATCATGAAGGCTGATCATGTAACTGAACCTAATGCAGTACTGATACGTTACAAATACTCGTATGGAAATAAATGCTGTTGTACATGACATATTAAAGAGTCACCTGGTTGGATGTCGCGCCATCAGCTGATTCTGGTGCCGTCTGCGCCGTTTGTGCTCTTATATTTAGATTTAAGAAAGAGCAAATCCGTGGTCTGTATTTTTACAAGACACCTTCTAGTCGCAGTGTAGTGCTTAGTCTTATTCAGTAGCTTGGTCTGGTGACTGAATGAACGGCCATTTTCCGGTTTGCATTCTCAGCTCTCTGATGCACGCCTAGAGAATAATGCAACGGTGAATCACTCGGGAGTCGATTCTTTTGAACAACTGAGCATCACCTTTTATATTCTTTATATTTCCTGTTTTATTTACTGCAGCATCCGTAAGAACATTAAAGCAATATGAGAATAAAGTTATTGAACCTTCGAAAATGTGGATTTTCTATTAGAAATTTGGAATGATTACATTTAAATTAGCAGATATTTTAAATATACGTTTATAATGAGTATAATGATAATGATAAGAGAATAATGGAATGGCTAATTCAGGGTTTTTTAAAGAATAAGTTCATTTCCTGGATACTGCACATGTCAATGAATCATAAGAATCAAATTTTGCGTTATTCAATTCATTTTCCGCGCGTGTTTAAATGAATCGATTCGATTCGATTCGATACGTCGTCACTACGTCAACAAACAAAAGCAATTATTAAAAGGGATACACCTACTATATTAAAGTTTAATCAGTTTAAGACTTTGTTAAAAAACGGATCAAGGATTTTAACAGCAAACACAGACAGCTACAAACGCTTAATCAAATCTGATAAGGATATTAAAGTGGAAGAAACTGAATACCTGATGATTTTTTGACGATCAACTGATTCGTCATATATAGAAAGAGTTTGCTAATAATAAATGCATATAAACTGGCAAAATGAGAAATTAATAGTAAATCATGCGACCCTATTTGCAATTAAATTTAAAACTTTAGAAACTTAACAATAAATGTAATAATTTTGTTAATAATCAGTTGTGTCTCCCTGGCCTTGAGGCTCATGAACTATATTGCCAAAGGTTTTGGGACACCCCTCCAAATCATTGAATTCAGATGTAGTTTTTCAGGGGTTGAGCTTGGCCCCTTAGTCCCTCAGAGACTCTGAGACAGACATTACAGCGGAGACTGTGAGCCAGGTCAAAACTGGGACATCTGCTTTTACATGCACATGAACTTAATATGGAGTTGGCTTGCCCTTTGCAGCTATAACAGCTTCAACTCTTCTGGAAAGTTTATGGGAATTTTTGACCATTCCTCTAGAAGCGCATTTGTGAGGTCAGGCATTGATGTTGGATGAGAAGGTCTGCCTCAGAGTCTCTGCTCTAATTCATCCCAAAAGTGTTCTTTGGGGTTGAGGTCAGGTCAGTCAAGTTCCTCCACACCAAACTCGCTCATCCATGTCTTTATGGACCTTGCTTTGTGCACTGGTGTGCAGTCATGTTGGAACAGGAAGGGGTCATCCCCAAACTGTTCCCACAGCATGAAATTATCCAAAATGTCTTGGTATGCTGAAGCATTAAGAGTTCCAAACCCCTGAAAAAACAACACCTGAATTCAATGATTTGGAGGGGTGTCCCAAGACTTTTGGCAATATAGTGTAGATTAACAGATTAATGAAAAAAAAAAATAATAATATGGTGAATAAAATCACCAACAATCCTCAGAATCAGAATCATAATAGTTATCAAAAATAATATTTTGTTACGGATGTTCAAATAGTTTTGGTTTTAAATACTAATTTAAAAAAAATACTACACAGTGTCAACAATTTTCTAATTTTCTACTTTTTATGTATCTATGTTTTCTTGTCAGTAAATTAACATTAACATTAACACAATTAAAATTCAATTCAATTTTATTTGTATAGCACTTTTAACAAAGAGCATTGTCTCAAAGCAGCTTTACAGAACATAAGAAACAACAAACAAACAGTCCTAGATGTTAGACAAAAATGTAAAAAAAAATAAAAATAAAAATAAATAAAAGAAGTAAATTATTTAATTGTTATTTAATTAATTATTTAATTGTTATTTAATTAATTTTTGTATTCTATTGTATTCATTGTCCATAGTAAAGCCCTGCAACATCCCTGACACAGACGCTGCTGTACTCTGGATGAACACTAGATGTCAGTATTGCGAGTTCAATGTACCGCTGATGTCATGACTTCCGGTGTAGAATAAGAAGCAGCGTTTCCTCGTGTTGAAGAGGAATCAAAACATCGTAGAAGTTTATTCTTGAACATGTAGGTAAATTATATCGTGTATATATGTGTCTGCAAATGAAAAGTTGGCATATCGTGATATTTAATGTTTGTTGTGCTGTGCTCTGAGCTGTTAATGTACACACGTAGTTAAGAAGCTAAAATGGATGTTAAAGTTTGATCAAGACACAGAATGCTGTGAAGTTACATGCGGCTGATTTTACGCCTGTCAGATAACAGCCAGCTTATGATGGAAATCGTGTTAAAATCGTGTACAGATATATAAAATATGGTTCTGATAAGATTTGATTGTACCGTGTTGTAAGAGTGTACCTAATAAACTGGCAGTTTACACACTGCATAATATACGCGTGAATTACTGCGAAACGGTGTTGTAGTGTACTACAACACCTGTTATATTGTGTGAATCATATTGTGTACTGTTTTATTGTGTGAATCATATTGCTTAAATTTTATTTTCTCATAGAGGAGTGACATGCATGCAGAAACCTGAATGAAGAGTCCAGTTAAACTTAAAGAGATGGGCAAAAACAAGGAAGAGAAGAAACGGAAAAGTGGTGTTTTTTTAGAAACTGCTCCTGTCTGTCCTCTTATCTATGAAACTCCTCAAAAAGATCAATTGCAAACAACTTCAGACAACAAAAGTCCCATAACAGACATTTCGATGAGTTTGGAAAGCTCTTTAGAAAAGCCTAAAAAAAAGACGCATAAGAAGAAACATTTGTCGGAGCAACAAGCCGAGAATGATTGTCCCACAGAGCAGCATACTGAGGGTCGCCAGGATGACAGAGAGAAAAAAAAGAAGAAATTAAGGAATGAGGATGTAAGGCATGTTGAAGACACCAACAATGAGAATTTAGAGCTGTCTAGAAGTACAGAAGAACCGCATAGAAAAAAGAAAAAGAGAGAAAAGACAAAGGAAGTGAACAAAGCTGAAGAGTTGGAGATGCAAAGCAACGAAATGAGTGAAGAAGCATCAACAACAAACATTGAGGATTTAGAGATCTTTAGAGATACAGAAGAACCTCAGAGGAAAAAGAAAAAGAGAGAAAAGACAAAGGAAGTGAACGAAGCTGAAGAGTTGAAGACGCAAAGCAATGAAATGAGTGAAGAAGCGTCACCAAAGAAGAAGAAAAAGCTGAAAGGGTCAAATGTGAATATATCAGAAAAAGCAATAAAGATAGAGGAAGTCAGTTTAACAGTGGAATCGGAGACACAAAGCAATGAATTGAAAAAGAGCAAGAAGAAAAATAAATCTGTAGAGAAAGCGCATAAGAAGGTGCAGTCAGTGTCCACGGCAAAAGATGACAAGAAAGAGTTCACAGAGATCGATGCAAAACTTTTGAATGAGCTGAAAGAATTTATTCCTGATATCGAGTCAAAGGAGCCGGTGAGCATCAACAAAATGATTAAATACGACTTGCCAAGATTTAAGGAATTCAGAGAACAGGGTAAGTGGTTGATGTAAAAAGTTGTACAGCATTTGTAGTTTGTACACTAAGACTTTGTTAAGGGGGCTTTATGTGGTCTTTGTCTCTAGGCATCGCTTTAAATCACGGAAGGTTCACTGCACAAGAAAATGAGAGGCTGAGGAAGAACGTCGGAGACTTCATGGCTCTCACTGCGGTAGACAGCGCCACCAAACTGTTTTTCACACATCGCTTTAAGCAGGAACAGGAGAATATAAAGAAGCTCAAAGTCCTGCACAAATTCTTTGAAAGGATAGGTGAGTGTGTGTGTGTGTACTTAGTACTTGTCCATATTTTACCTATATCACTACTCCTGTTGATGATTATTTATTTATTATTATTATTATTATTATTAATATGCAATTTGTCGAGGCATTGGTGGCTCAGTGGTAGGTTACTCGCCTATCATGCGGAAGGCCCGGGTTCGATTCCAGCCAATGCCTCAACCCCAGCCACTGGATACAGTGCTGGTCCCAAGCCCGGAAAAATGGGAGGGTTGCGTCAGGAAGGGCATCCGGCGTAAAACATTTGCCAAGTTGTTGTGCGGACCAGTTGGTCCGCTGTGGCGACCCCGAACAGGGAGCAGCCGAAAGCAACTTCTTCTTTTTTATTATTAATATGCAATTTGTAAAAATAAATCTTTGTTTTCAAAGCTGTAGTCGGTTACTGGATTTGCCTCAGACATATTAGCAAGAATCTTGAGTGTGCAAAAGTTTGCACTCTCATAATCAAAAGTAATTACTGATCTAAAAAATTCTGAAGGGTGACACAAAAAACAGCTTTTAGTAGATTGAGGGCTAAACAAAAACAGACAAATTTGCAAGCATAGATTGTTCATTTAAGAAAGTTGTGCAAATTAATGAGTGTCTACAGCAAACTTCACGTCCTTTGGAAAATCCAGTGTTTAGTTGATGCTCATTAGCGCTCATTGTCACAGTTGTAATCACAACAGCTTCCTTCTTCCACGAGAGAAGTAGAACGCCACGTCAGCATTGTTTACAGGCGGAAAGTTAAAAAACGTGACACAAACGTCTCCCGGAAATCCTGTAGAATCCAACCAATCAGCTGAAGTCTTTGAAACTCCGGAAGTGTTTCCAGTTTTGTGTACCATATGCATCAGACATTGAGATTATTAAAACCTTAACTGTCATAGGAAACCTGTTAGGTCTGAATAATCAGCTTGAATTTGAGACACAGCACTAGTTTACATAAAGTCAAAGTCAAAGAAGCTTTATTGTCACTTCAACCATATATAGCTGATGCAGTACATGGTGAAATGAAACAACGTTCCTCCTGGACCAGAGGTGCTACACAGAACGAAACAAAAACAAAGTACAGGGTGACGCGGACAAACATGAAGTTAAACTAAGGTGCAGAATTCTTTTTAAACTAAACATACAACATAAGTGCAGGGAATGACGAGACAGTGCAGACAAACAAGACACATATTTCTTTTGCCGACTGTGCAAAAGAAAAAGAACGGTGTTGTACAGTGAGTGCAAGAATAGCAGCAGAGAGAGTTATCACAGTTATAATATGTCAAGTTATAATGCAAATATTAAGAGTGACGTGTGCATGTAAACAATATCAGGTGTGTATGTGTGTGTGAGTTCTGATTCAGTTCAGTGTGTGTGTGTGTCCATGTTCCTCAGTTTAGTTCAGTTCTCTGTTGAGACACCTGATTGCCTGAGGAAAGAAGCTGTTCAACAGTCTGGTTGTGAGGGCCCGAATGCTTCGGTACCTCTTACCAGAAGGCAGGAGGGTGAAGAGTGTGTGTAAGGGGTGTGTGGGGTCATCCACAATGTTCTTGGCTTTGCGAATACAGTGTACGGTGTACATGTCTGTGATAGAGGGGAGAGAGACTCCGATGATCTTCTCAGCTGTCCTCACT
The DNA here is from genome assembly GCA_033459395.1 of Hemibagrus guttatus. Classification (NCBI taxonomy): domain Eukaryota; kingdom Metazoa; phylum Chordata; class Actinopteri; order Siluriformes; family Bagridae; genus Hemibagrus; species Hemibagrus guttatus. The sequence goes on along the minus strand of JAUCMX010000021.1, from coordinate 13,561,483 downwards.
ACCCACTGCAGGGTCTTGCGATCCGAGGAAGTGCAATTCCCAAACCAGGCCGTGATGTAGCTGCTCAGGATGCTCTTGATGGTCTCTCTGTAGAAGGTGGTCAGGATGAGAGGTGGAAGATGAGCCTTCCTCAGCCTTCGCAGGAAGTAGAGACGCTGCTGTGCTTTCTTGGTGATGGAGCTGGTGTTGAGTGACCAGGTGAGGTCCTCCACCAGGGGAACACCGAGGAATTTTGTGCTCTTGACGATCTCCACATTGGACCTGTTGATGTTCAGTGGAGAATGGTCGCTCTGTGCTCTCCTGAAGTCAACAACCAATCAACAAATCCAATCAAGGTTGGAGCTGTGCATTGCTGCGCAGTCGTGAGTCAGCAGGGTGAACAGCAGTGGACTGAGCACACAGCCCTGAGGAGCTCCAGTGTTCAGTGTGGTGGCGCTGGAGGTGCTGTTCCCGATCTGGACTGACTGCGGTCTCCCAGTTAGGAAGTCCAGGATCCAGTTGCAGAGGGAGTGGTGGTGGATGGGATGATGGTGGTGGTCTTTAGGCACGTTGGGACGACGGCGCTGCTCAGGGAGATGTTGAAGATGTCAGTGAAGACATCTGCTAGCTGTTCTGCACATTCCCTGAGCACTCTGCCAGGAATGTTGTCTGGTCCAGCAGCTTTCCGTGAGATAACTCTGCATAGAGTTTTCCTCACGTCGGCCGTGGTGAGACAGAGCACCTGGTCCTCTAGAGGAGGGATGGTCTTCCTCGCCGTCATGTCATCCTGTGCCTCAAACCGAGCGTAGACGCTGTTCAGTGCATCTGGAAGGGAGGCATCACTGTCACAGGCAGGTGGAGCTGGCCTGTAGTTGGTGATGGACTGGATGCATTGCCACATGCGCGAGTGTCACCGCTGCTCTGGAAGTGGCCATGGATTCTCTGAGTGTGTGTACGCTTTGCGTCCCTGATGGCTCAAGACAGTTTATCCCGTGCTGTTCTTAGGGCATCCTTGTCTCCAGCTCTGAAGGCAGAGTCCCTGGATTTTAGCAGCGCACGCACTTTTGCGGTCAACCACGGCTTCTGGTTGGAGCGTGTGGTGATGGATTTGGACCAAATCTGTGGTATCGCCATTGGTTGCAGCCTCCCTGAACATGTTCCAGTCAGTGCACTCAAAACAGTCCTGAAGAGCAGAGGTGGCTCCTTCTGGCCAGGTTTTAACCAGTTTCTGAACCGATTTAGAGCGTCTGTATGCTGGAATCAACACAACAGAGATGTGGTCTGAGTAGCCGAGGTGGGGGTGGGGCTCCACATGATACGCTTTGGGAATGTTTTTATAAACAAGATCCAGCGCGTTCACTCCTCTGGTTGTAAAGTCCACATACTGATGGAATTTAGGGAGAACAGACTTGAGATTTGCATTGTTGAAATCTCCGGCGATAATAAACAGTCCGTCGGGGGGAGCATTCTGCAGCTCGCTAATAGCACACACAGAGCCTCTTTAGCATTAGTGCTGCGGGGAATGTACACTCCGACAATGAATACGGTGGTGAACTCCCGTGGTAAATAAAAAGGCCTGCATCTAACAGTCACAAACTCCACTAGCGATGAACAGTAGCTAGAAACAAGCACAGAGTTCTTGCACCATTCCGTGGCGTTGATGTAAACACATAAGCCACCTCCGCGAGTCTTACCGCACAGAGCTGCATTTCTAACATGGACCCTATTGATTTAAATGTGGTTTGTCTGAATGTATCTCCTAGTAACATTAGCCCCAGAAAATGTTACTAATATTATCTAGTTAAATAAATAAATGAAAAGAGGAGATTTAAGATGTTGAAATTTCGTGACCCTTCTTGTGTCATGCGACCTCACCTTGGGTTGCGACCTCTAGTTTCCCCTGTTCCTGTTGAAACACAGCTGAGCATCTTTATAACTGAGATCCATTTAGATCTTTTCTTCTGGCTTTCTTGACCCAAAATTAGTGAAGAAGACCCGCTACAGAGCATGATAAGATGCTAATGTTTGTGAAAGTTCATGAAAGGATAAATAAACAGTTATGAAAGCAAATGGTGGATGTTTCACTATTAATATCTGAACAGATACATTAATTATATTACATGTAACAAAGAAACATCTGTGAAACAAACTTTAGATGTGTCATAGATGTTAACATTTTTGTAAACTTTTGCACTCAATTATAGTTCTGTTGTAGCACTGTTTCTTAAAAGGTTCATTTAATTTGTATGTATGTACTTTCTAATTTGAATTTGTCCAATCTATTTTATTACAGCGGAAGGAATTCCCAGATCCTGCTATTATGTTTATGCTCGAGGAAGAAGAATGTTTGATGAGCAAAACCACCAGGGAGAGTAAGAACTGTTTTATCAAGTGTATGAGAATCTGCAAAGTAGAAATGTTTTTCTTTTTTAATCAAATAATGTGCGTCTTCTGATTTCATTAAACCGTCCGACCGTCCTTCCTTCATTCCTTCCTTCCTTCCTTTCTTTCTTTTTGTGTGTGAAGGTTTTCAAAGGCAGAACTTCACATGTTGAGCAAGTTGCACACTTTACATGGGAATAATTGGAAGAAGATTTCAGAGTTGACCGGTCGAAGTGCCTTCTCGCTCCAGAAACGTTACACACAGATTGGTAACTTAAAAAAGAAAAAGAGAAAAAACCTCAATAATATGACATTTGCACACAGTTGCACTATTGATTCTGTGCCTGTTCTGTTGTTTTCCAGCTAATAAGGAGGGCCCCTGGTCCAAGAAGGAGGTACAGAGACTTTTACGAGCTGTTCGAGATTATATAGTGAGCCAGATCCCGGGTGCAGCTAACAGTAACGGGCCCGTAAGAGTGATGAAGGAAACGTTGTATAAAAGGCTCCCGTTACAGAAGATCGCCAAGAAGGTGAAAACTCGCTCGTGGTCTCAGTGCAGAGAGAAATGGTGAGAAACATCATGTGTGCATTTGTTGATTTCTGGAGGTTTTGTTTGTTTCTTTGAGTTAAATGTTTTTACCTCAAACGTAACTCGGAAATGATATTTCTGTAAAGCCATGCATGTGTAATATAAAGATTTGCCATGAACCTAAAGAAATGTAAATCTGGAAAGATTTGTGCTGATGTTTTGAACACCACCTGGAAGCCCCGCCCCCCTTTCCCCAATATTATAATAAAATGGAATATGTTTTGACTTTCAGTTTTTTATATAAATATAAATATTGGAGTAGGAATATTATTTGTCTATTTATTATCTGTCTATTTATTTAATTAAAATTTTTTTTTTTTTTTTTTAGGATGGGAATTTTGGCAGTGAAAATGTCCTTCGGAGCCGTGTGCACAGAAAAGAAATCTCTTGATATCCAAGTTAAACTCATAAAAGGGTACGCAGAAAGCCTTCTGATTCTATCACTCTGCTTTGGGCCTCATTTATCAATCTTTTAGTAAAGTTGTGTGTAAATGTTACGCATAAACCAAATCGATCAGAAAATCGACAAAAGTTTCACGAAAGGCAGATCTTAGAGAGAAAAGCAGAAATGATGAGTAAACAGCCAAAAAAAGAAGAGGCTGAAGTGGAAGTACTTTTGACTCACATCTGTGAAATTAAAAATAAGAAGAATATTTAGCAATCAGCAACTTAAAGGGCAAAATATGTAGAGAAATATGCTGTATTTGAAAAACAGGATGATATGTGCAGATTTTTGAGTACCAGGGAAAAGGTGACACATTTTTTTTAATGGTTAATGAAATGTTTAAACTCCTCATTGATGCTTTGTTAGTAAAACCTCAGCAGTTTGAATACTGTAATGCAGCTCATGTATGTATAGGTGTCCTCACCCACTGCTACATCAGTCACTAACTGCTCCATCATTATCACCCATTGCAACCTCACCATCACCCACTGCTACATCAATCACTAACTGCTACATTACCTTAACCCACTGCTACGTCAGTCACCGTCTGCTACATCAGTCACCGTCTGCTACATCATCACCCATTGCAACCTCACCATCACCCACTGCTACATCAGTCAATAACTGCTCCATCATTATCACCCATTGTAATCTCACCATCACTAACTGCTCCATCACACTCACCCACTGCTCCATCAGTCACTGCTCCATCAGTCACTAAGTGCTACCTCACCATCACCCACTAAATCACTCAATCTAGTCTGCTAGATTATACATGATATTCACTATATGCATACACTAATTACTGTGTGTTTTATTGTAAAGAACCATGATTTTTCTCAAATACATCTCTAATGTTTTCAAATGTATAGAAATGACTAGAAGCTACTACACAGTAACTCACATTAACGTAACAGCCACCAGCTTTGAAACTAGTGGATCAGATGAGTTCCTCATTGTGAGCACAACACTTGTACTGAGAAAAATGCAGAGATTTGTGAATGTGCAGATATACTGTAGGCCCAAAGCTATTTCTGGTCTTACTAATATATGTGTTTGTGTTGCACTGTTAATAAAAGTCCATTGTCTGTCTACGCCATAGGATGTATGAAATGGACGTAGATGATGCTGCCCATGTCAACTGGGAGGACCTGACTGCTCTGATTGGGTAAAGCTCATAGAGGTCTCATAGCCCTGAGCTTATTATAAACCATTATACCTCACTGGGTCTTCCTAAATATTTATCTACAAGGATTTAGGAAGTACCTCATGACTGCTTGTAATCCAGTTTATTCAGAGTTTTTTTTATGAAATGATCTTAAGTCTTAAACAGTGCTTTTCTCCTGTTGTGTAATCTAAAGTGCTGGTTTACTTTCTCAATAGGGACGTACCTCCAGCATACGTGCAACGAAAATGGCACAAACTGAAAGTGTGCCATGTGCCTGAATGGCAAAGAAAATGTTTTGGAGGTAAGATGTTTATCATTTAAAGACACTAGGATTGGATTATTTTAGATGTTATGCACTTTATTTCCCAAGACAATGTTTTTTTTTTTTGTCTGTACAATGTCCTATGTAGTCAAGCTGTTAAGATGACAAAGGGCTCAGGAAATTGCATGATGTTTTTAGAGGGTTTTTTCCCCTTACTTTTTTTCAAACAAATCCTGTGTTTCTGCATTGAACTAAAGCTACAGAGCACAATCCACTATTGTGAAAACACATGTTGAGTCTCTCACACTTCTCATGTATTGAAATTTCCTCAGATATCGTTGACTTTCTCTACGAGAAGGTTTTACCAGACCTTCAGAACAAGCTGATGGCCTACGAGGACTTGGACGAGACGAAGCATACAGAAAATGACGATGAGAGCTATCTTCTCTCTGACATCTTTCAGGACATTAATGAGGATGAAGATGTGGATGATGAGGCGGAGATCCACAATGACAAAAATGAAGACATCATGGAAGAAGAAACTCAGTAGAGGAGTTGTGTATAAAATATTTTTGAAGACTAAAAGGATGCGACAGAGAGCATTGTACAGGAGCTTAGTATTTTTGTACTGAATAAGAAGATTCTGCAGATGAGCGTTTGTGTATGAAAGAAATTGATGTTTACTGTTCACATTGTGGTTTTTCTTTTATTATTATTATTTGAGATGTAACTGGTCTTTATAGGTATTTATTTTTTTTAAAATTTATTTTAAATGTGGAACTTGCATGGACCAAAAGTAATCGCTTAAATATATTTTTGCGGCTCATTCTTCTGGAAACACTTCATATTTTCTGATAAAATCAATCAGTCTCAGCAGTCATGATTTAGCGCAGAACTGATAATAGCTCACAATATTAAATATGCTTAAATTTGACTTCCTCAAAGCTTAGGGTTAGTTAATATTTTCTTGTGTTTAGTTTTTTTTAATATTAATGATTTTGGTGTTGATTGTAAAAAAGTTCTGTTCTTTAAAAAGTAAACAAGAATGCATCAAGTTACTGCTGTTTATTTGATATTATGGATACTACCTCTAGATTAACTTTTTTTTTTTTAATTATTAATCTGAACTAGACTTTAATGAATTGCTTCAGTGCTTCATAGCAGCCATAGCCCGTTCCAGTGTGTCCAAGCTCCAGTAATTGTAATCCCATCCCAGGAACCACCCTGTAAATGTGGGAGGCTCAAAACTCTGTATTATCTTCACAACAGGAGTACTCTTGTCTCTGATGGCAGGATGGGTTTCGATGTATCGGACAGCTTAAGGGAAAATTGACAGTAGAGTGTATGATTATATAGTGATCACGTACATGGGGAAACATTTTAAGTATAATACTTGTAATACAGTGACATCATAAATGCTCTGTCAGCCTTCTCACTAAGCCAACCATGAACTAAATAGTTTATAGATCATTTTATGGACTTTCTAGCTCCTGGAATTTGATACTTTTACAAAACAAAGCAACATAGAATGAATGTAGACATGAAAAAAGTTTCCATGTATTCTGCATAGAAAGATAACAGCTAATACAAGAAAACAAGACGTAATCTTTTTGTTTTTAAAGAGAGCTACTGAAGACTCGAAAGGCCATTATCTGACTACAGTTTATTTAAAAATAATAAAACCCTTACCTGATGCAACAGCTTCTGTTTTTTCTTCTTCATTGGCCTCTTTTCCGATCCAAACAAAGACCTTAAAAGTAAACAGAAGCTTCACCATACTGATTATAGCTGTACACAACCTGGGTTTATTCTTAGTGCTGCTCAAAGTACCTCATCCCAAGTATCCAGGATCATGACATCATCAGGAGCCAGATCATCTTGAGTCATCTCCCCTGGCACTTCCTCGATCTGGTGAGAAGAGCTTTTATATTTAATCGACAACGAGTGATAGTGATGGATGCCCAACACTGCTGGCTATTTTTACCACATAGAAAGGTAAAGGTTAGCAGGTCACTCACATGAAACCGTCCGGTTTTGTTAGAGCAAGCAAATAGGTGTGGAGGATGAGAGTCCATTTTGCTTTTCAGTCTTTCAGATGTGCAATATTCCGTTTTCCCGCCGAGAACTTCCCAAAAGTAACCTTCAAAAATAAGCAGTGGGAATAAAAATAAATAGCCATTTTATAATTGAAACATGAACGATGTTATAGACGACATTTCAGTTGCCGTACCTCCTTCTTCACCTTCTTTCACTTCAGAAACCTGCACTCCTAAAATCTCACTGAGCTGCTTAGCTCCATGCTTCTCAACATCACTAGCACCTTGACCAACCCACAGGACCGAATCTGATGGGTTCAGCAAAATGAACACATCATTGGAATTGAGGTTCGACGCCACTGGATCGACCTTTATTGGGATGAAATAAAATCAATAAATGTATCTTTTTTCTGATAGCACAAAATGGACATACAAATTCTTCAATCTATTTGATCGACTCACCTCAACGGCCCGTGTTTTCCCAGCGGCATTGGACCTAACTTGAAAAAGGCGGATTGTGGATGCTTTTGACTGACCACCTTCTCTGGAAGTCCCACCTTTGTAAACCACCATTGGTTGGGATCCAAAAAGGCTCATGAGGTGGACCGGCTCCTTGCCTTGAATCACACGGACCTAATGCAAGGAGATGACTATATAAGTGTATTTAAATCCATTTATAATTAAGCCTTTTAAGAACTTGGATAAATTACAGATGAGTGGTCATTGAACTGCTTGAATTTTTGAAGATGCTCACATTTTATATAGTAAAGATTAAGCTTCCCAGCATGCACCACTGTGTTTTCATTTTGTGAACAAGGAACTGATGAGAGAACTTGTCAATAAGAAATAAAAAACCATTGCAGAAACATGTAAGCAGGTACCAATTATTAAAATCATGCCATTATGAAATCTAGCCAAATTAAAACTAATTCTAGATGTAGGTAAAAACCCATTGTGGTCAACTAATCAGTCACCTGCACTGCTCCTCCACCCAGTTCCTCATCCAGCTGAGTGGCCAAGATGGAGGAAGCTCCTCTCTCATCTTGGCTGGAATCCTCTCCCTGCCTGCGTATCCAAAGAAAAAAAAAAAAAAACTATTGGCAACAACTGAAGTCGTCCAAGTCATACAACGGATACAAATGGTGTAAGTGATACAGTTATTCGACCTTGTTGGATACTGTTACTTGTAACCTGACCAGACAAAGCATCTGACCCACACCCAAGCTGTCCATTCAAAATGCACTACTTATCACCACGAGGATGGTGTCTTTGTTTCTCACCAAATGTAAATAATCTGTCCTCGACGTCCCCCGTGCTGATAGTTGTACAGGATGATGTAACTGTCTCCTCCATAGAACTGGCCATAAGTCGAGGGATCGACGTTGACTTTATTGGATCCTTCGATGCGCCAAATCTTCATGTAAAGAGATGAAAGAACATTTTATTACACTACATATGTATACACTGAGCACTTTAACAGCAACCCTACTCATTCATGCAGTTATCTAATCAGTCAGTCATGTGGTGACGCATAAATTCATGCAGGTATAGATCAAGAACTTCAGATAATATTCATGTCGAATACAAGGATGTGTTTTTATACCAATCTTCAACTGCACAGTTTCAAAGAACCTGTGCTCTCAGATTTCAGTATTTGGCTGACATTAGTGGAACCTGATCCGGTCATCTGCTGTTGTAGCCTAATTCTATACATTGTGCTTGTGCGACATGATTCACATGAATAGGTTAGATGTGTTGTATTCCTAAGTAAATAGTCGATCTGTATTAATGTCTAATGCTAAAAGTTTTTCGTGGTATATCCCAAACCATTTGTTTATTTACATACTATTAAAACAAAATCATTTAATATCCAATTCTTTATTTTATACATTTTCACCTTTTTCTCTCCATCCCCGTTGTCTATCATCCTATGCTGAGCAGCCATAGCACTCGACGCATGAAGCGAAGATGCATCAAATGGTACTTTCTTAATCTTAGCAATCTTGTTGGACACATATCCCTTTCCCATCCCTTCAGTCTGGGCCACATCATGCCAGGATTTGAAGAACTGTTTGAAAAGCGGTGTCTCCCCGTTTTCAGGCAGGATCTGAACTTGAGTGTGTTTCGGATATCCCATTCTCTGAATAAACTGTTCTGCAGCCTTCATCCCTGCACTCCTCTCCTCTGGGCTGGCTTCTTTACCTGTAATTGATTCATTAATGCTTAATCAGGAAGCTGTATTTCCTAATGGCTTTAAAAGCAACAGAACACCACACTACATCATAAATGGTGTGTACAACTGTTCAATTCTACAACTTGAATAAAAATAATGGACTTTCCAGACCTTTCCAGACAAAGATCTTTCCATTGCCACCATGGTCCAAGATAAAACATTCAGTCGACTCCAGTGCACTCTGAGAGAACGGGTTCTCTGCTGCGACCAATGTAATGCACATATTTCCACTGGCATCAGACACCTAAGTGTTTAGTGACCATTTATACATTTACAGTGTAATAATTTCAGTCAATAGCAAGTCAGGTAAAGGAACAAAACTAGCTGAATCTTACCTTGTATAACGTGGCCATCTTTCTATTAGACGAATCAGTGTCCGAGTCATCACGGTCTAAATCAGGAAGCTCAGGCTTTGGTCCAAGAATCTTAAAGCCATTATACGAGTTTGTTGTTTATAAAAATAATTTTGGGACATAGCATGAAGACATGGAGAAATATTAGGACATGACATGAGGGAAACAAACTAATGTAGCTAAGAAACTGATCTGAAACATTACCATAGAACTACATTTCATGTGTTTAATCATGGCTGATTGAATATAAACCAATTTAAATTCAATTTTAGAAGATAAAAAAAAAAAATACTACAGACAAAATGTACCTCAAGCATCTTATCAGGCTCGGACCCCTCTTCACATACATACAATTTTGCTCTTCCAGCTCGTTCATTATCACGGATGCCCTTAGAAACATTGGTGGCTTTTAATCTTTCAAAGTGATTGCTCTTTGTGCCACACCATTGGTAGATTTCCTGGGGTACATCATAACAAATAAAAAAAGGTTTTGATAAATATTACATTTTGCATTGTATAAAATATGGCAGTATTAACATTCAGTGAAAGCTTGATCCCTTACATCTCCAAGGTCCAGAATGTAACAGTCTCCATGATTGAAGCTGTCCCAGCTCACAGGAACTTCAGTAGCCCTCACTGTTCGTCGGCCTGTAACATGGAGGATTCTGTGTATTCCTGCATCATTAGAGGCCACATGTTTAAACCCCAATGCCACGCCACCTTGCTGAGGTATTTAAAAACAAAACAAACCTAAATTCACAGTCCAAGTCATGCACCATTTGTCATCATGTTTAAATGTATAGTCCTGCTTACCATGTACTTCAAACCTGATTTGAAGTAACCTACAAATGTTTTCGATTCATGACCCTGAACCTCTCGATACTGAACAGGAGTTCCTCCAAGATAGTCATCCATTTGGACAGCAAAGATGGCAGCTGCAGCACTCTCGTCTATAGTGCAGTCATTACCTGGAGATCAAGAGGAAATGTGTGGCCAAACAACTGAGTACAACAAATAACTTGTATTATTTAATTGTATTATTATTTAGGTCATGGTCTTACCTTGCCAAAAATGAAGGTCAAATTGTAGACTGCCTAAACGTTGCTTGATGGTATTGAGGACAATGTAGGTGTCTCCTGTATAGAAGCTCCCATAAAGATTCTCAGGTAGTTCCACCAAGTCCATTTTCTCAATCCTCCATACCTGCAGACCAGGCTGCTGTCCTGCCTTCTTAAATTCAGGATGATAAACCATGCTTCAAGAGAAGAAACTATAATTTTTAGACAGTCATAATTCAAGAACAAGTAATTCTATAGTCTAAAGGCATTGTGTTTGAACCGTTTGCAACATAAAAGGCATCACGTCTACTCATACAAATAGAATCTGATGCATTTGATATTTTCCCAAATCCACAGAAACCACTAACGAGCTTAATTTTGTATCACTCAAATCCCATCCACCTTTCAGTTACACAAATTATTTCAGATCATTAATGAAATCTCATCCGAGCAAAGTCACTTCACGCATTCAGTTCCTTGCTTTACAAATAGCTATAACACTCTGATTTACCTACCTGTTGCCGAACTCCGATATGTTTGTGTGTTAGCTGAGTTGTACAGGATGAGCTGAGGAGAAACAGGACAGCAGGCATGCCTACCCAGCACAGGTGTGCTTTATTCCTCACAATCAAGGACAGACCACACCCATCATATTCTTTTTCCACAGCCAGGTATTATGTTTCCCTACTACAAACTTACCATGGTTCTCTATTAACTTTTAGTACTTTGGGATTTTTTTTCTCTTATTTACTTCCCTTCATAATCTTGTCATTTTGGCATGAAAAACAACAGATAGGCCAATATCAGCTGTAGCAGTATGTGCATTACAGGTATTCTGAGGTCAACAGCCTCATATGTGTATTAATGAGTTATTTTTAAAATTTTATTTAAGGTTGTGAGCAAGCACTAAACTCTAGTAAAAGTTGCACATTCCTCCCTCCTTCCCTTCCCTTCCCTTCCCCTTCTGTGGGTAACAGAGTAAAACTTGTATATCAGCAGAATTCCCGAGTCCTCCTGCATCCTTTTCCCATACAGTTTAATTACATTGGACTGGCATACTTTGACAACTTTTTTAATTTTCTGAAAAACCTAGCTGACCCTAGGCTATTAAAAAATGCATGTAGTATCTTCTTAGATGTTTGATGTACAAAGATGAAATTTGCTATGCTTTTTATTTGACAAAAGTGAAAACTTAAGTCAGTTTTCTATTAATATTTTTGAGGAAGAAATATAGCCTACGAAATGTATACTCTGAAAATGGACTCTGAAAGTGTAAGTGTGTTTGTGTGTGTGTATTTGGGAGGTCTTTGTTTAATAAAAGACAAAAAAGGTCTTGAGGTAAGACAACTAGACATTAAAATTAAATAGTCTTTAGATTTCACATGGCTACAAAACAGCAAATTTTCCAAATATAGTCAGTAAAGTGCCCCACATCTCGAATTATACCTAATATCTCTCTCTCTCTCTCTCGCTATACGTCCCACGCCCAAGCTCCCAGTCTTCTAAGTTTCCAGTGAGCCCACTTCTTTCCAGACCTGCCTGATCCATCCACACGCTATACCCTTGGTTGGAGTCTCATCACTTGGTGGTGCTCACTGCTGAGACAGCTGTGGACAGAGCACCATCACAGATCTGCTGTTACGTCTGTCAGCTTGCAACAGCAAGGATTTAGTGCCTATAATGAACTCAGAAACTACACTGACCTATTAGTTCCTCAAGAGCTCTTGGCTGCTGTTGTAGAAAGGACATTACTTACAGTAACATTATTTACTGTCCAGTTTCACCCAAATGTGGAGGGCATTGGTGGCTCAGTGGTAAGTTTCTTGCCTACCATGCGAAAAGCCTGGGTTAAAACCCTAGCCACTGGATGCAGTGCTAGTCCCAAGCCCAGAAAAAATGGGAGGGTTGCGTCAGGAAGGGCATCCGGTGTAAAACCTGTGCCAAGTTGTTGAGTGGACCAGTTGGTCTGCTGTGGTGATCCCAAACAGGGAGCAGCCGAAAGCAACTTCTTTCACCCAAATGAGGAGCCTGGTTCCTCTCAAGGTTTCTTCCTCATATCATAAGCTTTTCCTCGCCACTGTCGCCTCAGGCTTGCTCATTAGGGATAAAATAGTTACTTAACTTAAAACATTATAATTTTTTTTCCTTTTCTCTGTTTCTATACTTCTGTAAAGCTGCTTTGAGACAATGTCCATTGTTAAAAGTGCTATACAAATAAATTGAATTGAATAGAACTGAATTAAATTAAATTGAACTGAGGGGGGCACGGTGGCTTGGTGGTTAGCATTGATTGCCTCACACCTCCAGGGTTGGGGGTTTGATTCCCACCTCTGCCATGTGTGTGTGGAGTTTGCATGTTCTCCCCGTGCCTCGGGGGTTTCCTCTGGGTACTCTGGTTTCCTCCCCCGGTCCAAAGACATGCATTGTAGGTTGATTGGCATCTCTAAATTGTCCGTAGTGTGTGATTGCGTGAGTGAATGAGAGTGTGTGTGTCCTGCGATGGGTTGGCACTCCATCCAGGGTGTATCCTGCCTTGATGCCCAATGATGCCTAAGATAGGCACAGGCTCCCCGTGACCCGAGAGTAGATCGGATAAGCGGTAGACAATGAATGAATGAATTGAATTGAACTGAACTGAATGAATTGAATTGAACTGAATGGAATTGAATAATAAATTGTCCACTATGCGCCATATTCAATTTGAAGCTAATCAGGCTTGAGCTAAATAAACCTTGGTACTTCCGCATTCGGCCTCTGCTCTTCCCGGTGTGTCCACTAGAGGGCGTCGGAATCACTGTTTTGATAGACTTGTAGGAAGAAGGTGGACGCCATCCGTGCTCGAATCTGCTCAGGTCTACAGGAGCCGGCTGAATTTATATTTTAAGGTAAGATTTCTTAGCCTGGTGTTGTGATGATTTGAAAGATCGTAAAAATGCTTTTAAAGTGCTTTCGTGGTTGGTGTATTCGCTTGGCTTTTAGTGCAGCATCTTTGTGTTTCGCTGTTTTCCCTAAGCTCTGTGTGACGCTAGGCTAAGGAAGCTGAGCTAAGCTAAGACGTCGAAAAATACCCGACTTAGCGATTCTTTATGTTATGTGACAAATAGGCCAGATATTGTGCTTAGTTTGAGCTGAGACACTGGCCTGCTCTATGATCCAGCTCACCCGGGTCTTGTCATGATACTCGCCAATACACTGAAAGAGAATTGTTCGTTATTAGCCAGGTAGATAAGTAGATATGGATGCTATGCTAACTAACTAGCTAACTAACGGCTATTTCATTTCATCGTAGCACCGGCCTGCATCACTCTCTTAGCCACTTAGCACAGGGATTTGTTTACCTGCATGACTAGTTAATAAGATGCCATTAGGCGGCATAACTGACTAGATAACCTTTTTATAAGGCTTCTTGAGACACTTAAGTCTTCTTTTAATACACAACTGAGTAGATAATAATATTAATTGTATTAGCTGTTTCTAGCTTGTTAGCTGGCTAGGCGTTAGCCAGGTTTATGCCAAGACAATAGTTTGTCAGCTGACTAGCCTTCGGGAAAGCATCAGCAAACGACTGATTTAACACTCTTTGTACTTTTTTAGTTTATTTCATCTAATGTATCGTTACAATTTCTTTTTTATCCTCAGAACCAAAATGACGACTGCACCATATAATTATTCCTATATCTTCAAATATATCATTATTGGTAAGTCACCTCTTGCTAATGCACTTTTTTTTTAATTTTTATTTATTTATTTATTTATTTATTTATTTAGATTTGACAGATTTCAGATATTTACTGAGTGTTTTGTGTTTCTTATTCCAGGTGATATGGGGGTTGGAAAGTCTTGCTTGCTTCACCAGTTTACAGAAAAGAAATGTAAGTAATGGTACCTACATTATATTGGCAAAAGTTTTGGGACACCCCTTGAAATCATTGCATTGAGGTGTTGTTTTTCATGGGTTTGGCTTGGCCCCTTAGTTACAGTGAAAGGCACTTTTAATGCTTCAGCATACCAAGACATTTTGGACAATTTCATGCTCTCAACTTTGTGGGAACAGTTTGGGGATGACCCCTTCCTGTTCCAACATGACTGCACACCAGTGCACAAAGCAAGGTCCATAAAGACATGGATGAGAGAGTTTGGTGTGGAGGAACTTGACTGGCCTAGGGTTTCACTGGAACTAAGGGGGGAATCCCAACCCCTGAAAAACAACACCTCAATTCAATGATTTGAAGTGTCCCAAAACTTTTGCCAATATAGTGTATTTAAGTTACACTATTAAACTTACAGATAGATGATGAATTAAAGGAGAAACTGTGCAGTGAATCGTGTGTGAGCGCCATTCTTGCTCAAATCCTTTGGGTTGAGATCTGGTGTCTCTTACGGCCATAGCATGTAATTTACATAATTTTCTTCTGCATCAAAGTACCCCAGAATAGGGTACCACTCCCATCAGGATAAAAATATTACACCGTAGGAAGAAGAAGGAAAATAATCAGTGAGAAGAGCTTTGTATTGATTTTGCCCATTTAGGTATTCTTACCGGTTCCTCATGAGCCCCACTTCCCTGTTTTTTGTTTTTTTTCCCCGGTCATCTCTGCCAAAGTAAAAAAAAAAAAAATAAATAAATCAGCCTGTGTAATTGTTGGCAATTATTATCAGGGAAAAATTATTGAACAGTAAGAAACATAAGTTACATACTCTTTGTCTAAGGCTCCCTCTTGAAACCATGAATATCACAGGATTGGCAAACAAGCAGTGTTTTAAATCACTGTTCATTTATAATTGCTGTTAAAATTATCATTAAAATTAAACAGAATTGTAGGCCTATTTAATACTTGGGATTTTATATTTTGGGGGCAAAAATCTGAACAAGTTGGAGTGTTTGATACATATGTGTTACTGATGGCTCATCTGCCATTTATTATTATTATTATTTATTATTTTGGGGTGGATTTCTCTTTTGCCTTTTTTAGTTCTGTTAAAATGCTTAAACCTGTAAAGGTTGGCAGGCTGAAAACCATAATTTAAAGCTTTATTTTTTTAATGTTTTCCATCTCTCATTTCTTGCAGTTCCTTCCACATGATCCAGCAGTTTAAATATCGCCATTAGGAGGAGTCTGTCTTTTTTTTTGTTTTTGTTTTTTAAAAACAATAATTAAAAATATGTTCTACAATTTATCTGTGATTTCACAGAGAATAAATGAACAGACAAATGTTTGTCCATCACATCTGCAGCACATTGGTCATTTCTGAAGGGTCATTTCCCTTTACTGAGAAAAGAACAGGCAAACCATTGTCTTAACTTTATAATAATGGAAGTTCGAGGGCAGGTGTTGAATGATGGAAGTTCGAGGGCAGCTAATAAACAGCCAGTGTAACCAACATTAAATGTCTTGCAATGAGTCAAACCTAAGAGAAGCTTTCCAGTGCTGGAGTGAGACAGTAAACAAGAAGTCCAGTTATGATGCACTTTGTGTACACACATTCATAAAGAAAAACCTTTTCTTCTGAAAAGCAGGTGCAACTTTTCAAAAGTATTTATACCCGAGTGCTGGTGATTTCTTAAATATAATAGATCAGAAGGTGCTGAATTTTTTTCTGTAAGGCAGATCACAGGTTTGTTAGTGTGCTTGTTCTCATTTCTGTAATAGCAGCTTATACAGAGGCAGGAGTCTCCAGTGTTATGTGTAGCGCATGAAGCATTGTTCTTGTCTGAATCAGTCATGGCGGACTGCCCTCACACGATCGGGGTGGAGTTCGGCACACGGATAATCGAGGTGAGCGGGCAGAAGGTGAAGCTGCAGATCTGGGACACGGCGGGTCAGGAGCGATTCCGCGCAGTCACTCGCAGCTACTACAGAGGAGCCGCTGGGGCTCTCATGGTGTACGACATCACCAGGTAGGGTGGATTATGTTCTGTAAAGCATTAGGGAGAAATCTCATCCTGACACTAGAGGTTTTGAACCCAAAATGAACCTATAAGAATACTGTGGTTGGATTTTCACAATTAATAACCTTTTGTTTAAGGCTTAAAGTGGTGTTTGGTTTTTTTGTTTTTTGCAGGCGAAGCACGTACAACCACCTGAGCAGCTGGCTGACTGATGCAAGGAATCTCACCAACCCGAATACAGTAAGTCTGAGAGATCCAGTGCAACTTCACAGTTCTTACTTGTAGTAATAGTTCTTATGGTGCAGATTGTCATTTGAAATGATTTAAAATAAAAAAATCAATTAAATACAATTTTTTGCATGAATTATAAGGAAAGAAAGGAAAACAAAATCAGCTAATTAGCAACTAATCAGATGTGACTGAAAGTAACAGTGAAGTATACAGCACTGACAATATTTCTGCTCATCTCAGAGATGTTTTTTATTTTTCTGCTTATTATTACTATTAGTAGTAGTATTCAAATGATCTTATTACCTAGCCTTATATACCTAACTATAGAATTAGTAACTTTTCCTTTTCCCACTTTGATTCAAGTGTAAAAGGTGAAAAGGTTATACTGTTCTTCTTTCCAAAATAATATAACGGAGCAATTTAAACAGGTTTCCTCTAGTATTGGTTCCCTTTTCTGTTTCATTTGTACTAAATAACATCTTCAGGCTTCATCTAGCATCTGATTTAACCTTGCATCAGGTCTTAAGAAGACTTAACTAAATAAAAATGTATTAATTTTTCAAATAAATAAATACCTTGATGTTTATCTCCTGCCTCACGGACACTAAGCGAATCTGCCCTGTGCTCTGATTGAATTTGTGGTTGCTTAGATGAACAAGTGTATAAAAAGAGAAGTAATATTGTAGACAAATCTAGCTCCTGCTTTGCATGCATGCAAAGTTATAATGATCGGGCTGATATCGTGGATATGTCTTTTACACCAGTTTGATATCTGAGTATCTGTAAGAGTCAGTTATCGGCTGTTCTGTTAACTGAGTGGAAGGGTGAAAGGACTTTGTTCGAAAACAGAGCGTCATAAAAATATATTTCTCACCGCAGTTCATCTCTCGTGCAGTCGATGACGCAATTGTTTATTAAACGCGTAGTAAAAGCTTTTCTGTATGCCAGCTTCATCTTGTTGCATGTGCAGATGTGTAACAGTCTTAGAACAGCTTCTTTGTAATGACAATAAAATTTATAATTTTTTTGTTTTAAATTGTTGCTGTAAATTATAAATATTCTTTAGTGTGTGTGTATATATAAACTATTATGAATTTTATTTTATTTTTTTTATTTTTTAAACAAATGATTAGAAAAATTGACAGATATCTACAGAGAGATTGAAGGTACCACAACCAAAATAATATTAACCAATGTTTACTGCAGGCATTTAAACATAAACTATATTGCCATAAGTTTTGGGACACCCCTCCAAATCATTGAATTCAGGTGTTGTTTTTCAGAGGTTGGGCTCGGCCCCTTAGTTCCAGTGAAAGGAACACTTAATGTTTCAGCATACCAAGACATTTTGGATAATTCCATGCTCCCAATTTTTGGGAACCCTTCCAGTTCCAACATGACTGCACACCATTGCACAAAGCCCATAAAGCCATGGATGAGTGAGTTTGGTGTGGAGGAACTTGACTGACCTGCACAGACTCCTGACCTCAACCCAATAGAACACCTTTGGTATGAATTAGCAGAGACTGCGAGCCAGGTCAAAGCTGGGACGTCTGCATTTACATGCATTTACATATAACAGCTTAAACTCTTCTAGGAAGGCTTTCCACAAGGTTTAGGAGTGTGTTTATTGGAATTTTTGACCATTCCTCTATAAGCAAATTTGTGAGGTCAGACACTGATGTTGCTTGAGAAGGCCTGGCTTGCAGTCTCCACTCTAATTCATCCCAAAGGTGTTCTATCAGGTTGAGGCTTGGACTCTGTGCAGGTCAGTCAAGTTCCAAGTCACCAAACTCGCTCATCCATGTCTTTATGGACCCTGCTTTGTGTACGGGTGCGCTGTCATGTTGGAACAGGGAGGGGACATCCCCAAACTGTTCCCACAAAGTTGAGAGCATGAAATTGTCCAAAATGTCTTGGTATGCTGAAACATTAAGAGTTCCTTTTACTGGAACTAAGGGGCCAAACCCAACCTCTGAAAAGCAACACCTGAATGCAATGATTTGGAGGGGTGTCCGAAAACTTTTGGCAATATAGTGTACATATAAACAGAAAATGTATGTGGTACTGCTATTGTAATAAATGAATTGTCCTTTATGACAATTTCTTTTTTTTTTTATAGGGGGGATTGTGGTATGTGTGGTTAGAAATTAGTGTCTTTGGGGTGTTTACCATTAAATACAATGATTGTGCAGTTCTTTGTGAAGTGTATAGCTAACCCTGATTTTCGACAGTGTTTTCACATTGTATTGAATTTGAGTCTGAGCAGTAAACAGCAGTATTGATATTTGTCAGCCACTTTGGCTCAGGTTATGCAGGATGTGTGAACGTTACATTTTCTCCTTCTGGGCAAATTGTGATTTTAGCTCTTCAGCACTTGTATCTGGAACACTCCTAACTGTTACACAGCTGAATATTCAGTCGTTGGTATTAAACAGGGAAATTAATTAGTGATGGTTCAGCGATTTAGAAAATCATCATATTTGCTTAAGCTGATTGTTGAAGCTGAGTTTTTTCCTTAGGTGATTATTCTTATCGGTAATAAAGCTGACCTCGAAGCTCAGCGAGATGTTACATACGAAGAGGCCAAGCAGTTTGCGGAAGAGAACGGTAGGAAAATAAAACACATTTCTTATGCACGTCTTTTATATCCTACTGATTTTCATTATTATCACACTTTTGATCTTGTTTTGTAATAGGCCTGTTGTTTCTGGAGGCAAGTGCCAAAACGTAAGTTTATTTCCTCAATCAGTTTTAATTGCAGTTTATTTGAGCCTATAGTGAGCAAATAAAAAGCATTTTGCTAAATATTTTCTAGAACAATTCATTTCCACCAACAAATAGTGTCAGTCATGGATGCTTGGATGTTTCATAATTGTTTGTTCGTCCAATTTTATTAATTTACTCTATTAGTACTAGGAAAATGAATTGTTATTTTTGGACCCTTTTATGTCTCACCCAAGTCTTGTGTGTTTTGTTCTTTGAACAGAGGTGAGAATGTTGAAGACGCATTCCTGGAAGCAGCTAAGAAAATCTACCAGAACATTCAGGACGGCAGTCTGGACCTGAACGCTGCCGAGTCAGGAGTCCAGCACAAGCCCAATGCTCCACAAGGCGGCCGACTGTCCAGCGATACACAGCCTCAGAAAGAGGGCTGCAGCTGTTAATGACCATGGAGACTACTACTTGTCTCTCTCGTTCCATATCTCCCCTCTAAACCTACACCACAGCCCCTCTCTCTCTTGCTCTCTCTTTCTCGTGCGCTTTCTCTCTCTTTCTCTGTATGATCTGTATGCTCTTACCCATTCTGATTGGCCATGAGGTTAGAGTTTGGGGCTGGGCAGCTCTGAATGATGGAGAGCAAGCATTCATCAGCTTCTGCCATGTTCATCCCTGTCCCTCTCCCTTTCCCTTCCCTCTTTTCTCCACTCTCACTCATTTTATCTGTCCATAATGCACACATCCCAGTGCACTCAGCAAACATTCACAGGAGGATGACTCCTCCACCGAACACTAATGTAGATGGAAAAAAAACCAATACTGAGTTTATCAACAAACGGGTTGATGTGCATAACTGTAAATGAGGCATCTTGTGTACAGGAGCTGTTTAAATAGTGGGGTAATTTAAATCAAATGAAATTTTGATATGCGTTCTTCTCGTTTAATAGGAAATGAAGTTAACGTTTAGGCAGAATCTGATTTTAGAATGTGCTTAAGAGAAAATGCATGATAACCTGTTATTGTACATTTTGTTAAAAAAACAAAAACCCTGTTTTAATTAGAATTAATGCAATGTCACAAATAACCAGTCACCACATGTTTATCCTTGTTTCTACCTACTCAAGACATAATAATATACAAGCACTATACAGGATGAGTGTTGTTAAACAAATGAAAGCGCCACTGTAAAAATTCAGGGGGGTTTTTGGGAGAGGGGCGGGGTTGCTTTAGATATGAGATGTTTTAAGACCTAGAACATTAAGAGTAATATATTAAACAGGACACACATTTGAGTCTGTAAAAAAAACACACATTTTTTTGCACTTTGTAGCTTGTTTTCAGTGGCCTAGACCTTGTTTTATTATCTTTATAGTCTTAAATGCTCAACCTGCAAAAAGCGTCCAGTGTACTATAGATTTAGCATTTGTTGGTCCTTGACATGTTCAACATCCCTGATTTTTTTTTCTCTCCCCCCCCCCCCCGAAACCCCCAGCATTATTAATGTAAAAAAACAAAAAAAAACAGACCAGTGCTATATAACCTTGTTAAGGAAATAAACCTCTATGTAGTCAAAAAGTGTAATTACACTTCATATCAACAAATATTTTCAGTTCCCGTTTCTGTTGCCTTATGATTTGTGTTTGTTCTCATGTCCTCTTTTCTGTAAATCTTGGTGTGTAAAATTCATTACTTAAACAAGTCGCTTGAACTTATTGCTCAAGCAGACACTAATATTAGGCTTTTCCACCCTTTTTGAAGCATTCTTTTGTTGTGTGTGTGTGTGTGTGTGTGTATAAATATAACATTTTTTACACTGAATTTAACAGTTATAAACTGGATTTGTGGTGTAATGATCTGACTCTTGGTTCAGCTTTAGTTTCAACTAATTGTATTTTGGCAAAGTGGCTCTCAAACTAATCTTAAAGGCATCAGTTGAAATTAAGTTAAAAAAAAAAAAAATACTGCCCTTAACTAAGGAATGTGCAACACCAACCTGTTTCACATCAGCAGTTGTGCGATGTTTCAGTGGCATTTCAAGCGGATGAAAAAGGCAAAAGGATTTCGCATTCCACAAATGATTTTCTAAGATCTGTGTGTTGAAGTGAGGTTGTAAAGGTGTACGTGTGAAATGTTTTGTAAACGAAAATTCCTTTTTCTTTGGGAACCCATTCTCTTGCTTTCCTCCCTCATGTCTCATTGACCTTTAAAAAAAGAAAAGAAAAAGCGTATTTAACCTTCTGCTCTGAAACTGAAGACATTGAGCTGTCTTATATCAGTGGCGTTTGTAATTATGTTAATAAAGACAATGCTGTAGACTGTCTTTGGCCATGCATCATAGTCATGTTTTACACTAACAGCATGTGGGAGAATGTGAAATTTAACAAAAAACTAAAAGTGATCATCAAATATTGCTGCTTCTGCTTAATAAACATGACAATGTTTTATAACTGGACAAACACTCGAACATCTTCCTTATAGGAAAAATACTCCTGTTTGAGGTAAATGTTTTTAAGTCTAGGAAGATCATCCAGATAAAATGCACATAGAACTCCTGATTGTTTAATGTGTTGTCCAGGATCAACACTAATATTATTCTCCATATTTGTTCTGGACTGCGTTACGGTGCAGCTAATAAATATCCGAGTGAATTCTGATATACACTGCTCAAAAAAAATTAAAGGAGCACTTTGAAAACACATCAGATCTCAATGGGGAAAAATATGCTGGATATCTATATTGATATAGACTGGGTAATGTGTTAGGAACGAAAGGATGCCACATCGTTTGATGGAAATGAAAATTATCAACCTACATAGGGCTGAATACAAAGCAGTCTGAAATTTCAATGCAGCAATTCAAAATGGTACTCAGTAGTTTGTATGGCCCTCACGTGCTTGTTTGCATGCCTGACAACGTCGGGGCATGCTCCTAATGAGACGACGGATGGTGTCCTGGGGTATTTCCACCCTGATCTGGACCAGGGCATCACTGAGGTCCTGGACAGTCTGAGGTGCAACCTGGTGGTGTCGGATGGACTGAAACATAATGTCCCATAGATGTTCTATTGGATTTAGTTCAGGTGAGTGTGGGGTAAAACATTGCCAAATTTAACCATGCGAATCGTCACTACGAATTTCATACCGGAATGGTCAAGGCCCGGTTGACCTACAGGGCGCCGGTGGAAATTGGGCTACTGTTGGTCGAAGAAGTAGAGGAGGGAGGAGAGTGCACAGACAGAGAGAGAAGAGGAAAGGTAAGAGTGTAGGACTGAGAATAGGAACTCTGAATGTTGGTACTATGACAGGGAAAGGTAGAGAGCTGGCTGATGTGATGGAGAGAAGGAAGGTGGATATACTGTGTGTACAGGAGACCAGGTGGAAGGGTAGCAAGGCTCGTATTATAGGAGCAGGATTCAAGCTGTTTTATTATGGTGTGGATAGTAAGAGGAATGGGGTAGGTGTGGTCCTGAAGGAGGAGTTTGTGAGGAATGTTCTGGAGGTGAAGAGAGTGTCAGACAGGGTGATGAGTCTGAAGTTAGAGATTGAAGGGGTGATGTTGAATGTTGTTAGTGGTTATGCCCCACAGGTAGGTTGTGAGTTAGAGGAGAAAGAGAGATTCTGGAGTGAATTAGATGAGGTGATGGAGAGTATTCCCACGGGTGAGAGGGTGGTGATAGGAGCGGATTTTAATGGACATGTTGGTGAGGGGAACGCAGGTGATGAGGAGGTGATGGGCAAGTTTGGAGTTAAGGAAAGGAACCTTGAAGGACAGATGGTAGTGGACTTTGCTAAGAGGATGAACATGGCTGTGGTTAACACTTATTTTCAGAAGAGGGAGGAGCATAGAGTGACTTACAAGAGTGGAGGTAGGAGAACACAGGTAGACTACATCCTATGTAGAAGAGGCAATCTGAAAGAGATTAGTGACTGTAAAGTGGTAGTGGGAGAGCGTGTAGCCAGACAGCATAGGATGGTGGTGTGTAGGATGACTTTGTTGGTCTGTAAGAAGAAGAGGTCAAAGATAGAGAAGAAAACCAAGTGGTGGAAGCTGAAAAAGGAGGAATGTTGTGAGGAATTTAGACAGAAGTTGAGGCAGGCTCTGGGTGGTCAGGTAGTGCTGCCAGATGACTGGGAAACTACAGCAGAAGTGATCAGGGAGACAGGGAGAAAGGTGCTGGGTGTGTCATCTGGAAGGAGGAAAGAAGATAAGGAGACTTGGTGGTGGAATGAGGAAGTTCAGGATAGTATCCAGAGGAAGAGGTTAGCCAAGAAGAAGTGGGACATGGACAGGACAGAAGAGAATAGACAGGAATACAAGGAGTCACAGTGCAGAGTGAAGAGGGAGGTGTCTAAGGCCAAGCAGAAGGCATATGACGAGTTGTACACTAGGTTAGACACTAGAGAAGGAGAGAAGGACTTGTACAGGTTAGCTAGGCAGAGGGATCGAGATGGGAAGGATGTGCAGCAAGTTAGAGTTATTAAGGATGGAGATGGAAGGGTGCTCACAAGTGAGGAAAGTGTACAGAGGAGCTGATGAATGAGGAAAATGAGAGGGAAAAAAAGAGTAGAAGGGGTGAACTCTGTGGAACAGAAAGTAGATAAGATTAGAAAGGATGAAGTCAGGAAGGCTTTGAAGAGGATGAAAAGTGGGAAGGCAGTTGGTCCTGATGACATCCCGGTGGAGGTCTGGAAGTGTCTAGGAGAGGCAGCAGTGGAATTTTTAACTAGTTTGTTCAACAGGGTTTTAGAGAGTGAGAGGATGCCTGAGGAATGGAGAAGAAGTGTGTTAGTGCCGATCTTTAAGAATAAGGGTGACGTGCAGAGTTGCAGCAACTATAGGGGGATAAAGTTGTTGAGCCATACAATGAAGCTATGGGAAAGAGTAGTGGAAGCTAGGTTAAGGAAGGTAGTGGAAATTTGTGAGCAGCAGTATGGCTTCATGCCCAGAAAGAGCACAACAGATGCAATTTTTGCTCTGAGAATTTTGATGGAGAAGTATAGGGATGGTCAGAGGGAGTTGCACTGTATGTTTGTAGACTTGGAGAAAGCGTATGACAGGGTGCCAAGAGAAGAGCTGTGGTACTGTATGAGGAAGTCAGGAGTAGCAGAGAAGTATGTCAGAGTGGTGCAGGACATGTATGAGAGGAGCAGGACAGTGGTGAGGTGTGCTGTAGGTCAGACAGAGGAGTTCAAAGTGGAGGTGGGACTGCATCAGGGATCGGCTCTGAGCCCCTTCCTGTTTGCTATAGTGATGGACCAGTTGTCAGAGGAGGTCAGACGGGAGTCTCCTTGGACAATGATGTTTGCAGATGACACTGTGATCTGTAGTGAGAGCAGGGAGCAGGTGGAGGAAAACCTGGAGAGGTGGAGGTTTGCGCTGGAGAGAAGAGGAATGAAAGTCAGTCGTAGTAAGACTGAGTACATGTGTGTGAATGAAAGGGAGGGAAGTGGAACAGTAAGATTACAGGGTGAAGAGGTGAAGAAGGTACAGGAGTTTAAGTACATGGGGTCAACAGTCCAGAGTAATGGAGAGTGTGGGAAAGAGGTAAAGAAGTGAGTGCAGGCAGGTTGGAATGGGTGGAGAAAGGTGTCGGGAGTTCTGTGTGATAGGAAAATATCAGCGAGAATCAAGGGGAAGATGTACAGGACAATGGTGAGACCGGCCATGCTGTATGGTTTAGAGACAGTGTCACTGAGGAAGAGACAGGAGTCAGAGCTAGAGGTAGCAGAGCTGAAGATGTTGAGGTTCTCTTTGGGAGTGACAAGATTGGACAGGATTAGGAACGAGTACATCAGAGGGACAGCTCATGTTGGACATTTGGTGGACAAAGTTAGGGAGGCCAGATTAAGATGGTTTGGACATGTTCAGAGGAGGGAGAGTGAGTATATTGGTAGGAGAATGTTGGACATGGAGCTGCCAGGCAGGAGGCAAAGAGGAAGGCCAAAGAGGAGGTATATGGATGGAATTAATGAGGATATGAAGCTAGTGGGTGCAGGTGTTGAGGATACAGAAGATAGGGATAGGTGGAGAGAGATGATTCGCTGTGGCGACCCCTGAAGGGAAAAGCTAAAAGAAGAAGAAGAAGAAGACTCTGGTTTCCTCCCCAGGTCCAAAGACATGCATTGTAGGTTGATTGGCATCTCTAAATTGTCTGTAGTGTGTGAATGAGAGCGTGTGTGTGCCCTGCGATGGGTTGGCACTCCCTCCATGGTGTATCCCGCCTTGATGCCCAATGACGCCTGAGATAGGCACAGGCTCCCCGTGACCCGAGTATAAGTGGTAGACAATGAATGAATGAATGTTAATGGTTAGTAGATGTTAATGGCTGAACGATGTTACAGGCAGGATAGCGTTCTCCGCGGCTTCTCCAGACCCTTTCACGTCTGTCACGTGCTCAGGGTGAACCTGCTCTCATCTGTGTAAAGCACAAGAGTTGGCGGACCTGTTCAATGATAAATGCCAATTGAGCTCCACGGTGCTGGTCAGTGAGCACAGGGCCACAAGAGGACGTTGGGCCCTCAGGCCACCCTCATGAAGTCTATTTCTGATTGTTTGGTCAAAGACATTCACACCAGTGGCCTGCTGGAGGTCATTTTGTAGGGCTCTGGCAGTGTTCATCCTGTTCCTCCTTGCACAAAGGAGCAGATACTGGTCCTGCTGATGGGTTAAGGACATTCTTCAGCCCTGTCCAGCTCTCCTAGAGTAACTGCCTGTCTCCTGGAATCTCCTCCATGCTCCTGAGACTGTGCTGGGAGACACAGCAAATCCTCTGGCAATGTCACGTATTGATATGGCATCCTGGAGGAGTTGGACTGCCTGGGCAACCTCTGTAGGGTCCAGGTATCGCCTCATGCTACCAGTAGTGACACTGACACTAGCCAAATGCAAAACTTGTGAAAAACAGTCAGAAAAGATAAGTAGGGAAAAAAATGTCAGTGGCCTCCACCTGTAAAACCATTCCTGCTGTTAACCAAACTGATTAACAACCCCCTCTACTACATAACTGGCCAGATCAATATCCCAGGAGTTTAATGGACTTGATGCTATACTCTGATTAAAAAGTGTTCCTTTAATTTTTTTGAGCAGGATACTTGAGCATCAGTAAAATCATGTTAGGATTTAAACAGTGATCTTGTAAATAGACAGCAGTCCAAAATCTGTTAAGTTGGGACGTTATGGTTGAGGTTAATAGCAACAGCATTAACATGAGTCCAAAAATAAGTGAAGAAATATATTGGATACACAATGAGGGAAATAAGTAAACACTTTTTATGTTATTTAATAAATAAAAGTTATTTGATGAAAGTTCCAGTGTACACCGATCAGGCATAACATCATAACTTTCTACACATACTGTATCTGCATCACAGAGCAGTGACAGGTGAAGTGAATAACACTGATTATCTCCTCCTCATGCCACCTGTTAGTGGGTGGGATATATTAGGCAGCAAGTGAAAATTTTGTCCTCAAAGTTGATGTGTTAGAAGCAGGAAAAATGGGCAAGTGTAAGGATTTGAGCGAGTTTAACAAGGGCCAAATTGTGATGGCTAACACTAAGTAGAATATTCTACTTAGAAGTATCGCATGGAGGCCCCACCTCACAACTTACAGGACTTAAAGGATCTGCTGCTAACATCTTGGTGCCAGATACCACAGCACAGGGACCTAGTGAAGTCCATGCCTTGACAGGTCACTTCAATTCAATTCAATTCAGTTCAATTCAGTTTTATTTGTATAGCGCTTTTAACAAAGAGCATTGTCTCAAAGCAGCTTTACAGAACATAAGAAACAACAAACATACAAAGGAAAAACTCCCTTAGATGGTATGAGGAAGAAACCTTGAGAGGAACCAGACTCAAAAGGGAAGCCATCCTCATTTGGGTGACACTGGAGAGTGTGATATGTACAATGTCCTTTCTGCATTTATGTATAGTCAGCTGTGTGATGCAGATACAGCATGTGTAGAAAGTTATGTGTATATTAATTAGGAGGTTGTTGTCGTCCACATGGCATTGGCAGCGTTGCTTTGAATACCCCAGTCCCAACACAGAACCCGATTGTTGCTGGTCCATCTCTGGATGCCAGTGGAGCTGGCACAATCTCCATATGTCTCAGGATGGGTAGAAGAAGGGAAACAAATGGAAATTAATTAGCGTAGCTGCTGTTCATAATATTAGCAGGCACTAGATGATGTGCATTTAATCAGATGTACTGGAGTACAAGGTTATCAGATGTATTAAATGTATGCCTGGCTAAAGAGATATGTCTTTAGTCTACGTTTGAACTGGGAGACTGTGTCTGAGCCCCGAACACTGCCAGGAAGAAAGTTTAGGAGCTAAATACGAAAACGCTCTACCCCCTATTGTATACTTTGATATTCTGGGAACTACCAGAAGTCTGGAGTTTTGAGATCTTAAGGAGCGTGATGGATTGTAACGTGTTAGAAGACTGGCTAGATATGTGGGGGCTAAACCATTTAAAGTCTTGTACGTAAGTAGTGCTAGTTTATAATCAATTCTAAACTTAACAGGTAGCCAGTGCAGGGATGATAATATTGGGGTTATATGATCATATTTTCTTGACCTGGTAAGAACTCTGGCTGTACTTGTTTATTGAAGATGCAGGACAACCACCTAGTAATGCATGACAACAGTCCAGTCTGGGGGTGAACCTTCATGTAAGCAAAAAAATTGTCGCATAGTGGCTTTACAGGAATCTAAAAATTTACAACATAAAATATCAAATCTTAATTTTTCCTGAAGAGCAAGCCAGAGCTAACGGAGGCAAGGAAAAACTCCATAAAAAATAACAGCTTGAGACATCTACAGTAAGAAATATTTAATTTTTTAATAGTTTCCATATTTTGTAAAATTATTGTAGTATTATACAAAAATTTGTTTGTTAACGGAGACTAAATTGTTTTGTTTTATCTAAATGATTTAGCTTGATTTTTTGAGCCTTCTGTAGTTAAACTGGTAATATTTTTTATAATTGCTATTTATGTATTTATTAGAATGTTATATAGTATTTTAAAACTAAGTTTAAACATCCATTTAAGTCTTTTTCTTCTGTCCTGCTTAAGATGGCTGAAATATTCTCCAGTCCGTCAGGGGGCGTTATACACTAAAGGCAGGTCAGCTCCGCCCCCAACACGGAAGTAGACTCCTTGTTTATTTCTTCCGGGTTCTCCATGTGTTTTATGCGCATATTTTGCGGACATATGTAACCTTTATAACGATAGTTGTTTTCCCTTTTTAATGACAACATTATGGGTAAATTAAACGTCGTTGTGCTGAGATATCTCTCCCGAGATGATTTTCGGGTGTTGACGGCTGTGAGTATCTTATCACATCTTGGTGTCTAATATGTCTGATCTATCTGAAACAAACTAGGTAAAGAGAGAGAGATAAAGGCTGCTTTACATTACTGTAAGAGGTGATAACGCTGAGATGCATTTCTTTGTCTGGATTATAAAGACACATGTTCCGAAACCTGGCTCCTGAAGTACCCCTTGTCCTGAATGGTTTTCTTGCTCTAACACACACTTCATTGCAGAAAGGGCTGATGATCTTCAGATTAGACCAGGGTAAAGGATCAGATGTTCATTATAGGGGTAACTCCAGGACCAGGGTTAGGAAGAGGGTTTAGGATGAAATTAATTTTTTGTATTATTCTACCTGATGTTAATGAGGTTTAATCTCTTACTCATGTGTTAAATCTGTGACCAGGTGGAAATGGGAATGAAGAATCATGAGATCGTGCCAGTCAGCTTGATTGCGTCTATTGCGAGTCTGAGACATGGAGGATGCAATAAAGTTCTGAGAGAGCTGGTCAAACACAAACTGCTGGCCTATGAGCGCTCCAAAAGTAAAGATCACCCTTTTGCTTTTAGCTGTCTTTTATATATCTCATTTACTTGATGTTTGAGCTTTTGTTTCATGACAAAATGCTTTTAATCAGATATCTGGCTATTCTGTTTTTGTATTTAATTCCAGCTGTACAGGGATATCGGCTGAACTATGGTGGTTATGATTATCTGGCTCTGAAGGCACTGTCATCTCGAAATGTCATTTTGTCTGTGGGAAACCAAATGGGTGTCGGAAAAGAGTCGGGTCAGTATTACGGTTTTCTTTATCGGTCCAGGCTACAGGTTCCCAGCCCTGGTCCTGGGTGAGCCCTTATACACTGTTGTCAAAGGTTTTGGGACACTCCTCCACAGTCTCCACTCTAATTCATCTCAGAGGTGTTCTATCGGGTTGAGGCCATGCTAGTCAAGTTCCTCCACACCAAACTCGCTCATCCATGTCTTTATGGACCTTGCTTTGTGTACTGGTGTGCAGTCATGTTGGAACAGGAAGGGGCCATCCCCAAACTGTTCCCACAAAGTTGGGAGCATGAAATTGTCCAAAATGTCTTGGTGTGCTGAAGCATTAAGAGTTCCTTACACTGGAACTAAGGGGCCGAGCCCAACCTCCTGAAAAACAACACCTGAACTCAATGATTTGGAGGGGTGTCCCAAAACTTATGGCAATATAGTGTATGACAATATAACGTTTCAATTTGTCTTAATTGCTTTTTGAGTACATTTATACTCACTGTAGCAGATTATTTTGACTTTATTAATGAAGATGTATGAACTGACCAGATGTCAGTGGAGTGTGGGTTACTCTCCCAAAACAGGTTGTTCAAAGAGAAAACTCTGAGTATCTGTTAAAGATGATGAAATAAAATCCTCCCATTCCAGATATTTACATTGTTGCCAATGAGGAAGGCGAACAGTTTGCTCTGAAGCTCCACAGACTCGGAAGAACATCTTTCCGGAACCTGAAGAATAAACGTGATTACCACAAACACAGACACAAAATGTCCTGGCTTTACCTGTCCCGGCTCTCGGCCATGAAAGAATTTGCTTACATGAAGGTAATTCTCCTGACCCAGGTTCACTGACTATATTGATAGTGATATGAGCCTCTGAGTGAGACAGACACTTTCAAGACAGTGCTGGAGCAATGACTGGATAGGTATACTCATGTAGTGTGACTGTAGAGATCACCTTTAATAATAGCTAATTTTGGCATAATAATAACAATTTATATTTATTAACTAGATAAATGACGGAGCACATATACATAGTACAAAGAACAGACACAGAAGCCATATGATAATATAAATTTATTTAAATTATAATCACAGTTTATGCGTCTAAAAACAGAAAATGTAATTCCAAATACAGTTAGCGATTTTGAAAATAGTCCAGAAATTATTTCCACAGTGTTTTAATATTGTTTTCTTTCTGTCCAGGCACTGTATGACCGCGGCTTTCCTGTTCCAAAGCCAGTGGACTACAACAGACATGCAGTGGTTATGGAGCTCATCAATGGCTATCCTCTGTGAGTTGATGATCAGCGAAATTATATTTTCCAGTTTAAAAAGCCTGAGAGTGTATTATAGCAAATCAAAAATTGATACTCGAGTTTTTTGTGGTTTTTTTTTTTTTTTTTGAGTGTTTGTATGTTTATCTGCTGCAACTTGTCTTAAAGCACACTGCTGATATGCAGTGTAATATTTTGTCATATTGGAAATGGGAATAATGGGACTGGGTTTATCAGCAAGGGAAAATTATAGAGAGCTGTTAGCGATTAAAAAAAATATTGTAACTGTATAAGTTACTTGTTACAATAGTGATTCTTTTGTAGAAATAGAAATTGATAACTTATGGATTACTAGTACAATGAGACATGCTCTTATAGGATAATAATCAGTGACAAAGTGGTCTGATGCCATTACCACTCCAGAAGAAGAAGGAAAAAGCAGCCTTTATTATTGTCACATATACATTACAGCACAGTGAAACTCTTTCTTCATATATCCCAACTTTGGAAGTTGGGGTCAGAACGCAGGGTCAGCCATGATACAGTGCCCCTGGAGCAGAGAAGGTTAACGGTCTTGCTCAACGGCAGCTTGGCATTGCTGGGGCCTGAACCCTGTCCTTCTGATCAACAACTTTAACCACTTGAGCCACCACTGCATTATTTTACATTGATTAGCAGTACAGCAGTGTGTTGTTGTTTATTTTTTCACAGCAATTTGCACAAAGCAGCTTTACATGAAAACACTATATTGCCAAAAGTTTTGGGACACCCCTCGAAATCATTGCATTCAGGGATTGGGTTTGGCCCCTTAGTTCCAGTGAAAGGAACTCTTAAAGCTTCAGCATACCAAGATATTTTGGACAATTTCATACTCCCAACTTTGTGGGAATAGTTTGGGGATGACCCCTTCCTGTTCCAACATGACTGCACACTAGTGCACAAACCAAGGTTCATAAAGATATGGATGAGAGAGTTTGGTGTAGAGGAACTTGACTGGCCTGCACAGAGTCCTGACCTCAACCCCATAGAACACCTTTGGGATGAATTAGAGCGGAGACTGCGAGCCAGGCCATATCGTACAACATAAGTGCTTGACCTCACAAATGAGCTTATAGAGGAATGGTCAAAAATTCCCATAAACATACTCCTAAACCTTGTGGAAAGCCTTCCCAGAAGAGTTGAAGCTGTCATAGCAGCAAAGGGCGGGCCAACTCCATATTACATTCATGTGCATGTAAGGGCAGACTTCCCAAAACTTCTGGCAATATAGTGTATATAAATTTAGGATAGAAATTCTACATTTTAAATTTCTTGTGTGATTTATAAATGATTTCCCTTCTATAACTGTGTGATACTTTTAAAATCACTTTTTAATACAGTTTCATTTACATCCACTATACAAGTCCCTGTGTATGAGTTACGGTAGAAATATATGCTGTAGATGCATTTGAACAAGCGCATTAATCATTAAGAAACTGGGATTTGAATTTCAGCAGGAAATTCTCTCAGAGCTGCTTATTGTTATCGAAATGAAATTTCTCAGCTGATTGGATTTTAATATTAACGATCAGGTCGAATATAGGAAACTCACAAACTGGTGCCACGCTTCAGGAATGCACATGGAAATTAATTTTATATTTGGATGGAAGCTTGAGTGATTATTTCTCTTTCCTTTTCCAGGTGTCAGGTTCGTGAAATCCAAGACCCTGACTCATTGTACAATGAAGTCATGGAGCTGATCGTCAAACTGGCTAATCATGGGCTTATTCACGGAGATTTTAACGAGTTCAACCTGATGCTCGATGACAATGATCACGTAACGATGATCGACTTCCCGCAAATGGTGTCGACATCTCATCTCAATGCACAATGGTGATTTTAAAAAATTGTATTTATTTATTTTTAAATTTCATTTTAATGTAATTTAGGAGAACAAATTGGACTCAACTAATAAATTTTTCTATTTCTATTCAATCTGTGAAATTAAATTGTTTTTATAGCTAGAATAATTGTCCTAAAATAATCGGATCAGAACTCACTGAATTTTTTTCCACAGGTATTTTGACAGAGATGTCAAGTGCATTCGAGATTTCTTCATTAAACAATTCAACTATGAAAGTGAACTGTACCCAACATTTAAAGATATCAGGTAAATATATTTTAACGGAAAATTTGTTTTGCTATAGCATACAATTTTCTCTACATTCAGAAATTTAAGGGCTTTTTAGGGGCTTTAAGGTCTTTTTTTCTACTTTCAGAAAAGCCTGTTCTCTTGATGTAGAGATCTCGGCCAGCGGTTACACCAAAGAGCTGCAGCAGGACGACCAACTTCTCCACCCAGTCGGTCCAGAGGGTGAAGAAAACCTCAGTGAGGATGAACAGGATTCTCCTGAGTTGCCAGAGTTTGCTTGTGAAGAGGCTGTTGACATGGAGGAGTATAAACACGCTATTCTGGAACTTGAGGGTCTGAAGATTGGGAATGAGGCTTCATCAGGAGAGAAACCTGCAGAGGAGCAACATGGCTCAGACACCACCTCAGAGAAGGAGATCAGTCTTGAGAGTGCCAAAGCTTTAGTAACAGACAGTTGCAGAGGGTTGGAGAACGATGGGGAGCTTGAGGAGGACGAGGACGAATGCCCAGATTTGGTCGATCTTTCATCTTGCAACAAAGATTTCAAGCCTTTCAGGTAACAATAATGAATATGATTTAACAGTCAGTGATCACTTTTTTTTTTTTTTTTTTTTTTTTATCTCTTGCAGTCTTGCACACTACCTGAACATTCTTGCTTGCTCTGATTTTCACAGGGATCAAGACAGCTTACTCCATGTGAATGCACACAGACAAAGAACGACCAGTGAAACGTCCGCCGGAAGCATCACCAGCCAGTTCACTATTCCTCCAGTGAGTAGAGATACCAGTGTTTTTAAATCCGTTGTAAAATTTTGTAAAAAATAAACACGTATATGGTAATATGGTCAATTTTAATGAGGATCATTTGATGATGAGTGTAAATAGAAATTTGAAAGAAATGAACATCTTTTGTGAGTATTTATGTTGCTTTGAAAGAGGCATTGGTGGCTCAGTGGTAGGTTGCTTGCCTATCATGCGGAAGGCCCAGCCAATGCCTGAAACCCAGCCACTGGATGCAGTGCCGGTCCCAAGCCCGGAAAAAATGGGAGGGTTGCGGCAGGAAGGGCATCTGGCGTAAAAAACCTGTGCCAAGTTGTTGTGCGGACCAGTTGGTCCGCTGTGGCGACCCCGAACAGGGAGCAGCCGAAAGCAACTTCTTCTTCTATGTTGCTTTGAAACAAAACATTTAATGCAAATTAGTTTTAACTATTTAAACTATTTTTTTTTTTAGCTATTTCTATATATGTCAATTGAACAGCCCAATCTGATCAGGTAGTTCAATATTTGTACTCCTTTTTGTAACCTTCATTCTTTATTCTGTCTCTTTTTTTACACCATTAAGAGAGACATTTAATTTGGTTGTTCTCTGTGCAACGATCTATCTAAAAGTATCTATTTATCCATCCATCCATTATTGTATGCCAAGTTATTAATAATGAAAAGCAATAAAAAAATAATATTTAATGTAGATTTGAAAGTGTGTTCCACTTGCAAATACTTTTATTGGGCTTTTTTTATTTATTCTACAATAGTGGTAGTTTTGTACACTGTTAATGTTATTTATTTATTTTTATT
The DNA here is from genome assembly GCA_033459395.1 of Hemibagrus guttatus. Taxonomy (NCBI): domain Eukaryota; kingdom Metazoa; phylum Chordata; class Actinopteri; order Siluriformes; family Bagridae; genus Hemibagrus; species Hemibagrus guttatus. The sequence continues at coordinate 13,527,058 of JAUCMX010000021.1, read as the reverse complement.
TATTTATTTTTTACATTTTTTGCTGTGTATGTATTCATATTCCTGAAGTTTAGTATTGATTTCTGATATTTGTATCTTTCAGTACTTTAAAGATATACAGTATTTTATCCTTTTTTGTGACAAGTTTAGATTTATTCTTTATTTTCTTGTTTCTTTTTTCTTTTTGGATTTCCACCGAAACTTGACTCGAAGCAAACAGCTTGGGAGCCATCAGACATTTTATTCAATATTCTAGTAATAAACTAACTAGAGCATGTCAAATAAAATGCAAACTTTTGAGCGTGCAAATAATGAGAGCTGTCAAATTCACAAAACTTTAAAACGCATGGTAAAAGACCTGAAAGTTAAAGACACACACTTCCAGGTTTTTATCAAACATTAAAAAATTAATACATAAAAACAAACATTGTTGTGCAAAACCAAATATTTTACATATGTAGATATAAAAAATGCACTGTGCAATCTGTGAATCTCTGTAACATGTCTATCAAAATGGATTACAGAGTATTTATTATATTTAGATTGAAGCAAAGGAGCATCATCAGTAAGAAAACATGCATTTTGTTTGTAGACAGTCAAAAAAAGCTATTTGAATTTTTAATACATAGCTAATTATTTTTTTTTTGTACTCAAAAATTGTGAGCAAAGTTGTCTTTTGTGTACATTTTACTTGTGTGCTCTTGAACAGGTGTACTATTGTACACTACTAGCTTTAGTTAAAATAATATAGTTTATCAGAAAAAAAAAACACTCCATGGCACTAACACTCTTGAATGTCTTCTTCTGCAGTCTGTGATCAGACAAAAAGTGAAGAGACAGCTCACGAAGCAGCAGAAAGCTGCTCAAAGGAGACGCCTGCAGAAAGGAGAAGCCAACCTGGTGACTAAAGAAAGGAGAGAAAACCTGAGCAACATCAAGAGTAGCCTGGAAGCAGCTCAGTTCTGGGGATGAGGACATAAAGGACTGGACTTCATCTGTGTGCATAAACTTGCCCTATAACAGAGGCAGTTATTAAGCTGCATGTGAGATTAATAAACTGTTTATATTAAACTTGGTTGTTAAAGTGCTCGTTGTTTCATAATGGCACTCGGTTGCAGCAGGAATATTTTTTTTATCTTTAGAATAAAACGAGTTTGCTCATGAAGCTCAATAAGTTTAATATTTAAATGCATGTGCAAGATTTTAGATTTCAGAGATTTCATGTACTATGAGAGCATTTTTCTACATAAATGGATAGTCTGGAGGAGTTTATTAGTTTTGATATTGCTCTTGTAATATGACAATCAAAATCTTGAACTGTTTCTACTTCCCTTAACACAACAATAATGGTTAAGAAAATAATCAGGGTTTAGTAGAATTAACAAATGGTTATATAATTCTTCTGCCAAATGTGTGTGAGGTCACAGTTCACAGAACCGCTTGTAGAATTTTCACTGGGTGAAAAAAAAAATTTGTTTAACCTGAGGAATAATATACAATGTGTATAGAATAATATACATACATTCTAATTAGATTAGAAAGTAGAATTTCATCTTTAACACCAATATCTCCTCATTAACTCACTCATGCTAGATACCTAGATATTCACACTAGTTAGTTTAAGATTGCTTGATTTGCTCTGTGAATGCTCTAACCCTTGTTTCTTCCTCCTTTAATTGTGCACGTGTGTGGATGTGTGTGAGAATGCGTTGGGAATGCTGTAACCCTGTGGTTAAGAAGATTATGAGTCTGAAATCTAGGACTAGTAGAGTAAGTAAATAACCACAGTCCTGAGACCACACACACACACACACACACACACCAGCTCCAATGCTCTGTTCTGCTAAGGCTGGACCATAAACCCAGATATTTGTTCAACCATTTTGAGGGATCCCAAAAAACTGATCCTGTATTTCCTCTTTATCTGAGCAAAGGTACAGTATGTTAGGCTATCTGAAAAGAAAATTATGTCAATGCAATGGGCAGAATAAAAGTTCTCATAAATTTCAGGCTGTATTTAAAATACGTTGCTAGAGCCTGTTTTTCTGGACAGTAAATATATCCTAATTGCTGAATTCACATATTGTAGAGAAGCAAGATTTTTTTTTTTGCTTGTCTTGTCCTATTTTGACACTCTTCCTGGAAATGCACTGAATTATGTAAAAAAAAAAAAAATGGGCGGGACTCCCTAGATAAAAGATATTGATTTCCTATTCACTTGAAGACACTTCATAAATCTTGTTTTCAGTTATTAAATTTCTTTGTTAAAATCTCACAAGAATGACTGCACAAAATATGAAAACTCATTAAAGCTTCTCTCTAGGAAACGAAAGTGAATGTTAATCTCATGAGTAGAAAGCTTTAGCGATATATAAAATTCAAGAGCCAATGACTTTCCAACGTGCCAATATAGGCCACGCCCACATGGATGGTTGACCACCGGAAGGGGCGGGGCTTTACTATTTGTGAGAGCGTTTTTTATGCAAATTTATTATTTTCTGCATTTATTTCATGATACAGATAAGGAAGCATTTTTCTGGCGTTTAGTCTTTTTTTAAAAAAAAAAAACGACAAAAGGTGACTTTGATAAATGTCCCTGCTCGGGTGCCGTCGGAGGGTGGAGCGTCATGTGACCCCATGGCTTGCGATAGAGTTCCCGGAACAAAACAGACCAAAACAAACATAGCAAGTGTAAGGTCCCATGGAGCTCGTTATTAGGCTACTATTTTGTTTAGGCGTTAATACCTGTGTCAGTTATGGTGAGTATCCTTATTTTTTTTTAATATCGATGTTTTTAGGTGCGATCTAAAACAATCTAACTTCAAGCACTACCGTTACAGTAGATAATTAACTTATTATTATTATTAGATAAGCAAGATACGCATGTTTGTCCATGGATGGTCACAATAAAACACCAGAATTCAGGTGTTCCATGCATTATTGATTTAGTTAGGGAGAAATTTTTAGCTCATAAAGTCGATATTGTATACAGGAGAATTATTCCTTGTGAGATATTTTGTTGTTGAAAATGCTTCATTAATTCACAGGGATGTGTGTGAGTGTACTGAACTGAGGAGATCTTTGTAAATATGGCTGAAGCAGTGAGACCAAAGAAATCAAAGACAAAATCGTCCACAAAATCACAGGTAAGTAAATAAAAAACAAAAACACCTCTTTCCACTTCAGTAAACTGAGTTCATTGCCTGTTATTTTTTTTAGAGAAATGTATCTAATTTGCTATTCTAATTTCCTTGTGAAAGGTCATAAAATTAACTCAAATATTCCTCTAACACCGTAGGATAAAAAGCAGACTCTGAGCCAAAGAAAAGCTGCTGAACCTGTGGTGCTAAACCCTCCTGCCCCTGAGCTCACAGCTGAATTTACAGACGTTCCCCTCAGTCTGCCCCCTGAGCCGCCCGCTTCTGCTCCAGAACCACTGAGCACACAGCCCTCTGCAGACCAAAATGAAAAGGAGGATAAGGATGAAAACAAAGATCTTCTGTCTGAGAGATCTGATACTGTGGAGATATCCTCTAGCACTGAGGGCACGGCATTCAATCCGTTATCACAAGACCCTATGACTGAAGTGGGCCAGTATTCTCCGTCATCTCAGTTGAGCCGGTGTGACCCAAAAATCCTTACTGCTAAAATTGAGCCATTTGATGTGTCTTCCCTTTATCCGTCACTCCCTATTTCATCTGTGGAACCTCAATTCCTGGTTGACGTGTCCTCTGTGACTACTGACCTATCACAGACATCTCTTATGCCTTTAGTGGTTGAAGCTGCAAACACAAACACGAGTACAGTCGAGCAAATCAGTCCTTCTCCAGCCATTCTTCCTCTGGCTGATCAGGAATCTTCACCTCCTAGCCTAGTTCCAGTGGAGCTAGCCAAAATCGAGAGACCCCAGGAAAGGCTGTATCCAGAGCTGCCTCGAACATGCCAGGTGGTCCAGCCGTTCACCAGCGAGCAGCTTAGGATGTGGGAGCCAGGTTCCTGGCTGGAGAATGTTGAGCTTCATGCTTCAGAGTTCCTGGCTTTGGTTCATCAAGAAGGCCATGAGCTGCATGAGTTATTGCTGAATTACTGGAGATGCCGGAAGCAGCTGGTGCAGGCACAGACCGAGTTGCAGGCAACCATTTCGGACTGCAAGAGTGCACAGAACCGACTGTGGAGCTTCAAAGATGAACAGCTCACGCTGCAGGTTGAAATATGTGTTCTTTATTTTCCTGTTAGAATGATGATGATGTGGTGTTTTACTGTGGTTAATAAAAATACTGGTGATGTTGGTAACTAGTACACACTACTGGAAATATTTTCAGCAAACATTAGTAAGTTGCTTTTGGCTGCTCGGGGTCGCCACAGCAGACCAACTGGTTCGCACAACAACTTTGCAAGTGTTTTACGCCGGATGCCCTTCCTGACGCAACCCTCCCATTTTTCCGGGCTTGGGACCGGCACTGAATCCAGTGGCTGGGTTTTGAGGTATTGGCTGGGAATCAAACCCGGGCCTTCCGCATGATAGGCGAGAAACCTACCACTGAGCCACCAATGCCCCAGTCAATTTTCAGGAAACATTAAAATGTAAAAATATAAACACTGTGAATACAAGCTGATTTTGTACCATTTTTATTTCCTGTAATGCAAAACATAAATTTTTGGTTTTGGACTTGAGTCTAAATCTTCAGAAAGTAGGCTTCTAAAGCTTCATTTGTGTGATCAGATGAGTATTAGCGAATATTAAACAAACAGGTGGGTCCAATAATTTGCATACCCTAAAGACAAAATGAAGTAGAAATGTAATTTTTAGTAACAAGATATGTCAGGTGTGTTTGGTTTAACAAAAGTTACTTAACAGTTGCAAGTAAGAGATATATTAATTAGTGTATGTTAGGATATTAACAGTGAAACTGATCAGTTTGAAAGTCCTTGGTTCTGAATGGAATATAAATATTCACTAATCACTTGTATGCCTTCTCTTTGCTTTTGCCTCATTCTAATTTGACTCTGATTTTTTTGTAGTTGTAATATTTATTGCTAATACACTGAAATTAATTATTAATTATATTATTAAGTATATTTAAATAATAAATGATTGGAAACAGTCAGAGTACATTTCAAATTAAAATGTCAATCAAAAAATAGCTTGCAATCATTTAGTAGGTATTCTTCTAAAGGAAAATTTTAATAAAAAAAAAATTACAAGGCAATGAAAACTGTACATGGCTTGTTAAGTATTTCAGGGTAATAGGGTACATTTTTCCCTCATAGAATTACTCCACTATAAAATAAATCTGCCTTTATTGTTGTTGTATCTGCTCTCGCCAAAAATTTTCTTTAATAATTACTGTATTCATTGTAGACAGACAGGGTCAAAATATTAAAATATAGAGTGAAATATTAAATTTTTTTTTTCTCACTTCAAACTAATTTTCTGTGGATTTTGATATCTTCTGGATTATTGTCTTGTTGCTGGATTTTCATGCTCGGAATTAAGTCTAAATTTCATTCAGAAGCCAAGGGGGATACAAACTTTTGCACCTAATGCTTTACAAACTTTTGACAGGAATTCCAAGTTGTTTATTTGTTTGCATTCTGTAGTTTCTATATATAGGATGCTTGTAACACAGGTTGTTTCACCCTACAGGGAGTGTGCGCTGACCAGGCCAAGGTGAGCGGCTATCATCGCTTCCAGCAGGTGGTCCTGAACGAGTCCGTGGTAGCCGAACTGAAGCATCTGTTCAAGACCAAGGCCGAGTTGCTCCACCAGACCATAGCCCTGCACTCCTACACCTCCGTCCTGTCTCGGTTGCAGGTGGAGTCTTATCTCTACAACCTGCTAAGCACCAACTCCATCACCAAGAGCGTGGCTGTACACAAGACTGGCCCAGGCAAGGCAATATTGACCTGTACAGCGTATCAGATTCAGGATTGCCTAGATAATATAATGTTTCTGATGCTAAAATATACCACTTGGCTTTTCTAGATGCTCCAATGTCACAGCCGTCTTCTCTAAAGCCATTAAAGGAGAGCATCAGTGTGCTGTTCAGCTTTACTCGTCGGGTTCTAGACGACTCTCAGTTCCAGGAAGACATTCATCTGTGGTTGCAGAGATTGGTAAACCTGTTACAGGAGTATTTATTTAGTTTCATACATTTAGCATTGGTATTTTTTAGTGCATTTATTTATTAACCAGTTATTTATTTATTTATTTTTTGTATAATACATATCTCCATGAGGGGGGCACGGTGGCTTAGTGGCTAGCACGTTTGCCTCACACCTCCAGGGTTGGGGGTTCGATTCCCGCCTCCGCCATGTGTGTGTGTGGCGTTTGCATGTGGAGTTTGCATGTTCTCCCCGTGCCTCGGGGGTTTCCTCCGTATTCCTCCCCCAGTTCAAAGACATGCGTGGCATCTCTAACAGGCTCCCCGTGACCCGAGTATAGTTCGGATAAGCGGTAGACAATGACATATCTCCATGTTATTGCTGTTTCTGATATCTGAATCTGGGAAAATCAGTATCATGACTAAATGATGGATCCTTGTAGAATCTCTACATACACAGATATGTCGCAAAAAAAGAAAAATCCTGTGTATAGAAGAAGAAGCCTTTATTATTGTCGCATATACATTACAGCACAGTGAAATTCTCTCCATATCTCTATAAATATACCAACTTTGGAGGCTGGGTTCAGACATGATGCAGCACCCCTGAAGCAGAGAGGGTTAAGGGCTTTGCTTAGGAGACCAACAGTGGTGGCTTGCGGTGCTAGGGCTACCACTTTCTCAAACGTATAAACACCACTGGCATTAATGTCATCTACTTCCTTACATTTTCTCAGGAAATGGTGATGTAGTGGTGCAGTTCCTAATATTTCTTGGGCTTTGTCAAGTGGTTTGGTGGATAAAACAGATAACGATGTAACAGACAGTTACCTTATTCAGGTTGTTCAGTGTCTTGGAACAATGTTGAGGATGACTGAAGATGCCGCTTGAGTCACGTGGCGTTAGATTTGTTCCTTTGATTCCGAACTGCCATTTGTGTAATTACCGATAGCATAGCGTAACAACTGTATGGTGTTAAAATGGATTTTTATCTTGCATCAATAAATTAACTGCAGCTTAAAAGTACATTTAGTCTTTAGTCTTTCATCCTAATGAACACAGAATTACAATAACAATTAATTCTGTTGAAATACATGTTTGCTTTCTGGCCATGTTTAGTGGGAAAATATACCTGCCTGACCATTCCAAACAAATCTGGTCCATGATTGTAGTTAGATGACAGACAACCAAATGAGGGCTTCCTTATATTTATAGATTCATGTCTGTATTTCTAATAATAGCATAATGTTACTGTCATGATTATTAGTTTAAATAAATGTCTTGCAAATCCAGTGATAAACCACAGGAGGTAATCATCAACAGACACGCATCATTCGTGTCAATTCTGGTCAGTTGCTTTATGCTTGTAAATGCTCTCTGTTAATATATAAACAGTTTCAGTGTGTTAGAGAGAGTTTTTTTCACACTTCATCACCTACATGTCACTCGTGTGTAGGTCTCCGTTCTTCATCGAGTGGGCTCAGCTGGAGACCATCTGTACATCCTTAACCATCTGCTGTGCTGTCCTGCAGGAATCAGGAAATGGGCTGTGCCGTTTCTACAGGTATTAAGTAGTTTTTGAACGTATAAAAACAAATAACAGTTGTTCAGTTGATAGCAATAATACAGGAAAAGAAATCCTGCAAAAATGTAATAGTTTTATCAGTTTCTGTCATTGTGCCTGTTTCTCTCTTCAGATTAAAGTGCTGGATAATCCATCAGGAGTTTATCACTTCATGCAGGCTTTGGCTATTCTAATGTCTCCAGTAAGGTAAGAGTTAAAAAAAAAAAAAAAAGATCAACCTTTCACTGTTTACGTCAACAAGAATCCGGTTTCATTCATTTCATTACATATATATCTGAACTATTTCACATTGTTTAGTTAGCATGCTAATTTAAATCAACTGTTGATTAAGATCCAAATTTATTATTTAGAAGTTGTTGCACCTGTGTTTTATACAAAGGTTGTTTTTGTTTTTTAACCTACACACACAAATTTTTGTGAATTTCAGGGACCGGGCTGATCTGATGTGCCATATGAAGCCCAGTGATATAAAAAGTAACAACAGCTACTCAGGACCTCCATCTAGTCTCTGGACCCTAGTAGATGAAGGTGGAGAAGAGGTCAGTAGCTGCTTTAGGGGTGTGTGTATGTGTGTGTGTGTGTGTGTATGATGGTTAATGTAAAACACAACTTTTTTTTGTCTAGGAGCACTATACTGAGTGTACAGTAGATTTTGTTTTCTCTTCTAAACTACATTCCTATCTGACACTAAGTCACACTACTGCCTGACATGTAACATTAGCAGCACAAGATAATCACAAGGACTTCCTTCCTTTACGTAACACTCTCAGAAATGCAGAGTTTTTGTTAAAGGATTAAACAGTTTCGCTTTCTGTTGCTCAGCAGCCGTGAGGGTACTCCCAGCATAACCTTTTACTGAATGTTTCACTTGTAAACAATTCATTGTCCCGGTTTCCTCCGGGTACTCCGGTTTCCTCCCCCGGTCCAAAGACATGCATTGTAGGTTGATTGGCATCTCTAAATTGCCCGTAGTGTGTGATTGCGTGAGTGAATGAGAGTGTGTGTGTGCCCTGCGATGGGTTGGCACTCCATCCAGGGTGTATCCTGCCTTGATGCCCAATGACGCCTGAGATAGGCACAGGCCCCCCGTGACCCGAGAGTAGATCGGATAAGCGGTAGACAATGATTGAATGAAGAATATTTATTTCTCCATATGGTTCAATATTATTTGTAAATTAATTGAAATAAAAATGATTGAAAATGTATTCAAAAAATGAAAATTAGCCTGTATGTTATGATAGATATTTATTCCTGCATTCAGGATGAAGATCCAGAGACAAGCTGGCTGTTGTTATCAGAAGACGACCTCATCGCTCTTCTCTCTCAGTTGCCATTTGATGAACTTTTTAAACACATACTGGGGATGTCCTCAAAAGGTCAGACAGTGAGATATATATATATACATATATATACATATATATATGTATATGCATTTTTTTTTATAAGAATGGTAAAAAAATATAAATAAATACACTGTCCAGAGTAATGAAGAGCGTGGGAAAGAGGTGAAGAAGCGAGTGCAGGCAGGTTGGAATGGGTGGACAAAGGTGTCGGGAGTTCTGTGTGATTGGAAAGTATCAGCGAGAATCAAGGGGAAGGTGTACAAGACTGGTGAGACCGGCCATGCTGTATGGTTTAGAGACAGGAGTCAGAGTTAGAGGTAGTAGAGCTAAAGATGTTGAGGTTCTCTTTGGGAGTGACAAGATTGGACAGGATTAGGAACGAGTACATCAGCGGGACAGCCTGGACGTTTGGGGGACAAAATTAGGGAGGCCAGATTAAGATGGTTTGGACATGTTCAGAGGAGGGAGAGTGAGTATATTGTTAGGAGAATGTTGGACATGGAGCTGCCAGGCAGGAGGCAAAGAGGAAGGCCAAAGAGGAGGTATATGGATGGAATTAATGAGGATATGAAGCTAGTGGGTGCAAGTGTTGAGGATGCAGAAGATAGGGATAGGTGGAGAGAGATGATTCGCTGTGGCGACCCCTGAAGGGAAAAGCCGAAAGAAGAAGAAGAAATACCAGCCTGGATCAAAATACATGACACTGACAATTCTATGATGTTTCGTTTATACCGCGCTCTTAATTTACATAAGTCAGTTATTCATTTATGCATTTTTCAGGCAATTACCAACCCCAAGCCACCACAAGTCAAAAAATGATGAAGATATTTGCATTTGCCTCTTCGCTTGTTGAGCTGCTAGCTGTTGGTCTGCAGACCTACAACCGAGCGTGTTACAGACAGTTTGTGAAGAGGATCGGCCACATTATCAGGTCAGCTGATCACTGTATTAGTCCATTGTTATTTTAATATCCCTGATTTATTCAGCTCATACAGTCAGAGGTGACTTTACATTTGCTGTAATGGGCAGGATGACTCTGTGCTACGTGAGCGATCACTGGGCGCAGTATGTGAGTTTAACGGGAGTGAGCAGAACCACCATGCAGGAGCAGTCGTTCTCCATGGAGAAACTGCAGGTGGAGTTTGATCATCTCTTTCTACGTGCTGTCTTGCATGTCCTCAAGGCTAAAAGGTGAGACTGCTTAATGCACTCAAGTGACATCTGTCTTGTTTTACTGTATGTTAATGAAGAGTATAATAATGTATGCATTATGATTTTAGGATACTGGAAAAGTACTAAGCTAGCCTAAACATCTTCTTGAAACAATATTTGAACTGTCAGTTGTTTTATAGTGTAATAATAATATAGTAATATTAAGCAGTGTGAGAGTTGTAACTTTGTACACACCCAGTGTAAGCAGTGTAGCCTAGATTCTTATAGAAAAAAAAAGTACTTTACCTACAGTACAGTCACTTCCTACATTTCTCAGAGCTGATAGAATAAAGTGCATTTTTAGGATGATTATCCTCCAAGTTCATTCTGCTTTAGCGCTTTGTCAGAACTCTTCTTCTGTTCAAACAATAATCATCCTGTGTCTCTTTCACTGTCCTGTATACCCCAGACTTGGCATCTGGCTCTTCATGTCAGAGATGCCTTATGGAACTTTGTCCAGCACAATGCTGTGGAAGATCTTCTATATCATGCAGTGTGCTGAGATGGACGGCTTGGATAGACTGGGATGCAGTCTGAACGTGGAGAGCTGCATCCAGAGCCTCCAAGGTTGGTTAATGCTGTACTGGGAGCAGTAATTTAGAATTAACAGTTAATTTAGAATTAAATTACAAAAATAGCCAGTCAGTGTCTAAGTGCAGCAAGCTATAAGGACAGAGTATGAATAGGATTTGTGTTTATATGTCATATAAGAAAATAAGTTCAACTCAAGAATAAAAAAATGCTATTTAGTTTGTTGTGGGTGTGTGTGGATTCATGCCTGTGTGTTTATCTGTTCAGAACCAGGTCACCAGGAAAGGTTTGAGGCCTGGCTGTCAGAGATAAATAGTTCAGATGGAATTTGCTTGCTGACAGCGTTTGCTCACATGGCTCAACCCAGACGCACTGATGCAGACCCCGAGTTTGTCAGGACCATTGTGCTGGAGATATACAAGGTCATTTCATTAGCACACTCACACACTACATTGTGGAAGCTTTTACAGTGCACCTTCTTTATTTTATGAATGAAAAATTTAACATCGACCTAAAGTTTAGCAGCAAAAGAAAATCCATTTGAATTTTTAACCTGTTACAAAAGGTGCATCAGTTGCATTTCAGTCAGCAGGTGTCATTATCAGCAAGCACAAAAGTCCTCATAGTTGTTGGCATGCTCTTTATTTATTTGAATGCAGCTCATGGAAATGAATAATAACTTAATACCACAGACTGTTTAATTCATGAAAAGCTGAAGCTGAAAAGTAGTTTCTTAATGACTAAGTGGGATCGGGAAAACCATCACACATCAGTTTTCACAGATCAGAAGAATGGATACACTTAGCAATGAGTGGAGGCAGTGCTGGTTTAGTGCTTGAGGCTCTGCTCTAATGATCAGAAGGTTGTGAGTGAGCTGGAATATGCAAAGAAAAGGCTTCACTGCACATGTACATGTAACAAATAAATACAAAGACACTATTAAAAAAAGGAGACAGATGACTAAATCATTGCACTTGACTATATAAAAAGAAGTCCTTATCTCCAGAATCCTCTTTCATTACCATTTTTATTCACCTTTTCTAATTTTTTGCACAAGGTTTTTTGCAGTCAGCTGTACACTCCTGATTTTCTGGTGTACCTAAGAAAATTCATTCGGGTATTCACTTTATTGTTTATTCTTACTCAGGTGTCTTATGTCAGTGTGGCCACACGGGAGATCTTCTCTAAAGTGGGGAGAGAGTTACTAGCTGCTATCGCCACAGCTCACCCTGACGTCATTTCCATCCTGCTCGAGAGGCTGAAGGAGACCATTGACAAAGTTGGCATGGTGTGTTACTTCAAATAACTTCAGTTTATTTTAAATAATAACACCTGATATTCAACTAGGAAAAAATTGTTGAATTTTTTTCTCATATCAATGTACAAGTCAACCAGAGAATGTGGCAGAACATTGTATAGTTTATGGTTTACGTAGAAGTTAGACTGTTGTTTTTTTGGTGATAAGAAAATGTCTAGTGTTTTTAATATTCATCCCACACTCATATTATCTTCTCCATCTCTGTAGGTCTCATTATACTTGTTTAAGGAGCTTCCTCTACACTTGTGGAGCCCCAGTGAAGATGAGGTTGGAGTCATTCGGGGTTGGCTGCTGGATTACAGCCTCTCTGCAGTGGAGAATAAACTGGCCTGCATTATCCTGGAGGGTCTTAACTGGGGATTCCAGCCTGTGAGTGAGCTCCTAATCTGCTTCTTCCAGCATTTCATGTGCTGCTTAGTGGAAACAGAGTTTATGTAGGTGTTATTTCTGGACAAATACAGAAAGATGTCAATATTGATCAGAGCCAATTTGCATGGGTTAAGAGATCTTTCTTATAAATTGTAGACATCAGAGTTTCTATTTGATAAAACACATAGCTGTTTATAGAATTTTCATATACAATAAGTACATCTCATATATTTAGAATAAAACATTCTTTGTTATATAGCTTTGACCTTGTTGCTTGTTGTTGGTCAGGTTTCCATGCAGGTTTGTCCATTAGTAGTTTACAGTCTACTTCTGTGCTAGAAAATCAATATCTTATGTAGATTGATGTTTTTGTTTGGATTTTATATTTAGAGTGGTTGCCTTGTGCTGCCTGCTGCATTACACAGTGAAGTGGCGTTGCTGGTGGTGGAGGCTTATCAGAAGTACCTCACAGATAAACCGTATGCCGGCATCATCTCAGAAGGCCTCAAACAGGTACTCATGCAGTTTTCCAAGAGTGTGCTCATGTAGCATGCTTATTAGATGTCACTATGATGATTAGTAATGTCATCTAATCTAATGCATTTTTTTCTCTTTGGAGAAAGTATTTGTTCTAGCATGATGTCATTAACATCTATGTATATATTCTGCTTTCACTTTTTCCTTAGATGTCCTATCTAGCCAATATCATGCGTCTGGGCTACTCACCAGAGACGTCCTTTAACCAGTGGGCGTGGGATTTGGTGCTACGGCTTAAACTCCACACCAGTGAAAGGAATCCCCAGGGTGCCTGGTGTCCACTCCCTTCTGCCGATGTGCCTAATGTACCAGAGGTCACAGACTCGCCCACAATGCACCCGGTGCTTAAAGCCATTAAAGCAGGCATTCCCATTGGCTGTTTCCTAGCACTGGACATGAGCACCATTGGGCACAGGTTTGTAAATCAACTAACTATAAGAAGTGTCCAGTTTAAAATGATTGATATGATATAATATCACTCTCTATTTGATATTTGTTCAGAGTTTTGTGTGTTCATGCTAATTGGCTTGGTTGGCTATGATTTAATGTTTTTTTTTGGTTCAGTTTAGAGAAGTTTTGCAGTGAAGGCATTCCCTTGCTGAAGACCTTGGTTCAATCTCGCCATCTCAAAGCTGCGACCCATGTGCTGGACAACATTCTACCCATGGCCTATCACTGCCCTTTCTACCTCCTCAAGAATGAACAGTGAGGAACCATTCATGTTTTTATAATAGAAATATTTCTTTTTTCTTTTGTGCTTTTTGCAAATAATTCAAATGTAATTAAGAAATGGATGATGGTACAAAGAGCCAGTATTATGGATTAGTCCTAATGGACAGTATAACGGGATGGCTTTTTTAATTTTGCTTGAACTGTTTTTGTGGTCCTAAAGAAGGAACTACAAATTAGATTCCTCCTGTGACCTTTAATAATAATAACATTAATAATTACAGAAAAAGATCAATCTGACTATTTAGACTATTTTCAGTGCTATGTATTTATTTTTTTATCTTACAGGTACCTGAGTTGTATTCAGCTGTTTTTACAGCTTGACAGTGGTACACCCCAGGGTGTGACCCAACAGGTCACACTTAAGGTGGCTCAGCATCTTATTGGCACCTCCAGTTGTGAGAACATCAAGCTTCTTAATAGTGTGATCCAGGTAGGTTTAAATATTATTGACAGTCCATTTTCCAGTAAGTTGTATGAGTATATGGAGAACACTTGTTAAAAGTCTATGGAAAGATGTAAAAACTGTAAATGTTCTGTATAGGACCTTTCATTTTGTTGTTGTTCAGGCTCATATCCTAGAGAGCTCCAGAGCCGGCAGAGTCGGTGCTGTTGCTGTTATGGAATTCTGGCTGCAGGTTTTAACCAACCAGAACCTCTGGCACAGAGACAAAACTGTTCTGTTCCTCCTGGACCATCTATGCCGTGCTGCTTTCCTCCACCAGCAGGAGGAATGTCTCCATAAACTGCTTTACCAGCAGCACAAGGTAAAACATGTCATTCCAATTTGTGTATAATGAAAGGGAAAATAATAAGAGCATATTACAAAAAAAATGTTTGCCTACCTGCAGAATGCGCTAGGTTACCATGGCGATAAAGGTCTGTTGTCATCTTTAATGGGTTGGATTGTGGCAGGAAACATCACACCTTCTTTTATCGAGGGAAATGCTCTGACTAGTGAGGTATGTGTATTGTGCCACGTTTTTGCTTTATTGATTAAAACACTCTTTTTATCACAGCTAATTTACAATAGTAAAAAAAATAATAAAAAAATAAAACACACTTTGAAAGGTTATCTTCTAATGATATATTGTTAGACAATACTTTAATTTCAAACACAATCCATATTCACACACATGTCTCTCTGTCTGTAGGTGTGGTTTGCTTGGCTTGTTTTAAACATGGAGTCCATCTTTGAGGAAGACTCTCAGCTGCGACGCTGTGTAGAGCATGAGCTTTTATCCAACACTGCTCTCACCCCGGACCATGCGCTTAAGGTTTGTTTGATTCTGATTTCCTTCCTCTCCTCTCAACCAAGAATATGCTCCAAATTTTATTTTGAAAGTCTTATATACACAATATATAGAACTAATTATATTTTTCTTGGTGAAGTGCTGCTAATTTTTAAACATAGAAGTGAGAAATATTGTAAAATATCAAATATTGCTTGCATTAAAATGATTTCCTTTAACTCTTTGACTAGCACAGCGTATTATTCAGTTATTCATTTATAAAGGAGATTATTTATGTTCTTTAGCCAAATGCTTGTACTCACATACTGATACATTAAATTTAATATTTTATTTGTTTGATGCGTTATTGTGCTTCATTAGAAGGCTCAACTGCGCCTGAAGCTGCATGTAGTGCCCTGCCTGCAAAGGTTCATGGTTTATCGGTGGGCTCAGCAGGCCCTGGCTACACCAGCAGATCACCCGCTTCTGCCCCTCATCTGGCAAAAATTTCTACACCTCTATCTTCGCCAGCCTGGCCCAGAGTTCGGGTGGGTTTCTGCTGTTTCAGCTGTTGCAACATTTCCTCTAAAGCAGACTACATTATTAAAAAATGTGTTTTCGATGTGTTTTTTAGACTGGAAGCTAAAGGTTGTATTGGGAAGCACTATTTCCACAGTGCTGCACACATCACTCTGCTGAAGGAGCTCAAGCAGAGGCTGGTGGAGGTGTGTGACTTTCACCATGCGGCTGGCAAGGCCCTGAAAGTACTGAGTCCATCCAGTGACGCACACAGTGAAGGAGAGGCAACACCGGGAACGCCTATAACTCAGTCCATGACCTCTCCTGAGCTGCATGTGGAACTGGTTAGGTATGTGAAGTGAAATATCTTATATACTGCAAGTGAAATATCTTAAAATATAATATGTTTATAAATGATTTTTTTTTGGGTGTTTACTGGTAGCTTCACTGTATGTATTATTAGAGGTCATAATACACAGAAACCCTGCAATGTGTTTCATTTTTTTTGCAAGGCTATTCAGTGCCTTTTCACTGTGGCTGGATGATGAAAGCTTACAGAAGCAGGAATTGTACTTGCCCTCATTACCAAAACAGTACGATGCCCATCGGCTAGCCACAATTATGCAAGGCCAGCAGGTAGGACCCTACCACAGGGTTTTCCTCGTTGCTCAATAATTCCCTACTGTTATAATCATTGACTTAAGAATATTAATATTGTTAATTATACATAAAGTCTTGGATAATATTTGTTATGTAATTGTAGATTATATATAGTGTATATATTCTGAGTTATTTTTATATATCTGTATATTATCTGTATATACATCAATAGTAAATAAGCTATTGTACATGTTTACTAGCTTGTTATTTATTTATTTACTATATATTTACTTTCCTATGCAGGAACATTTTAAGTTATCTAAATAATATTACTTTGATCAAGCTCAAACAGCAGCACATATATTACACAAGACAGACTATTGTGTATAATGGATTTCTAGTCTATTATTATTATTATTATTATTATTATTTATTCATTCATTTATTTGATTTAATTATATGTAATAAATTGTTTTAATTTTTTTCTATTTTTTCTGTATTTGTTAGCTGCACATTGCACACTAGGTTATCATTACATGTTTTTTTTTTTTTAATTTAAAAGTGGAGACAGCCACCTAGGTGGAGGACTTCAATACCTGCTCTCTGTAGAAATGCTTCCTTTCCTTTGCAGTTAAATAAAGTTCAAATAGGTGATATGATCAAAATATAAAGGTTAGTCACTGAGAATGGGAAACACAGGCCCCTCAGGCCCCTCAGGGTTCTTCTTCCTTTCGTGGATGTGCACTCCTCCTTTTTTACAAGCCAAATTTGGTACAATTAGGCTTTTCTGCAAAGTGATACGGATAATGTGAAATGTTGTTTAATACGACGTAGGAGACATGGATGGAGTATGTGGACATAGAACGGGTTCAGCATGAGTTGAATGAAGTTCTTAACCTGTGGGTCAAAGTCAAAGGCGAGCCTTCATTCTCCCAGAGGAGCAGCAGCTCCATCTTTACTGACTTCATCAATCCTCAGGCCGGTTTGTTCATGTTTTTTTTTTTTTTTTTTTTTTGTTTTTTTTAAAAGTTATAGTAAATATTAAAATGCATGAAACTGTTTTTTTAAGCTAATGTTAGCAGAACATTTAGTTTGCATGATTCAATTTAATATAATCATGACTGGTAAACTGTCTGGTCTATCATTTTGTAAACAGATGTGTAGAATGTTTGCAGGAATGTTGTTTCTTCTGCACTACCATAATGAGAATTTTATTTTTATGCTTAATTAAAGACAGTAATAGAAAAATAGGACTATGATTTATGTTCTGAATGTTACTTTCTCAAAATGTGCCTCTGTTGCTTCCTTACAGCACGAGAGCGTATCCTCACTAACCTGAGGAAACACGATGCTCCACAGTCTGCACTGTTATTAGTTCCTATGAAGGCCCCAGTACCTGATATCTCTACTGGCAGCTTGTCTGATGTACACGCATCTACTTCTCTCATCCAGGAAGACCTCACTATGCTACAGCACCAAGCCAAGTAAGATAACTTCTTGCTTTAATGCTGTACAGGAAGATTCCCATTATAATAACTGTGATTGTATGACTATCCATTTAATGCATCTTCACACCTTTTGAAAAAATTATTTTAGAACATTAGATTTCTCATACTCTAGGATAATTAAAAAGTATAAAATAAACTTTGCATGCAAAAACAATACCTAAAATACCTCCATATCTGAAAACAATAATTCACCTCTGATTAAAAAAAAAACCCCAACTCAAAACAGGTGAAAATTTGCCAGAAGGTGAGGTTATTATGTAATACACAGCACAGATTATACTCTTCTTGAAAATTTTATTAAATATTTATTACACAAATATTACTCATTGCATATGTACATATTATAATCTTTATACTCTTTTTTTAAAATTTTTATTTATTTATTTATTTTTTTATTTTTTTATGAAAGATGACCAAAATCCCATATTTCTGTATATTTACAGAATTTGTTATTTAAAAACATCATGCAAAAAAATTGTAGATTTCAAAATCATAGATGATTCAAATGCCCATTTTTCAGTTGATATAAGTAAAAATCTCATTGAAGCTATATGTTCTCCAGGTTTGCAGCAGTGCGTGAGTCGCAGCAGGTGGCGCTGGACAATGAGCTTCTAGAGGTTCTGCCTCAGCTCTATACCAACCGTGAGGAGCAGCTCTTCATGCAGCTGGAGTGCAGTGGTAAAGGAGGGCAGCCATGCCAGGGCCCTGCACATGTAACTGTTAAGGTGTGTTATAAACACCTCAGCACTGTATTCAGCTCATGGATTTATCAGACACACCAGATTTCCTCGGTATAATCTGCCTTCTTTGATGTTATTTAGTACGCAGGCATGCACAAAGTGGAACCAGTGCAGAATCAGATCCAATCCCTGAAGAGTGACATTAAGCAGCTTCAGACAGACGCAATAAAGTCTCCTCCCCAGAGCCTAGCCGAGGCCGCCGTGCATACCGAGAACTTCATAACGTCAGTACTTCACACATCTGCACAGATTTTTCAGCTATTTTTGTTACAGAATCTTAATATTTGGGGGGCACGGTGGCTTAGTGGTTAGCACGTTTGCCTCACACCTCCAGCGTATACGAGTATAAAAAAGAGTAAAAAAGAGTATACGATTCCCGCCTCCACCGTGTGTGTGGAGTTTGCATGTTCTCCCCGTGCCTCAGGAGTTTCCTCCGGGTACTCCGGTTTCCTCTCCCAGTCCAAAGACATGCGTGGTAGGTTGATTGGCATCTCTAAATTGTCCATAGTGTGTGATTGTGTGAGTGAATGAGAGTGTGTGTGTGTGTGTGTGTGCCCTATGATGGGTTGGCACTCCGTCCAGGGTGTATCCTGCCTTGATGCCCGACGACGCCTGAGATAGGCACAGGCTCCCCGTGACCCGAGAATAGTTCGGATAAGCGGTAGACAATGAATGAATGAATGAATGAATCTTAATATTTTTATAGCAATATTTTTTTGGGTTTCTTTCATGCAGTGGCACATTGTTTTGTCATGAATTAATTAATTAATACACCGTGTCATTCATAAACCTTCCCATCATGCTCTTGTTTTTTATGTATTTTTTCCTTCTTTAGGACCCTAGTCAACGCATATAAGTTACACCCATCACCTGCCATGCAGAAAGTAGGCATTACAGCTTTCTATCAGATTGTGTCTTTAATTTGTGAGGACACCCAGAGACACCCGCCTACGCGCCAGTTTTTCACTTCCTGTGTGGAGATCCTTGGGCAGGTAAAGTCATTTATTAAAACACGTTTTTTGTTGACTTGCAACTGTTTTTTTCCCTTTTTGAGGGTTTGTGGTATATGTAGGAATACATACAGTTTCAGTTATGCCTGGCAGTAGTAACCTTACAGAAAATCCATGTGAATTTCTCGTGTGGTTTTGAGACAATTCACATGTAGACTTTTCACATGCAGGACATGCATTTGTATTACACCACATATGATTTTCACATATAATGCATGGATTTTTATTTATCCAATTGTGATCATGTTGTTCAGGTCGTGTGTGTTTTCATGATGAAATGCACCTTCATGTTTTTCACACCAACATGTAAAATGTGTGTGATATTTTAATAAGGATGTGCATATACAGAAATGAATCCAAATTCCCTTAGTTAGCTGTATATTATCTGTACTGATTTTTCTGATCCAAGGTCTTCATCAGGGATGCACGAGCAGAGTGTAAGCGCATGCTGAAGACCATCCTGCAGAACAGGCGTCTGTGTAACCTGCTGTCTCCGTACTTCACTCCCAATGCCTCACCCTCTGAACTGGTGGCTCTGTATGAGGAAGTGGTGACGGCTCTGCATGCAGACAGCGGAGACGTCATCTTCATGCTCCTCACAAAGGTGCGTCTTTTACTAACTTTTCTTTGCCTGGACTGCTGCATTCTCCAGTTTCCTACACTATTCTGGTATTTTAAGAAAAATCAATATAAAAAGGTTTGTAAAGTATCAGCCTTTCTGGACAAAAAGAAGTTGTAACAAGAAGTTGTAAGATGAACAGTTGAGGGAGTTAGCTACTATAGTTTACAGTTTAGAAGTGACTCCTAAGTAGTTAAATAAAAGCATAATTAAGTACTTCATATAAGTTTTATATTCTCTTTTGTCTCTCCTCCAGTTTGACTTGGTACAGTGGCTCTCCACCAGTCAGCCACCATTCACTGATCGCAGTCGTTTGATAGAACTCATCCATTTGGCACTCACAGCTTGTGGCCTGGAGCCTGATCCTGAGGTCCTCATGCCCTTTAACCTTTTCTGTAAGCACTGGACCCAGCTGTTGGTCTATCAGTTTCCTGACCACTACAGTGACTTCCTCAGACTCTTCACACAAAGTAAGTAATGCAAATGCATACACAGACTTGTAGATGGGATGGAAAAGAAGTGTAATATTGTTACATGACAAAAAGTCTACAGATTATTTACATATGTTTTCACTGACAAACTCAAAAATGGATGTTCCTGAATGACAGGTAGCTCAGAGCAGCTTCTCAGCCCAGATTGTTGGAGGGCTTCCCTGAAAGTGCTCGGTTGCTCTGCTACCCGCAAAAATAAAGTGTCCAAAACTTCCTCCACACATTCGGTCTGTCTTTCCCCTCAACAGGTAATATTCTGAATTCACATCTATTAAAACACTCAGTTGGAACCTCTAGTTCATCAAAGAAAAAAAAATCTTTTCATTACTTGATTGATTTCATGATTGCTGTATTATTTTCCTGTGACTGCACAGAAATGTGAGTCAGAGCAGAATGTCCTTTAGAAACCCAGCTCAGCCTGTAATGTATGATAATCATATAGCTCAATATCACGGCTTTCAGACAAACAGAAAAAGCTCCTGGCTCCAGACACTAAAACTATTCATAATAATATGTAAGGAAGTTCAGTAGTCTCAGTAAACACCTTTTGATTGAACCTACTGATAAGTAACCTCGATAAATTACTCATAGATTGCTAGCTAGTTATAAACATGGAAGATTTTAGCTTGCTAGCTTCATTGTGAGGAATGTGATGATGTTAGCATGCTAGCTTTTGTTTAGGAATTATAATATACTGCATGCTGGTTAGCGCAGATCCAGTAATATGTTTTTAAAAATGTTTTATTTAAATGAGCATTAATTGGTCTCCTAATTTTTTTTTTTTACTCCTTATAAATCAAAACTTGCAAACATTAACAGATTAGCTTATTTTTAGCAAAAGATATGAAAGTTTTCATTGATAGACAAATTGTTGATCTTGAAGAAAGCATCTACATTTGAAACACATAAATTGTTAGTTTGGTAGTTAAAAGTAGAATTTTAGCAGTACTACACTAAGCTTGGTAAGTGTAAATAAATGAGGTTTTGGATCAGGTTTTTTTGACTGAATCTGTAGCTCTTTGCAGAATCAGCCATGGGTTGGACATGTAGTGAGTAAGCTAATGCAAACTACTAGGACTTTTGTGTATTATGCTAACATTTTTGTGATAGCATTATCAATATTTGTACTCTGGGTAACAGTTTATCATTATTTTATATTTCCTTGTTATTGTATGTTGCCCTGGTCTATCAGCACACACTTATCCCGGTGATGAGTGAAATACTGTACTTTTTCCTTTCAGGTCAATGAAACAATCGAATGGCTCTCAAGCTACTTCCTCAAGCTCCGTCTGTCTAAAGGAGACATTCGCAGCTTTGGTCTTCTCTCCAAATGGAGGCCGTACATTGAGGAAGTCAGGATGTTCTGGGAGTATCTGATCACTTACCTCATTGATCTGGAGCTGAACAACTGTAGCAAGGAGCCTGTGGGGAGTGGAAGAGTGGTCAAAGGTACAAGAATGACATTAATAAATCTGCCAATGCTTTCAGGGATGCTTTTGGCTGCTTTTTGAGTAATACTCAATAAGAACCCTTTCACTGGACATTAGGAATTAGTAGAGTAACAAATCTGATCCTTTTTTTTTTTTTTTTTTTTAAAGTCAAAAACAATTAATCATGAACTGTAATAATTCAGATTTATTTTGATTTATTTACAGACAGTAACGTTAACTCAGATTTGTTTTTATTTATTCATGCAGAGCAATTCAGAATTCAGATGCAGATACAGTTTGGGATTTAACAAGAGAAAATCTGCAAGTCCTTTTTAACTTGAATATCTTAAAGATTAAAGTGTTAGCTCACTTACTCTCTATACCATTATAACAAACCTGAACTCATGCTCTATAAGAGAAAATAGTGAGGGCTTTTACATTTTTAAATAACCTCTATATATTTGTGGTCAAAGAAAATCAATTTCTGAATTTTGAGTCATTTTTCCTACACATCCTCATAACTGGTCCCCACTCCACACTATCCAAAGCGCTCCTCCTACTTACGCGAGTAGAGTTATGTCACAATTATTAAAGGTCCATAAATACTTTCAGGCAATGATGTGATAACGCAGCTTTAATAGTTTAGTAGTGTTAACTCTGGTGTTATTCAGTTAGCTGATTAAAACTGTGCTATGGCTGTAGTTGCATTTATATTATAGCTGTTCATGTTTACTGCTCTTTTTCCATGCCTGTTACATCCAGAATGGGAGAACTCTCTTTCCCTGTTGCTGCTTCATTATTGTTAATGTGTTATTTTAATGTTTTTCCTATTGTAGTTCTTGAGGAACTCTATACAAAGATGGCTAAACTCTTTAGCCCCTGGATGTTGGTTCTGGACACAGATGATGCAAGGTTTGCTCCACTCCTGCTTACTCATACTGTTGCATAAGTGTTCACAACTGAAGCATACAATGACTGTATTTGATGCTTTTCATTTATTTATTTATTTAAACATAGCAACCCTCGCTGTTCTCCTTGGCTTGAATCAGATACCACAGTAGCTGTCAGTCTGGTCAGCCTATACACAAAACTAACTGCAACCTTGCAAGACAAATTCAAAGGTAAAAGGATTTCATGGTGATGTAATGGTGTACCACACGTATCAAATAAATAAATTATCTATCTATCCATCTATCCAATCAGATCGCCTGTTGCCTGGACAAAAAGGTGCCCTGTGGCTTCATCTCATGCACTACTGCAAAAGCTGCACCTCTCCAAAAATGCCAGAATATCTTCTATATAATTATCACACCGAATACAGCCAGCTGCCCTGGAAAGATCTTTATCCAGACCAGACCCTCATGAACCATTTCTTCAATGTAAGAGGTTTCCACACACTGCACACACACACACACACACACACACACACACACACACACACGTGTACGTGTCAGCAGGGGTTTCAGGGTTTCAAAGTATGATAAACTATCACACAAATGTCTATTTAAACATATAAATAATTTACTACTACTCTAAGCCTCATTTTTTCTGCTCCAGGTGGAAAGAGGAAGCCCGAAAAGCTGTTTCCTGTTCATGGGTGAAGTTCTGTGTAAAGTGAACTGGATCAGTGTGTTAAGTGAAGCCCTGAGTCCACAGCCTAGTGCCAATGCACACATGATGGTGGTTTATCTTCTTTACCTGATGGTCTTCTTAGCCAAAGAGGACCATCTTGTTAGCAAACCTGTGAGTGTTCACATTTATGAAATAGTTTTCAGTCACATTATGTAAAATCATCTCCTTAAATATACTTCTAGACATACATCTATACTTCTGTATTTGTGTATACATTAATATTATAGCTTCAAACACTTTCTAAAAATATCACTAAAGCCATATTCATACTGTTATCCATATTTCCCAGATCTTTCTAATGTCTCGAATACAGTATCTTCCAGATGAACCATTTTTCAGATTTCCTTTCTTACAAATCTGTATTTTGCATCGCACAGACACACAATGATTTCATTATAGTTGATCAATTTTAATCATATTGTAGCATATGAGAATAAAGCCAGGCTTTATACTAGAGGTAGCTTTCATTATGTCGGCTGATTTAATCAGCCTGCAGGAAATTTTAAGACTTCTACAGCAGCCATCATTCAGATTACATAAAGAGTGTGGATTTTAATGCTGGTTAGGGAGTGCAGCAGATGACAATGTGTTGAAAATGTGTTAGAACCACTTTCAATATGAATTTGCCTGAAGTCTCATTCATCATGTAAAATTTTCTATCCACAGCATTAGCAATTGCTTTATTATGTCAAGCATATCATAGCTGTTTATTAACGATTCACATGATAATGATATGCCGTAATAATAATGAGAAGAAAATCCATTACAAAAGTATTATTTAGGAAAATACTGTCAATTAATGATCCCCTTTGATATTTCCATCTGACAAAACTATGCTGGGACACTATGCTCTATTTAAGCTCTTTTTCAATGTTCTCCACAGGATTCCTCTCTTTTAAGTCTCCTTGGCCAGTCAGCATCTCTGCCCTGGCACCTAGTAGACATCTCCTCGTACCAAAATGTCGCAGGCTACGTGAGCACACACTACCGAGCTTCCCTTATTCTCAGCCAAGAGACCTCTTCACAATTAGTAGTCAAACTCCTTAAGACTGCTGCTGGCTTTGGTTCCACCTTAGATGGATTGCATCACAAGGTTAGTGTTATTTATTATAAGTTATACAAACTCGTACGCTTTTCCCCTCATTTGTTTTTAATGATCCAGTCACACTGTTCGCTTTATCCGTTAGGACATGACGTTAAAGTGCCAAGCGTTCCTCCATCTGATGGTGGAGTTTCTGACTTCTTTGGACCAGAATGGTAACATCAATCTGGCTTCACTAGAAACAGAGATGGAGAAGCTTTTGGAGTGCATTGTTCTTTTCAACCCACCTGGTAAAAGGATTTGGCTTTTTTTTATTATTATTTTGACACGGGTTCAGGGGTTATCAAGTGTCTTAGTGTGGTGTATTAATTTTAATGAGAATTTTATAATGTTTAATGTATTGGATTGATTAAGTCTTGAGGCCCCTTTTACAGCATCATTTATTATTTTATTGTATATTGCAGAAACAGACCTTCAGCAGAGGCACATGGCTACGTGCAGTCTGTTTGCCGAGATGTTGACTCTACTGAATGGCGCAAGTGTGTCAACAGCAGAGCAGCTTGGCACTAAACTTCATTCCTGGGTAGAGAAAAGGGCTCGAAGTCCCCTGGTGTTGCCTCTACTCACAGCTGCCTGCAGATGCCTGGCCTCTGTTCGCCATATGACTCGCACCACTGAGGCCTGCATATTGTCCTACTTCACTGATGGTAATTTTCTCTAAACGCTTAAAACCAACACTCAAGCCTTTTAGGTGTTGAGACTAAATGACTTTGGCTTTAGTTCTAAAACATTTATACGAAGTGTTATATAAAGGATATTTATATATCCTAAATAGATTTTTTTCTAATTTGGTCATTACTAAATTGTTGGATCTCTCTCAGGTGGCTGTGTGGATCAGTACTCTGGCTGGGGGCCTATTCTGGTTTCCCTTCAGGTTCCTGAACTTACTGTGGAGGACTTTATCCAGGAGAGTCTGGCTCTTGGCAGCTACCTCACGCTGTACGTTTACACCCTTCAAAAGCTCAACATGGAGCAGACTCTGCTGAATGAGAAGAAGACTTTAATGCTGCTTACCTCCTGGATCAACCAAGTTTTTCCTAAGTAAATTTTATGTTTTTTTTGTTTGATATCCCTGTAAGTGTCTAAGCCTGTGTTAGTCAATATTCTATATATTTGTTTGTAGTATTGTATGCATTTGGGGGATGTAAAGAATCCTCCTTAGTTCCCGTATAATGCACAGTACATAGAGATATATTTGATGTGGGTATAATTGTATATACATTATTACAGTGGTCCTGCAGACGAAGCCAAGGTGTTTCTCTGGTGGCACAAAGCCTTGCACCTGCTACAGGTTCAGGTGGATCAGGGGGACCCATGTGGACTAGACACTCTGGTACTCTCCGTTATATCCTTTCAGAACCACCGGGCCCCAAAGCTCGGAGAGGAGCGGCTCAACTCGGGCATTCTGGGGGCCATTGGCCTCGGACGAAAGTCACCGCTCTCCAACAGGCAAGATATGTTTTACTACAATTGTGTAGCATAGCAGCATTACTCCAGATTTTAATATAGGTGATGTTTGTAAGGAGTTGCTTTTGTAATCAATACCGCTTTCCATGCTCCTTTTATAGGACATAATAAAATAATAAAGTAAAAAAACACTTAAAAGTGATGGAGTTTAATAGGGTAATTGTGGTTTAAGTTTGAGAGTGAAATGCTTTATATGACTGTTTTTTGTCCATTACAGATTTCGGGTTGTTGCTCGTAGCATGTCAGCGTTCCTCCTCGTGCAGGTGCCTTCAGAAAGCCAGTTACGCATGCATGCAGGAACAGAGCTGCAGCTCTCCTCAAAAGCCCAACAGGTATGAGCTTCAGGTTAGGGTGGTAGATAGGCAAAAGTGCAATAAGTACATTTTTATGTACAGTGGAACCTCAGCATACAAATTTAATTCATTCTGGAGGCAAGTTCTTAAGGCAAAAATTTGTACTGAGAAACAAATTTTCCCATAAGAAATAATGTAAATGCAGATAATCCGTTCCAGCCGCCCAAAACTAGTACCAGTGTTACCAATACAAAACGTATGTTTTTACATAAGGCTTATGTAAACTGTATGGCTGCTTACAAAGAACTGACCCAAGCCAAGCACTTCATGTCAAGGGTCCTCACAGGAAGTCGTGCCACCAAGCTTGGGTTAAAAGTAGAACAAGCCACCCACGTCACCGATCTGTCAACAAAAAAAACGCGCATAGCTTTTGAATACATGCCAAAGGCAATGTTGGTATCGTGGGTTGACTCGTTCCAAACAGCTTTCACTGACTGAAATTTGTTTTTGTAAAATTCATAAAACTTGCTTTGCTTGGCTTTCCACTGAAGCGAACAAGTTTTGAACGGCTCCTGGACGTACGCGCAACTTAGACGGCGTTCGGTTCGGTGTAGTTCGTTTGTATGACGATGCAAAAATCTTGCAAAATTTAAATTAAGGCGAAAATTTGTAAGGGAGGACATTCATATACTGAGGTTCCACAGTATATTTTATACACTACTAGTAGTTTTAGCAGTTTTATGTAGTAGTTTTTTCAACTTTTTTCAGTTTTTTACAATTTTCTTTTAAATTATACATTGTGATATTTTAGACTTATGTTTACAGTATCTTCCACCAAAGTGAACACAATCAAAGCAACCAGCTCTTTGTATTGATTAACATTAGCTAGTGAAATCTGAGATCATTTTGAGATCAAGATTTTTGCATCCTCAGGCTGTGACATTGCTGGAGGCCATGTCGAGCAATAAGCAGTATTCGGAGCTGCAACAGACCTTGAGCCAAGTATGTCAGTTCATTAAGTACCCGGGTCACTGCCTGCATGACAGCAACCGTCTTTTATCCCTGCTCATCAACTCGCTGTACCCAGATCTCCATTACCTGGACATCATGCGCTAGCAAGGCCTGAATTACAGACTTATCAACTATATACCAGTTGTGTTAAAATGCCCTGAGCACAACAGACCGAAATTAACATAATTGTCCGGAACAAAGGTTTGGACGTTTTGTGGAACGCAGTGCCAAAGAGAAGCTTTGAAAGGCGTGAATTCAGGCCTATAAGGCAATCAGGATGTGTGTAATGTTTCACGTTCCTCTTTCTTTGATGTTGTACTTGAACGTGTCTCCAGATGAAATTTTCATATCATATCATAATTTTCAGATCATTTTCCAAATGCCGCTTGAATTATTCATCCAGTGTCACCACAATCTTTCGTCATTTAAATCAGAACAATTGTCACACCTTATCTGAACTATAATGTAGTGATAATGTCCAGTCATATTCCTCCAGACCTTAAATACTTTACTTCACATTATCAGTGTTTAGTATAGCCATTTTTCTGCAGTCAAACGGACAAGTTGTCCAAAGTTGTGATAGTAAACATATATAATTTTATCATGAGTTACATTTGATAAGTGTGCAACACAAATGGAATCATAGTGTGCGAATTTCCCTCCTCGTGTTTGACTCGCTGTCTAATGCTGTGGGCTAAATAAATGCCAAACCTGGCCTGGCAGTCGTAGTGGCAATTACAAGACCGGACTTAAAAATGGATCCATGGATGAAACACAAATAACAGATTTGAAAATGTGCTACAAATTCAACTCAAGTGAGATATGTACAGTTGTTGATCTTTAGCTAACATTTTTCTAGGTTTATATGTGTCATTTTATTAGGTGTTTGTGAGATTTTCAGTGGTTCCATATAAGCACGAAAGAAGTACATCACATGCATAATTGAAGTGAAACAATTTAGCTCTTATTGTGAATGTTTCATAGCACCTAACAGTTTGTAGTAAGTGGATACTACACAATTTCTGTTGTGTAGCATACAGTATTTAACATTCAGGTTGATAGTATGAACATGATCGAGAGAAGCCTATGAGGATATGAGGAAGCCAGAAATAACTCCTCCTCCATTCCCTCGCTTGAAAATACTTATTTTTGCCACATGATTAATTTAGTATGCACTTTAAATACAAACTGACTTGGGAATCATTGCTGAATGCAGACGGAAGTTCAAGCAAATGTCATGGAGGTTTTTAGGATTTTCAGTAGTACGTTTTAATGCCGTTTTAGTTTTTTGATTCTTGCATAGATTTTATTTAAAACATTCAAAATTGGAATTTGGAGATGCTTTATATTTATGCTGAAGCACATTTGATGTGTTGTACTTGCTTGAAACGAAAAAAATAAAAATAAAAATCAGTATGGAGAGATTGTGAAATTGAAATGCCGGTTTTTTAGGTTTGTTGATTCACACAAAACCCAGAATACTGCAAAGCCCTTTAGAGGTCATGAAACGATATATTTAATTTTATTGATCACAAGACATATCTTCAAGGTCCTATTTTTTCTTTAAGCATTCAATTTGACATTGCAGCCCACGTTTTGGATAATCTGTTACGCTTGTCCAAAGAAAAGATGCCTGTGGTCTTAGATAAACTAATGGAGTAGGTTACAGTTTAAAGCTGAAGTAGGTAGAGTTCTACTTGAAGTCTCAGTTACAGGTAAAGATTCTTTAATTGAAGTGTATTTTGGGATAGAGTTGTGTTCCAGAGATATAGTCGGAACAACAGGATTGTAACAAGAACACAATATTTTCCACAGTTCCACTATAAACCTGCTGGAGGCCTGGGAATGCTGCAGGACTAATTCAGAGGTCCTGAAGTATGGGATATATAGTATATATATATATATATATATATATAAAAATACCTTGTGTGGGAAGCAGTCAGGATATTAAGTGTTTAAGAACTTTAAACACTTAGTAATGGAGGAATGCTGGGAGTTTAATAATTTATTGATGATACAAGACAAAATTTATGCTCATTATCCTAACAATAATGCACTGGGGGAAATGGAAATACCCCAGTGTGTCTCTGTAATGCATGTCCATGCCATAGGGGTTTGCATGTTTTCTCTTTGCTTTGGGGGTTTTCTCCAGTTTCCTTACCCAGTCCAAAGACACGCTGTAGGCTGATTGGCATGTCTAAATTGTCTGTCATGTGTGAGGATTGTTCCCTGTGATATTTGACTATATGTCCATCTTAAAATGCCTACTCTATTACATACAGTATGTTGTATTTATATTTAATATACATTGGCATGGAGTAAATATATTGGGTACCAAAACATCATTTTAGTTTCAAAACATAAACCACATATTGCACCATATTTTGTGTTTAAAGACTCTATTGAGCTTGTATAATGGAGGGTTAATGAGCCCTATCAGCTTACTAAATGAATCTTTTTGTTGCCTCTCCTGGGCTCTGTAGGACGTTCAGATGTCACTGGGTACAAACTGTCACTGTTTGTGTCTTCTTTGTATTTTACCATGATTTTTAAAATCACTTGAACAAATTGTAAAGCACTAATGTAAACGTGAATAGCCTCAGACCATGTCTCTCAATGTCTCTAATAAAATCATGAACTTCTTTTTGTTTGTTTTTCTCCTCTCAACTGTTGAAATGTACACTTGAAAATGTACACCAATCAGGCATAACATTATGACTACTGAAAGGTGAAGTAAATAAGAGTAAAAGAGTCTTTATTGTCATTGTAGTGATGCAATGGAATTTGTTTGGTAGCTCTGAGACCAGCAGCAAAAGGAGGTAAAAAAAAATTATACAATATAAAAATACAAAGAAAATACAGAAGATAAATAACTAATATAAAATATAACAGTATATATCAGTATATACAGGGTGAGCAGTACAGTTCTTGGTGTAAAGTAATCAGTGCTTTAGCAGCAACTTGGTGGAGAAGAAGGGGGGGGTAACAGCTTAACTATTGGCTGTTATAAGTGTGTGTGTGTGTGGGGGGGGGGGGGGGGGGGGGGTTGATGCAGGTTACAGCTAACACTGATTATCTCCTCATCATGGCACCTGTTAGTGGGTGGGATATATTAGGCAGCAAGTGAACATTTTGTCCTCAAAGTTGATGTGTTAGAAACGGAAAAAATGGACAAGCGTAAGGATTTGAGCGAGTTTGACAAGGACCAAATTGTGATGGCTAGACCACTGGATCAGAGCATCTCCAAAACTGCAGCTCTTGTGAGGTGTTCCCGGTCTGCAGTGGTCAGTATCTATCAAAAGTGGTCCAAGGAAGGAACAGTGGTGAACCGGCGACAGGGTCATGGGTGGCCAAGGCTTACTGATGTAGGTGGGGAGAGAAGGCTGGCCCGTGTGATCCAATCCAACAGATGAGCTACTGTTGCTCAAATTGCTGAAGACGTTAATGCTGGTTCTGATAGAAAGGTGTCAGAATACACAGTGCATGACGGGTCAGGGCTGTTTTGGCAGCCAATGGGAGACCAACACAATATTAGGCAGGTGGTCATAATGTTATGCCTGTTCAGTGTATATATAAGGTCTTCAGGTTTTAGACAATCTTGGTTACCAAGTGCCAAACTGCCTAAAAAAAGTTAGCAGACATGGATAATGTATCGTAAATAGTGTCTACAGTAGCACATTTGTATTGCTATCAATTCTGTTATTAGGTTATGAAAAAGAAATGTATTTTGCATACAAGGTGGTAGGATGCACAAAGAGGCCATTATTAATAAATGTGGTAAAGTGAAGGAGCCAGGAATTTCCACACATTGTATTCCTATTCCATTGTATTTTCTTAAAGGTTATTGTTGTTTCTGCACTGCTAAGGTCAGTTCAATGTTTCTTACTCACAAGCAGCAAATCTGTGGATATGATTGAATTCTGTTGCCAAATTATAGACAATGGTGTGAAATACCCAGCCAACCAGAGGTTGCCAGAATGCAGGCAGGGAAAAAAAAAACAAAAAAAAACAAGCGATGTGTAGCGATGCCAGGTCTGCTGCTTTGCTGTGGTTGCTACGGTGATGTGAATGACTGCAGTCCTGAGAAAACTAGACTTGCCTGATCTTGTTGAATCACTACAGAGCTTGGATCCCTCAACATCCAAAAAAATAAAACAAAATAAAAAAAATAAATGCACCTAACACCAGTAGTCTGATGGCTTAATGCTGCTTCTTTTTTTCTTTTTTACAGTGTTACAGAAAACCTTTGTTCATCCACAGACATGGTAACTTGATGTATAAGGCTGATAAGGGACCCCTGATAACACACCTCAGAGACTGCTTTAACAGATTGATACTCCTCTAAAAATGTCAATTTACATTATTCCTAGACTCAGTAATACGAGTCAGAATCGTTTTCACTTTGGGACGTTATGTGATGCAGACTGCACCCCCTCCTTCTCTGTTGCTATGGTTATTTCATTTTTTACGAGCAGACAGCAGATGGGAGAGTGTGGATGAACGTCCAGTTTCTGTTCTTTTTCACTGTCGTGTCTCTCTTCACTTGTGACTCAACTCCACATGTGAAGTTGACCGCTCAGTCTAACACCCTTAATAACCTGCAATGTGTGAGATCCAAACATTTAAACACATTATGGTTGTCTACTGCTCACTATAAAAGCTCAGTGCTGCTTTGTGCTGGGTGATTTGGCCTTAACAGTTTAAGACTGTGTGAACATCCAATGTATGGCAGCACTGAGAACAAAACACATGTTTACATCCACATTACAAAGCTTTCCCAAAAGGTTGTTCATTCAGACCTGCATTTAGATCAGAGGTTCACAACTCTGGTCCTCACGTAACCTCCATCCTGCACATTTTAGGGTTTTCTCTGCTTTAATGCACCTTTTGCAACCCAGGAAGGTATACTGGGAGTAGATGAAAAAACAATATGGGTATGACATGGGGTACTCCAGGACCAGGGGGTTGCTTTTGAAGCTGATGCTATTGTGGTCTGAATTTTCTTCTAAGTAGTAAGCTCTTTCTGGTTTCTGTTCTTTGAAGCCCTTCTTCTATTACTTACAAAAGCTCTGTAGAACTAGGAACTAAGAGAGAAAACAGAAATACTGATCAGTAAGTAAACAGCTTTGTTTTTGAGACTTTCACTGGTAGCCCTTTTCACTGGCAACATCTTTGGACTGAAAGCAAAGGATACATACCTGTTCATATGGTCCTTATCCTCCTACAACCTGGTGTCCACATACGTGGACATCACATTTTTGGTTGTGTGCACCATAATACTTAATTCTTTTAACATGTTGTACACAAATGTGGACACTTACACTGCCATCTGTTGGTATTTATTGGTTCCTCCTAAATAAGAAATCTGAAATGCAAGCCAAGCCAAAGCTCAGGCCTTAGGAGGTTAAACTACCTGGGAATTCAGTTAAATTCCATAGAATATAAAGTCCATATATATTTCTGAATATATCTAATATTCAAACTAATCCAGGCATTTGTCTTTATTTTACAGTTAAAACAGTTCTATCTGAAGCCCCCATATAAAATGTTATACATATTGCTGATCAGAAAGAAAAGCCACTGTTTTGGGGTGTCTAATGTGAAAGCAACATTTTCTTTTGTACCAGAGTGTAGTATACAGGAGTTTGCTCTAAATCCCATTCATTGGATTTCCCTTCAGGCTTGAGGGAATGAGGTTTTCATTTGATGCACAAAGCTATGCTGCTCTAACATCTCCTCAGCAACAGCCTTGTGGAGGCAGCAGTAGATCTGAGATCTGTCCTTATTTGACCCCTGAAAATTCATGTTGCTCAGCATTGCAGTGCCAACACACTGCCACGGACATGAAGCATGGCCCTCAATTAACACCATTCTAGCATGTATACACAGTTGCTAGGGTTTTTTTTTTTTTCCCCAAAGTACACCTAGCAAATACACACACTTTATACATATAGATAATGACTGCTGCTTTGCTGTTTCTATAAATAGTGCATCAGCTCCCCTTTCCCAATACATCATTGGAAAGGAAACATCATAGACTTGCTGTTGATCAGATGTTATTTGTGAGAGTATTTAATACCTCATTTGGGCTGAGAAACAACAATTTAATAATAAATAAATAAATAAAAACCCACCATACAGCAACATTACTGTGGGCAGAGAGTGACTAAGTTATAGAGGACAATTACTGCAAAATTTCTGTGGAAAAATGTGTACTTTACACCTACACAGATGAAGCGTGTTTGGGTCACAGTGCTTGAGGCACTTATAACCTTTTCAGATGTGGCCTAAATAAAAGTGCATAACAAAAAAGAAGCTAAAATAATCATTAATTGTTATAATTATTCATAAAATCACCATGATGTATGTCACCTTGATTAGAGTAACTTAAAAGTGTTAACTGTTAATCACCTTGGCCATAGTCATAGTTTAAGTATTAATATTCACTCACACAATCAATCAATCTATACTATATAGCCAAAGGTTTTGGGACACCCCTCCAAGTCATTGAATTCAGGTGTTGTTTTTCCAGAGGTTGGGCTTCCAGTGAAAGGAACTCTTAATGCTTCAGCATACCAAGACATTTTGGACAATTTCATGCTCCCAACTTTGTGGGAACAGTTTGGGGATGACCCCTTCCTGTTCCAACATGACTGCGCACCAGTGCACAAAGCAATTGTCCGAAATGTCTTGGTATGCTGAAGCATTAAGAGTTCCTTTCACTGGAACTAAGGGGTCAAGCCCAACCTCTGAAAAACAACACCTGAATTCAATGACTTGGAGGGGTGTCCCAAAACCTTTGGCTATATAGTCTATCTATCTATTAATCTATCTTTTACAAAGCTTTGCCAAAAGGTTGTTTTTTATTTTGTAATTAAAGAGTTCTATTTGAAGCCCCCATATAAATATATACTCCTCTTTTAGTTGATCACAGAGAAAAGCCACTGTTTTGGGGTGTCTAATTTGGAAACTTTCTTACACCACCACCTCCAACCCCCTCCACCCCACCCCCTGGATGGCATTTTATCAGCCAAAGATCTCTGTAGTCTATAGATGTAACAGATAATAACATAATATTAATTAACATAATATAATGCTAATGTGCCACATTGGTGCAGTGGTGAAGGTTACCAGATCTTCACTTTTCCAATGTTGTGAACACTATTGCATAGTTGATGCATCTACATTGTTTCATTTCACTACAAACTCCTGACAGCAGACATATGGAAGCATTTGGCTCTCATTCCATCTCATTCTCAGCAGGTGGTGTTGTGGATGTAAAGAAGGTTGCTGAGTCATATCCTTGTTTAAATGGAAGCGAAGTACCTTGTAAATGACACGAATGGTCACGTATTTAGGCGGACTCAAATTTTCCATTGCACTTTACTGGATTGCTTCATCAACATGTCAGAGGCTTATGTCTTCTAGGAACTTTCATCCGGTAGAATTAGAGTATGATCAAATGGAATCAAAATAGCAAATGTGATTGGACCACCCACCACATGGCTTAATGATTTTAATAGGTTTTCATTCTTAAAAAAATACTTTTAAAGCTGATTGTTTTTTTCTTTCCGTCAAGCCTATTTTTATTATGTGCAATGTAATGCATCATAATGTAATGTCCCATCTGACTGTGTGGCAATATCTTCTAAGAGGATATTCAGTCACGTGGAAGCTGGCAGCTTGTATATTTACAACAGGGAAGAGCCAGGCACAGCCTAGTGTCATTTAGAAGATGTAGTAATGAATTACGATGACAGCGCTGCACCTGCTGTGTCTCTTTTTTGTGTGTGTGCTGTGACTACAGCTGAACTGCAAGTCTCACTAGTTTTCTATTAAAATGCTAAGTTGGTACAGAGAGAAAATCAGTTTTAGTATTTTTCATGTTGCACATTGGGTGTCAACTACGTAGCTTATCATCCATAGTCTCTCACTCTTGCGCACACACACAAGCTCTTAGGTCACTGTGTTAGACGCGGGGGATGAGAGAAAGAGGAGAGATGGAGGAAACACTGACTATCCTACGCCTACGATCCGTCCTAGAAAAATCCCATGGTGAATAAAATGAAATTTTTTTTTTCATTTTTGGACAGTATCCATCAAGTCTTACAAGGACCAGACCAGAATATTCCTAAACATGTTATATTGTTTATTTCATGGAGTTGTACCATTTAGTTTAGTTTTCCAAGCTTTAATTAGAGTTTAATTTTAGGCAGGATTTTCTACACTCATCCATTTGGTCCTTAATTGGATACACAATCACGTATCCTTGCAACTGTAATGAGAGTTGTTAAACGTGTACGTGCGTATCACTGATATCATCTCTCCAGGACTTTTCTGAATCTGTTTCCTTTTGCCTTCTCATTCTAGTCATGAACATCTCGACTGCCTCTTAAATTTGCTAGGAGTGTTTTTTTTTGTTTGTTTTTTAGCTCATTTTCTCATTCCTCTAGTAACAAATTGTCTTGCACATTCCGTCTGTTTGTTGTTGTTCATGACCGGTTCAGATCATGAATTTTATCTTGAATTTTTATATATTACATCATTATAATGTACATTTTCCCTTGCTGAAGTATGTTAAACCTGTACCTTAACCCTGTATTCATAGTGTATATGAGAAGCTTCAGCTGACTACTATGACGTTTGCAGTTTAATGTTATAAAGATTGCCATGCTTAGAGCTGGGACTGATCCCATGGACTAGGACTCCAAAATGAAAAACTGGGTCTCAGAGAAACAGTCTAAGATGTGTGATTTTATGAAATGCAAGGCTTGTAAAGAGTAAATATAGTCCCACCTCCTCATACACAATGAGTTAGTTGTTGTTTAAAACTTTCCTTGAATCTTACTTATAAGACTAAGTCTAAAGTGATGTTAAAGAAACTCATGTTCACTCATGTTCAAGATCTGGAGTACATCTGATTATTAACAGCTTTTTCAAGGGTACAGAATGTTGTGTTCGAGCCTGTTAAATCACCATTAGCCAACTCATTAGCCATTTTTTGGACTGTACAGTAAATATTTCAACAAAAAGTTGTGTCTTTATTCCATGCGCACCAGTGGATTACCAACTATTCTTCATTTATAGCATGTTGGAAGACTTTTATCAAAGTCATTGATTGACTCTTATGTTAAGGAGTAGTGATTACTGAGAAAGTAAGTCTCTTACTAGGTGAAAGATTTTCCTACTTGCGACTCTAAACAAATAGCACTTACACCCAGCCTGTTTTCATGATGAATCATACATTGCTCAAAAGCTCATCCATGAGCCTACCTTTAACTTTCCTTTCTATAAAGAGCTGTACACAGTATAATATATTCTTCTAACACTGCGTGATGTGGGCACAATAACACCCCATTTTAGTTCAAGCTCTCAGCCAGATAATGGGCTCTAAGGGCCGTGGCATTACAGAGAACAAACACGAGAGGACACCTTTGGTGGATTACATAACATCTAAGGGCGAAGGAACTTGATTGTAGGTAGACAAAATGAGGACTAAGTAGTGTCAGTTTGGCCTAAGAGTGAGTGAGTGAGAGTGGTCATGCTATCCTCTTTTTTTGTGTATATTGTACCTATTCTTAAGGACTCTTTACTCACACCACGGCATAACTTAGCCCTAGGCTTATTACATATGTACTGCCAGTCAGGTAGATGAGTCATTAAAAGTAGGATTTGCAGGATTTCAGTAGGTGGTACCCCATCAAAAAACTATTACAGCATATACTGTGCATAACTACTTTGACACACCACTCTCTCCCACTCCCTGCCTTTTTCTTTAGTCTGGGCTGAGTCACAACGGTTGTTTGGTGTGACAGGATAAATGCTATTTTACTCACA
Organism: Hemibagrus guttatus; assembly: GCA_033459395.1. Taxonomy (NCBI): domain Eukaryota; kingdom Metazoa; phylum Chordata; class Actinopteri; order Siluriformes; family Bagridae; genus Hemibagrus; species Hemibagrus guttatus. The sequence continues at coordinate 13,489,860 of JAUCMX010000021.1, read as the reverse complement.
GCTGCACTGGCAGCGGCACACTCACGCTGACGATGGTCATTATCTCTATAAGCATTAAGGAACAGCTTGGGTTATTTTTCACTGTTTCAGGGGTTTGATAAATTACCTAGTGTAACAGACTAACTGAACAAATGTACATGCTTGCAAATGATCGGGTGATGGGTTGAGAGTAAAGGAATGATAGATTGTCATCCTTTGCACTTTTTAAAGAAATGTTTCTCCTCTGTAACATCTGGTTTTAAAAAGACTGAAAAGCAAAAGTAGTAGTAATAATAATAAAGCAGAGTTTGAAACAAAGATTTATAGATGTTTGTCATTAAATGTACATGGAGCATCTAATATTCATTCATTCATTCATTCATTCATTCATTGTCTACCGCTTATCCAAACTATTCTTGGGTCACGGGGAGCCTGTGCCTATCTCAGGCGTCATTGGGCATCAAGGCAGGATACACCCTGGACGGAGTGCCAACCCATCGCAGGGCACACACACACACACACTCTCATTCACTCACACAATCACACACTATGGACAATTTAGAGATGCCAATCAACCTACAATGCATGTTTTTGGACTGGGGGAGGAAACCGGAGTACCCGGAGGAAACCCCCGAGGCACGGGGAGAACATGCAAACTCCACACACACGGCGGAGGCGGGAATCGAACCCCCAACCCTGGAGGTGTGAGGCAAACGTGCTAACCACCAGCATCTAATATATAAAACAGAAACAATGAAAATAAAATTTGAAAGGTGAAATCTTTTCCAAAGAGATTAGAGGGTTAAGGACTTTGCTTAAGGATTCAACCATGGTGGTTTGGGGATGCTGAGGTTTGAACTTTTTCATAAGTAGCCAAAACCTTTCATCACTGAGCTTGATTTCTTCCCCATCATTTTTGCCTTCTTTAGATTTGTTGATATGTTGCTTGTTGCATTTGTCTAACTCTTGTCTTTTGTCACCTGGTAAATGGATATTAAATGCAAACTAATACAAAATAATACATTGTTTTGACAAAGTAATATTTCCATATTCAAATTCTGTTTTTTTTTTTTTTTTTAATTCTGTTTATTTTTTATTTCTGAATATTTTTATGAAAGCAGTTACTGAGAAGTACAAAGTATATTTATTAGAACTGAATCAGTGTTCATAACACCACAATCAGGCAGGCAACTGATCCAATAATCCAAATACTAAATCCACTAAAATACTATATTTTACTATAAATACAATAATACTAAAACTTGTGAACTATGCAACCCTGTGAAACACTTGGAAACCAGGGATAGTAACTGCTTACTTTGCCTATTTTTGATATGTTTGAACTTGCAAATATAAAATGTATGCAGTGTGATTAAACTGAGCTAAATTATAGATGGAGGAGATGAGCATACACATCTAAATAAGAGCATACACATCTAAACCACAAACAGTTTTAATGTCACACAGTGTATCAGTAGAAATGGAATGTATGAAATTGCCAGTGACTTAAGAAACATAGAATTACTAAGTGAAAGCTTAATCATAACAAATCCACCAACACTCCTCCATGCAGTATTAAACAATGCATGGATAAAATAATCTTTGGTGGACATTTGAGAAGCTTGTAAAAATCACCACAGGGGTAATTCACAAGTCTTATCCTCTCTCATTACTAATGACAGCTTAGAGTTTTTGAACAGCTGCCATGACAATATCATACAGTACACCGGTGTGGGAATACCCGCTGTGCTAGACCCGCTGCCTGGTCTGATGGCAATGCCAGATCCTGACGCACTTCTTCTACTGTCTTTCATTTTCTGCATTCTGTCTAATATATGCTATCAGTTCATATATTGAAACCACATCACACACAACATTAAATACATCTCTAACTAATGAACTATTCTAACTATTCCTTTAAATGAAGCAGAATTGTTATTTTAGATGAAAACTTAATATTCCAGATTTGTTTATTAATGACCAGATTAATGGCTCTCAAAGTGGGGTCAGTAAAGTATAGCCAAAGGGACTGTGTTTTCTTACGGTGGACGCAAAAATCACAACACACGCAAATATACACTAAAGCTGCACTAAAAGAATCTCTCAAGTAGTATTATGGCTTATAATTGCATATTTTTGAAACAAGAACTGATGTGTAAAATTCAGTAATATTCTTAAATTGTTGTGTAAAGACATTGGCAAGATGATACTCTGATAATTCTTCACTACTTCATCGTCTTTGTCATGTGGAGTTACCCCAGATTGTGAAAGTTGCTCACACATTAACCAGAGGACACTAAATTGATTCGTAACATATTGTGGCAGATTGTATTGTCAAGTCATATTGTATCTTGCGGAAACATGAGGTTTATCCTCCTAATGTGTTCTGCCAACAGAACGTTCTGGAAAAGGAAATTTTGTGGCTTATACACATTTAAATATTGGGCCCAACATATCAGTTAGAAGAAGTTAAGATGGAGCTTTTGCAATTTATTTTATACTTAAAAGGGTCCCAGTTTCCCCTGGTCCCCCCCCCCCCTCTCTCTCTCTCTCTCTCTCTCTCTCTCTCTCTCTCTGCTTCCCTCTCCCTCTCTCTGCTTCCCTCTCCCTCTCTCTCTCTCTCTCTCTCTCTCTCTCTCTCTCTCTCTCTCTCTCTCTCTCTCTGCTTCCCTCTCCCTCTCCCTCTCTCTGCTTCCCTCTCCCTCTCTCTCTCCCTGCTTCCCACTCTCTGCTTCCCTCTCCCACTCTCTGCTTCCCTCTCCCACTCTCTGCTTCCCTCTCCCACTCTCTCCGTTTCCCTCTCCCTCTCTCTCTGTTTCCCTCTCTCTCTCTGTATCCCTCTCTCTGCCCCCCCTCTCTTGATGACTTGCAAGATATAACCCAACCAAATGTCATTATTTCCTTTTCTCCGTAGGATTTCAGTATCAGTAGTTTAGTTATAGTCAGTAGTTTGAACACCCACGATGCAGGAAACATCTTTTTCCATCTCTACTCAAGTTGGGTTTCTTTGTCTTCCTCTCTGGAAAACCAGGACAGTCAATGATGTTGATCATAAAAGACTTTTTAGTATTTGCAGATGAGATGAGATGGGATGGGATGCATGCTCCTCTTCTAACCAGCACAGGGGGACTGTGATGCTGAGCTGTGGAGGCGGTTCTCAGGGAATCACTGTAAGACACTGTGCCGGTGGGCGTGGCTAAGCCAATGGAGTTACATTTCAGACAAGCGGCAGCCGCCAGTCAGCAGAGCGATACTCGGACACGGTAAGGTTAGCGATTGTTTTGGTTTTTTTTCCATACTTTAACACTATTAACATTATATAAATCACTGCTTTTGGATGAGTGCGGGTTTGAAACAGACCTTTCAGAAATGTAGGGCTAAGCTTCGTGACTACAGCAGCGTCAGGGGACGTCGAGGGTAAGATTTCAGCTCACATAGGCGACTTCTTTATTTACCTCGAATAGATCAGAAATAATGTTTATGTTTACGATCATATGGTCACCCTGGTCAGCATGGAGTGCTTCCAGGCAGAATGAATGAACGAATGGACACATTATGGGTACTGAACATTTTGTTTCCCGGAAATTGCGGTTATTAATGTCATAGATGAAATAGATGTCGTGGTGCTCACTGGAATATATAAATATATGTTAGTGTTGCAAGGCGAAAAAACACCAGTATGTATATATATATATATATATATATATATATATATATATATATATATATATATATATATATATATAAATACACACACGACAATCATTATGAATATCACTTTCATATTTCATCAGATAAATTCAGGCTCTAATGCCATTTCCAACGGTGCTTGTAATCAATCATTAAAATCAATATTTGATGGTCAGTCTTTGTCTGTGCTGCCCTTTTAAACTACAAGGACGAGGACACACGTCCAATTATTTCCCAATTACGGAGGAATACCGGGAGGGCACGAGACTCCCGTGTCGTGGTGACGTCAGCAGCTTTGATCCGTCACCGACCGATTTCCCCTCTTCATCACGGTCGGTGTCGCCACATGACGTCACATCCTACCGTAGCCTATATGAGGACGAGTCCGAGCCAAGAGACGATCTAACTGCGGGCATTTGCAGTTAGGAGTTTTCATTCCAATGCTTTGCTTCAGATCCCCTTCCTGCTTCATGTCACTCATTAAGGTTACTTTTAACAACTGAGTGCTAGTTTCAGATCAGATTTAGGCATGCACACATCGCACAAATCTGATAGCAAGGCTCCGAGTAGCAGATAATAGTCTATTTGGTGCTTGATGTGATGCTGCCATCTTTACAGTAACTGTAACAAGCTGATCTTTTCTGCATGCTTTTGTTGCCAAGTTATGCAAAACATAAAAGGAGTGATGACAGCAGGCTTTAAGACAGTTTGTGTCCAGAGTTGTGTAAGAGGGGAGTCAGTCAGCACCTCACACATGCAGCTCAAATGATGTCAGTGAATCTGTCAAGTCCAATCTAACACCAGTCCAGCATTTCAAGCTAATATCATGGCTTGGTACTGGATTGATGCATTCCTAATTAGACTGACGCCTTAGAAACTCAGACACACAGCATGTCTGGCAACACTATTTCGGCATCATGGATTAATATTTAATATGATTGTGCCCTGATTTTAAGTAACCTTTGCTAACAAGTTCTCAATTTTGACAAAATATTGTTATAATACTCTTACCTGTGACTTTAAAACTGCAAAATCTTTGATCAGAATAAATAAATAAATGACTACAAATGTTTTTAAAAGTAGGTGCAACCTGTTAAGTGAATAATTTCACAATCTATAGTCATTGAGGCTCTGTTTAACCCAAACCAGGTCCAAACTGCTAAAATAAAACACCTTCTTTATTTCTTTATTTATTTGATGGTGCTGGCAACCCTGTGATGCATATTGCTTCATATATTGCTTTTTTAACTGACAGTCATGTCTATGTATACAGCATTTGTTTGGTTTAACCAGCCTTTCCAATTTCCTCCTAGTAAGAAAGGCTGGTTCCTGAAAGACATAATCACTCTAAGCCATGGGGAAGGATTACTACAAGATTCTGGGCATTCAGTCTGGTGCCAATGAAGAGGAGATCAAAAAGGCATACAGGAGGATGGCCCTCAAGTTCCATCCTGATAAAAACAAGGATCCTAATGCGGAAGAAAAATTCAAAGAAATAGCAGAGGCATATGAAGTCCTGAGTGACCCAAAGAAGAAGGCTATTTATGACCAGTATGGAGAGGATGGTAAGTGGCACAGGATTTGACCAGGAGTTTGTGTGGTTTTAAGCAGTGATATTTAGGATCCTGGGTTTTATTTAAGTCTAAGCAGCAGTAATAATATTCTATATCTTTTTTCAAATATTATTTTAAAGCATTATTATAACATCTATCTATTTGTAAATTTTGAAACTTGAAAGTCATGACCTGGGTATCACACAAAAATAGTGTCCTTAGCATTGATATTCTAGAGATCTATGGTATATGTATATATGTGTATGTCCTGTGGCCTAGAATGGTGTGTCTTCCCCTGGTTATGTACATACTAGGCCTCTTGCCAGAATGACTCATCTATTTTTAGAGAGCTATATATTCTTGTTTTTCAGACAGGAGCTGTGAGTTTTGGATCTGTTGGAAATACAGTGATGTTTGTTCTTCTGGACCCTATATGGCATATGAAGCTGTATATTATATGAATATAATATTACATGAAGCTGTAAGAAGTGTGTTTTTAGTATAGTCTTCAAAGTTTCCTAGGCATTTCTCAGGCACTGAATATTTAGCATGAAGCTGCAGATAACTTCCCACAGTTTGATATTACATAGCTCTCTGGGAACCCAGCAATAGATTTGAGACTGTTCAGCTCTGCACATTATTGTAACTGATCAAGCACTATGCTGAATGCAACAAGCCCTAAACTTCACCCTAAAATAAAATACAATGCAATTGGATATGGATGATTCAATGCTTTGTTGGCCTCTTCTTTTCTTGATTTGGCCTGAGGAGTCTATTCCAAGGTAACATCAAGAAGGACACATATCTACTAGGACACATATCTACTAACAGAATGAAATATTTAGTGGCATATTATTCTGGGTGGAAAAAGTTTCACTAGTTACAGGGGATACAAGTTAGTGAGCATTGACTGTGTGGACCTTACAGAAGTTATATTACTTATAATACTAAGGACACACAGTTTAGGCCCGGGGAAGATTCCATACTAACATGATGTAGTTATTTTTTATTTCTGCTGATTTAAGTTATACCAACATGCACAATGACCACTTTATGCTCGCTTAAGGATAAGAACAGATGTAAGGTAGGCTTTTGTCTGTGTACTGTGCCCATCTATCCAAATGTGTGTTGTCTTTTCTCAGTATCCAAAATAGAAAGAGAGTGACACACACTCTTGGCAGGCTCCTTGCTGGAGAAGTATGAGCAGTTGCAAGCAAAACAAATTTAGTTGCGGAGTTAACTGACATTTGCTAAATGGTGCTCTGAAATGGTGTGTCTACCAAATTATCATCTAAACTACAGCTACAAAATGTGCACAGACCCAGCTATACGGAGTACAACTATGTCTGAAACCTAGAAACACATGGACAGAATTTAAATCTATGCATCAAGTCACATACATCAGTGTGTTCATACTGAGAAATGCAACAAGATGGGGTGCATTATTAATACTCAAATGATGTAGAAAAATTAAATGTAGAAAGATTGATGTTTTAATACTCACTGGTTACAGCTTGGTCTATGCAGCAGTAGGTCAGAAGCCTGCTGCAATTTGAATGTTTCATAAAGACTAATACATTATTTGAGAGCAAAAACATGTTTTTTTTTCCCCTCACCATGGCTCATTTGAGTTAATTAAAGTGTTTTGCAGGACACAGATTTGCTGTATTAGTGAATACCACTGGGCCAAAGGTTCAACCCTGAGGTTCCCTGTTAATGAAATGTTAACAGAAATGACCATTTATTTATGTATTATTATATATACTAATGAATAGTATAAATAAAATATGGGCAGATGACATATTAAAGAAGAAAAAAAAAAATTTTTTACTAAGGTATCAGTCTATGATGAGCATAACATATTGCTCAGAAATCTCCCGATTGCGATCAGATGACTGAAGACCACATCATATGATTTGCATCATTTTTATACTAATCGAGCCATTCTGTAAGCACTCATGCCCTGTGGATGGGGACGGAGTCATATTGGTAAAAACCAGTCACATCAGCATAGAAATAGTTTATCATAAAGGTCAGTTAGAAAAACTTTGTATTGATTTACATTGACACGCAAAATATGTGTCAATGTAATGGGGGAAGACCGCCATTCAAATTTTGTTTTGCTCTCATGTGTTAGAATAACTCCTAAGATCACATAGAAGGTAAGCAAAGATCTCTTAAGTAGAATAGGGGTGAGAAATTGTATTGGGGTAAAGAAATCTAAAGCCATATTAATATTTCTAGAAACTGAGACACTCATTTCCAACCATGTAAACATATTATATCTTCTCAGGATTTAAAAGTGGAGGAGCTGGCTCATCCAGTGGACCAGGCACTACGTATCACTACACCTTCCACGGTGACCCACATGCCACGTTCGCATCATTCTTTGGCGGCTCTAACCCCTTTGATATTTTCTTTGGCTCTGGCCGTCATTGGAACACCAGTAATGGTGGTGCAGACCATGATATGGACATTGACATGGATGGAGATGATGACCCATTCAGCTCCTTCAGCCACTTTGGCTTCAATGGTCTCAATGGGTTCCATCGTGGGGTAGGTCGAAGACCTCGTAATGAATCTTTGCACAGTGCCAGCAGCAACACCAGGAGGAAGGTACAGGATCCTCCTGTGGTACACGAGCTACGGGTATCGCTAGAGGAAATCTTCCATGGATGTACTAAACGCATGCGCATTACTCGCCGCCGCCTCAACCCAGATGGAAGAACAATGCGGACAGAAGACAAGATCCTTAATATCGTCATCAAGCGAGGCTGGAAAGAAGGGACCAAGATCACCTTCCCTAAGGAGGGCGATGAGACACCGGAAAACATTCCAGCTGATATTGTGTTCGTTCTCAAAGACAAGGGACACCCGCAATTCAAGAGGGATGGTTCTAACATCATATACACAGCCAAAGTCAGTCTTAAGGAGGTATGTGCACTTTTTCCTTTTTTTAATTTATTTATTTTATTTTTTTTTACATTTTTGTATATGTATCAATGGTGAATTTTGATGCAGTTCCCTTAAAGTCTTGCATACTATACAGTCAAGAGAAAGTGTTTATTGTTTTACAATAATGAAACAAATTTATTTCATTTTCAAAAGACCTTTTTGAGCCACATTTAAAATAATATTAGCACATACCAAACAGATAAGTGTAACTGTGCATAATCAGTGTAGGAGTGAATGCCAGTCAAGGGATATTATAAGAGAAGAACATTAGGATGCTTTAAATAGAAGCTTGCTGGACATCATATCACTTTTTCTGGCTCTGAGGAATTTCCAGCAGTAGCGGTCTGCCAAATGAGCTCTAAATCATGCAAGACTGTCTATTAAAATGAGTTGATAGTGTCAAATGCTGTATGCAAGTAGGTGACTGACCAGTGTAGCCAACACTAATTCTGTACTACGATGGACGGAAAACTCATCATGTTGGTTATTCCTACTTAAAAAAAAAAAAAAAAAAGGCATTTGGACTTTCTCCAAAATTGTACATGAAAAAAGGTATTGTTGAAAAGGAAACATTTGAGAAATCTGGTTGACAACAACTAGATCAAGAAACCTAGACAGGTGGACAATTTTCAGTAAAGTTTTTAGTAAAGGCTTCATAACTACTGATAGCAGTAACCTATAATACTAGAAATTCTTCCTTAGTATTCAAGTAGTTGTTGTAGAGTATTAAGTATAATTCTTGCTGCCAAACATGACTATGGTCATTAAAATGTTGGAATAGGACACACCTTGTCCTAACTCCTAAAACATTGCTACCAACCTATCTTCTGCTGTTCTGATCCAGCACCATGGGTGCTTTTGCTAGTACCAAGATAATTTTATACTAGATTTGTTTGAAATTAAGATGGTAAGGATGTGCAAACATGATAGCATAAGTTAGTGAAGCATGAAGACCAAAAAAAAAAAAAAGGTGTTGAGCAGCACCCTGTCACCCCAAACAGACTGGTTTCTTTCCCTTAATATATTATGTACCTGAGAAATTCATCTGTAAAGCAATATGCTGATCCTTTTAGTACTAGCTAGGTATCTAACTAAAAGAATGTGCTTTTAGTACATTGTATATCAAGTGTATTTTCAGTATATAGAATTTGGGTATATGGACTAAAGATGTTGCAGGTTGATGTATCCACTCTCCAAATGCAACATCTAATATTTACTTCAACTGTTTACCATTAAATAAGGATATGAGTGTCCTCACACCGTCACTGATTTGATGGGATTGACGCTATAAATGTGAAAAGAAATATGTATTTAAACTTTGGATGCAAACAGGAACAGGATACAAAGCCTATAGTAATTCCTCGGTTTTTGAATTATACCTTAAATGTCCTGCAAACAGTGTATTCGAAAAGCTTTTCCAACATTCCTTTAGTCTCCTGTGCATTCAGACGCAATGAGCTTGGTTGTTTGATCAGTTGGCTTCTGTGAATTGTCGAGACCCAGACATAGATTAGACAGATTTACTGTGGTCTTATAACTGGCAACTGTCTCCCCATTTTTCTCCTCTTATAGGATGAAATGAAAGGCTTAGCTCACAACATGCCAGCTGTGTCCAGATTAACTACTGACCTTGTTAACCTCACTAAATTTATATGGAGCGAGAAGACATCCTAGACACAGTTTTAGCCGGTGCATGTGAAATAGTTTTATTAAAAGATCAGCAGGTTTCACCAATTAGTGAAGAACAAACTCGCTCCTACAAACAGATCAGATCAGAAGGTTTTTCCTTAGCGGTTTAATTTCAGAAACAAACACAGAAACTATTCCTGTCCTGTGCTTTGGAGATAAAATGTAATGTATAAGGGTTTGAAAACTCTAAAAAGTTATATAGAGTCAGCTTCTCTGCCTGGTCAGGACCCTTAGTAGGTTTATCCTCTGCCACTAAAAGTGTGAGCACAGAAGAATGTCTTGTTGCAGTGTCATGCACCACAGCACACTGTCCTCACTCTGAAAAGGTCTAGCCAGCAAACCGAGCGGATAGAATTGTGTGTATCAGTTGTACATTGTGCATTTTCAGTAGCTGGTTTGATTGCAAGTTTGGCTGCTTTGAAAGAAAGCGAGTGCAAGACATATGTAGAGAGCAGAAGGTAGTATGTAGATAGTTAAATATTCTTAGCTTGCTGAAGAGGTTCTGCTTGGAGACTTCGTTATATTTGTTGTATTTGTAAATAGAACCTGATGATATTCCTTGAAATTTGACTCAAGGAAGCTATCCTTTTTAATTGCAATACAGACCTGCCTTTGGTCGGTTTAAGTGTTTAACTAAAGCTTTTCTCTAACTCCAAATTAGTCAAATCTTGTTGAAAAAGAATAAGAAAATGAGTAATACACTCTTACTAAAAATAGGTGGTCTGACTCATCGCTCACACTTACAGCCTCTCACTTAATTATTTCAAAAAAGCTTTAATGGAATCTTGAGTCACCATCGAATGCATCAGAGCATTACCATAATCATTTGTAATGCTCAAAGAAGTGGGTGTTTTTTCTCACCTGGCTGTCTGAAAGCATAATCATTTCAGCAGTCTAGAAAACACCATTATGTCTCTGCTTCACTCATGAGATGAGGTTGTGCCAGCAATTTTACGTTAATTTCAAGGAAATGTCTCCAGAGCCTGTAAAGCTAAAAGAACACAGTCTATTTTCTCAAAATAGGCCAGACTGCAATTAGTTTAGTCTCTTGTCTTGAGCAACTGTCTGTTACTTCATAGCAATGAAAGCATGTTTTCATTTTGTGGATCCTCTAATCAGGGACAGTGTTTAATATCTTTCCGGTGGATGGCGTTAGATATGCTACTGCTCCTCATCGTACTCATTAGAGGTCCACATTGAAACTTGATGAGAAGTTAACACAGCTCTAATATCACAGAGGCAATAAATTGGCCTGCCATCTGTCTCATGGTGTCTCATGGACATGCCAACTTGCCCATAAATCTTTGTCAGCCTATTTATGATAATCACATAAAGAGATGAGTTTACCTCTCAGAGTCCCAGATAATCATTCAACATATCATTCAGTAGCTACTGTGAATAATTTAGTAAATACAGTCAAACTAATTAAAAAAGGTTTGGAGTTGTGAGATTAACCAGTTGATAGACCATGTGGTTTCAGGGGTTAAAATCATTCCAAAGGTTTGGTCTACATTTAAGGAGCATATTGAGTGTACTCAAGAGCTCTGTTTTGAGTAAACTTCAGAGCCTCCTTGGTAACTTGGCATGAATGACCATGTATCACCAAGATAAGTTTAGACTGAATGTGATCCTTACTGAACACATATAAAGACTCATAATATTAAAGATGAATTGGTCATAAATAAACTGCATTTATGTTGATTCATTTTAGTGAGCTATCCCATCGATTGGCCATCTATATGAAAACATAGATCCTCAGCCATTGTTCCACTTAAGGCCAGTCACGAAAATGCTAGGCATGCTGGCAAGGCCAAATGTTTGTGTGAGCCTCAGCCACATGGCCTGTTTAACATGAATTCCCCTTTGCTGCTCCTCTAAAGGAAAGAGCTGATGTCATTGCTAACACATCTCCTTATCTCTTGGGGCAGCTGCTCTGTAGCTCAGGCTGTGCTGTACCTCTATAATCTGAGATTAATAATATTTAAAGAATGCCTATTCCTGAAAAGCTGAATTTATGTTTGCATAAGCTTCAGAACCGGCATCAGAAAGGTAATGGAGAGGTTTGATCAAATGTACTGGGATTTAGACTGGGGAAATACAAGAGCAAGTATTAGTTGGAGTTTATTTTGTATACACCAAACAAAGATTAGTGGAAATGGCTGGTGCCCAATTCTAGATGATTCCTTGTAGTCATGGAATGATTTGACCTCTCTGACCAACCTGCCAAGTATTTACAACCTCAACTGATTCTTCAGTTGCTCCATTAGGACTGCAAAATGAGAACAGCAGCTAAATTTAGCTTTACACCACTGACCCCCCCGCCTCTACTATAGCATCCGGCACACTCACTCAGATACCAGACTGCCACTAAATCATATTTGCGCAAACCTCTATTGTTAGAAAGATTAAAAAAATACTTTTTCAAATGAGCCATTATAAAGCATAGTCTCGGATTTCTGGGCTTTTTGTTGTTTCTAAGACTGACTCAGAATGTGCTTTTCATGACCGTGCTTTCACAGACTTGGGGACACTTTTTGAGGATATAAATGGTTGAGGGCAGATGAGGACATAGCAGGATAATCTACAAAGCAAACAAAAGTTTATGAAATCAGTTCATCAAATGAATAGAGTGACGGCTCGTCATGATATATGGGAGCCTAATATCTATCAGCAGCTTGAGAAATTATTACTATTATAAGAAATTATTATTATTATAAAAATTATTACACACTTAAAGCCAGTTACACTAGTGTTTTAAATCCATAATGCTCCACTGGGGTCATGCTGTGATTCTTCCAAATGCTAAACATGACAAAGTTGTAAATCTTTCATTTAAACCAAAAAAAGCACACAAGTACGTATGGTTCTTGTGTCTGTTTGCATCATAGGATCTTTGATAATACTATTCTTTAGTTTCTCATCCAAATGCATTTTGGGGAAAATAAATATGAACATTCCACATGTTACTAATCTGCCAGTGAAGCAGGCTGGAAAAATTTTTAGCTCAAATGGAAATCAAGGTGAATTTTCCCTCGTGTAATCACATCTCTGGCTGCATGAATGTTCAGTCTGGGCTAGAAAGAAATCAGCCCCACCCTAACGATCTGTGTATTTTTCTTATGACGCTTGGTGGTGCTGTTGTGCAAGAGCGAAGTGCCCCATTTCTCTTGTAGCTGAAAACTTTATTACAAAACACAGACACTGCAGACTCCTTTTATAAATACAGATTAAACGTCTCTCATTGAAAGTAAATGATTGGTTTTCCTTGTTACATAACATATATTTGATTGAGTTTATAATTATCCTTAGATTATGTAGAGGTCTGCCATACAAGGCAGTTGGTAAGAATGAGAGCATTAATAATAACTGGGATTTTGAATTACAACGAATCAAGAATTTTTAACCAATCAGAATACAGAATTCAGAATTCAGAAGTGTGAGGGTATTTAAAACAAAACAAAACATGCATATTAATTATTTCTGTAAGTATAAGTTTACCTGATGTTGGTTTTTAAATTATTTGGATCATTTCTTTGCTAATATCATTTATCTGACTCTAACTTTTCCTTTTCCAGGCCCTGTGTGGTTGCACGGTGAACATTCCTACCCTAGACAACAAGGTCATTACGCTGCCCTGCAACGACATCATTAAACCGGGAATTATAAAGAGACTTCGGGGTGAGGGTTTGCCTTTACCCAAGAGTCCGTCCCAGCGCGGGGACATGATAGTGGAATTCCAGGTGCGCTTTCCGGACAGGATACCCCCTCAGTCCAAAGAAATCATCAAACAGCACTTACCCCAGTCTTAAAGCAATTTTATTGGATTTGTCCTCATTTCTATTTTAAGCTAAACATTACTGTTCACAAACATTAATAACCATCCAGAGGAATGGAAAAATGTGCAAAAAGGACCGGAAGTCAACTTCATATTTTGTTACCCTTTTTATCATATTGTGCCCTTTTGAGAGCAGGTGGGAAAAAAGATTTTCTGAAGACAAAAAAAAAGATTTTCTAAGCAGTTTGCTACCTTGAAGCCTATGGCTTTCACCCATCTTTTTTCATATTCTACTCAAATTTTTCACTCCATTACTTTGAGACAAAAGGAAAAGAATAAATTCCTGCTGTATGTGTAAAGAAAGCTTTGGATGATGTACGTTATGCCTGTTTTGGAGACAGTATTGCTGATCTGTTTTGCTTCGTACACCTTGTCCCTTCTTCTTAAGTCTAGTTTAAGTTTGAATACATTTTGGATAAATGCAGAAGTTAATATAACCCTTTTGAGTTATGGGCTAGCTTTAGCACCAGCAAGTTAAATAGAAACCATTTGATACATTTTTACTCTCACAACCAACCCAGCAGTCTAAAGGTGCTTTGTTCTCTGTTACCAGATTTTTAGGTGCTGTCACTCTTTGCAAGTCATTAAAGGTGTGATCCCAGAATCTTGAGTGCCTTAATATGGCTCTAACTAGCTAGATTTTGAGAGTCAGGTGATGTAATGAAAAGACCAGTGTTTTCACCTCAAACAAGACCTATTATGGTACTGTATATGCCACCGAATAAGCAATTATTATGTCATTGCAAGCTTAGCCTGCTCTGGCAGTCCTGTTTAGAGCCCTGTTTTTATTTGCTGATGTCATGTACTGTGATTGGGAAATATTGACATTGATGTTCTGTTGATTGTGTTTACACTATTTACAAATTAATCCAGGATTCCCTTATAAAAGGCCCATAAAATCTCGTTTATAAAAGGCCCATACCGGATATTTCTTTAAAATTTGTCCCTGACCGACTTTATAAGACGATCATAAGTCATGGTAGGTTAAAGAAAGATTGGAAAGTTAGCATTACGCTTAGTTGAAGTGAATGTCATAAGGATTCATTGTAGCTGTATATAAAAGCTTCCCTGTAACTCACGAGAGCACTTTCAGAAAACTGTGAAGTCAGGAGATGATGTTTAAGGTTGAGGTAGATTGATATCACACACTTTTTGTATACTGTTCAGTGCACACAACTGTGGTTTAAAAAAAAGTCGCAAATAAGTATATGCACATGATAAAGTGAACGTTTTTAAGTTTTAGTACGACTGCTGACACTTTACTATTTTAGATGTGCACACTTTATAGCTACAGTTTTCTCTTGTTACAACAAAGATTTCTATACATTTGTATCCCTCTAAAGGAATTTGTCGTATAGCCTTTTAGCAATACAGCCAAAATTTGAGCAGGTTTTTTGTTTTGTTTTTTTCCATACGGACAATCAGGTGTAACCCCACATCTCTCTCTGAGGACAGAATCAAAATTTATTCTGAAACATTAGAAATGTGCCAAAAAATTTGGGCCTGCCAAAGAACGCACAGTCACCACACAAGGCTCCTGGCATGACTTTACCTCTTCATGTCTGACACTAGGATTCTTGCTTGATATGATTTATTTCAGGTAATTTTTACACCCATGTTATTTATGTATTCTTTCATTATAACGATGTTGCATTGAACACTCAGCCGTTGTCTTTCTACTATAGTACAGTAAGCTTGCTAACTGGGATGATAAAAGGGCTTAGCAAGCGAAACCCAGTACAATGGTGTTAGTGTACTGTGATTTTAAACAGTGTTGAGGCCTTTTGGATTGATGTTTTGGTTGAGCTGAAGCTTATTTTTAGTAGTAAGCCTAAATTATGTACCTTTTTGTTGTTAAGGGATATTGTTTTAAAAGGCAAGAAATAAACCACAAACCATGACGTTCTGGGCTTTTTTTCCTTTTTACCTAACCATGTTATATCCTATTTTACAGTACAGTAAGTACCTAGTATTTAATAAGTAATTCTAAGTCTTGTACATAATTATCATTAGATTTTACATATGTAGACATTTTCTGTAAAAACCTCCAGATGTGTACAGCAAAATGTGGCGCTATAATGCAATTAATATGCACAGTACTAATGAATAAAAGGTACGCCAGTGTACAAAGGTGAGTCAATTGAAAATCTTAATTATGTGGCATAAATTTAAGAAGCATTGCAGTACATTTTGGGATGCAGAAGTAAAAATGTACGAGATGTAAAGAAGTAAAAATACGAGGCGATTGTTCCCAGTAGGCACTTCTACCGTTACCTTAAACCTGATATACTTTTGTGTCTGTTTCTAATAAGCACCAAAAAAAGATGCAAGTTTTTCATTTGACTCATGATTGCAGCAAAATATGAATGAGTAATATTGCCTGAAGGGTAAATTTTAAAAAATGATTGATTAAATATCAATTATTATTATATTCAGATATAGAAATATGGAGCACTGCATTTTAAACATTAGTTTTCTTCCCATCTCTTTGTAAGAACAATCTCTTTGTAAGAACAATCTGTTCATGCATTTCTGCTTCAACCCTCCTAACCACCAGGGGCATTGAGAATACAGAAAACTGGATACCTTCTTGCTGAAAAAAACAACAACTTTCCAACAAATTTGCAAGTTGACATATGACAGTGTTTGCGATAACTCTCAGACAGCCAATTTTCATCTCATACACAGGCACGTGTACAAGACGGGCATATTTACACCCAAACACAGCAGTCTAAACAGCTCACCAGTTCCAAACGCCTACATCACGAGGCCCAGAGTGCAATCTGAGTCATGTTCAAAGCAAATTAACTAATAAGACATGGCTCAACTGGACTTGATGATTCAGGAGCAGAGATCTCACAACTCGGAGGTTAATAGCCTCCTGATAGTCCAAATACTCGTCATTCCCCCTGTGGCCCATCACATTAAGCGCAGTGATGTTGCATCTACACAAACCCCTCCATCCCTGTTGGAATTAGATTGAGAAAACAATCACCACATGATCTACAGCAACACATACTGAGCTTTTATAAAGAAGGAGGAGAAGAATATAATAAAATACATCCATAAAACTGGCATTAGCTGAAACCTACAGCATCTTTATTCAAATCCAGCTAAATCTCAGTCACAGTGTGGCAAGTGTGCGAAATTCACTTAAATGCTTTGTTCACACAATTAAACATATTGGGCTAACTGAGAAATTAGTCGTGTCTTAGCATTAATTAGCTCTTCTAAATATGACACCATCATAAAAACACATTCAATTAAAATAAAACTAAAAGTGAACAATGCTTGTTAAGAACAAAACAGAAATATTGTCTAACATACTTAAATGTTATATCTTTCTCTAAAAACCTAATGTGAATTTCCAAGAGCAAATTTCCTGTGAGTGAAAATAAAGTTTAAAAAAAAACAAAACACCACACACACACCAGGAAGATCCTGAAAGAAAGATCTGAGCCATGAACAATTTCCATAATCTCTTGACCAATATAGTAGAGGCAGAAACCCTTGGATGTGCCTCTGTTAATGAGACCACCAGCAATGTTCTTGGTATAGTCCAATTATTCAAGGTCATTCACTCTGTGGCTGTCGACACTCAAGAAAATTCATATTCTGCTGTGAAAGAGCAGCGCTGGAGTCCACTGTTGAACAGAGCCCTTATGTAACTAAGGGCAAGGTGTTATCTGAGATTTGGGACTGGAATTTCAATGAATTATTTAACATGTCCGTCATAGAAGAGTCAACTTGTAATTAAATCATATACATTCTAGCTGTTGAAATCTGAATGCATAGTTGCAGATGAGTGCATTTCGTCTCATCTACTTGTACATAATCTAGATTAAAATCAGTAAACAAAAATCTAGATGTAGTGATGGATAAACAACATTTATGCAGTGGATATTAAGTGTATATAGAAACATTTTCTTTGGTAGCAATCGCCTGAAACCAGGACCTGGGAAGATCTTGGTCTGGGTGCAGTAACCACTTTGAATCTGATTATTTACACTGCCATTTTTTGCATTTCGTTACAGTAATTGAGTCTAAGTTCATTCAATTTAACTTGACTCAAATATGTTTGAAGTTCACTACACTCAAATTAATCAAGCTAGGAGTGTTTCTAGAGTTTGAAAATTACTATATAGCAATTTAACAACAGATATTGCAGCAGATTTTTGAGCAAGACAAAGTCAACAGTGGCAAGGGAAAAACTCCCTGAGATGACCTGAGGAAGAAGAAACATTGAGGGGAAGCAGAATGAAAAGGGAACCCATCATTTTCTGGCTAAATCATTAGTCTACTACAACTAGAATACACTATATGGACAAACGCATGTGGACACATGACCATTACACCCATATGCAGTTGTTCACCAGACTGTTGCCATAAACTTTGAGGCACATAATTGTACAGGTCTTTGTATGTTGCACCATTAAGAATTTCCCTTCAGTGGAACTAAGAGACTCAAACCCGTTCCAGCATGATGATGCCCCGTGCACAAAGCGAGCTGTGAAAGACTTAAAGCCGCCTGCACAGAGCCTCAGATTTTGGGATGAATTGAAATGCATTATTAAAACATTAAAAGGTTATTAAATCACCAAAGGGTTACTAACGCTATAACAGAACATTTAAAATCAGCACATTTTTTGGCCAGGAAATGTATTTCAAGTGTACCTGTGATAGTTTCACTCAACATTGATTCAGAATTAAACAGAAAAAAAAAAAAAAGGAATGAATATTCTGCATTTAAATCTATTTTTTATATATTCATTTGAAATATTTGAAAGGAATATATTAGAGAATATTATGTGAAAGGCATGTTAAATGAAAAGAATAGGAAAGGTACAGTATATGTAGATATGAGAGTGAAGAATAGGAGTTCTGGGAGTTTAAGGCGTTAAATGATTCAAGATCTATGAAAATATCTTATTTAAAAAAAAAAAATCATACAATATCTGTTCCTCAAGGAAACAAATACATTAAATAGTATTTACTCTTGGTAAGAGTTAATCCTGGTCACACAGCAGGATATTTATAGACGCAGCATGTCCTAAATGTGATTGGATTGTGAATCTTTACCTGACATATAAACCTAAACAGTGCTCTCGAATGTTCCAGCAGAGATTTTCCCCTGGTGTGGGATGAATGACTAAGACAGTGAGGTTTGCTTGACCACATAAGGCTAGTGGGCCTCTGGAAGCTGCTGTGTCACACCTCTTTTGTTGCATTTATGAGAATGACAGAGAGTCTGGGTGTTCGGATGGAGAGCTTTGTTTGCCTCTGTTGTGATATGCAACGTTATGTTCTAAATATGGCCCTGTGATCGAGAGTGTTCAGCACTCAATAAAAATAGCTTTAGATAATATATTATAAACATTTATATTGGATCTTTTGCTGATTTCAACAGCTTAAATGGATCTGTTGTTGTCTTTTTATATTCATGACTATTTCATTTTTATTAACTTCATGTTGTTGAGCTGATACGTTAGTGGTGCTTATTAAAAAGAGACCAGTTGACGATGAAAACAAGCAAGGTTTATTGTATAATATATACACAATTCAAGTTTTACTCTTTTTTTTTTAACGAAAATAAATAAATAAAATTAATAGATAAAATAATAATGAATAATAAAATAAATAGATAAAATTTATGCAATAAATAATAATTGCATAATTATTAAGAATATAATTTCATTTTATAATGAAATGCAAGGTTTGGTGATTGTGGTCCCATAAAAACATACTTGTTGTTATGGGAACATCTATTATCATAGTATTCACTGAATAATATGATTAAGGATAAGAAAGTGTTTACACTTATCAAATGGTATCATCCACCATATTTTAATTTGATAAATATATATAAATTTAGCTTGATTGCTAATATATATTTATTTTATTAATATGACTTGACTAGTTTTTATTTAGAGGTAACTTTTTTAAAATTTTAGATGCCTTCCCCCTTCAAGGCCACTCTAAGCAGATATAGCATGTTATGTCAGATATAGGATGATAAATATGAGTGTGTGAGATTTGTGTGCCAAGTAATTGTTCCGGTGCTCCTGTGCATCCCCTGCTGGCAGGTTTCTTTCACATCAGGCAAATTTCGTCATTCAATCCATGAGGAACATTGACCTTTGTGTCTCACCGTGAAACACACAAGTCTGTACACTCTGTAAAGAGGACTGCATAGTCATTTAATACAGTGTGTGTGTGTTTAAATGTAAAAACACACAGGACAGTAGAAGTACATACCAAGCAGACTGAATGTGAGGACTGAAAGCTTTGATTAGACACCACACTGTAGCACATGTTCATTCTAAGAGGTTTCTCATTTACTTATCCTGATCAAACAAGTATTACAGAGTATTAAATGAAAAGGAAGCAGACAAGGGTCCATTACAAACCGTCCTGTATCCATGTAATGAAACAAGGTACGCTGAATTAAAGTGATGAATAATATTGCAGGTAAAGTGATGTGTAAGTAATGAAACACAATATGGCAAGATGTTATGGAAAAATAGGTGATCAGGTGATGTGATGCATCCTGATGCAAAAGCTTCACTTTTTTCTGTGTCAGAAAGCTTAAAAGCTATATTGTTAGAAGGTGCAGACACAGGAGACTCCTTCCAAAACTTCAACATTCACATATTTATCAACAAAAACACATTCAAATGTGTCAGTAACTACAAATGTTTAAATCTGTGTATGTGGAGCATCTTCTATGCATGTCCATGTGTACATTGCTACTATAGATATTAAAAATTAATTATAGAATGAGAATCAAGAAGAAATTCTGTTGCGATAATATATTTTTAATCTTTCTGGATGGATGAAACTTTTCGCAGCTTTGTGGTTTCCTTCCTTTCTACATAACAGCTATATTTTGGAATCCCTTCAGTCTGGCACTGCTATATCTCTGCCACCGCCCTACTTTAGCATTTAATCGTGACATGAACCTATGGACAAATATCAATTTCTGAAAACTCAGCACTAGGAAGATTTTAAATCTATATTTTAAAGATGTCATTAAATATAAACCCTTCTCTGTAATACAGCACACACAAAAAAAGTTACCTTTTCACCATCACAGGATCACAGATGGGGGTATGTAGGATAGAAAACTCCATCTTACCTTTCTAACAAGCAGATCAATAATGTCCTCAGATTAAGAAATCAGTGTTCATCTGCCCAAAATACTTCTACCTACATTGAGAAAAAACACAATATTTAACCGGGATGCCATCACTGCAGCCTCAGTTAATTAAGCCAAAACAACAAGCACTTGCAAATACTTAACAGCAATCCTGCCACATAATTGGAACAAGGTGGCTTGTTTTAGGTCCAGCTGCACATTTCCTAGGCATAGCCTCTCCCTAATTTAGCCCTGTCCAATTCCGTGTGACCACAAGTAAACCTATTTTAAGACTTGTACCGAGTGAACTTTTACAGTACATTCATAAGCGAACATGGATTACAAAGCATACACGTGATTCTGCATTCTACTATTACAAATTCTCAATTAACTGTTTTTTTCCATTTAATTTAATCTCTTGGTTGAAACTGTCCATTTTAAACAGTCGATCATAGCATAGTATAAAAATAAAACACCTTTCACTAATCATGACCAAATATGGTTGGGAGATAAATTTTTTAAAAAAAAGATGAAAAAATATGATGGACCTTTGGTTCAGTGAGTTATAATTCAGCCCTCAGGATTTTATAATTTGTTTAATAACCATTTAAACAAATTAAATACAATTTATTAATTGTGATAGAACACAATATACACATACTCTGTGGAGATCTGACAGATGGGGCCATTTTGTGAACTTTATTTATTTTTTTTTTAACATTTTCAAACTTGTAACACATATGCTACATTCATAAAAAATGAAGTAATTAGCAATTACTTTCCCCCCACTTTGTAATCTTTCAACAGGCTAGCATTAAATCCTGTTGCGATATCTGCTTGTAGAGATTGAAGTGAAGAATGAATGAAGCCAGTCTACCAGGTGTATTTATTCATTTCAACAGGCCCCCACCAACAGTACATCAGGATCAAGGTTCTGCAATAATAATCCTTTCACAAACCAGAGCAAAATACAAGCAGCTACATGCTTTTTTTTTTCCAACAGGGAGAGGAGAGAAGAGGAGGAGGATATATATAAAAAAAAAAAAAAAAACATCAAAGAAGCACAGAGTCCTAAAAATGTGGAATTTATCAGGGTTTCTTTTTTGTACATGGTGGCCTGTACTGAAGAGATCAGCCATGTGGGTCACATTTTTTCAAATTATCCATAAAGGTCATCATCGTTGTCCTCGTTGAAGACGTTCCCTCCGCTGCCACCTGCAGAACCTTGGCTTGGTCCACCTCCTGCCTGATTACTGGAAGGGAATCTAAGAGAACAAAAGAGAGGACTTCTAATTAACTACGACAGTGCCGTATTAGTCAGACTGCAGCTGAACATTTCAAGGGAAGAAGTAAAAGGCTCTAAATATATCATTACTTGTTCTTTTACCAGTTACTTACTTGACTCATGACCCCCATTTTGAAATAAATTACTTCTTTCCAATGTAGCATTTTGAAGAGGAAAGGGTTTTACCTGAAGCTGCCGAAGCCTCTGCTTTGCTGCAGTGTCTGTGCAAACATCTCGTATTTACGAATGTCGTTGTCACTGACGGAGCGACGGGCGAAACGCATGGCCTCCTCAAAGTGGTCCTTCCTGATCTCAGGCACTGGGTCGTCCTCCTCCACCTCCTGAATATAAATAAAGGTAGAAGAATGTGCATAACTGATAAAAGCCAAACAAGATCACTGAATTGAAATCAGAGTTAAAGGGAAGAATAAAAAAATAGAAATAAATGTAACCCACCATGGCTGATGGGTTTGTCTGCCTCTCACGTTCCCTCCTGATCTCGTTCTCGATAGACTCACGAATAGCCAGTTTACAGGCTCTCTGGCAAATTTCTGTCAAGTCTGCTCCAGAGAAGCCATTGGTCATCTTGGCCAGGAAGTCCACGTCTACATCCTGGGGTCAGAAAATTACTCAGTTACTGCTACATTCAGGAAGTTTTAATCTTTTAAACCACACAATGATGAATAAAGCCCAAATAATTGTTGTTGATTTATTAACCTTGGCGATTGGGGACTTCCTGAGGTTAGCCTTGAGGATGGCCATGCGGGATTTCTCATCGGGCAGTGGGATGTAGATCAGCTGGTCCAAACGACCAGGCCTGAGGATGGCAGGGTCAATAATATCTGGTCTGTTGGTGGCACCAATGATGAAGACATTCTTCTTGCTGGACATGCCATCCATCTCAGTCAGGATCTGGTTAATGACACGGTCAGCTGCTCCACCGCCATCACCAACGCTTCCACCACGGGCTTTAGCAATGGAGTCCAGCTCATCAAAGAAGAGAACACAGGGGGCAGCTTGACGAGCCTGGGGGAAAAATTTTTAAAAATTACATAAAAGATCAATTTTACTACTGTTCTCTTAGGATAAAGGAATGCAGGATAACTATTTTAAATGGTTCAGAATAAACATCAAGGCTTTATTTAAAACATTTATGAGCTAGAATAATAGTTTTGGTTTCGGCTTTACCTGCTTTTGAACACATTTACCCTCTAGATGCAAGTTTCTCACCTTATCAAAGATTTCACGAACATTTGCCTCAGATTCTCCAAACCACATGGTTAGCAGTTCAGGGCCTTTGATGGAAATGAAGTTGGCCTGGCACTCATTGGCAATGGCCTTGGCCAGGAGGGTTTTTCCACAACCTGGCGGCCCATAGAACAACACACCCTTGGATGGAGTCATTCCAAACTTCAGGAATTTGTCTGGATGCTCCACTGGGTACTGAAAGGAAAAAAAGGAACATTACATTCCCAGACAAAACAGACAAGGTTATTAGTCTTACAACCTGCAAGGAGGCAAGCTGGAGGTAAACTGGCTTACCTGCACCAGTTCCTGCAGTTCTCTCTTGACATCATCCAGTCCACCAATGTCCTCCCAGGTGATGTTGGGTACCTCAACCACAGTCTCACGCAGGGCTGATGGGTTGCTCTGGCTCAGAGCCCACTGCAAAGCAACACCAAAGTCTTAAGTTGGGCTTCCATATTACTTAACCAATTTTTAAGTCACATCTTGACCATAGTGCAGACCACAATAGATAATCATTTGTAAAACCTGTCTTCATACCCTAAAGTCATCCATGGTGACAGCCAGGGAGTTCATGACCTCTGCATCAATTGTCTCATCCTCCAAGTCAATGAGGTCCATCTTCTTGCGAATGGCCTGCAGTGCAGCCTCTGAGCACAGGGCAGCCAAATCAGCACCCACATGACCATGGGTCTCATTGGCAACCTGAAAAGGGCACATCGTTGATTAGCGGTGAAAGCACCGATTATCCATATAAAACACTGAAATAGATCTTACACAACTGGTGTGTTCAATAGGATTCAACTGTTTATATACAAATCCAATCACAAGTAAAACACGCAATTACAAGCACATGGCTGATTGCCAAGCCATCTACTAATAATGACAATTACTGGGACAAGAGGAAAGATTGTAATGTACAAATGGAAATGTTCTTTGGTTGTGGACAAACAGTGATGCCTATTTTTAGAAATGCAAAAATTAAGTAATCCATCATGGTCAAAATGCTCTAAT
Source organism: Hemibagrus guttatus (assembly GCA_033459395.1). Taxonomy (NCBI): domain Eukaryota; kingdom Metazoa; phylum Chordata; class Actinopteri; order Siluriformes; family Bagridae; genus Hemibagrus; species Hemibagrus guttatus. The sequence goes on along the minus strand of JAUCMX010000021.1, from coordinate 13,465,480 downwards.
AGAAATTCAACAGATGCATGTACCATGCAGGTACATGTTTCTCTTAGGAGGTTACAAAAATGGACAATATAAATTATTGCTTTGAACTGGGCTCGGTTTTCATTCACCATAAAAATGACAAGCTCTTGGCTTAAATAAACTCCTTTAAATGGTACTTTTGTGCATAAAGTGATATAAAAAATGGAATTCTTTGTACCGGTCTTACGAATAAACTTAAATGACTACCCAATATATTCACTCCCTCAGAACAAGACACAAACCTGCTCCAGGTCAACATCATCAGCCAACTTCATGTTCTTAGTGTGGATCTGCAGGATTTCCAGTCTGCCTGTAGCATCAGGAATGCCAATGTCGACCTCTCGGTCAAAGCGTCCTGTAAGAGAGGGGAATAAAATCATTGACATCCTATAATAAAATGAAAGTGTTCCAAATTAACAAAGCTGTAACAAGGAAATTCAATCCTTTAAGACAATTCACTTGAACTACAGGGCTTGGCATGCAAAGAGGCATGAACATAATACAACAAAGGCATGAGGGGAATTTCATAAGGCTACTGGAAAAGGAAACTGAGTCCACAAATAAAATCATCTTTTTACAGAAAGCTCTCAGAGTATCCAGCTCTCGAGACCCATAACAAACTATAATATATATTATATCCTTGAACCGCCACCTTATTGTGGTGGAAGAGTTTGAGTACCCGAATGAACCTAGGAGCCATGTTGTCAGGGGCCTAGTGCTCCTGGTAGGGTCTCCCAAGGCAAACGGGTTCTAGGTGACAGGTCAGACTAAGAGCGGTTCAAAACCTTTATGGAATTTAAAATCAAGGACCGTTACGTAACTTGGACTGGTGTCACCAGGGCCCCACCCTGGAGCCAGGCCTGGGGTTGGGGCATGCAGGCGAGCGCCTGGTGGCTGAGTCTTTGCCTGCGGGACTCGGCCGGGCACAGCCCGAAGAAAAGACGTAGGCCCACCTTCCCGTAGGAAGAAGCATAAGGGTCCGGTGCAGTGTGTTTTGGGTAGCAGTCATGGGCAGGGGCCCCTGACGACCCAAACCCTGGACAAAGAATCTGGCTTTTGGGACATGGAATGTCCCCTCACTGGGGGGGGAAGGAGCCTGAGCTGGTGAGGGAGGTTGAGCGGTACCGGCTAGAGATAGTCGGGCTTGCCTCCACGCACAGCCTGGGCTCTGGAACCCAACTCCTTGAGAGAGGTTGGACCCTCTTCTTCTCTGGAGTGCCCCATGGTGAGAGGCGTCGGGCTGGGATGGACTTGCTTATAGCCCCCCAGCTCAGCCACCATGTGCTGGAGTTTTCACCGGTAAACGAGAGGAACAGCCCCCCTGATCTGAACCCGGGTGGTGTCCTGTTGCTGGACTTCTGTGCTAGTCACAGCCTGTCCATAACGAACACCATGTTCAAGCATAAGGGGGCCCATCAGTACACGTGGTACCAGGACACCCTAGGCCGGAGATCAACGATCGACCTTGTGGTCGTGTCATCTGACCTTCGGCCGCATGTCTTGGACACTTGGGTGAAGGGAGAGGAGGAGCCGTCAACCAATCACCACCTGGTGGGGAGTTGGATCCGCTTACGGAGGAGGATGCCGGACAGAATTGGCAGGCCCAAATGTATTGTGAGGGTCTGTTGGGAACGTCTTGCTGATCCCTCTGTTAGGGGGGGTCTTCAACTCCCACCTCCGGGAGAGTTTCAACCAGATCCCGAGAGAGGTTGGGGACATTGAGTCTGAGTGGACCATGTTCTCCTCCTCCATTGCTGATGCAGCCATCCGGAGCAATCCTTGAACACAGTGGTGGACACTGGAAGTAAGGGATGCCGTCAAGCTGAAGGAGTCCTATCAAGCCTGGTTGGCTTGGGGGACTCCGGAGGCAGCTGAGGCATACCCGCAGGCCAAGCGAACTGCAGCCGGGGTGGTCTCGGAAGCAAAAACTCGGGTCTGGGAGGAGTTCGGTGAGGCCATGGAGAAGGACTATCGGACGGCCTCTGGGAAATTCTGGCAGACCGTTCGGCACCTCAGAAGGGGTAAGCAGCTCTCTGCCAACACTGTTTACAGTGGAGGTGGAGAGTTCCTGACCTCGACTGGGGATATTGTCGGACGGTGGAAGGAATACTTCAAGGATCTCCTCAATCCCACTGACACGCCTTCCATAGAGGAACCAGAGGCCTATTCATTCATCACCCAAGCTGAGGTCACTGAGGTAGTGGTTCTTGACTGGAAAAAGGTGGCCTGCACCCTCCAGGTTGGACGGGAGGTCCTTCCTCAAGTGGAGGAGTTCAAGTATCTCGGGGTCCTGTTTACGAGTGAGGGAAGGATGGATCGTGAGATTGACAGACGGATCGGTGCAGCGTCAGCAGTAATGTGGTCTATGTACCGGTCTGTTGTGGTGAAGAAGGAGCTGAGCCGGAAGGCAAAGCTCTCGATTTACCAGTCAATCTACGTTCCTACTCTCACCTATGGTCATGAGCTCTAGGTCATGACTGAAAGGGTAAGATCCCGGATACAAGCGGCCAAAATGAGCTTCCTCCGTAGGGTGGCGGGGCGCTCCCTTAGAGATAGGGTAAGGAGCTCTGTCACCCGGGAGGAGCTCGGAGTAGAGCCGCTGCTCCTCCACATCGAAAGGGGGCAGTTGAGGTGGCTCGGGCGTCTGTTTCGGATTCCTCCGGGATGTCTCCCTGGGGAGGTGTTCCGGGCATGCCCCACCGGGGAGAAGTCCCGGGGAAGACCCAGGACACGCTGGAGAGACTATGTCTCTCGGCTGGCCTGGGAACGCCTCGGGGTCCCTGCGGAAGAGCTGGAGAAAGTGCCTGGGGAGAGGGAAGTCTGGGCATCCCTGCTTAGACTGCTGCCCCCGCAACCCGGCTCCGGATAAGCGGAAGACAATGAATGAATGAATACACACAAATATAAAAAATTTTATATATATATATATATATTTATATATATATATATATATATATATATATATATAAAAAATAATAATAATTATATACATCACCCAACATTCAACTTTGCAAACTACAGACTGTTATACCGTACAATTTGCCATCCTTGGTCCACGGTACACAAGGTGATGAAAAATCTTTCAGCAAGCTCACCAAATCTCCTGAGAGCTGGGTCAATGCTGTTGGGTCTGTTGGTAGCAGCCATGACGATGACGTGAGCCCGCTGCTTCAGCCCGTCCATCAGGGTGAGCAGCTGAGACACGATGCGCCTTTCTACTTCACCATGAGTCTGAAGAGACAGAGACAGATCAGATTACTGCACCACAGAAACATCCGCTGCTCAGTTCAGGACCACAAAACCCAGCCCATTATAGCGACTCAAAGCCAAAAGCCCACAAAACTAGCACATCAAACCATAAAATATAAATCTAAAATGAAATAATTTATCTATACACTAGTGAAAGTACCATGTGCAATACCATACAATATTTATTTTTCTTGTAATTTGAAGCAGTCTCTGGCAAAAGAATTTCTTCCAGGATTAAAGTTCTCATGGTGTTATTACTGAATGTATATTTCATCAACAGTGGAGGCAGTAATTAGCCCAACATTACAGTTTCTCACCTTCTCTCTCTTGGGTGCAATAGCATCCAATTCATCAATGAAGATGATGGCAGGAGCGTTCTTCTCAGCTTCTTCGAAAGCTTTACGCAGATTGCTCTCAGACTCACCAGCCAGTTTGCTCATAATTTCAGGGCCTATGGAGGAGAGAACATAGGAATATTGCAATATCTACAGAGCAAATTCCTTAAAATTAGGTCTTCAAATGTTCATAATGCAGTACCATTAATCAGGAAGAAGAATGCTCCAGTTTCGTTTGCAACAGCACGAGCAATCAGAGTTTTTCCAGTTCCAGGGGGTCCGTACAGAAGAATACCACGGGGAGGCTGAGTTACAAAATAGTAGTTCAATCAGGTAATAAATCACTCAAATCCAAGGTTAAAAATATTACTTAAAATACCCAATCCCTTACTTTCACACCAATGGCCTTGAAGAGTGCTGGGTGTCTGAGTGGTAGCTCCACCATTTCTTTGATCTGAGCCAGCTGCTTCCTCACACCTCCAATGTCATCATAGCCTACTTCATTCAGGGATTCTTCTTCATCCTGTTGACACAAATCACATTTATATTTAATGTAGCTCTTATATGCTTTTAAAGATCAGAAATGCACATCATATTCCACCACTGCATTGCAAACAACCTTTCCATACATAACACCCATAGGGGTGATCCATAGGGGTTAAAAACCTGTAGTCAGATTTTGCTTTTGGTTGTCAGTTTTAGTTTCTTAGTACTGGTGAAACGTAGCAGTACAACAGTCATGACAAGACAGAACTATGTGTTGGACCTTTGATCCATTGCCTACTAAGATTTATGATTTAGCGGTAGATGTGTAACCAGTTGCCTGGAAAAGCCTACACACACAAAGCAGTTTCTACATCATGATATCAAAGAGGGAAAAGAAATCTCACTTGTGCTTAAGACAGATATTGGTTAGAGATTCTGATTGAATGGGCCTGTGGTTAAAACACTGTTACTTTCAGTACAATTAATGTGTTCACACTGCTCTAAAAAATCCTAATGTAGTATTAACACCATGTGAACATATTTCAAAGGTTCCCAGAGAAAAAGGATCTTCCTGCATAGCATAATGAAATTAGGGATAATTTCCATTTAATGCAAAGTACCTGGGGTGCAGTCTAAAAACTGAGCAGCAGAGTCAGCATTACACCAACTTTCAAGCATGAGAATGCCCACACAAAAGATACTGATGTCACAGCAGAAATAAAAATACATATAGTTTTTGCTCCATTATGCATTTTCCTACCTGAGGCATTGGTGGCTCAGTGGTAGGTTACTCGCCTATCATGCGAAAGGCCCGGGTTCGATTCCAGCCAATGCCTCAACCCCAGCCACTGGATGCAGTGCCGGTCCCAAGCCCGGAAAAATGGGAGGGTTGCGTCAGGAAGGGCATCCGGCGTAAAACATTTGCCAAGTTGTTGTGCGGACCAGTTGGTCCGCTGTGGCGACCCCGAACAGGGAGCAGCCGAAAGCAACTTCTATGCATTTTCCTACCTACCTTTTCATTATTGGTAATATTGTTTCAATACATTTTAAACAGCTTTTGTTCTTCCTTACTCATCACTTCTATTAAATGTCAGAATACACGAGTTCCCCGCATCTCTCCTAGAAACCACAGGGGGTTTGGTTCCAACAGACTAGGCTCTAACATCAGATTAAAATACTAGATATTAATATTAGCTGGATTTGTGCAGGAAAGTTTGTTTGCAAAGTTATGGTCAAGAAGATGTATTTTAATATAGTGTTGTACATTCAGATCCTGAACTTGTACTACCCCATACCTCACGCTTAATAGGCTCTCCTTCACAGTGAATGACAGTGTCTGGAGCCACTATACAGTAAGGGCTAGGGTCAGTCTCCACCACTTTAAACTCAACAGCACGCATGCCTCCTCTCACCAGGAAGATGTCACCTATGGGTGAAAAAAACACCAGAAAACATGCAATTGTAGGTGTTATGTTAAGAGAAGGCATTTAAATGCATTAAAAAAAAGCAAAAAACAAACAAACGAAAAAACACCACATCCATAACTAATGTTTACCTTTACGGATTGGCCGGTAAGCCTCGAGGAAGTAAGGCTTCAGGTACACCTCAAATAAGTTGCCAGTAATTCCCTCCACTGTGTCATCAATGGGCAGAACATGGATGCGTTTCCCATACTTCACATCTGGGCATGGCTGAATGCTTAAAAAAACAAGCAAAAAAAAAAAAACAATATATAAAAAAGGTTCTACACCTAGAAAAAATTATGCACAAAAGGTATCTTTACTTATTGACTGGAGGACTAAAGGTTTCAAGTGTAGTATTGCAAGACACTAAAATTTTCTGAAGTATCTGTATTAAGCGACAGTGGAGTTACCTGATGACATCTCCAAGACGAACCCTGAGGTTGTTGCGCACAACCCTGTTCATGCGCACTTTCTCATCAGAGCAGCTATCGTCGGACAGTACGATGCAAACGGTCTCCCTCCTTTTCTTGCCTTTCAACAGCACAGTGTCCCCCCTGAAAAGCTGAAGCTCATCCATCTTGGCCTGCAATTGTGACATATTGCATCAAAATCAGAGGCTCAGTTAACGCCTGAACATCCATCTCGGGTGATCTGATCACAAGTGGAAAATGCTTGCTGTTTACATTCTGTGTTTTCGTCCAGTCTCCAGTGACTGACTGATCAGATTTCATGACTAAGCATTCCGGTATTTTGTCTGTGAAGGTGGTTAGTAACTTAAATTCTAGACTACAGCATACTTTCAAGAGAGGATTTAACTTCATTAGTAAAGGCAAAATTCAGTTTTAACTTTCTAGTTTCTCTATTGCTGAATCTCAAATGTTCTATCAGTCATAAAAATCAGCAACACTATCATACAAATACCATAGTGAAAGATAATATTAGCGCTTATATTATTGAGCTAAAAGCCATTTAGGATACCGCCTAAATAAGTGTTTAAAGGTGCTTAAAATAAATATTCCTGCAGATTACTGTGGGCAAAAAAACTGCACTACAGTTTATGTTTGAAAAATTTTTAAAGACTCATTGTTCAAATTGGTTAAAAGCTTAAGATTTTAATTCTATATCAAGCAATTTAATTCTAAAACAAAGCACTTCTGTGTGCGTGTTGTATCTTGAAGCTGTTGAAACAAGAATTTCCTATTAAGCCTATCTATCTATGGTAGAAAAGTATCTAATAAAGGGATTGTGTCACTGTCAGTTACTTGCCCTTTTAATAAATGAAGACAATTTTAGTGGAGAAAGAGTTTTGGTTGCATCTCAATGCACAAGCAGTAATATTTTGCAGCCATACGAGTCCCTGAATCGATGCTTGTGCATCTCCAAGATCCAAGCATTTGACACACACATGCACTTTGCTTGTGATCAGCTCACCCAAAATTTAATCATTTCGAATTTACGACCAAAACAGAGTATACAATTGGCCAAGGGTATACCTGAGAGAGGGAGACCACACTGTTATCTTCATTGATGGACTCATCAACAATCAACCTGTTGGGTCTGTTCTTTTGTTTTAGAATGGCAGTAGAAAGGTCATCATTTTTAGATCTGTTTGAGAGGAAAGAGTATAGGATAAAATATTATTCACATACTAGCCAACAAACAAGGATATAAATAAACAAATTGAAGTAAATACAAGATTGAAACTTGGCAAGATCAACATATTTCATTGAAAACGAAAATGAAAGACAGGACTATTTATATATATGAAAAAAAAACTTCTGCAGTTTCATTCGTCGGTTTACTCAAATGCACAAGCTTAGGTTCATTTAAAACAAATGCAACTGCTTGAAATGCACATGTGGCACAAACAGGGCTTTTTTTTATGTAGATCGTGATCGACTCTAGACGTTTCTACTCGAGAATTCCGAATCGTTTCAGTGAATCAGATTCTTTTGCTCGGTTCACCGATAAGAGCCGACTTCCAAACGGATCACTTCCCCTTTTTTTGCCTAAACCGGAATGTTTGCAATTATTAATGCCATATATTGTTGTTTCTTTAATTATTGCTGCTGATCTTCATTCAGATCTCGCTTGTACTTCATTAAACATAGCCACAAATGAATTTAAATAATTGTTAAAAATTAATTGTCAAAAAGGCACTATAGACGCGTGTTGACGAATAGCAGTAGGCATATTGTCTTTAACTCTGCATGTGCTTCGTTAGAAGTCATTTTTATTTATTCTGATAACTGATCGTTTCCCCTAACACACGTGTATACGCAGAGAACACCAACATACAGCAATATGATCCTCTTTGTTACTGTAAATTGATAGGTGTATGTCAAGCTGTCTCATTCACACAGCAGAAATTCTAACATCTCCAATGTAGAGGAAATTACTGATCAAATTACACTAGAAGAATAGACATCTTGGAAATAAAACAGCTTATACGTGTAGAAGATCTAGCGTACCAAATACTGATGTGTCGTTCTGGAGCGAGTCGACTCTTTTTTTTTTTTTTTTTTTAAAGCTGACGTTGGGAGTCGACTCCTTAGTGAACGAAACATGAGTAGTTTGTCAAGTCTCCTACACACTAGTCTGAATGGCGCAGCAAACCTGCTCGGCCGTCATGTACGGCGGCTATTCACCGCAATGATCACCAACAGACTCAATATTGGGAGAGCTAATGAATAAACCTTTGACATGTAAACGGCGTTAGACCGTGTTCTACCATAGAGGTTTAACTATACATACACATTCAGTAAAAGACCCAGAGGCTTCGAGGCCGTTCTGAACAAAACTGTCAACAGCTAGCCAGTGTTAGCATTAGCTATAGTGCTAACGAGCCAATTCAGAGCACATGAATTAATCATAAATATCGAGATGTTACAGCAACACGAACGTGTGAATACTACTGTAAGATGGACAATTATACTAAACAAGAACTACGAGATACTTTTAATCTACACTCTATATCAGTACCCTAACCATGTCCGATGCCCGAATGACACAGCAAATGCTTCGTCTGGAGTCGAACATGAGCTACAGAGGCTAACAGTAACCACAGGGAGACTGAAAAACATTGTTTTTTTTGTTTGAAAATGTAAAAGCTGTTCAGCCGTTTTAGGTGACGGAGTAATTTTCGGTAATTTAGCGCAATAATCGTGACGCTAACGTTCGGCACTCGTCGCACTAGCTAGCTACTTGCTGGTAAGTTGTATTAAAAATAATACAAATGCGTTAACGCGAATGAGTGAACAAACGTACAAAAACACAATTCGCCAGTGTAAATTGAATATATTGATCAGAAATCATTACAAAGATATGATCTGTTGTTAGCACATTCGGCCAAACAATGACTCCTCGGCTGACATAAACATGCTTAATGCCGGTAGGCCAAAGCCTTACTGAGAGAATGACTCAGTATGGTCTGCTAGCTAGGAAAAAAAAGCTAATCAAGCTAGCGCATTAACGGGCCGTCGCTATGCTTACAGAAAAAAAGGCGGAGTGACAAGTTAGAAAAATTAAGACTGTTGTATAAATATAATGCTTTACTCTATGCCTCATTATACGCAAATTAGCTAGCTGCTTTAATTGATCGGTTCTCGCCATCACCAGCACCCCCTCGCTAGCTCCGGGTTAGCGGCTAAACTGATACGACGGTTGCTAACGAACTTGCTAAATAACAATTAAACTACGCACACAATAACACACTTAGATTTAGTTATACTTACTCTCCGCCCGAAGCCATCCTCTCTGTGAGACGCTATAAATAATATATAGAAAAAGGTAGCTTTCTTAAAGAGTCAACTCCAACCTTCCAGACAGCACTTTACCCCTGCACTGAATTTCAAAACGTCAGCTTAGCTTGCTAACATCATCTGCGGAAAACCGTCAGCCAATTAGAGCCACGAACAGGGTCAAGTGGAGGGAATCTACCAATCAGCGCCGACTACAGCGCTGAGCCATCACTAGGTCAAGTTCAGAGTGAGGATGAAGGTTTTTAGGGCTCGGGGTTCAAACATGTAAACATCGCTGCTGAAACACCAAGGAACTAGCACGAAAATACACTATTACCAAAAGTTTTGGGACACTCCCAAATCATTGAGGTGTTGTTTTTCAGGGATCGGGCTCAGCCCCTTAGTTCCAGTGAAAGGAACTTTTAATGCTTCAGCATACCAAGACATTTTGGACAATTTCATGCTCCCAACGTTGTGGGAACAGTTTAGGGATGGACCCTTCGTGTTCCAACATGACTGCACAAAGCAAGGTCCATAAAGTCATAGATGAGCGAGCTTGGTGTGGAGGAACTTGACTGGCCTGCAGAGTCCTGAGCTCAACCCCATAGAACACCTTTGGGATGAATTAGAGTGGAGACTGCGAGTCAGGCCCCAAAAAGAAATCTGTGATGTCTGCCTTTACATGCACATGAATGTAATATGGATTTGGACGGCCTTTGCAGCTATATCAGCTTCAACTACTTTGGGAAGGCTTTCCACATGGTTTAGGAGTGTGTTTATGGGAATTTTTTACCATTCTTCTAGAAGTGCATTTGTGAGGTCAGGCACTGATTTTAGATGAGAAGTCCTAGCTCACAGTCTCCACTTTAATTCATCACAATGGTGTTCTTTTGAGTTGAGGTCAGGACTCTGTGAAGGCCAGTCAAGTTCCTCCACACCAAACTCCCTCATCCATGTCTTTATGGACCTTGCTTTGTGCACTGGTGTGCAGTCATGTTGGAACAGGAAGGGGTCATCCCCAAACTGTTCCCACAAAGTTGGGAGCATGAAATTGTTCAAAATGTCTTGGTATGCTGAAGCATTAGAGTTCCTTTCACTGGAACTAAGGGGCCAAACCCAACCCCTGAAAAACGCCCGAATTCAATGGAGGAGTGTCCCAAAACTATAGGAAATATAGTGTATATCTAAAATACATATTTGTATAAAACATATATTTCTGCAAATCGACGGTTGAAGAGGGAGCAGATGATTTTTTAAGCTAATATATTATCTTCAGCTCACCGTCAATAATGCAAATAAAATGACAAACTTGCAACTGCACTTTTTTCAAGTTGCCTTTGTTTATACATCTTTAATTCTTCAAAGAAAGTACACTATACGGCCAAGAACGTGTGGACACCTGACCACCACACCCATATTTTTCTTGCGCAAAAGTTTATAGCACACAATTGTATATATGCCTTTGTATGCCGTAGAATTACAATTGCCATTCACTGAAAGTAAGAGGCTCAAACTTGTTCCAGCAATGACAATGCTCTGTGAAAAAAATTGAGGTCTATAAAGACATGGTTTGCCAAGGCTGAGGTGGAAACAGATGAGTGTCCTATAAAGCCCTGACCTCAACCACACTGAACACCTCTGGGATGAAGTTAAACCCCAGGCCTTCTGACCCAAAAACAGTGCCTGACCTCACTAATACTCTTGTGGCTGGAGTCTCACAAACCACCCACAGCCATGCTTCAAAATCTAGTGGAAATCCTTCCTAGAAGGGTGGAGGTTATTATAACAGTAGTATCTGGAATGGGATGTTCACCAAGCACATATGGGTGTGATGGTTGTGTGTCCACATACATTTGGCCCTGTAGTGTACATTTATAACTCAGTAGCAAGAGTATTCCATTTTAATAATAATAATAATAATAATAATTACAGGTAAATGTCATACAGCCCCCTTTACCAAACCTAGACTGGCTATTGAAGTTACTTCATAATAAAGGTATGATATAGAGTATACGTATAATACTTTATACATATACATGGTAAATAGTAACAATAATTACTAAACAGAGAATGAGGTTCAATTTTTTCCATTTTTAAAACAATTCTGAACAGGTGATAACCAAAACTAGGATCCTATCGCTAGTATAGACCTTTATGATTGGCTATATAATTCTCTGGTGATGCAGCATGACCTTTATTCTAACACCATAATCCTGTTTCTCAATGTATTTACAATTCTGAAAATCGTATATTCCTTAACAATTACACATTCTATAAGAGAAAAAGGGCAGCAGCTGGTGCAGCACATAGGGTGCCCGAATCCAGGGTATGTTCCCGAGTCCCTGAGTCAATGTGTGGTTTTGCATATTATCTCCACCAATGCATAAGTTTCATTAATATGCTCCAGTTTCATGTTACTTACCAAAAATATTGCTGGTATGTAGCACAGCTGTGTGTGTATGTGTCTGTGTATTTGTGGTGTTCTGTGGATGACGAGGATGAACAATAAATCAAGCAAAAGTCATTAAGAAAATGTTTAGAAAGTATTGAATAATGCAGTGTTACTATGTTGTTACAAAACTATTCTGTACAAATTCCTCCATTTTCTTCTGTAGGATGCTCAAGTCAAAAGATGTAGGATCCTCTTGCCATGTTTGCAGATACAAGGGCAAATCTCTGAAATACAGAGCAAAAACCTAGTAATGCATTGCCTAATATGAAAGTATCAACAAAGAACCAGTACTGTCATGGTTTAATTATTTATATATACATAAAAAAGACACTCATTAGCTTACACTGGTGTTGATGATTGTGTGGAATTAAGTATTTGCGTCCACATGGCCGCTGCTTCCTGCTTGCGGTCCAGCCTCCACAACATCTCCACCAGCCACATTTCAGTGCTCCTGCATCCTGATGAAATAAGAACCAAGGCATCATATGGTTGAGAATAATTATCCCTAGTGATGATGTTATTCAGAAGCTTTGCATTAGTACATTGATTTTAGATAAAAAAAAAACAAAAAAAAGAAAAAGTTATATATGATTATTTAATCAAAATTATACACATTTATATTGGACAAAGGGGAACGTTAAGCCACAAATATATAATGTGGTAAAATTCCTACTGAATTATGATAATAATGTTCCATAACCTGCTTATAACAAAATGAAACTGAATGTAACATCAGTGGAATGACAGGTGTTTCGTGGCGGAAGAAATGTCTTACCTGGCGTGGCCTGAAGACTGAGCTGAAAGTCCCTTAAAGCCTCTTTCAACTGCCCCCGCTCTACAAAACACACAGCTCTAAAAGCAAGCACTTTTCCTTTTAGCACCTCCAGGAACATCACAGTGTGATCAACAGCTCCTCCATCACTTCCTGGTTCTTTCACTGTAAGGAACATTTTTTTTTATCATTAAGTGACTATTTTATTAGAAGAAATCTCATGAAACAAATTCAATCAATCACGTTATACTGTACACCGATCAGGCATAACATTATGAGCACTTACAGGTGATGTGAATAACACTGATTATCTCATCATGGCACCTGTTAGTGGGTGGGATATATTAGGCAGCAAGTGAACATTTTGTCCTCAAAGTTGATGTGTTAGACGCAGGAAAAATGGGCAAGCGTAAGGATTTGAGTGAGTTTGACAAGGACCAAATTGTGATGGCTAGACGACTGGATCAGAGCATCTCCAAAACTGCAGCTCTTGTTTGTTGTTCCTGGTCTGCAGTGGTCAGTATCTATCAAAAATGGTCCAAGGAAGGAACAGTGGTGAACTGGACCAACACAACATTAGAAAGGTGGTCATAATGTTATGCCTGATCGGTGTACATTATAAACACAGGATATACATTATAAGAAACAAATGAGAATAGTGATTTAAATAGTTTATTTAGATCACTATTAATTGGGCACTCAGAAAAGTGAGATTGCTTGACAAGCTCCAAAGAGAAGGTGCTGAGCCACTTACCATTCTGTTTAATGGACACTTTCACCAATTGATTGATTGCTCTGCAAAGTGAATGCACAAAACACGTCATGAATAACAGAAGCAAAATAAATGACAAAACCCTTTTCAAAATATGCTTTACCTAGTAAAATTGGTCAATGCCTCTTTTGTATCTTTGAGCTGTAAATACGCCTGCCCTTGGAGGAAGTAAGCAGCTCCAGACCAGAGCACACACTCCAGCTTTTCGTCTAGAGCATCAGCTTCCAGCGTCAGAGGTACGAGTTCTCTGGAAACTGTCACGGACGGTGTGATCAACAATCTCTCTGGGATGAGGTCAACAGTTTTAGTGATGACTTCCTCACAAACGGCAAGGGCATCCCAAACTCGTTTAGCTTTCAACAGGGCAAATGCTGCTTCAAGGTAGACCACTGGAATTCTTGGAAATGACAAGCCGTCATCCGCTGGAATCTACATTGAATCAGATATATTGTATATAGTTCATCATATTCAGAAAATCATAAATTTATCATAAATTTATCATCTATCTCCTTCCTCTTGGCAAAATCTTTCATAAACATAATATTAATTTTCATTCTTATGTGGATGATACTCAGCTCTACCTGTCCACAAAGCCTACTTCCATGCTTCCTCCTGCTGTTCTTTCAGTCTGTCTAAATGAGATTAAATCCTGGTTTTCTTGCAACTTTCTCCAAATGAATACCAATAAAACAGAAGTCCTTCTCGTTGGCTCTAAGTCCACCTTAGCCAAGGTTGATAGTTTTTCATTAAATATTGATAATTCCACTGTTTTTCCTTCCCCTCAGGTAAAGAGTTTGGGTGTCATCCTTGATAGCACTCCATCCTTTGAGGCTCATGTTAATAATGTCACTCGGTCTGCATGCTTTCATCTCCGCAATATTAATCGCCTCTGCCCAATCTTGACACAGCACAGTACTGCCATATTAGTCCATGCCCTTGTTACATCACGTCTGGATTACTGTAACTCTGTTCTTTTTGGCTTGCCTTCTAAAATTCTTCATAAACTTCAATTGGTACAGAACTCTGCAGCCCACATTATTACTCAAACTCCTTCTATTGAACATATCACACCAGCTCTTCACCAGCTTCACTGGCTTCCTGTGAAGTTTCGCATTGAGTTCAAAATTCTGCTATTCACTTTCAAGGCTCTTCATAATCTTGCTCCACCATATCTGTCTGACCTTCTCCAATTATACACACCCTCCCATACACTCAGATCCTCTTTTGCTAACCAGTTCACCACACCATCAGCTCGACTGTCCACCATGGGGCTTAGAGCATTCAGTCGCTCTGCACCCCGCCTTTGGAACAGTCTCCCTGCCGACATCAGAAGTATAGACTCTCTGACAACCTTTAAATCCAGACTCAAAACTTACATGTTTAGAACTGCATTTTATATTTGAAACTTGTCCATTATTTTTCCTTTGTTAATTTATTTTTAAATATTTTATTATTTGTTTTCTATCTGTATGTTTTGTATTATGCTGTGTTTTTTAAATGTATTTTTGTAAGGTGACCTTGAGAGCTTGAAAGGCGCCCACAAATAAAATGTATTATTATTATTATTATTATTATTATAAATGACATCTCTGAAATAATGAACTTACTTGATTCGAGTCTGACTGTAGAGAAGCCAAGAGGTCGAGATAATATTCAGCTCCTTCTGAAGTCCTGCTGAAAAATTAGACACACGTATTTGAGAATAACAATTTAAAAAGTCACGAGAGCACAGAACCCTCCGTAATCATTTATAAGAAGTTTAAAGAAGAATTTTTTCCCATTCTCTGGTCTTAATGTTAGTGCACTGACCTGTCATTGAGCACACATCTGTGTCCCAGAGTGTGTAATATGTGAAGGGGAGATGGAATTTGGCAGATGAAGCTGATCTGTTTACTACCAAGCAGCATATCAGAAGATATCAATGGCATTGATGTACTTGATGGATCACTCTCAGCATGCAACATTACAGCCTGTAGACAGTATAAATAAATACAGAAAGTTTTATTTTTATACTGAAGTCATGTGTATGGTTTATAGTTCATCTGTAGTCAGATCACTTACAGAGTGCAGGAGATGCAAGGCCTCTATTTCTGCATTTGTGTTACCCAGCTGTCTGTATATTAATGAGCTCTGATAAAGGGCTCTGTGGCAATTAAAGTCCACTTCCAAGGCCTTTCTGTAACACTGAAGGGCACACTGGGGCTGTTCCTGAAAACACACAAATATTTCTACCCAGATGTTTCACAAACATTAGGCAAATTTATGAAAAGTTGGCAATCAAAAATGTTTATGATGTATAAATACAACATGACAAAATGACATCATTAAAGCACTTTTCAAATGCATTGTATAGTTGTCATGGTAACCAGGAAACATTTCTGGCTGATATAAATCCTTAACCTGCTAACCAACCATCCTTGCTAAAATAAAATGTGTCATAAATAACACATTTCTGGTGTACTAAACCACTGGTGTAACCAGAAACTAGAAATCCAGTGTCTAGTCCAGGGCAGACTGCAGACATTTTAAGAGATTATTCATAAAGAAATAACAGATGAGAGTGGAGAAATTTGTGAAGATTTGGCAGTATAGTAACGTCTTACCAGCTTGGCATAGCAAAATCCTGTGAGCATGTGAACATGAGCCAAGAGAGCTCTGGGTGAGGGCTGAGTGCTGGCTTCCTGCAAAGCCTCAAGAGCCTCCATATATTTCTCATCCTTCATTTGCTCCACTCCTAAGATATATAAATATACATTTTATATACCCATATGAACAGATGACAATTTCTTCTCAGATTTTCACAGATGGCCACACAGAGTTTAGTTGACATACCATAAGAAATTAAAGTGCACACGTGCAAATGATCTTTGAGGTCTTTGGTTGCTAAAGTGACGAGCAGAGAGGCGTCTTCTTCGATAGAGAAGGTAAGGTTTCGAGTTTCTGCAAGCAGATCCCCTGATTGTGTGCTCCGTTTCTGCATGAACAAGCAAGATGGTTAAAATATTGCAACCAACCAACCAAAACCCCAAACAATTAAACTAAATTAAATAAAGATCTGTGTCCAAGGTAAAGTTAATAATTATTAAGGAATATAGTCTAGTCCATAAGTAACTAGACTAGTAGGGACATTTTTATCAATTTATCCATCATTTGAAGCGACGAAATGTAAAGTAAACGCTACATCTCATCATGTGTGAAATACAGTGGCAGGATATTTAAGGGGTTATTGAATATAAATTTCGGAATGGCAATTTCCTGAAACACCCCATGTATTTTGTTCATTGGTCATTCTATTTGGTCCACCTACCATTTATGTTACTGGGCAGATTTCTCCCTTAAGAACAGACTGTCCACAACTGTTGACACGGCAGAGAAAATGATCAGGAAACCAGAGAGCAAGCTATCCGAGATGAAAGCGTTTTTTTAACATGCAGAAAGCTCAGCAGATCTTCAGAGAGCCTTCCCAATCTATGTTCCAATGAATTTAACAAGCTTTCCTCTGGGATGTGATTATAGCATACCTATAGCTAAGAAGAATATTTTTAGGGATGCTTTTATTCCACAAGCTGTTGCTTGGATGCATTCTCAAATATGATTTTTAAGCAAACGTATTTATTCATAGAGAATAGCTCACGGCACCTAATATTGTTTTATATCTCATTTCCTGTTTTTCTGTTGTGCTCTGTCTCATTTTCTGAAAAATGTTTCCATGTGTGTTGGTGTATGTAAGTGGGGTTTTTTTTTAGTAGTTTTTTGTGGGAAGTTGCTGTAAAGTCAACCACATTTTTTTCTCTAAATGAACAATAAACTTATTAGTAAATTTGTAGGTTATTGAATGATCCTAGAGGTTATACATCGATCAGCCATAACATTATGAGCAGTGAGAGGTGACGTGAATAACACTGATTATCTCCTCATCATGGCACCTGTTAGTGGGTGGGATATATTAGGCAGCAAGTGAACATTTTGTCCTTAAAGTTGATGTGTTAGAAGCAGGAAAAATGGGCAAGCGTAAGGATTTGAGCGAGTTTGACAAGGGCCAAATTGTGATGGCCAGACCACTGGATCAGAGCATCTCCAAAACTGCAACTCTTGTGGGGGTGTTCCCGGTCTGCAGTGGTCAAGGAACAGTGGTAAACCAGAGACAGGTTCTGATAGAAAGATGTCAGAATACATAATGCATGACATGTCAGGGCTGTTTTGGCAGCAAAAGGGGGACCAACACAATATTAGGTAGGTGGCCATAATGTTATGCCTGGTCGGTGTATATGTTATATAACAAATGTATTATAATGTAGTTTAAATGTTATAATAACTAATGTGCATCAATCTTTTAACACTGTCCTTAATTTGCAATGTGAATGGCCATGTCTTCTGTCTTGCCCTATTGCCTTAAGATGTTATCTTTAACGATACATACTTTGTGATTAACTTCCAGAAGCAAATGCAGGATTTCCTCATAGCGCTCTTCTGAGAGCCAGACTGCCCACTGAATCAGCACAAGTTTGTGGATCCATGGCTCATGAACCATACCACTGAAAGTCTTCAGTACTGCATGCCATAATGGAACTAAATCATATTCAGGGACCTGCTTACGAACAGCCTCTAAAGCTAAAAACCACAGGAGAGAACACAACAAAATATTCAGAAAAGTAATTCTATTCTGTATATTATTTTTCTAATGACAATAAATACCTCTTATTAGGATATTGGTGATGCAATCCTTTGTCTCATTTGGTGATCCACAACTCAGGGAAAATAGTAAAGTGTTGTATGTAACGGCGATCTCAAGCTTAAGGTGTCCTGTTTGGGCCGGTACACCTGTTGAAGGTACAAAATAATATTTCAAGTTTTAAACATGCTTACTATGTTGCTGTGCAGGAGTGTGGCCACATGGATGACAAAGGAGAACAAACACCACCCTGGAAATAAGGTTTGGCAGACCTCGGATTACATCTGTGTGTAGTTTAATACTGCTTTGCCATTTAGTAGAATTAATTAATCAACTCTATGTCAACTCTCAGTGCCGGTCCCAAGCCTGGATTGAAATGGGAGGGTTGTGTAAAGAAGTGCATCCGGCGTGAAACCTGTGCCAAATCGAAACACATGGAACAAATGAGCCACTGTGGCGAGCAGGGAGCAGACGAAAGAACAACAAAAACAACACAATTAATTAACTCTATGTCATGTTGGTTTATATCACTGTTGTGCTGCAGGTGTTTTGAGCAATTCCCTTTAATATTAAGAACTACAGCTACTGTCAATTTATTAGCAGCTTACTGTCATGACATGATCATTAGGTTAACACTGTATTAATGCACTGACCAAGAAATAAGTCAGACATTCTGCAAACACAATCTTGTGTTTACAAACAAATACACACCCCTGGTGTCTATCTAACTAGTTAACCTGTTGGCTATTTTACTCAGAACACTACAGACTATAAAATATAACTGGCACCTTGAACTTTCTGTTGTAGTTTCAGACACTCTGTATAACACTGTCTCCTGACGTCCTGAAGAGGCTGCCGGCGAGTTTCATATTCCTGTAATGAAAACAACATTATAGAGATCCTTATAAAGTAATAACTAGCAAGTATCTGTCAACGGCCAAATCCAAAATGTCTCCCTAGGAAACATCCCATGCACTATATAGGGTAGGAAAGCCATTGTTTCATGGCCACTGTAGTGCGTTGATGTAGGGAGTCAGGAGCAATTTAGCATTCACCCTAATGAAGTTAGCTGAAAGAGCTAACAATACCTTCCACTTTTTAGCGATTTTGTTATTCTCTTCGCCCCATCTGTCAACCAGATTCGAAGGCATATCTTTGCAGAATTATCACGATTCAACGGCAGACTTTTATATTAAAATCCGAGAGTAAATTAAATAATTTTAGCTCATGATTTGAACTTTCCCTCCAATCCTTATGTGCACAGGCGCTGTAGTCAGAGGGTTCGCCTCCCCCTTCTGAGCTCTACTGCGCATGCGTATATGACTTGAGCCAATCCGTTGCGCATGCGCAAATCCGACACGCGGTTATCACAACACAGAATGCACTGTTTACAAGTTAGTGATATTAACGCCCTTATTTTTTGTTTCCATGTAAAACACTCTTAAAAATAACGGATGAAAAAAATTGTCTTTTGTCTAGCTCTTGCTTAATTTGGATTATTACAAACTTGTACATTAACATAGTAGGCCTTACAATTTCCTTTAGAAATAGTAAAATAATACTAGTAGTAGCAAAATAATAAACGAATTGACCCTGAGTAGTTAAGAGAACAAAATAACACGTAAAATAAATACATCACATATACACAAACGTAAAAACAAAGCACCCCTCATATAAATAAACAAGCAAAAATAAAAACATGCAGAGAATCAATTATTCAAGAGACAATTTCAATAATTTAGCAACCTGTAAAGCTTTTTTGTAGCTCTGGTGCATGCTATGTGCATCATTCAGGATCCTGGAATATCTGCTCCAAAAGTAAAATTGATTAAAATTAAGCAAAATTGTTCTTGAGCATCTCTCCCCAACTAAAAAAAATAAATAGAACTGATTTGCAATGATTCTAATGATCAAATGTTACAAATGTTTGCATCACATCTTTAATATGAAAATATCGGATCATGAAATCAGTTTTTAGAAAAATCATGATATTGTGGCATACACTGAAACAATGTTTTATAAACGTAACCAAGAGTCCAGCTTATCGCATACCTCATACATTATATTGCCAAAAGTTTTGGGACACCCCTCCAAATCATTTAATTCAGGTGTTGTTTTTCAGGGATTGGGATTGGCCCCTTAGTTCCAGTGAAAGGAATTCATAATGCTTCAGCAAGACATTTTGGACAATTGTAAAGGGCAGGTCAATTCCATATTACATTCATGTGTATGTAAAAGCAGGCGTCCCAGTTTTGGAATGGCTCGCAGTCTCCGCTCTAATTCATCCCATCAATCTATGGGGTTGAGGTCAGAACTCTGTGCAGGCCAGTCAAGTTCCTCCACAACAAACTCACTCACCCATGTCTTTATGGGCCTTGCTTTGTGCACTGGTGCGCAGTCATGTTGGAACAGGAAGGGGTCATCCCCAAACGGTTCCCACAAAATGTCTTGGTATGCTGAAGCATTAAGAGTTCATTTCACTGGAACTAATGGGCCATGCCCAACCTCTGAAAAACACCTGAATTCAAAGATTTGGAGGGGTGTCCCAAAACATTTGGTAATATAGTGTATGTCTAATGAAAGCTCAGATTACTATAAGAAACTGGGCTAATAACATAACTCTAGAAATTATGTTATTAGCATGATGAGATTTTAAGCCCAGATAGTATATTGGACAGGTAACATTGCTGCTTCACAGCTCCAGAGTCTGTGGTTCAATCCTCATCTTGGGTTGCTGTCTATGTGTGGATTTTGCATTTTCTCTCTGTGTCCGTGTGACTCTGTGTTCTCTGGTTTCCCAACAATGTGCCATTAGGTGAATTGTAATAGCTACACTAAATTATTATGTGATTGCATGGTGCTTTGTGATGGACTGGAGTCTCATTCAGGGTTTATTCCTGCCTCAACACCTTGTGTTCCAGATATCTATCATAATCCCGACCAGGATAAAGAGGTTACTCAAATGAATGAGTGAGAATATAATTCTTGGCTGCAGGTTATACTGAACTGCATTTTGCTACTGAACCGGGATTTCAACCTATAGCATTTAATGCAATGTAGGAATAGGATGGAACACCTTAGCCTGTTTTCTTTTTTTCTTTTATTTATTTATTTTTAAATAAATTAAATATTATAAATAAAAATAATATCAAAAATTGTTTATTTTATAAATAAATTAAAATATTTTTAAAATTTAATTAATTAATTTATTTGCCCATATGTGTAAGATTATGTGCCAGTCATGAAAAAATAAATTATACTAAAGAATGCTTTGGTATACTTTGGAATGCTGCATATAATAATATACTCATGATAGCTTTCATTAATATTACAATAACTGGCTTAATATAATTATAAGAGGCTTTCTAATTAATTATAAAAGGCTTGTTAATAATAATAATAATAATAATAATAATAATAATAATAATAATAACAATAATATTAATAATCATACAAATTTAATAACTTAATAACATTAAATATTGCATGAAAACCTAATAGTAAGCAGTACTTTTTCGAATAAATGTGTAGTGTCTTATTCCATTATTGGTTGTAAGTGACTTCTATTCTGTCTAGAAATATCTAATGGAGGCTGAAGAACATTTTGAGAGTAAAAAGCAAAAAAAAAAAATGTGTTAAAAAAACCTAGTGTCCTTATGCAATTTGGGCTCAAAGTGGAACTCACTTCATAATGCTATTAATCTTCCTAGATGGATAATTTTGTGAAGGATGTCAATAATTCTGGAGCTGGGAAACACTTAAACACTGCGCCATCATCTTTGGTCCATATGACTCTCTCCACATGACCGAGTGTGTGTGTGTGCCGCAGCATAAACTCCCATCCGACGTCATTTTCTCCCTCTTTCCCCCCTCGAGTGCAGAAGCGGAGGAGCGCAGATCCACAGCCTTGGCCGTCTCACACCGGACAGCCCTTCGCCAACATGGTACTGTCATTTTACTGCAGTAAACGGACACAGAGAATAGACTTTATATAGAACTTATAGAGAAATGCGTGCTGTTTAGCTGTGTCATGCTAATGACTCACCGCTCTTGGTGTCTGCTCTATTTATTATTTTATTTATTCCAGTGACGCAATAACAACCTGATAGGGAGGTTTTTCTTAAAAATATATATCTTATTTAAATCGGTGCTGAATTTAATTGGCATCACACCCAGTCCTGTGACGCAGATATATTTTTGGAGAAACGTTTCTATAAATTCGTATATTAATTTAAGTCATTAAATGTGGCGATTCATGGTAAATAAGGCCGCGACTGTTAACCACGCTTAATGGCTCCTTTCGGATTGATTGCGCTGTTATTTTTGTGATATGGCCTTCTACCCACATTAAGCGGCATAACGTTACTTAGCGGCGTTATAAATAACACGTACACGCCCACAGCTCACTGCGGCGCGCTCGTTCGAGTTCCCTTGGCACAGAGCCTGTGAGGGATAGATGATGGGCAAATGATTCTTTATGAGCGACTCGTTTAAATGAATCGATTCGTAAACGTGAGGAACAGAATATTCCAGAACACTGGGTATCAAAGGTAAAGGAACGGGAGGGGGATTTGGTCAGCACAGACCCGAGGATCAGTGCAGCAGAGCCAGAATTTTTTTATTTTTATTTATTTATTTATTACATTTTTTTTTTTAAATACTATAGATAATTAGTACTGTAGAAATGATATATCTATATATAATATAGCCATAGTATTGGCCCTTTTTGAAGATTAATAATACATGATGTAAATTGGAGGGGTCCAGAATACTCTAGAACAGCAGGGGGGAGCCCAGGGGAGATTATTGGAGCATAGCCATCAGAGACATAGGAAGTCATTTTACACTGGGAATACTGGAACTACAAGGAGCACCCACATGATGTGCACTGTCTATATATTATTATCATTTTAGCAGCAGTCCTGTAATTTAGAGGTGCAGCACACCCACTTTCTATGGAATAATTTTTTCCATAATGTTATGTCCAAGATCCATTTTTAGAAGATGAACAGAACCTGACAAGGGGTCCAGGATGAAGCAAAGCTTGATGCTTTCACCACCATGCTTCACCATGGACATGGTGTTCTTTGGGCAATAAGCTGTCTTGTTTTTGTACCAAATATCCTTTTAGAATTATGCCTACAATGTTCAATATAGGTGCTCAATATTGTAGCCTGTAGAGTTTATCAGATCACAAGAGCCAGCCCTAGTGCCCATCATTTCCTAGCTGCCTCATGCATTGTGTGTTTGGTGTGGAGTAACAGAAATGAAGTGTGTTGCTTTAGGAGACAGAGTTCTCAGATAAAGAAGTAATTGGCACAAGTGGTGAGTGTTTGGCCAAGAAAGATATGACAAAATGCCCGACTGCCAAAATATTGCACTATGTAGTGAATAGACAGTGGTTTAAATAAATTGTGCTGGATTCTGACCCTTCAGGTCATCTGTTGCGTACAGTTACAGTGCGTTAATTGGCACTATATGTTAGGATTTTGCTAACAAGACCCAACATGTATTGCAACCTTCAAAAGTCTGGAGTTTGTGCCAGAAGAGTGTACAAAAAGGGAGATATTTCAGAGAAGTAGCACTTTCATCACAAGGGTCCCTGGTGTGAAAATGTGTGTGTGTGTGTGTGTGTGCGCGTGCAAGGTGCCTTGTGATGAACTGGTGTTCCATTTTGGGTGTGATAAACTAGTTACTATAGATAAAATGACTAAAAATATTTCTGAATTAAATGTCTGTAAAATGTAGGGACAAATACAGGCAGGATAAAAACACACGTCGCATGAATATGGTTGGAGGCTGTTACAATGTCTGAGGATATACTAACTGATGTTTACACACACACACACACACGTGTTAATGAATGTAAATTTTGCTTAGATATTACATTTAAGGTAATGCAAACTTAAGCATGTTCTCCAACTTTCATGTGGAAGGCAATTATCTTGCAATATTAAAAAAAAAACATGCTCTCTTTCTCTCAGGTGAACTTCACAGTAGACCAGATCCGTGAGATCATGGACAAAAAGTCCAACATTAGGAACATGTCCGTGATTGCCCATGTGGACCATGGCAAATCCACCCTCACTGACTCTCTAGTGTGCAAGGCAGGCATCATTGCCTCTGCACGAGCTGGTGAGACCAGGTTCACGGACACGAGGAAGGATGAACAGGAGAGGTGCATCACCATCAAGTCAACGTAGGTGTAATGCATATAGCTGGGTTTTGAGGACTCTGAAAACTCATAACACCAGGAGTGAAGAAGACAAAAGGCTTATTGTACAACAAATTAAAAAATGTACTGTGTTCAGGGTGAGGGTTCTTCAGAGTCTCAGCCTGTGCAGGTGGTAACAGCAGTGGTCTAAACACAGGAGACAGATTAGTGGAGGTTTTCAGAACGCATCAGATTCTCTCACTAACTATGGTACTCGATCGTCAGTATCTTGGTGAGTGAATCCAGAAAACAGTAGTGAAGTCACACTGGAGCTGAGGACAGGTGAGTGGGTTCTGAGGAGATCCAAGATGGTGGACAGGTGAGACAGGTGTGGAGGATCTCAAGATGGTGGACAGGAGAGACAGGTGTGGAGGATCCCAAGATGGTGGACAGGAGAGTATTATATTCTGATGGCAAAGGGTATAAACAGAGAGGCAGGCAGAAACAGGCAGGCAGATAGCCATACAGACAGAATTCAGGTCCGATAATTCAAGCAGGGGTCAGAACCAGGTTATCAGTCAGAACAAGCTCTCAGGTTTAAATCAGGATCCAAGCCTTAGTCCAAAAACAGTTCCGGGATCTTTCAGGTACTCGTGACTGGCAGAGATCAGGCAGAAGACAGGCCAGAAAACGTAGTAGGGGCCAGAAGCACACAGGAGTTCAGGTTCAGTTGGCTCAAAGGTGTTGACTCTCTGGCACAAAGCACGATCTGACAGACTAACAAGTCTAGAGTAGCTGCTTATATGGGAGAGAGGACACACAGGTGAATGCCATCAGGCAGTTGAGGCAGCAGAGCGAGTAGACAGGTGAGGGAGGGGGAGAGAGAGTGCAGGTGAAGTCCAGGAACTGGAGTGCTGGATCTGGGTGAGGCAGCGGAGCTGGAGACTATGACAGTAGGTGTTCATAGTGGCTTCAAAATATACATCATCCAGTCAGTTTAACACATCTCAATTGTATCTATTGACACTATATTAAAAAGGGCACTCACACTGTGTACAAAATATCTACTATTTTTGCTTCTTCAGGAACTAATGAAGTATTGGCAACTGACAAATTGTTCACTAACAGCATACACGCAATATTTAACATCCAAGTCATGAAACAAAAGTAGCGCAAGCCTATACATTTTAAGTCATTGTGTATTATCTTCAATGCAGAGCTATCTCTCTGTACTACGAGCTCAGCGACAATGACTTGGCCTTCATCAAGCAGTGCAAGGACGGATCTGGTTTTCTCATAAACCTGATCGACTCTCCAGGTCATGTGGACTTCTCGTCTGAAGTGACGGCAGCTCTGAGAGTTACTGATGGGGCTCTCGTAGTAGTAGACTGTGTTTCAGGTATGATGGTACTGGACTTCAGCAGGTCAAATTGAAAAGGTCATTCGCAGATCTGACACAAAATCCCCTGAAAATGTACCTACATCATCTGGCACACTGAATGTGTTTTTGTACTAGACGAATGATTAACTGCAAGTGGAAATTGCTGGAATGTCAGTATAATTTAAGAATATAATAATAATAAAAAACAGTCTCTTAAATGAAAATCTAAAAAACTCTCCAAAATTGTGAAAAGATATTGTGCTTGGTAGCGTTCATTTAAAATAATTTGAATGGCGAAGCAACAAAATGTTTAAAGCCATTACATATTGTCCTTTTGGGATGATATTTCTTCAGATTTGAACTGCAATTATATGTATTCCTCAGGGGTGTGTGTGCAGACCGAGACTGTATTAAGGCAAGCTATTGCCGAACGCATCAAACCAGTGTTGATGATGAACAAGATGGACCGTGCCTTGCTGGAGCTGCAGCTGGATCCGGATGAGCTTTTCCAGACTTTCCAGCGCATTGTAGAGAACGTCAATGTCATCATCTCCACTTACGGCGAAGGAGAACATGGACCAATGGGCAACATTATGGTAAAAAGCCAGTTTAATCCGGATTTAGCCGTTCCATATCTCATCAGCTGTCATCAGTCCTTATTTGGCTTCTGGTGTCTTTTTCATGTCTTGTGTTTGCATTTATTACTCTTTGTAAAGAATCCTTGAGTTTTGAATCACTATATGTTTATATCTATGAATGACTCTTATTTATTCAAGCTAATTTATGCATATGCTTTTTAACATATTATATTTTTCAACTGATTCCAGGTGGATCCTGTTGTTGGTACAGTTGGATTTGGTTCAGGCCTCCATGGCTGGGCTTTTACCCTGAAGCAGTTTGCTGAGATGTATGTAGCCAAGTTTGCTGCTAAAGGCGAAAAGAAAAAAGGAGACGTCTCAGCTGAAGAGCGCTGCAAAAAGGTGGAGGAAATGATGAAGAAGCTCTGGGGAGACAAGTAAGTGGAGCAAAAGTTTCTATTCTGTTCTTTTTCAAAATTAGTATAGTCGAAAGGATGAAATTATCCAAAAAGAACTCAATGACTTGAGATGCAATGTTAGAAGTAATGTTCTGTAGCAAATGTAGAAAGGATTATTATGCAGTGTGAGGATTTGAAATGCATTAAATGTATTGGTTTTTTTTTTATTCCTCAGGTATTTTGATCCTTCCTGTGGAAAATTCAGCAAAACAGCAGCCAATGCAGATGGGAAAAAACTCCCACGCACTTTCTGCCAACTTGTGCTGGATCCAATTTTTAAGGTGCACATTAAACAGAACAATCACAAAATTACACCGTAAAGTAGCTTCAGGAGCTTTAACCTGATCAGTTTAACAAGATGATTAAAAAAAGAACATTAATGATAATAAAATACTGACTACCCTCTTAAAGTCATCCGGCACTGGACACTGTGTTGCTTTTGGCAAACTCAGTCTAGAAATTTGCTTACAGCCTTACAATAAGGAAGCACATTCCTGGCACTTGCCTTACTGCATGACAATAGATGTTTCAGGTTTATTTCTTAGACAAACTGATGTAAAAAAAAAAATTATAATAATAATAAGAAAATATAAAAGAAGATCGTAATTTATAGACAGAACAAAAAAAGAACCCATGGCTCTGTCTTGAAGACTAGGAAGAAACAGTGTTCACTTTCAAATCTAATACAAGTGTTTTCAATATTGTTGGAAAAGGTGTTTGATGCCATTATGAACTTCAAGAAGGAGGAGACCCAGAAATTGATTGAAAAACTGAACATAAAGCTTGATGCTGAAGATAAGGAGAAAGAAGGAAAACCACTCCTTAAGGTGAGGTCATTTATGATCACTTCTATAATGATTTAAATATTTTGCACTTGTATAGGTATGTTTTCAGTGTGTTTATCTGCCATGTACAGGCTGTGATGCGCCGCTGGTTGCCAGCAGGCGATGCTTTGCTCCAGATGATTACCATCCATCTACCTTCACCGGTCACGGCTCAGAGATATCGCTGTGAGCTGCTGTATGAAGGCCCAGGAGATGATGAAGCAGCCATGGGTAAGTAGGAATTTACTATGATGACAAATATAAAGATATAAACTCACACTGATAATTCAAAACCAAAATTGGATCAACTAATAACTGTTTTTTGTCTGCCATGAACTTCTTAGGTGTCAAGAACTGTGATCCTAAAGCTCCACTGATGATGTATGTCTCCAAAATGGTACCAACTACTGACAAGGGCAGATTCTATGCTTTTGGTCGTGTTTTCTCTGGTGTTGTTGCCACAGGCCAGAAGGTGCGCATCATGGGCCCAAACTATACCCCAGGAAAGAAGGAGGACTTGTACTTGAAACCCATTCAGAGGTTTGTTTACGGGTTATATATCAAATTATCCACCCAAAAAAAACCTTTGGCTCCCAAGTGGTGCAATAGAAAAGTCTGTGATCTGTGGTCTGTAGTATAGGGTCTAAAATTGGCCATGCTCTCTGGGTGGGAGAAATTGCAAGCTTTCTTTCCTTTCTCAGTCACAAAGCAATCATAGGCGTGTTGTATTTGGAAGAGGGCAGATAGCATTTACCTCTGAAGCTGTTACGCTGGCCTGTGATGTAGCATGAGCAGCAGTTAAAAAAAAAAGTTTCAAAAACACTCCCCAGTTAACAACTGTGTGATGTGGAGTTCTGGCTGGTGCGAGGGAATTAGCAGATACCTAGGAGAATGAGAAGATAAGAAAAGAACTCAAAAAACAGACTATGACCAATGATCTTTTTTGACTGCAGAACCATCCTGATGATGGGCCGATATGTTGAGCCCATTGAAGACGTGCCATGCGGGAATATCGTTGGTCTGGTTGGAGTTGATCAGTTTTTGGTGAAGACTGGTACCATTACCACCTATGAGCATGCTCACAACATGCGAGTGATGAAGTTCAGCGTTAGTCCTGTAGTGAGAGTGGCTGTGGAGGCCAAGAATCCAGCCGACCTTCCAAAGCTGGTAGAAGGTCTTAAACGTCTGGCCAAGTCTGACCCTATGGTTCAGGTAGGTTTTGAGAGGTTGTAAAGTTGACTTCTAGTGAGACTGAGATCATAATTAGCTCTGGTGATTAGGTGGGGCGGATTGCAGTTTTTTCCCCTGTTGGTCACAGTGGAATAGACCTTTTTTAAACCACATTTAATTGTCCCATTAGCAGAGTTTAAAAAACATGTTAATCTCCAAGCTCCTAGAGAGGTAGATGTTGTATAATAGGTGAAAAATAGCCGTTAAAAACTAGCTAAATTTTTGAAACAGAATCAGAGGCAATACTATAACTTACATTTCTTTATGTCCTCCAGTGTATCATTGAAGAGTCTGGTGAGCACATTGTGGCTGGTGCAGGAGAGTTACATCTGGAAATCTGCCTAAAAGATCTTGAGGAAGATCATGCCTGTATCCCCCTGAAGGTAATGTGACAAAAATGCAAATAATTTACGAATAAACAGACATACAGTCTCACCTGAGCTAATGTTGTGCATTACTTACTACTATTATCCTAGGGATGTATTATATCATGGCTTTATTTTTATACTACCTCCATACTAGCACCAACATATTTTTATATCGGATAACGTTAATTGACTTATGGGTGTCAACAATTCCTTCCAGAAATCAGATCCAGTGGTGTCATATCGTGAAACAGTAAGCGACGATTCTGACCAAGTATGCTTGTCCAAATCTCCTAACAAGCACAACCGTCTGTACATGAAGGCTCGTCCCTTCCCAGATGGCTTGGCTGAGGACGTTGATAAGGGAGACGTAACAGCTAGGCAAGAACTTAAACAGAGAGCTCGCTACCTGGCTGAAAAGTACGAGTGGGAGGTCACAGAGGCTCGTAAGATATGGTGCTTTGGACCAGACGGTAGCGGACCCAACATTCTTGTGGACATAACAAAGGGGGTACAATATCTGAATGAGATCAAGGATAGTGTGGTGGCTGGCTTCCAGTGGGCAACTAAGGAGGTGAGTAAAACCCAGAAACAGAAACATCTACAGATGATATGGAGATTGATTCAAAGCACAAAAATGGTGGCAGTGCAATTTGTATAGTATACTGTAGAGTCAGATAATACTTCATATATCAGTACAATATTTGGACAGTGTGCAATTCCTCCTATTTCTTTAGGGGGCACTTTGTGAGGAGAACATGAGGGCAGTGCGATTTGACATCCATGATGTCACCCTACATGCTGATGCGATACACAGAGGAGGTGGCCAGATCATCCCTACAGCCCGTAGAGTCCTGTACGCCTCAGTGCTGACCGCACAACCACGACTAATGGAGCCCATTTACCTGGTGGAGATTCAGGTAAATTTAACATTTTGTGTGATAATATTCAATAATGACTGATACCAAGAACTCTTTACTAATAATTTTAGCACTCACTAATTGTTGAATTTAATACCAACATTTATTCTTTAAATGGTTCTTTTTTTATGGTGTTAAGGGGATGGTTGCCAGGTCTTTTAAAAGCAGTCTTGTGGAAAAGTATTCAAAATTTCCCTAATTTACTCTTATTGAGGTCCTAAACTAGCCTTAAATTATTATAAGGTACAGTATATTGCTATACAAATATCACTGGGGATGAGTAGTCACAAATAATGCATAGAGTAATTCACAGATTGAATTAATTGCATACAGAAAGACCACATACCAACCTCCTTTTGCCGTAGGACTTGCTTAAATTATCAATTAAAATTTGTCACACAAACTCATTTCAATCAAAACTGCAAGTGCTTTACAATATAAATGAATATAAATTTATGTTAGAAATATGTTAGAAACAATGTTTTAGCATTCAAATCCTAAATAAAGAGAGCAAAATGCAGCACATTTTTTCTGTCACTCTTTAAAGAATGACTATTTCACTTAGCAGTAAATTACAGTAATCATAACACATACACCTTAAAGAGTGCACCCACTTCAGTGAAATAATTACTTGAGCAGTTCAACACTCAAACATTTGCTCACCCATGCTCCCTGTAGTGTCCAGAGCAAGTTGTCGGTGGTATTTACGGTGTCCTGAACAGGAAAAGAGGCCATGTCTTTGAGGAGTCTCAAGTGGCAGGAACACCTATATTTGTTGTGAAGGCTTATCTTCCTGTAAATGAATCATTTGGTAAGTTTATCTTCAAAATACTATACCTACTATTAAGATGTGCTACAACATATTAAATGAAATATCCGGTAGATTTTTTAAAATGGGTTTATACAGTGCAAATTCATCTCTTAAGAATCTTTTATTCTAAAATATCATGGTTGATTCATCTGCAGGTTTCACAGCAGACTTGAGGTCCAATACAGGTGGCCAGGCCTTCCCTCAGTGCGTGTTTGACCATTGGCAAATACTTCCAGGAGACCCATATGATGCTAACAGCAGGCCCGCGCAGGTCATAGCAGAGACCCGCAAGCGCAAAGGCCTGAAGGAGGGCATCCCAGCTTTAGACAACTTCCTGGACAAACTGTAATTTCTCTCAGACAAGAAATTAATGAGCATTTAGTGATTTGTTAGCCCCCATTCTTTCAGTGTTGCATATCTGCAAGCCTATATGGAAGTATATAGAAATATACATTTACATTAAAATAAATAAGACTTCCACACTGTCGATGTTCACAGCAAATAAAAACTGAGCACCTTAATGCTGTGTAAAGTGTCTGTGTAAAAAATAAATCAATCACACAGCCTTCTAAGTATTCAGATAGACATCATAGACATCATTTACTGCCTTTCACTGCATATGTTTAAATGGCACAATTTGGGTCAAAAATAAGCATTTTGGAGTACAATCATTTTAAATCCATACATAATATCATAAATAACTATATGGAATTGCACCCATCTGTTCTCTTCATTCCCACCATCCAAGTCGCACAAGACTTTAGTACTAGTATCAGTTACTGTAATTTCTAATACAATAACCATATAAGCAGTCATTTAAATACTTACAAATCTTGTAAAAAAAAAACAAAAAGGGAACTAGGTATAAAAAAAGTTACATAAAAGGGGGATAATTACAAAAAAGTCTGTTGATAGCAGAATTAAACCATCAAATGCTTTTATGGCTTACAGGGTAAAATTTTGTCAGTTTTGGCAGTTAATATACTTCAGAACGAGATTAATTCAGATATTCTAAAACCAACAGGTATTCAATGCTTTCCAAACATTGTGCTATTTTATATTCTACTTAATCTGGTGACAGAAATACATCCCTCTTTTATTGTGGATTAACTGTTTTCAACCCACTAAAATTGCCACTGTCAGACACGAAATCTTAGATAGTGAAGATTATGTTTTAAAAACCACAATGTTTACACAGATGGACCGGGTTTGTACTCAGGATCTTCTTGGCATCTGAATGGGGAGAATCTTAAACATGTACAAGTTGTCAAATAACTTGCTACAGTTGTGCTTAATGTAGTTTGCATGACGTTTTACAGTTTGGTGATCCACTGGTGACATTTGTACAACATTTTCACAAATCTCCATACTTTAAGTGAGGAAAGATTCTCACTATCTAAAGGCAGTGAAATGTTACTGTTGATATTTTGGGAGACATTCACATCTACAGCACATACAAGCATATCTCAGTGTGCTTCAGTTCTTTTTTTAAAGCTACACCTGAGCGAACTAATCATTTAAATGAAACATGTCAAAGAGCTTTCAGAAAATAGAAGAATCATGAAAAATCTGCCCCTTTCTTAGTGTTCAGATTGGCACGCTATTGCTTGTTTGACTAAAAGTTGAGCATTTAGGTCAAGCTACAATGCAGTGCCATAAAAAAGTGATCATGTGCTTTATTACATATTTGAAGGCAGACATAATTTACTCTGTTAGAAGACGTGATCTGTCAACACTGTTGTTCTCTATGAAAGCAATAGCATGTAGCCATTAATTAAAGAGAATTATACGTTAAATCTAAGTGAATTAAAAATGGCAGGACGATACCATGACTAGCTAGTACATTGGAGCTGGTGGCACAAATTGCTGCCTTTATTGAGACGTGGGCTGTTTAGCCCTTTATATGCTGGGGTACACCTCCGAACAAGTCCAAAATGTCTTAATCAAATCAATAGAACAACATTAGAGAACAATTTGCAATTTGGCGGCAAGAATCGGAAAGTATAACCAAACCAGGAAACCTGTTTCGCAGTGTACCCCCTCTGGGCATTGAACCTGTTTTGACTATTTTCTACTTTCGGGTCTAAGCACTGATGTGAAACCAGCTTCTGCAGCACTGTTTTTAAAAAAAAAGCAAACGGTAATGATACAAAACAGTACAGAAGTTTCACAAGGAAGAACAAAACAAGTACACACAAACAAAAAAAAAAAAAAAATACAAAATGTCATTGCATCATGGCTTGATTATGTCTCCACCAACCTGAATGGCCCAAAATAAATGAATCTAAAATTGCAGCTACAAACTGCAGCATGAAATTGTGACCCATACATTATGTAATAAAACAGCTTCATTTAAACGGATACTGATTTGTATGTTATGCCACTCAATACAAAACATTATGTACACTCCTGATTTTTTTTTCAAATATAAAGGTCATTGTTGAGGTTTTGCGGTGATTATTCAAAAACATGTGGTTTAAATAGTAAAAAGAGGAAAAAGTTCACATACAAATACACACAGGCCCATAAACTAGTCCTAAAGTGTCTAAAGTTCCAGTCCCTCAGTTTTTGTTTGTTCAGTTCTCCCAGGCAAAAAAGGCAATGGGTATCAGTCTCTGTAAAATTAATTCCTCAGAAATGGAAAGACACATTGTTGGGTTTCTGAAAACCATAAGATGCAACCAACTTAGTTATCCATGTGCATATCGGCTACCATATTAGTAAATAATATTTAACTGCAATTAAAGTCAGATACGCAAGTTTTTTTAAGAAGCACGGTCCGTGGCAGTTTGTTTGATGATTGGGGAGACTTGAAACCATGACTCAATCTAGTGAGATGATATCTGAAAGAGTTGAGGATCCTCCGGTGATGACTCCTGTTTCGTGGCTGGAGCTTCCTCGATGTGAAGTTGAGTCGTATTGGACAGATGAGGACATGAGACTGGAGCTGCTGGTGCCACTCTGAATGCTGCTGGACAGATTCTCCAGGAACACAGGGGTCCGGTAATGCTAAAAAAAGAATAGCAAGCAAGTTAGAACTAATGTTTCTGTCTAATAATCAGATCGTTATTCCTAAAAAGGGGAAAAAAATACATTATTTAAAAAGTTCACATTTTAACTGTAATCGTTGTCAAAGACAAAAACATGATATTGACTCAATTAATATAGACCTTCTTGGGATAATAGTTTCAAAAAAAAAAAAAAAAAAAAAAAAACAATTTGGTATCTAAACTATTTAACCAATTAATTAGAAACAGATTTTTAGTGGATTTGAAAAACGTACCTGAGAATCTGCTTGAAGTAGCGAAAATAAGTCGAGACCTGTAACAGACAGTCGTAGTGAGCCAACGGTTTCTAATACAAATGCTGCTACACTTATGCTTTTGGCTGCTCCCTGTTCGGGGTCGCCACAGCGTACCGACTGGTCCGCACAACAACTTGGCACAGTTTTTACGCCGGAAATGCTGCTACACTTATATATGTCTATATGTCAGAAATATGTCTGACTGGATCACAGAGACAGTAGTATACCTTGCATATCGGTGGGAATTGTAGACAGTGTTGAATGGTGGAATGGAACTGCATAGTCTGCAAGGGAGGAAGTTAAGTAAGAAGCGTCCAGCGGCTGGACATTTGGCACTCGGACTGTTGATGGCTGATAAGTCAAAACCCTGAGAAAAGAAGAAAAAGAAATGATGGACATCCTCTTTATGCTTATTATGATTACGATGCAAAATCATATTCAGTTACATCATACATACTATGTTTAAAGAGCAACAACCATATGTGTTACCAGCCAAAGGACTCACTGGTGATTATGTTGGGTTGAGACACCATTTTTGTTTGATGTATAATTGGTCATGCTCATTCCCTGAATTGATCATATTTTAAATACAAAGCTTTATGCCCTCAACAAAAATGAACATCAGCAAAACATCTGGCTATTCTGTATAACACAGCCTGTATTTTCTCTTTATCTTTTGAATTCATTTTATTAACTCACTCTGCATGCATTTAAAAGGAAGCCATTTGAACTCGGCACTCCTGGAATTACTATTATAACTAGGGATGCTTTAATAAATGCATATTTTGTTCTTAGACACTCTATTTTGTTGATCTTATAAACTATTTGCCCATATGAAATGGTGATGCATGTTTATAACAATCAATATATTTAACCACCTTATAGAAAGAAAGCACGGAAATTAAACTCCAGGTTTAATTCACTGCATTCAAAAATAACTGCTCATGACTACATGAATGTCCTCTATTTGTTGTGTTGATATAATTCCTGCTGAATTACACAATATAATGATTCAGTATTTGTTAGCTTTTTTTTTTTTTTTTTTTTTTTTTTTACATACAGCTCATTTAAGAATGCAATGAAACAATGCAGCAAAAAAAAGAAAACATTTTATGATATTTACGAAGGATGAAAGTTACCACTAACCCTTTGCTGCTATGCACCTCCTCGGTTTTTGACATGTAGACACATCGCTTTTTCAGGGGAGGGTCTGGCTCTGCTTCTTCATCTGACGAGCTTTCGAGGGTCAGGTCGATCACATCAGCTTTTTTCGTACTGCTGGGTTCTGAGTGAGGAACAACCGCGCTCGAACGCACAGGGGCAGTGCCTGAAAAACAAAATATAGACAATTTAATGAAAAAGATTAGACGGGAGAACACAGCAACAAAATCAACCCATTTAACAATACTGTATGCTCTTTATTCACGTATTAATTTTCACTATTTGACCAATCTGCTCACTCGGTTTCTTGCCTTTCCCTTTTTTTTTTTTTTTTTTAATTTTCTCTTCACCTACTTGATCTTTCTTTTCTTTCTCCTCTCAGCATAAATCTACAAAAGCCAATCATAACACAAAAAACAAAAGTAAATGATTGCCAATTTCATGATTATCAACTCTACAAAAATACTGCTTGACTCCTTGATGCACATCATGTATGAACAGATTCAATAAGAAATATAATTTCATGTTATCTCTGCCAGCCAAGATTAACACACAAGATTAACTAGAACATACATTTTGATGCATGACTGCTTTCACTACTAAAGACCACTACCGATCAGCCATAACATTAAGAGGTGAAGTGAATAACACTGATTATCTCCTCATCATGGCACCTGTTAGTGGGTGGGATATATTAAGCAGCAAGTGAGCATTTTGTCCTCAAAGTTGATGTGTTAGAAGCAGGAAAAATGGGCAAGCGTAAGGATTTGAGCGAGTTTGAAAAGGGCCAAAATTGTGAGGGCTAGACCACTGGATCAGAGCATCTCCAACACTGCAGCTCTTGTGGTGTGTTACCGGTCTGCAGTGGTCATTATCTATCAAAAGTATCCTTTAAGTCCTGTAAGTTGCAATTTAGAAAGGATGTGCTGCTAACATCTTAGCCAGATACCACAGAACACCTTCAGGGATCGAGTGGAGTCCATGCCTCGACGGGTCGGGGCCGTTTTGGCAGCCAAAAAAAAAAAAAAAAAAAAAAAAAAAAAGGAGACCAACACAATATTAGGCAGGTGGTCATAATGTTATGCCTGATCGGTGTATTTAAACTGCTATTTCTTCACAATACAAAAATTAAAAACAAAAGATTTCTGAAGAACTGGTGTACTGGTACAAAATCTGCAAAAACAGATGAACTAGATGCTCATTTCTGAAGGAACCTACACTCAATTTTGGGTAAGCATGGAGATGACACTTTCAACGTCTCCTTCTTTGGTCTCATTGGGCACCAGGTTCCGTCTTCTTGGAACTTGATTTCATCCACATCTGTGCAGTCATTTAATATTTCCATAAAGAGCCTAATAGAAAAAAAAATACATGGGTTGAATAGTAAAATTAAACAAGCTGAAACAATCTCAAGCGAGCTGTAAACACTGTATGGTCAGGCTAGGTACACAGGACAGGTACTTACCCATCGATGATCAGACTCTCATATGCAGCTTTCTTGTCACACACAGGGCAGATCCAGGTGGGCTTCTTCTCATTCATTTGCAGGTATAGTGCAGCGTCGAAACACTGGAGATGTGAGCAAGTCACCGCTCGACAGGGCACCGTGAGCCGCATTTTTCCAAGCTGAGTAATCACAACATATTTGTTTAAAAAAAACGATCTGGGTAAAGTAGCAAGACACTATTAAACATACTTTAAATAAAACATTTTCAGGACTTACTGGGCACATAAGTGAGACACGCAAGCTGGTTGTGGCTATTTCACTGTCCGGGTCTGCAGTGAGCTTTTCTTTTACTGACACAGAAAGAAAATATTTGTCATCATAGATAATTCAATTATTATTTTTTCCCCTTTTATATTTATTTAAATAACATTCACATATCAACACAACATGCATGCAAACATTGTGCATTAACATTGTGTACATATAAACAGAAAAGAGAGAAAATAAGATCAGTAAATCACAAACAAGACCTGACGTCAGCATCAGTTTGTCCACTTACAGTTATACTTGGTTTTGAAGATAATTTATGAAAGGATGCCACATGGAAGTGAACTTGGACCCAGAAACCCTTAAATTTAGTCTATTTTTTCCAAACTCAGGAATTGAAACATCTCTGGCCCACTGCTTAAAAAAAGGGGGAAATGACTGTTTCCAATTCATTAAAATGCGATGCAGTCCAATTCAGTTTTTGACAAAAGTGTTTTCACACAATACCAAAAACAGCAGTTAAAAGATTTACACAAACATCTTTACAGAATATTTTAGAATAAGATGAAAAAATGTGTGACCAAAAACAGGCAGACTAAGACAGAGCCAACACTTATGGGCTAATGTAGCAGGGGACTGTGTACGTCTTACACATGTGGGGTCAACAGAAGGATACATCTTTGCCAGCTTGGCCTTTGAAAGATAAGGTCTATGCACCACTTTAAATTGAATAAGGCTGTGTCTAGCACAAATAGAAGATCCATGAATTCTATAAATAGCCTCATTCCATTCCTCATCTGTCAGGCTGATATTAAGGTCCAGTTGCCAGGAATCTCTTTGTGCAGTTACAGAAGTAGATAATAATGAAACAGGTTTTGTATACAAGCCAGAGATGGTTCCTATTTGTTCTGGGTCATCAGGAAAAAGTTGATCAACAGGATTTTATTCAGGAAGGGTATGAAAGGAGGAAAAATTCTTGCGTGTGAAATTGCGTATAAATTCAATTCTTTTAAATCAATAATCACACAGCCGCAAATTAATGTTTAAACATGGCAATGACAGGAATCCAAACTAGCTTTGTAATGGTTGGCATTTTTTACAACAAATAGAAAAAGCGGCTCTCACTGAGTGCTCTCGAGTGGTCAGGGTTTCTGATTCCCTTCATTCGTAACCTCTGTAGTAACAGGGGTGATGTCAGCTGCCGTACCAAATACACAGACATGGAGTATGTCTGGAAAATAATGAGAGGCATGTTAGAAAAATGGTAAGAATGTCATCGACGTGATGAGAACGGTGCTAAAGGTGACTGGGGAAACTTACCTTTCCGATTTCAGGTGCCCAAGTGACTGATATCTGATTGGGGACGGCAGATGATAATCTGACAAGAGAGGTGATGTTCAAGGGTCTCCCTGGTCTCTTCTGCTCTACACCATTCTTAGGAGGTGGCGCATAACCCTGGTACAAAAATAAGCACCTTATTAATACACTTAGACAAAATGTGCAACACCATGTCATCCTCATTAAACATTACAGTACAAAACCATTTGCATATTAAAATATTATATGGTCAAATAATATATTTAAAATCTCAACCATGTAATTACTCACCGGCAGAGGAAAGAGCTTCCCGTTGACTTTGATGCAAAGACTATTGGGATAGTTGTCCTCTTGAGGGCAGCTCGTCTCTGAAAGGCAGAACCTGACAACACACACAAAGAGTTACTCCACTGTTATCTTGTAAATGTATTTAGAAATAGTAACAATGAGTAATATTACACCTGACATCTTACCGGAGTTGTATTTGAACCATGTAATCTCTTCTGCCACCAGGAAGAAAATCCCTTTTAACAATGAATAAAAGAGAATGAGAAACACGTGTTCTGTAACAAATCATGACAAAAGATTTATCAAACTAGGTCCTTACCGTGAAATGCAAACTTCTCGTACTTGCTGTGGGGTCAAGGCAAAAATAAAGTATTTTTCTTGATGAAATCTCTGAACAGTGCTGGCCCCTGCATATAAAATATCAGAAAAAAAAAATTTGGTGAAATCTAATTCATCCTGCATGGCATAAACATGTCATGTTTTAAAATTACTCCAACAAGAGTTAAGTTGTTTTTTTTTTTTTTACCATTGAAAGTAGAACTTAAAGTTTTACAGTGAACTATGTCCTTTATATAATTAGAAAATGTAATGGATGAATAATCAAATCCAAATAAATAAACTCAACAATTCTCAACAAATAGGAAGTCCAGGCATCTAGGAGCTGAAAAGCATTTGCAAATAAGCTATGCAAAATCTGCCCCAGTTCTTGAAAAAAACCCAAAACAACAACAAAAACCAAGCCAACCACGACAACTACCTAAACTTGACGGTTTGATCAAAACATCCAACACGTCATAAAACGGAAGGGACTTCATCTGGACGTCCGGGTGGACGGGAGGCATGAGTGGTGTCGGCTGCTGCATGTTCATCCTGGGTTTTGAGTCATGAAACACGGCCGATTTAACAGGCACCACGTGTTGAGCTGAATCTGACAAACTAACACCGAGAGAAAGGTCCGGACTCACAACTGTAGATCTTTCTTCAGACCGTAGGTACGAATCTATGCTTGACTTTAGAGCTGTCAATTCGGCAAGACCATCTAATGTCCTCGGGTATCTCCGGCGATACAGGTCCTTGATTTTGAGCTGCACGGCAGGGCTACAGTCACTCTTGAGCAAATGCAAAGTCCTCAGCAGGAGTTCATGCTTGCGACCACTCTTGTTCCTTCCAGCAAAACCTAGCAATACCTGGAGCTCTGAGACGCGGAAACTTGATATCATATTCTGGGAAACAAAACACAAAGAGCATGCAAATCAATGTGACAAAGCCAGATGGTAAAAAGAGGGGAAATGTCAGTTCCTGTATCATGTCTGTGCACACTCAAAGTCAGTACTAAAAGGAAAATAGACACTGGACATTCAATAAAGATTAACAGCAACGTGAATTTGGACCAGTACGGATTAACCTATAGTTTAGAGCTATTAAAATAAACCAGTTGATCTAATTTTGATGAATTGTGTTGCACTTAAAACATGTCTTCACAAATCTTAACCACTGATAAAAACAGTAACCGAGATTCATTTTAACGCTGTGTCTAAACAAGTACAAAACAATGATTCTTTCCGACAGAAAAATAGAAATTTAAAAGACATACTTTAATTAAATCCAGGTTCAAGCTTAACCTGTCTTTCTACAACAGAGATTGCTCGTGTAAAACTATCAACCAACCCCTTCAGTCTAGATCAACTATAATTCATTTGCCTAAACTTTTTTTTTCTTAAAAAAGCCTTTCAATATGTATAATATCTCTATGACCAGTGGAATAACAACTGAAAAAAAAACCCAGTAAACACTACACATTGGTATTATTCTAACTGAAAGCATATTAACTACATAATCCACATAAATATATTAGGTTACATTAAATAAATACTGAGAGGTCTGAAACAATGGCAAGGAAGATTTTTTTTTTTAGATAACTTTGTCAATGAAATATTCCAACATTGATCTCGTCTAAGCATTAAAAAGTTAATCATACATTGATATTAGACATAAAACTGCCTTTAAGCAGTACAACATACGGGTTATAAGCGGTCAAGCTAACTTAATAACAATCATAAAATAAAACAACAATAACACCACCATTGCTAGCTAGACACTGCACAAATTAGCTAGCTACAGCCACCGTTTGCATGCATTACGGTCTCGTATTTACTTCTAAACTACCATGCATTAAAAATACAAGTTAACTCACTATATAAAAATTGCAAAAGATACTTACACATATCTTTAAACAAACAGTGTTAGTTAGCTATCGAGCTAACTGACAATGCTAACAGACAATAACAAAAGATTAACCTCAACATTCACGTACACCCAAGTTGTAAAGCTTTTCCATAATGTTAAAACTCAGTTTAACACGAACTGACATTATTTCCCACATCATGAGAATTGAGCACTAAATATCCCAAACGCAGACTGATAAAAACATGTAGCTGAAGCCCAAGCACCTTGATAGCTAACGAAGCAGCTGGAAGCTAGCAGGCTAGGTGGCTAGTGCTAGCAGTTTAGAACAGGTCCGGGATTCAGAGTGTCGACTCTCTGGCCTACGACTGGAAAAAACATATTGACGCTCTTATGACTGCAAAACGATAAAAACCGACTGTTTGTGTTTTTTTAATAAATAAAACGATAACATCTAAAGCCTAGCAAATCAAACTTTTTTTAGACTCCGTCAAATGCAAAGCAGCGGCCAGCTATCATAACACTTTCGCCTACCCGTAACTCCTCAATATCCGCCATTTTCTGGCTGCGCTCATCCTGGCCAAGCGAGATGTTGACCCATGTGACCTGGTCAAGGCTGAGCTCTTTAATGACCAGGTACGAGTCACAAACTGCTCAAGTGCACTAAAGTAATAATTTCTACACCTTGCACCCTACCCCACCTCCATTCCACCTTTAAAGGAAAAGTCTATCCTGAAACACATTAATTATAATTAGATTGAAGTATTTCTGACGTGGTTAGTGATTTTCTTGCTAATTTGGTGCTTGGTGCTGTATTCATTCATTATTACTGTGTTCATAAATGGAATATATTATTTAGTCAAATGTATGTGGACACCTGACCATCACACTTTCCCCAAACTGTTACCACAAAGTTGGATGTTCACCATTGTCTAGATTTCCCAAGTCAAGTTCATTCATTCGTTGTCTACCGCTTATCCGATCTAGATAATCAGGCGTCATTGGGCATCAAGGCAGGATACACCATGGACGGAGTGCCAACCCATCGCAGGGTACACACACACACTCTCATTCAATCATACACTACAGACAATTTAGAGATGTCAATCAACCTACAATGCATGTCTTTGGACTGGGGAGGAAACCAAAGTACCCAGAGAAAACCCCCAAGGCACAGGGAGAACATGCAAACTCCACACACATGATGGAGACAGGAATCAAACCCCCAACTCTGGAGGTGTGAGGCAAACGTGCTAACCACTAAGCCACCATGCCTCAAGTCAAGTTACGAAGCTTTTATTTTTTAGTACATAGTGAAATGAGACAATGTTTATCCAGGACCTTGGTGCTACATAAAACAGCATAACAGTGTTGACAGTGCAGAAACAAGCACAGGACACATAGCGCCGAAAAAATGTGCAAACACAAAAAAGTGCAAACTAGAGGAACTGTAAACTTTTTTATAACATATATGTTTTGTAAACATATACATAAAGCAGCAATAGGTGACAATTTGAAGCATGCAAAAATAGCAGTAGCAGCAGTTGAATAAGTGTGTAAATACAAAATGTAAACATTTATAGTGTGAGTGGAGTCATAGATGTATGCGTTGAATCACACACAGTTGACCCAGGTCAGTTCACACAGTTGAGTGTGTGTGTATGTGTGTGTGAGAGATAGAGAGAGAGAGAGAGAGAGAGTTGATACATTCCCTTGACTTAGAAACTAAGATTCCAAAATTCTGTTCCAGCATTACAAGGCCCCTGTGCATAAAGCGAGGTCCTAAACTCATGAATCAGTGGTATCTCAAGTGGGTAAGGCTCTGGGTTGTTGCTCAGAAGATCGGGGTTGAAGCCCCAGCACCACCAAGTTGCCACTGCTGGACAATTGAGCAACTGCTCCAGGGGCGCTGTATCATAGCTGCCCCTGTGCTCTGACCGCAACTTCCTTAGCTGGGATATGCGAAGAAAAGAATTCTAGTGTAGTGTATGTGTGGCGATAATAAAGGCTTCTTTTTCTTCTAAAAACTCAAATTGCCTCCACAAATCCTCACAGCCACACTCCAAAATCTATTGGAAAGCCTTCGCAGAAGTGTGGAGGCCGATCTGGGAGCAAAGGTGGACTAAACCTGATTTTCTTTTTAAATATCGTGTTGATACCATAAATTAAAATACTATTTATATGAAATTACTAATAGAACTAAATGAATGGAAAAAAATTCTCACATTTCCACATGTGATGTCTGTCAGGGGTCTTTGCAAACACTTCATTTGTCCAGCAGAGGGAAGTGTAAGAGTTTGTATGAGACAAGCTTCTCTACTTCTGCTTTGACGTTTAAATGAGCTTTCCTTAAAAGAGATGTCTAGTCAGTACAATCAAACTATTTACATGTTTAAAAAAAACCCTATGCTTTCCACCACTAGTCAATTTAAAACAATTCAGAGGTCTACAAGATTAAGTAAATTAATATTTATATATGGGACCTTGCCTAAACCAACTGATTCTCATATAAATCAAGAAATATAAACAAAAAATAAATATTGCAATATGTTTAATAATGCCTACTAAAGAACTGGGCTTCTGTTTTTGCACACTTTCCTGCATGTTTAGCAATCCAAAGCTCTCCCTTGGTTTATATCCTCTGTCTATTTATCGGCACTGGGTCCAGCATTGTTTTTGTAATGGTCAAAGGGCAAAATCCCTCATCCATCTTTGTACAATGAACTTGAGAGGTTTGCTGCTGGTGTTAGAAA
This sequence comes from Hemibagrus guttatus, assembly GCA_033459395.1. Taxonomy (NCBI): domain Eukaryota; kingdom Metazoa; phylum Chordata; class Actinopteri; order Siluriformes; family Bagridae; genus Hemibagrus; species Hemibagrus guttatus. The sequence goes on along the minus strand of JAUCMX010000021.1, from coordinate 13,422,079 downwards.
CAAGATCCCGACCTACCACACAGGTTACTACAAAGCTCAACTTGTACTTAAATGAGGTGTAAAAATATTTTTCAGACAGTATTTGCAAGAATTAAAGAAGAATTCCTTCCATTAAAAAAAAACAACAAAAAAACAGATTACTATTACAATAGATTATTTGTGAAAATTATACCTAAAATACAAAAAAGTAGATTTTAATAATCAAACAACGATAAAATGTCTGGATCCAATCTTAAATTGATGAGTTATATGAAATTAAATCTCAAGGTTTATGAAATTAAATCTCAAGGTTTTCTCCATTTCTTATATTGGGATGTTCAGGATGTTACACAGTTTTGTGACATTAGTCCTTTACAATACACGGGCGCATTGTAATGCATAAATCCTAAAAGACAAATAGATACGAATTGCATTTTCTAATGGTGGAAAAGATGATTAACAGGCTAGTTTATTCTTTGGAAAAAGAGCATTTTATTATACCACAAGAACCAGTGTTTGTTTTAAGTACAAAAGCAAAGGATTTTTAAATCTCTTTGTAAATTTGCTGCACTTCCTTGCTACACAAATAATTTAATGAGGACTATCTGTTCAACATGATTACTACTTACAAACCTATTACCCAGGTCTCAGCTCGGTTATTCAATCAAATCTGCTCTAAATTGTATTCTTGAATGTGTTCACTGCTGTATTTGTCATTCGTCATCATGTTACTGATGATGGTAATGTAATATCTATAATTATTAGTTACCAATGTTAATACAAGCTAACAAGCAATAGAATATTGCACACAAAAAATACACATCATTTCTCTTGAATGAAATTAAGAACTGATAGCATTTTATTCATTCATTGTCTACCGCTTATCCGATCTATTCTCGGGTCACAGGGAGCCTGTGCCTATCTCAGGTGTCATTGGGCATCAAGGCAGGATACACCCTGGACGGAGTGCCAACCCATCGCAGGGTACACACACTCTCTCTCATTCACTCACACAATACAGACAATTTAGAGATGCCAATCAACCTACAATGCATGTCTTTGGACTGGGGAGGAAACCGGAGTACCCAGAGGAAACCCCCGAGGCATGGGGAGAACATACAAACTCCACACACGGCGGAGGCGGGACTCGAACCCCCAACCCTGGAGGTGTGAGGCAAATGTGCTAACCACTAAGCCACCGTGTCCCCCAATAGCATTTTATATCACTTAAAAAGAATGAATTCCATTCAGACAATCTTTGAAAAAGTATTCAGACATTCCCAAGTTTTGGTTGCAAAAAGTCCTGCCCATGTTGAATAAAACAGCTCATACTCTATTTGAATTCCACCTGAGGCAGAAATATTACATTCTGAAAGTAAAAGACATTTGTTTACTGAAATTTTGTTCAAAAAAACAGAAAAGAATGGTTTCATTTCTGAAGAGTTTCAGGTTCTGTATGAACTCATGGAACTCAATTGTCTCCTAATGCAAGCAACAATTTCAAGGCTCAAAAGCCATATAGTGATTTGTGGCATTTCTTTATTGAGAAACCCACAGATGTAAAAGATTGTGAATCCTTTTAAGGTTCAAAAGCATTAAGGCTAGTGTTGAAGCCTGGGACAGAAAACAAATCCCAGATCACTGTGCAATGAAAACTATATTTTGTGCATAATGGTGCTTGGAAACATTACCATGCAGGGTGTGTGTGCTTTCTCATAAATATCTGTAAGCTTTCTGAAGATATAAAGTGTCAGTGTATTATATTGCATTAATGTAGATTATTTATTTATAGGTGCAGTTTTTAAATTCATACTTTCATTTCAGATTTTTGCCATGAGGACAAACCCTCAGTCTTAGAGAGAAATTTGTTACTGCAAAACTCATTCATTCATTGTCTACCGCTTATCCGATCTATTCTCGGGTCACGGGGAGCCTGTGCCTCTCAGGCATCATCGGGCATCAAGGCAGGATACACCCTGGACGGAGTGCCAACCCATCGCAGGGCACACACACACTCTCATTCACTCATGCAATCACACACTACGGACAATTTAGAGATGCCAATCAACCTGCAATGCATGTCTTTGGACTGGGGAGGAAACCGGAGTACCTGGAGGAAACCTCCGAGGCACGGGGAGAACATGCAAACTCCACACACACATGGCGGAGGCGGGAATACTGCAAAACTATATTTCCTAATTAGACATCAGCAATTTAAGACAAATACAAATGGTCATTGGACATGCTAACAAATGTTACATTCTGTAGACAGTTTTTAATGAAATTTTATAAATGAAATCCTTTATTACTAAATGGAATATGAAAGAATGCTCACCAGGAGTGTAAATACAGTCATGTGATCATTCAACACATCACCTGCCCCACAAACTGAAACTAGCACAGCATATTACACAATTATTTAATTTCACTGACAATCTGTTTCAATACAAAATTGGTTTATATTGTAATATATATACGTTTCATAGAGCCATTTTATGGAACTGATGATAAAGTTATAGATATAGATATAGATAAGCTATATCATTTTTACAGCATATTATTGTGCAGGTTTAATACTTGAATTCTTCCGTGGAAAGTCTATATTTAAATACATTTGAATATCTTGTTCAAACACCAGTTTGGTCTGTGTGCGGTCAAACTGTAGGGCCATTTACTTTATTACAATTATAACACATGTACCCTCCTAACACACAGCATTCACTGTAGTCATATTTAAATTACTTACATTAAACACACAACAGTTTGGTACTGCGTATCTGCTTTCAGTGAAGTATAATACTTGTTTATAAATTGATTTTTAAATCATAAATGATGAAATCTCTATGCACTCAGATTTTTAGACCTAACAGTGAAATGCCTGGAAGTGTAAAAACTGACCTGTTCTCCTTTTTCAAGTTTTGGTACAATGATTGATAAGGGCACCCAGTATAGCCGTTTAAGCCCACAGCCTGGCCAAAGTGCCAGTGGCATCTAATTACACAACTTCCCCTACATGAAATATCTCCTAAAGAAACAGACACACCTGAGGAATTGCCTGTATTAACCTTGACTTCTGTTATTGGCAGCACTTTGACAGAAACAAGACCCCAATTATTGTCAGAATCAAAACTGCTGCTGCTAAGCTCAGGAATGAGCTTGTGGAAACCCGTGGCCTTAAAGTGGCTTGTTAGGCCGCTTAGTGCTAACTCTGCCGGGACTCTGCTTGTCAACTACCTGTCTCTACTTGGGTTGTTATTCGAACATAAAATCGAACGTAAAGTCGAATACGGTGGTTGTTGCATCAGACATTTTTCTTCAGTATCAACAACAGCAAAGTGTTAGTGGTGATTTTGCAGTGTGTTTGCTTCACATAGTTCTCTTACTGCTAGTGTTAAACCACTGAGAGTTTGAATTTGAAGTGCATTATCACAGTCCTTAATTAAATTAATAACACATTGAGTTGACTTTGATTGACTACAGAGTTTTTCTGATAAACTTTCATTTGTTCAGCATCTTTCTTAATAGGCATTTTAGGAAACAGAATTAAAACCCAATATAGAAATACAACAGAAATAATAACACATAATAAATTTTAAGATATATATTACTCAAAATTGATTGTCAAGTGGCACATTTTGGATCATTCAGAATGTACACATACTATAATAAATTAAATAGGTTTATGGTATGAATTCAAGACTCAAAATAGCACTATTGGTCATTTGCCACAAGTGCACTGCGATCCTTTTTCATTTTAGTGTACCTGGCTAGATAATACAACACATGTAGTTGAAATACACGATATTGCCAAAAGTTTTGGGACACCCCTCCAATTCATTGAATTCAGGTGTTGTTTTTTTAGGGGTTGGGCTCGGCCCCTTAGTTCCAGTGAAAGGAAATCTTAATGCTTCAGCATACCAAGACATTTTAGACAATTTCACGCTCCCAACTTTGTGGGAACAGTTTGGGGATGACCCCTTCCTGTTCCAACATGACTGCACACCAGTGCACAAAGCAAGGTCCATAAAGTCCAGAAGGTCCTGGACTTCTGGACTTCTGGTAATTCCCAGAATATCAAAGTATACAAAAGGGGGTAGAGCGTTTTTGTATTTAGCTCCAAAACTTTGGAACAGTCTTCCTGACAGTGTTCGGGGCTCAGACACATTCTCCCAGTTCAAACGTAGACTAAACACATATCTCTTTAGCCAGACATACATTTAATACATCTGATAACCTTGTACTTTAAATGCACATTATCATCTAGTAAGCCTGCTAATATTATGAACAGCAGCTACGCTAATTCCTTTCCATTTATTTCCCTTCTTCTACCCATCCCGAGACATATAGAGATTGTGCTAGCTCCAGTGGCATACAGAGATGGACAAACTCCTGCCGGTTTCTGCTTTGTGACGACTGGGGTATTCAAAGCAAAGCTGCCAACCCTATGTGGACGACAACAACCTCCTAAATAATTTACACATAACTTTCTACACATGCTGTATCTGCATCACACAGCTGACTATACATAAATGCAGAAAGGACACTGTTCATATCACACTCTCTGGTGTCACACAGATGAGGATGGGTTCCCTTTTGAGTCTGGTTCCTCTCAAGGTTTCTTCCTAATGCCATCTAAGGGAGTTTTTCCTTGCCACAGCCGCCTTAGTCACCTCAGACTTGCTCAATGAGGATAATTTTGTCTAACACCTAGAACTGTCTGTTTGTATGTTTGTTGTTTCTTATGTTCTGTAAAGCTGCTTTGAGACAATGCTTTTTGTTAAAAGTGCTATACAAATACAAATAAAATATACAAATAAAACTGAATTAAATTGAATTAAAGACATGGATGAGTGAGTTTGGTGTGGTGGAACTTGACTGGCCTGCACCTTAACCCAACAGAATACCTTTGGGATGAATTAGAGCGGAGACTGTGAGGCAGGAGCGGAGACTGTGAGCCAACATCAGTGCCGGACCTCACAAATGTGCTTATAGAGGAATGGTCAAAAATTCCCATAAACACACTCCTAAACCTTGTGGAAAGCCTTCTCAGAAGAGTTGAAGCTGTTATAGCTGCAAAGGGCGGACCAACTCCATATTACCTTCATGTGCATGTAAAAGGCAGACGTCCCAAAACTTTTGTCAATATAGTGTAAGTCAAGATTCAAATATCATACATGAAACCTCTGCAAATGTTAAACAAGGTGCTGTATTATACAGCAAAGCAGTATTTTACATAGTGTGTGCAATGAGTACAATAAAGTGCAGTATAATGTGCAAAATGGAGCTGTATAACACAACAGTGTACATGTATTGCTGTATAAATGTTCATTGTATATGTTTATGCATTGCTTTCTATGTTATGAGGAATGACAATAAAGTTGAATAAAACATGAATAACTCACATGCCTATATTTTGCCTTTAACAACATTTGCAAAGGGATGATAAAATAACAGTGCATTCTGTATACTCCATTCAGAAGCTATGGGAGAAACAAACCACTTGACCAGATAAATGATAGGTTAATGTTTTTAAAAGGCTCATGTGTGTAATAGCTGTAATAACAGATCTTGTTTTCCTATTCAAATATTTACTTCTACCTTTTCTATTTACTTCTGAGATTTTGAGATGTTTGACAGAATAACAGAGATTGAGAAAGAACAGCATAGTTCATATCAAAGTAAAAATGCTGTGTCTGTTAATATTAACATTTCAGTTTTTTATCTACTCTAATGTTAGAACTATACTAAAAATATTAGAGACAAAATGTCAGCAATAGTTTTTTTTATTTGTTATTTGAACTAGCTACTGTAAAGGTCATTAGTAATAAAACATGCAACCTTACATGTCTCACTATGCAGGTAGTCGACGCATCATCAAGGTTTTTTTTTTATTTTATTTCCTATCTTTGCATGTTTTGCTGTACCTTGATTAGTTAAAAGCGGACTATAGGCTGCTGATCAAACCACCATTATGTGGTGGAACCACAGCTCTTTGTCATGTGGAAAAGCAGTGACCATGAACAAGGGCTTCTATTTGTAAGGTAAAACAGACACATAAGCAAAGCTTAACATGGGGGCAGCTGTGTTTGTATGGATGTCAGCATGTTTGTAGCAATGCATTCATCACCTAGCCTCGTACCTATGGTCTGGCTTTGTGTGCTTTGGTGAATTTGCATTTTAAATGTTTCATGTCATCCACACAATGGCAAATACTGACCTAGTCGAGGTTTCAGATGCCTGGTCTGGAAAAGTACACTGACCTCCAAAAGGACATTGTGGAGTGTTTGATGATTTGATCAGGGCTTCAAATTGATAGATATTTGTCATCTTATAGTCAGTGCTTTATTTTTAGTTATAATGACAAGTACTTTCCGATATGTCGCATGTAAAAGGCAGGCCGAAGCAATCACGCAACATTATATTTTGTCCAATAAACAGACAGCCACATCACTGTAAGCTTTTAAGCAGAACATATGTTAAAAGACTTAACTATTAACATTCCATACTGACAGAAGCCCTTATGGTGAGTTAAGTTCAATTTATGAGTGGTCGATGAAGAGACAAGAGAGAATTTATAGTGAATCTGCAAAGATCAATGGCTTTTGATTATATATTCAGTTACTATGGTATTTGTCACCATAGCAATCAAAGATGATCACTGTGATGGAGCAAAGAAAAAAATTGAAGAAGTGGACTTATCTTAAAGTGTATATATATATATATATATATATATTGAGCAATATAGTGAAACTATAGGAAAGGCATGTATTTAAAAGAGGGAGTTGTGTAATATTGGGCCTGCTGGTAGGTTTAAATGAAACTTAATAATACATGATAAGCACAAAAAATAAGGGAACGTTAGATATTTGACAATTGCAGGTTCACAAAAATTGGTCTGGTGCACTGTACAAATCAAAAGATTTTATCTTTCTTCTTGAACTGTAAGCAGTAAAGGGTAAAAACACCAGAAGCCACAAATTGTTCATTTCTGATAATAATGAAATTTTTCAATTTTTTAAATTTCATGTTTCCCTGAACAAAAATCAGCAATTACAACTGTTACAACTCTGACCCGTCATACAGAAGGTCTTCGAGATCAGACAGTGTCCATACATGATGTAATGAATACACTAATTTTAGAAGTCGGGTCACAAACTGTGACCTAGACAGCCGTCAAAAGAAATAATTCCCTCACTTCAAATTAATAACAGGAACACACAGCACTTGTTCCTTCTTCACTCAGACATCTTTCATCAGTCAGTGTCACTACATTTATACACATCAAACTATTCAACACTTGGTAAATGTTTATAGGACTGAGAGATTAATAACTGAGTGAGCTTTTGAGAAGTAGGTACTCGTTACTTGTAATAGACTTCTCTTGGGTTTCACCTCAAATTCAAAATTTGCATATGAACGTCACAATGACGTTGCTTAACACAAAATCGGCTAAAAGCAGTGCTAGATGTGGATGTTATGAGCTCTTAATAGCTCTAAATGTGTAGATAGCAAATTATTAACCCTAGGAAAAAAGGAACTCTTTTACAAATAAAAGTATAGTTAATGTAGGTAGTTACTTAGTTTTTCAAATAAAAGCTGACCCTCCTAAAATGGCACCACAAGGTTAAAACGGTCATATATTCCTGTCCTTGTCAGGGCATTTGTCCCACACATGTTTACATAATTTTAAATATACTTTCCTTTACAAATGACAAAAATGCTACATTTATGAGCACAGACCAGAAACACGCACGACATGGTCTTTTACATCTTTTGAAAAGAAAAAAAAACTTTTATTTTTTAACTAATATGTCACAAAAGATACACACGTACAAATACCACATAGACATATAAATGTACAAATAATGTAGAGAAGCACCTTGAATTGAATGGAATTTAATCGCAGGTAAGAAGTGTTCAATGGTTTTCAACTTGTAAGTCGAGAGCCTCAATATAGTGGTCAATAGTAGTACTGCATGGAGGCTTTTCTATATACTTTCAATTTTAATAAACGGTTTAAAAAGTACATTGTCCAAAATTAAACACCATAATTAAAAATATGAAAGGATTTTTCAGTTCATAAAGAAATAAAAAATCTTCTCAATGCCTGAAAAATGCAGCTTATTGATTTTTGTTGTTGCTATTGTTGGATGGGGCATGTACTCCATGGGCAAGGTTACACAGCAAGCAACAGATATATGCCTATATAATAACAGATATATTATTGATTTTAAAAATTTACTTTAAAAACTTTCTATCATCTTAAAAAATTTAAGCACTTAGTGCATTCTTGTACATCAATTTAACAACCAACTGCCTCATTTCAGCTTAAGCTTAATAATATATATTTTTTACAAGCCAAAATACCCTTATATCTTTGCCCTTTAAATGGTAAATGTAGTAAAGTAAAGAATTTAGTGTATGGCGCATGATGAATTGTGCTCTCAGGTTGCCTTTGAAGTGCTGCTTCCTTTTGCCATCACAATAAATCTCATTGGTGACTTCATCTGACCGTACGCCCAAGGCAGGGCCAATGGCACGTAAAAGCGACTTGATCCAGGCAGTTTACTTCTAACCTTTTCTCAGGAAAGCTTTTTTCATTGCAAATTAGACATATGAACAAACGTTTAGAATATAAGAGAAATGTGTGTGGTCCACAGACTAATTTGTTTAGTTTCATCAGGTGACTTTGACACATTTTCTCTCCGTGTACTTTACAGACACAGATCATGCATGAAGACTATTTAAATTCATTCACATTCCTGACAAGAAATATTTACATTTCTGAAAATTTGGCAGACACCCTTTTTCAGAGGAACTTACGTTTTATCCGTTTTTTTTTTTTTGTTTTTTTACAAACGAGCAATTGAAAGTTAAGGGCCTTGCTCAAGGTTCCATCAGTGGCAGCTTGGTGGACCCGGGATTCAAACTCACAACCTTCACAACTCCAATCAGTAGTCCAACACCTCATACACTAAACTAATGTAATGGATCAGGCAATGGATATTTTCAGAGAATGTTCTTTTGGAAAAAAAGGTTATATGCTGTTACATCTTGTGCCATCAACTAGCTTTGTCTAATGAGGATTGATGAGTATTAGTATTTTTTAGAAGATTCAGCATTTGAAATGACACTTTATTTTTTTTTTTTGCAACAACTGTATGGAAGTATAATAGTGCCAAAATTCCTGAAAGCAAAATAACATATTGAATGACATGAACTGAATAAAAACTTGTCACAAAAAAGAAGTTTGAATTTTTCTGCTTTGCAATTTGATCTGAATGAAAAAAATCCTTACAGCATTTACAAAAAAATACAATCTTCATTATTTTTTAACCTCACAAATTCAGGTTGAAAAAATTCAAGTATTAAAATTCAGGTTGAAAAAATTCAGGTATTAAAATTCATGTAGAAAAAATTCAGGTCTTAACATCCGGGCTATTACAGGAAGAGCAATGGACACTGCCTGTGTGCAGTGCACTTCAAAGTGTGCTCCTGCTCCCTGTGCAGTTTACTTCGCGGAGAACCACTTGCTGATTGGAAAGTGGCTCGTGTAATTTATTTTTATTTATTTATTTTTTTCGGGGCTTTTAAAGATATTTTATTACTGGTTTAAACAAGGATAAATCAATATAGAAGTGCAGATAAGCTCCACACACTTACGGTAATCTTTTTTTCTATTTATTTATTTATACACATATTTGTACAAGCATATACAACTCACAACAAGCACAAAAAAACACATTTTTGTAAATGCTGTAAGGATTTTTTTCATTCAGATCAAATTGCAAAGCAGAAAAATTCAAACTTCTTTTTTTATTCAGTTCATGTGCTTCAATATGTTATTTTGCTTTCAGGAATTTTGGCACTATTATACTTCCATACACAACTGCACTGGAATTCTAGTGAGTGAATTTCTCTGCATAGTATATGGATGATAAAGACTTAGATAATGGCATAGATTAATAAATAAAACCAATAATGAAATATGACACATGTTGACTAAAGCAATACCATTTCTCGATGATAGATGAACTGTCATAATGAAAAAATGTCATGACACTACACTCTTTAAAAATAGGTTCTTACTTTATTCTGAATGCTTTCTGATACAGAAATCAACCAAATAGCCTGATGATGGTTTTACGGTAAATATAGAGCAGAAAACAGAGTCTGCAATAAAATCCTGAGATTGGTTCTGTAATATTCTTGCTCTAACACAAAGCAACATAAATTCCAAATCACTCATGAGGAATTGGATTAATCTGATACTTATACAGTATATCACCATGTATTACCTCTCATAATCATTATTTCCTAGCACTTAATCACTCTAGCATTTTCTAGAGCTTAATCACAGAAGGTCCAGGTAAACAAAACAATGTTGACTGCTATATGTTGCATCCACAATGAACCGAGAGGCCAATTAATTGCTATGGCTGGCTTATTGCAGCACAGATATATGCTGAAGTTGCTAATTGGTATTGACAAAACATGATCCAGTCTTTTCAGATCAGCTGAGCTAATCACCCCTGACAGCTATGTGGTGATTTTGGTGTAGAATTTTACTCCTAGGGTGAAAGTTCATCGTCTAATCAATAGGATTAAGAAAACAGGAAGAGGACACAAAAGCATGTTTGAATAAATACAGACATAAGTTTATACAGTGCATACAATAAAAAAAATAGAAGAATTCAAGGAATATACACATAAAGGACGTACATGAAATAATACAGTAAACGTAAAATGCAATAAAATTGTATTATTCTAGTGCACTAGCGCTAGAATTTTGATATTTTATCTAACAAATCCACAGTTTTACTCGTAAGTGTGCATTAGGATTAGCAGCTCTAAAATGACCTCAGGCATGAGTAATCTGACCCTGTTGTCACATGACCACTTTAAGGCACTGGAGGTCTATTTGGGATGCATGATGGATGTAGTGAGCTACAACCTGAGGTCACTTAGCTATCAGATCATATACACAAAGCTATAAATGAACACTGATGGTCTCACTTGCATCTTGTGTTTGAGTAGTTGATATCTCATTGATTGTTTAATGGTGCTTTATGATCAAAATGCAATCAGAAAAACGAAGAATGAAGGTTGCAGTCTTATATATTCTATATAGGGTAATTTGGTGAAAGGTGCTGATGTTGTAAAAATAGGTAGAGTTACAACTAATACATTATCAAGTGGTTAGTGGTTAGTCAATCAAATCACCTTGTCTCATTATTTTAAGAACTAAGGGCCAGATGTACATAGGTCAGGAGGCACAGCTGAATTTCTGGTGATGTAGTGACATTGATGAATGTGTTCCTGATGTATGTGACTAGGGTTTCCAGTTCTGTGACAAAAGCAGCCTGACTGACAAGCAGTATTAAAAGATGTAGCTTGCCTGGATTGTTGTTTCACTCATGATCTAAAAGTTTCTTTTATTACACATTTTCTCTTCAAAATGAGCAAAAAAAAAAAAAAAAATCACATGACAACAAAAACGACTGCTGGTCTAAGCATAAAACAATGTAGTTTTTGTTAAATAAATAAATAAATAAATAAATAAATAAATAAACAAAGAAAAGAAAGAAAGAAAGAAACAAACAAATAAATAAATAAATAAAGTAATATTTATATTCTATTTCTATATATGTAACTCTTACTACAATCAACATCAGCGATCATAAAATGTGTGACAAGCTATAACATGCCTATGTGTGGTATTTTTAGGTGATTCATCACAAATATTCATTATATACAGTATTACACTATTAGTATCATATTGCTATTTTCATTTTGATTAAAAAATTGCAGAGCTTCAGTTATTTAAATAAAGCAGAGTACACGCAACAAGTTTAAACTAGAAACTTAAAAAAGTAAACTTGGGCAGCATTAGGTAATGCTACCCTAGCTTTCATTTTTTACTATGTTACAGTGAGACTTGTGAAGCACAGTCACTGTTCTCATTATACTTTTGCCCTCCTTTTCCCCTTCAGTTTGCTTGTCTGCCAATGTGGATGCCAATATGAATTGCATATCCAATAACTAGTTCCCCATCACACAACAGACACAAGCCTTGGAAGGTGAAGGTCATCAGATGCTTTCTTTAAGGCACATGCTGCATCACAGGGCAGTGTAACACACTCAGAGTCTGTCCTCTGTTTCATACATGAGCTGTCAGACACCCACAATTAGCTAATGTCTCTGTGATTGGCAAGTGAGTGAGTAAACCATCAATCCACCAAGAGGGTATGACTTATTGTTCATTTGAACATGTTCTCATTGTGCAATTTATCATTGAAAACCTGTATAGTCATACTCTATTCAGATTCACTTAAGCATTATAAATATAGAAACGTTCTTACACAATCTTCCGGTTTTTATGAACAGTGATGCAACAATGTCAGTATCTTTTGTCAGGCTTGACTTCCTTTTGCCATTGTTGTAAGTATGTATTCATGTTTTGCACTTTAAAATACAGTACAATGTGACATTATTGTAAAGAAATATTATATTATAAATATGATTTACAGCAACTTTGTTTCCAGGCAGTTGCTGTATATTATAACATTTATTTTTAGACTGTATTTAATGTGCATTATTAGATGCTGAAACACACACACACACACATACACATGCATAAGATATAACTCATAAAATATATACAGGACTGTTTATATACCATAAATGTTTTCTCATAGCCAGCCAGAACAGAGATTGATATCACTGCCATCTTTGTGAACTAATGCTTTAGTGCATTAGTTAGGAGTAAACTCTCTTCCAGAAGATAATGTGCTAATTGTAAACTCTACAAACACAGAACCAAAGCAAGAAAAATCTCCAACTCTGCTTGTCCTCAACATGGATTGATGGCCTCCTTACTTTATAGTAGCTATATTGATTGTGACGGTGCTCGTCAGTGGTGCATAAAATTAACACTGTGTTATAGGGCATGGATTTCTGTCAGGGTCTGACAAGATAACCCATTATCGGGCCGACGCTGCTAATTTGTTTTTGTTTATTCCGAAACGTAATGTAACACTGCTTGAGTCCTTCTCTTCCACCCATCTCCCCCCATGATAACTCTATTACCTGCAAAACTCAGGCAAGATCATTGACAGCCACTAATCTTGGCCCGGCTCCTAATTACATCAGGTTCTCAACCCTTAATTAACCAATCTTTACTCCATTTTAGCTGCTTAATGCTGCACACATGCCTGGCATCATTAGTTTAATTACCAGTGTTTGCAGAGTAGGATTTTGACCTTTGTCCTGACAAGTCATCTCTTTCCCTCCTTTGCTTTTCCCTTTTCAGTAGTAATTGCTGATTTTCCTGCCTTAATGCTCAACACATGTGCTTATGTTTTCACCATTTGCCATTTCCACAAGAAATTTTGAATGTGAAGAGATCAAATATAGGATTTTATTGTTGATTACGCTTAATAAACACATGATGCAAAGTTAAGAAAAGTCATGTTCATCATTTCCACTATTAGACTTTTAAAACATCACAGCTTTAAAACATCACAACCCCCCAGTTCTGCCAAAACAGTTGTCTGTGTTTAGCAACATTAGCTAAGGCTACATAGCTCAGTTTCGTGATTGTTTTTAGCACGGTGCTGTGTTTAGCTGCTTTGTTACGCTCTCCAACATAGAAGCTAGGTTTTCTATCAAAAGAATATTATGAAATGTGACTAATAAACATCCTAACAAACAATCTAGGTTAGTTTATTGGGTAAAACAGTAGAGTCTGATAGTAATATATCCTTTTTTGGGTAACCCACTAGCCAGGTTTGGTAGCATGCTAACTAACAGCTAAATAGGCAGCTAAACATTTGCTAGGCAGCTAAAAATTGCAAGTAGTTATCTTAGCTAATCTTTATTCGTGTTTTTTTTTTTTTTTAACAATTTAAATAACCACAACCCTAATGAGGTAAAGTTGAAGATGAATGAATTAATAAATGAATGAAAACAATGCAAATAGCTGTATTGTGTCTTTAAAGCTGTTTGTATTTCAGTGTAAAAGACTAAAAACATTTAGATTTTTTTTTTTTTTTTTTTTTTTTTTTTTTTTTTTTTACAATTTTAAAGCTTAAAAAAAATTAATTGCTATTACAGACAATGGTTTAGTATGAAGAAGAACAAGGGATTGATTTTCATTATAAGGTGTCATATCTCATAGTGGTGTGATATGAATTAAAATACTAACAGTATATCACAGTGCTTTTAAATGCTTGATTCTCATTGATCAGAAGGTATTTTGTGGAAATCATAGTTTGTATTTTGTCACACTTTTGTTATAATATGGTTTCTATAACAACAACAACAACATACAATGGCACATGCTACAAATAAGAGAATTAAGAACATGAAATTTTCTGTGAGGTTTATTTAGCATTATTGTAAAGAGTCTCCAGTGTCAGTGCTTTATAACAGTGAGAGGTAAAGCTGCACTTCTAAGTTTTCAGCCAAGGGTAAATATTTAGGACTTTCTGCATATTTAGGAGTATTCGTGTTCTTGGAAACACAAGAAGTTACGTTTTTTTCATTCTTATTGACTACAAGAGAGAATATATATATATATATATATATATATATATATATATATATATATATATATATATATATATTCACGACCAGGCATAACATTATGACCGACCGGCCTTCTTCTACCTTCCGTAACCACCCCACAAGAGCTGCAGTTTTGGAGATGCTCTGATCCAGTTGTCTAACCGTCACAATTTGGCCCTTGTCAAACTCGCAAAAATCCTTACGCTTGCCCATTTTTCCTGCTTCTAACACATCAACCTTGAGGACAAAATGTTCACTTGCTGCCGAATATATCCCACCCACTAACAGGTGCCATGATGAGGAGATAATCAGTGTTATTCACTTCACCTCTCAGTGCTCATAATGTTATGCCTGATTGGTGTATATATTAGTATAAGTGATAACAGAAACGATATATTATTAAATATAAAACATTAAATGCTTCTAATGTGTTCAATTTGTTTTTTATAAGTGGAATAAAAAGCACTTCAGAGTGCTAGTAAAAATAATCAGTGGTGTGGAAATACATTACATTTCCTTTAACAGTCACAAAGTGTTTTATTCCTTACGTGATTTAATTGCTATTACAGGCAAAGTCAACTGTAATCAAAGAAATTAGTCCTGAACCAACTGAATAAGTGGAATGAATTACATTCACTTACTATTTTGCTTCAGCTAAATGCTGAATGCCTTAAATCTCATATTCCTGATCAGCATTTATTCCTAACTATATGTTATTTAATGTAATAACTGAATAATTCATACCAAATAGCATCTTTTATGTGTTAAACGTTCACTTACACTTAGTTTTTTTCATATTTGTATTCTTTTATTATGAAGTAATGACTACAACACTCAGTTGTTTGATAAAGTTGAAAGTAGTACTTTATTTCTAATTATGCTACAAGTTAATGGCAAAACAAACAAACAAAATCTTTCACCTGTTTTTTTTTTTGTACTTTTTTTTAACCCCTGAGCACCACAATCCAGCTTTCCCATAATGCACTGGATTATCCAAATAAAATAAAAAGAGGAATAAAAGAAATGTTTTGAAGCAAAAAAAAAAAAAAGAATCTAAAATCTACCATCATAGCATTGTGTACATATTTAACAAAGTAAACATAGTTTTGTAAGCACATGAGTGAACCCTTTTTTTTTTTTTTCTTTTTAACATTCAACAAAATGATTTCATCTTTGTTAACAAGCTTTCTGATGCTCAAACAGTTTCTTTAGAAAAAGCTTTGTTTTTTTTATTTTTATTTTTTACAAGAATCACACTGACTCATGTTCTCGTTTCACAGTCGAACAAATACTCCAGAGTTGCACCCAGATCTCTGCAGTTTAGGGATGAGATGTGAAGTGACAGCTATGTGAAAAGATTGAAACTGTGCCATTGCTGAGGAATAAAAATAAGAGAAACGTCTTTTAGAGCACATCGCATCATGACAGCTGTGCCGACTGTTCAGTGCTCCATTCAGTGTTCCACGTATTTCCATTCGCTTTTTGTTTCTATACAGTGATTTAAAAGATAAGATGTCGAGATATAATCCGATGTTGTGCTAAATTCAGGACACATTTTTACATTCTTACGGTTATTTCTCAACCAAGGCCTGAACCTAATATATAATCATGTTTACTCAAAATATTTTCTGAGCTATTTTCACAGCAAAAATGTGTATGTAAATGAAAGGTGGGAAAAATAATCTGAGAATCAATGTAAAAATTATATTTACTTTTTTAGTTTTTTTTTTTTTTTTGATTTAGTATGCTGTAATTGAAATCTTCAATCAAAGCACTTTCAGCTCTCAAGTCCCAAAAAGTCTTGAAGTCTTTCCATAGACAAAAACAAGCTTTTTTTGTTGGTTGGGTTTTGGTGTGACCAGGATTACTGCAGCCTTTTGCCAGGGTATAAATCCTAGCAAATGCAAAAGCCATCCAAATCTAATGCAAAGTGTGCTGGAATTAAAAAGTTCAAGGCCAATGCTGTTTCATTTCATATGAAAGAAGCCATTGCTGTCCTTGTTGTTTAGGCCTAACCTTGACCATCTTAAGATTTCATCCAACACGACTCAGGTGAATCGTGTCATGTGACCTGCTTTTGGAAACCACACCTTTGGTCATCTTTATAACCAACATAATGTTGTGTATGGAAACAGTGATTCAAGTAAACAATGGAATCGAACAACTATAAGAGCTCTGTCGATACCACTGTGCATACAGACAGCTTAAAAATCTGAAGAACATGGATGTTAACGTTTGTAGATTTTTTCATGAAGCTGTAGCAACGGCATTTGGTGCAGAATAAAACATTTTTGGTACACATTTTTGGTACAACCCGTCACTATTAAATAGCCCAGAATAGACTGTGTACATATGATAAAATCCTTCTGGCATTTCTTTTTCCACATATAAAAAAATGCCTCAGACAAAATGAAACAAGCAATTCAAATTACACTGTGTCAAAGCAGAACTCTTTGTCTATGCATCATATTTGATGTAGAGCCTTAAACGTTACGCTTAAAAACGGGTGATTGTGGTCAGGTTTGTTGGCACAGTCTACAACAAATGAGGTAGATGCGTATTAATATAATTCCCTTCTTTGGTATAATAATAATACAAAGTAATAAACAAAAATCCAGTGATCTGTTGAAACAAAAGCTTTGATTTTCAAGTGGCTTCACAAGAAATAGAAATGAAATAAAATGAGGTATACCTTGTAATTCATAATCTATTACACGTATGTACAGGTACAATTCTGAGGTATCTGGCTGCATTTTAAAATAAATTTTTTTTTTTTTAATTGAACCATGGAGCTGCTGCAACGATTCAGCCCAGGATAAAAAATAACAGTAAAAATGAAAATTATTATAATAATAAATAGAATTTGAAATTATATGCTTTACAAACTTCTGAAAAAGAATAACAAAAAGAAAAGAATATCCTCAAATTCTCCTTAAAGACAAAACAAAAAATGGAGCAAAAGCAAAGTAACAAGAAAAGAAATCAGAAATCAGACTCAGCTCACAATAAATGATATATTCTCATCAACTTGTGTCCATCCGGGGTGAGTTTTTTTTCCCTACTAACCACATATGTATATGTTTTCCTCATATCAGGGAGTTGCATTGAAGTGCTCAGCCATTTTTCATAATTAATTCCTAACTACACAATCCCGACACATATGACATGATGACTAATGTAGCTATGAGAAACCTATATTGACAAGAATAACTATCTTTTAATGATATAAAATTGCATGTAATGAACACTTGTGAACTTTAGTATTAAACTGAGACAGAGGAGGTGTGAAAGTGTTTATCAAATGAGGTAACAGAATATCACCAAATACCACGACGTCTGTTTCAGATATAACTGACTCTTATGATTGTCCCAATATTTTTGGATTACATGGAGTTCAAGGGAATATTTGTGTCCATTCATGTCTAATCTATTTCTTTCTTTTTTTTTAACTCCAAAGAAAAAAGTTAAAGCTAGAATATGACACAGAAAGTACTTTCATCTCCCTGACTATTTGATGCTCCAGGTTAAGCAGAATGTGCTTCGTCTACCACTGATATATATTTGTTTGTACTTTAGTTCGATAATCCTTACCATTTGCATATTTCATTTCTGCACAGGCATCATCGAAACATGATGATACTGAGAGAATATGCATGTGCACAACATCACAATGTTATTCATATGCTCTTTGGTATTTTGGTATTAAAGCTAGTCCGATTCACATGGAAAGATAAAAGAACGATAAAGATGGACAAGGTGTATTTTTATGTTTTAACAGCAGATAAGTTTTCGTTCACACGAAATTCTGTCCATGGAATATCATCTCTCTCGTCCTTTCTGTTATTTTACAGTTTCTTGTCTTCTTGGCACTGTTTTCTGGTGAGTCTTCCAAAGAAGTGAGTCTTTAAAGCCTGCACCGTACGTATGTGTACTGTACTTGTGTCATATATGCTGCCAGGATGACACGGTCACGCTTGATTCTCTTTCTTGTGGAAGTTTAGGAGACTGACTTTGCATGGATCGGAGGAGGACATGAAGAAAAGAAAGAGTGGGAAGTCACCATCAGAGGATACAAAAAACATATAGTCTGGAGAGTTTAGCAGTCTGCCTTGCGTCTTTTGGGGAAAGGGAGCAGGGTTCCATAAAGTTTGGTGGCTTAAGGCGAGGCAGCCGGCCCGTGCGAGGAGGAAGAGGAGGAGGAGGAGGAGGAGGAAGAGGACGGCTTGCTGTGGTTGATGAGACTGGGGCTGCTGCTCTTTCCCTGAGAGCTGGCATGAAGATGAGCTCGCTGGCTAGCTGGCATCACAGAGATGGCTGGCTTACGGCCAAACAGGATCCCTGGAGACAGTGCGATAAAGCGCATCAGTGCATCAAGCAGCTTTACTTACAAAATTACATTTATACATATCAGAAATAAATATAAATAAAATGCTATTCATGTAAGCTTCATGACTTACATATTAATAAATACAAGATTAAAAATTATCCTTATTTTCAGTTCCTATTTTCAGTTAAATTAAAGTATTAGATACAAAGTAATTAAATAAATACAAAATAAATAATGTGAATGTATTTTTTTTTACTTTTAAATATCTGGTACTAATCTAGACTAAATGCAACTGCCATTAAAACAGTTAATAGGAATTTAAGACTACACTAGACTCTAAGCTTTTATTACACAGACTTTCACATATATACATTTAAAAGAAAAGCTGCTGTTTAATCTGAACGGTCATTAAACACCAACAGAAAAAAGGTAATCCCTAAGTCCAGGCTTAACATTTGTCTCTTCTCATATAACTAACTAAATTAAAATCAAACTTCGAATATCATTCATTTTGACTAGCTGCATTTAATTAGGAAAAGTGTGGACATGGTGTACCTTTTTTGTGGTTTAACAAAAAAACAAAACAAAACATTTGAATCTTTGAATTTTTTAACTAAATCTTGTGCTTTTCGAAGTAATCTGAAACCTATGTTGACCTTCTGGCTAATATTTTGACCTCCATTCCATCCACATTTAGTTGGACAGC
Source organism: Hemibagrus guttatus (assembly GCA_033459395.1). Lineage (NCBI taxonomy): Eukaryota > Metazoa > Chordata > Actinopteri > Siluriformes > Bagridae > Hemibagrus > Hemibagrus guttatus. The sequence goes on along the minus strand of JAUCMX010000021.1, from coordinate 13,402,499 downwards.
ATGGCATTGGATTAGAAACAGTAATTGATTCACAAAGAAAGAACATTTAGCTGTGGTCTTTTGCTTCAACTGAAAAAGCCCACTTTAACCCAATGTCCTTTCTAGAAAAAGTTTCCCAGCACTTATAGAGTGCACTCCAATGGGCCATCTCCAGGTAATTACAGTCACTTGTTTGCCAGGCACAAGCACTGTATCCACCTTAAGCAGGGGCTTCTTCCTTTCAGGCACGAAAGACAATAAGCCCCATCGACCTGGCAGCAGCTGGACGCCAATTTCTAGATATTTAACTTTTTTAACTCTATTGGACTTGCCACTTCATTACGATAGATTTTATAGCAAAGACATCAAATTGTGTGGAGGACTAAACGCACGGGGGTGCTGCTATAACTTATTGAATTTCCTGCCCGCAATTACATCAGCAAACGGCCGCTCTATTTACCTGTGTAGACAACTCCATTTATTTCTATTGACATGTTGATGCTGCTAATGCCGTTGGTAGACAGGTTCAATGCAGTCTCTTGTCTGTCATCTGTCAAGAGAGGAGCCGGAGAGAGCAAGGGTGAGAAAAACTCAATATGAGCATTTATAAAAGGAACACAAGAAGCAAGAGGAGCACGCCGCCAACTATTGGCGATAACTCATGAGTGACAGGATAAGGAGCAGTTTATTAAAAGAGTTCAGAAGGAAGGAGGGGGAGGAAAAAAATACTCAAAAGCGTGTCACATCCATTTGAACTTTTCAGTTATCTCAGGAAGAGGTACTACACTGAGGGTCTATATTATAAATCACAGGCCCTTTTGAACGCTGGTCTTACTTCGCCCACTCATTAACAACATTCAAACATCCATTATGTTTCTGATTGCAACCCTGACCGAAGCTAAATTATTTGTTCCGCCTTTTTTTTTTGGACACTGCAGCTACATTAAAGTAGGTTTTAATGTCTATCATTTCTCTCTCGTGTGTCATTACGGGGGACTCCTAAATGTATTTTCAGACATGGTTTGAGCAAATAACATTTAACAATAATCTTTAAATTGCAGAGTGTTTAACTGCATTACATGAAGCTCGCCACTGTGGTATAGAATTACATTCTATTTTCCTCATCATATGGTATATAAAGCGTAGTCTGTCATAATGATACAAAAGGAACAGCCGTGCAGAAATACCGTATTACTCATGAGGGAAAGAAAGATGCCGCAATCTTCTCACAGACTCTGTCATTATGAAATGCATGACTTGAGTGGTAGCTAGACATCATCTTTTTGTCTGTTGTTTAACTGTTAAAGATTTGACCTGATTTTGTGCAACATCAAAAATATATATTTTGAATGAATTGTATTATGTGTTGTAATATTAGCCATTGTGATTATTTCACATCACGATCGTTAATCCTTTAGTCTGTGGAGTCGAACAAGTCATTCATTCACCGCAGAGACTCCGTAAAGGAAAGTCTTAGGAGGATAATATTACAGTAAACCTATATGTGTGTGTTTTCTGTTAGAATCAGCTCCTTTTTTTAAAAACCCTTTAGTTCCCTCCAGCTAATGACTCACTCCATATACAGCACGTGACTTAAAGGGAGATTATATTTAAACCTTAACTTCTATTTAAACCTTTTACTCATTCACTGACTGGTGCAGTAACATTTATAGGCCTATATCTAAAAATATACATAAACAGATAAACATTTTCCTGTTTTTATGTTTTTTTTTTCCCTCATAAATGAATCATAGCTGATATTTATATAACGGTATTTTAGCCACGTCAGCATATTTCTAAGCGGTTGAAAGACCAGAAACTTAGGCGACTATGATTTTTAACATATTATTATGAGAGCATCTACTCTCTAATTATGGTCATGAGTCAGGTTACAATATTTATTTTTGTTTCATAATGATGACATGAATTGTATTAATTCGTACCACAGCTGCTTTACACTAGCAGTAAAGATTAAAAGTAAAGGAGTATCTTTATCTCCCACATGTCTTCTCTTCACTCTCCATTATTTCAGTATTTTTGTAGATCGCTACACTGGGTGATGGAAGTCAGTATTTGGAGTCAATCATTACATGAAGGCTGTTAACACTGCACATTATGCGCCTTTGAAGCATCAGATGCAGCACATATGCATTCATTTAAAAAAATGTTTCAATCCACAGGAGCTTTGTGGGATGCTTTTAAAACCTGAATGAACTCGCCGTGTTTAGTTTGTTTTGCTCTCCATATTTACTTGCTCCAAGTCCATAAGATCTTTAATCATCATCATCATCATCATCATCATCGTAATTATAATAATAATGATGCTTTGGACATTATGGATTATCAGAATAAACAGAATGTTTATTTACAGTTCCACTGTCAGATTTTTAAGTGTTGCAGACACTGTATTGCAACACAACAAGTATTGCAAACTGACAACATCTAATGTTTTTCATGCTCACACGTGTCACTGACACGGTTGAAATACACACACTATCTGCATGTTAAATGTCTTGATAATTGTGCTGTCGAGCTGGTTTCGAAGAATAAAACTTTCAGTGTGATCTCTTGGGTGATCCAGCTCCTGTGTTATGTGTACAATTCATTATTGTTTTGGTCAGTGTGCAATAAGGGTGTGTGTTGGGGTCACCTACATTACATTTACATTTATGCCATTTGGCTGACGCCTGGTCCAGAGCGATGTAAAAAAGTGCAGAAAGAGAAATCATTAACACTGGTTCGGTAGGTCACAGGTTACAATCAAAAGATTTTTTTTGTGATTTCAAAAAATCTCTCTTTTTAAAGATTCCGTGGTAGCAAAAGCTTTAATATGTGACACTGACCGACTAACGGCTGCTGAACTCTGATATCTTTTAGTTGCTCATCAGATGTGTAAATTAACTGAAATTGTACTTTACAAATAGTGTAATTATTGTGAAATATGTACGTTATATTTCATACATTTTCATTATCATCTTTAAAGAATATCCTAATTTAATATGGTATAATTAAACTATGGTTCAATTTTATAATTGTGACTTTCCTTACACACAGAAACACACACTCACACACACTCGTACACACCCATGTTGTTGAGCTTGATATTCATCGGCAGTTGGCTGGCCATAGCGAAGAGGTTATGCTGAAGCGCATGCTGCATGATCCTCTGCTGCTCCTCAGCCATCAGCATCACCTTCTTCTCTGGCGGCTCTCCAGCCTCCAGCTTCTCTCTCAACTGCTCAAGGGCAGCCGCCTGCACCACCGCTGCAGCCTGGGCTGCCTGGGCAGCTTGGGCGGCTTGTGCAGCAGCAGCTGTCCCGTGGTGCCCACCTAGGGGCAGGGGGATGCCCATCCGGTTAGTCAGGCAGCTGGAAAGTATAGAGTCTTCTGTGGAAAAGAGTGAAATCTAATGAAAATTTAGGTTTGACTAACCACTGGGTTAGGGTTTAAAAAATTCAGAAGAATAAATAAATAAACAAACAAACAAACAAATAAATACATAAATAGAGATATACACTGAGATGTGTTTCCTGTCTTGAGGGCCAATAAGAAAATCATAAGAGTGATTAAATCTACATAAGTGTCTTAGAGTTATTGATTTTTACAGGGAAGTAAATAATAAACTACAAATACAAGAGAAGCAAATGCATTGTGATTCCTTTAATGAAGGGAAATAAAATGTTTAAAAATCCAAGAACATTACATTTTGTCTTATTAATAGAGATCTATTAAGACACGTCTTTGTACAACTGGAAAAAATATTGTATATTGCTACTATATAAATATCTCGATGCACGTGTTATATAATATGTCACATGCATTTATAAAAAAGTGTTTGCTCTGTATAAAGAAGTATCATGTGGTCATGGGAGTCAAACACAAAAAGCATGCTCTGTTCTATTTTAACCCGTGTGGTGACAAGCCTATAAATACTGACTGAGCTTAAAAAAGCCTTTGATCCTTTCAGGAATCTGTGCGTGTTTGTGTCTTTTTCCATATGGCCATGTTACTGAATCACGTCTCTCTGCCTTCAGATGCTCCCACCGGTGCAATGCGGAAACTGGCAGCTTGGGCAAGAGGAAGTACTGCAAGCTGTTTCCTGTCTGTACTGATGACCACCCAAGCCACAAAGCGCAACATGCATGAAAACAAAGCAGGACACTACTGCTGGAACGAAATTAGTTTTCCTTCAATTTTTGATGGGATTCAATCACGACAAGGACTAAGTTACATTTTATTCAGAAGTATAAATAAGAATAGACACCAAGGCCACATATGGGTTTACAGGATGTTTTTTTTCTTTGCAGTGCTCATAAACAGCCAGAATTATATGAATTTAATTGTTTTTATAAGGAATCCCAGAAAGATTATTTAAGCTAATGAATTTATTTATATTGTTTAACAGTGAAAAATCTCTGTTCTATAATATGCGGCAGCTTCTATTATGTTTTATAAATATATAAAATGAATTAAATAAATCACTCATAAATCTTCCTGGGACACCATTTGCTATAATAATCAATAAATAAATAATCAATAAGTAATTAATAATGAATATAATCAATATAATCAATGTCTTTTGCATTAAACAAACAATTTACGCAATCCTCTCTTGCACAGAGAACCGCATGCAATGTACAAGAAACATTTCACTTTCTTTTTAGTACAAATGTTTGCTCTGATGAGAATTTATGCTATCGAAAACAGTTCTACTTTATTTTTTAGTAAGCCATTAAATGTTAAATCTTATTTGTGTATAATACCCATTGGGAAGAATGTTTAGTTCATTTTTGTCTTTAATTTGAATTACATTTTTCTTCTAGTTAAGTCTACTTAACTATTATTCTCACGATTGCTTTCTTTCTCTGCAAGAACACCCATGTGACATATTTCCTTAGTACAAACAAAACCCTTTTCACCTTTCTTGATGATGGGTGTGTGGGCCATTTGGCCTCCGTTGGGGGTTCCTATGCTGATGTGGGGCATGGGGAGTTTGGGTGAGGGCAGCAGGGTGGGGGTCCCTACAGGCGAGTAGTTGAAAAGGGCTGAGCCGTAACTCTGTCTGCGGCCCTCGCGCCGGTTGCTGTCGATGGCTGCCTGCAGCTCCCCAGGTGAGCTCAGTCCCCGCTTTTCACATTCGTATGGATAAAGGTACTTCATATACCTGAGCAGAACAGGAAGATTTGACAGTATTAGTGACAGGAAACAATGCAAACTTTAACATTTTTCTATGAGGTGAAGGCATGATCAGGTGAAGAATACTCCTCACATTTGTTTACAGAAGGCTTTGTTGGAATATAAGAAAATTTGGTAAGGTGATGCTGATGCTGTAAATCTTTTTGAGACGATGGAAATGACTTAATTTTGTGGTGATATTGTGGAGGAATTTAAAGAAAAAATAAAGTAAATTGTCCAAGGAGTGTGATTTGTCTGGATGCTACAAAAATGGCTCATACAAACAAACTACACTATACGATAAATAGTGAATGAATTCAGATATGATTATAGATTTTAATTAAAGTATTTTAAATAAAAACTATAATCATTTGTGTATTATTATTATTATCATTATTATTATTATTATTATTATTATTATTACAAGAAAGATGGCTTCAATACAAATAGAAAAGGATAATGATGAAACACTATGAAGCTTTGTTCATGATTTCTTTGTCTCTGTGTTAGTTTATCTCTTCCACTCACATCATGTCAGATAAACACCTCTCTGTACTTTAAAGGCAGATCATTGAATCAGACTCTATGTTCAAGAACTGGCTCTTGGTCATCAATAATTGAAGATATAGGAGGTTATCACACTCACTGGGTCCGGAGAGTGAAAGCTGCACTGGTAATCGAGGTAGGGAGGTTTAGACCTCTGGTAATCTCGCGCCATATTTTCTTATTGATGACTTCCACTAAGCCACCTTTTTCGGTGACAAGCTTGTAGAGAGTGTAGAGATCCAACACCTGCTTGGCCATGATAGGAATCCGATTCACTGGAGTCCCTACAGGAGTGGGACACACACACACACAGACACACAATATCCACAATCAATGCCATTAACTCCGGCTTATCGATGGGTCTCTCTGCCGCTTACGAGGCCAATCAGTCTGGCATAAGTAAAATGTCCGACAGCCTCGTTCTCTTGGAAAAAAAAATCACTTTTACCGCTCAATCAAAAGTCTCTACTGTCTGGTGGAAATGTACTGCCAAAGGCAAAAAAACGTTCAGGACTTGACAAGACATCAATCACCTTTTGCAAGCTATTAAATGTACCAGTGTTATATATGTACCACTTATTAAACATATATTTCTTAGAAAGGAATAAAAAAAAAACTTTGTGAAGTGAAGTGGTGTTACTTCCTTCGTGAAGTTAATTATTCCGCAGAAAACAGCATGTTTTGAAGTGTTTTACAGCAGATTGCCAATGTTTTGTTAAATACAAAGTGGCACCTCTTATTTTTTATCCATTTACAGTTCAACTTAGTTCATGTTATCACTTATTTTGCAGCAATAAACAGTCATTCCCTCTGGTTTAACAGCACCTTTCTTGCTTTCTCTTGAAGTTAACATGACAAAATGCAATGCAACATTTCACATTACAGAGAAACCACAAAATCGTGCAACAAAAGTACCATCTATAACAATCAATTGCTATTTCTATCTTCTTACTTCGCCCTGAATTTTCCATAAATCACGAGCAAACAACTTTTCTCTGTTATGCGTTCAGGCATTTTTTTCTTTCTTTTCTTATTGCTTCAAAAATAAAAATTAGATATAAAGTGACGCATCTTATTTTTTTTATCCATTTACAGTTCAACTTAGTTCATGTTATCACTTATTTTGCAGCAATAAACAGTCATTCCCTCTGGTTTAATAGCACCGTTCTTGCTTTCTCTTGAAGTTAATATGACAAAATGCAATGCAACATTTCACATTACAAAGAAACCACAAAATAGTGGTCCCCATGTCAGAACACATATAGCTTTTGTTACAAAGTGCTGATACTAGAGACTCCTTTCAAAATGCTAAATGTCACCTGTTTTAAATCTGTTAATGTCAACCATCTCCCATAGAAGTACTCATGTTGGTGGATACTATAGAAAAGTAACCATAATCAAATGAGTGCATTAATATCTAATAACCAATCAGAATTAAGCATTCAACAGTGCTGTGGTAAATGAAATTTAGTCATCTGACCCAGAGTTGACAAAGTGACAGTAGTACTGTTGCTGATTTCCTCTACAGCCTAATAATAATTACAACATACATCAAAAACATACATTTCAATAGTGTTTTGTGGCGTTTTAGCAAACCAGGTCAATGACCTGGAGAGCAAACTCTAATCTTCTAGTCTGCTAAAGAAGAAAAATGTTTGCTTTAATCAAAAACAACAAGTCAAAAAAGAATGCGTTATAAATCTTGCCGGTCTAACACAGTTATGCATTTTACCTCCTGATTTCCCGAAAACAAAAATCCACTGTGATAATTTGTGCTCACAATTTAATGCCAGGTCATAAAACAGCGAAGAAGAGCAGTCCTTTGTGTGAATTGGAGAGCGGCTGACCTCCAGATAATTAACCTGTATTTTGCTGATAGAGTTCCATTGTGCCCATCGGATTTACCATAATAGCAATCAATACTCTGAGAAATATAGTGCAAACAACAGCAAGCACAGCTTTGGCTATGAAAAGACAGTGGAGAGTAGAGGAATGGTCTACGGTGCTAAAAACACATCAATTAAGCCTTATAATTACGGCTTCATTTTGCCTCTCTGGCATGTGAACTAAGAGACACTATTTAAGTAAATGATTTATCTGTGCTTGTGCACTGAACAATGATGGAATTACATTTAAAGTAGTAGCACCATCTAAAACAATCAATTGCTATTTCTAACTTCTTACTTCGCCCTGAATTGTCCATACATCAGGAGCAAACAACTTTTCTCTGTTATGGGTTCATGCATTTTTTTCTTTCTTTTTTTATTGATTCAAAATTCAACAGAGGTGAATGTTATGACAAGTCAGAGATGAGTCCATGCCTGTGTGCTTTGTTAATGCTGCTGTGTTACTTTCCACAAAGATGCGTTCATACTGTATTTATAGATACAACTATACGTTATTTAATTCTTATGCGGTTGCTTTAATGTAGTCTAAAACCCTGAGCATATCGCTCCGGAGGATTAATTCCAGTCTCTAATTTAAGAGAAGGCTTACAGTTAAAAGAAAAGAACATCAAAGTCAAGCTCTTCTCTTTATTTTGTCCTTAAAACTCCTTCATAATACGCAGCACCCAAAGATAATCGTTAAAACAATTATTTATCCACAAACACAAAAGACTAATGTAAACGAGTATAGGGCGATAAATAAAAACGGGCTTGACAAAAGCCAGCATCAGGCTGAATCTAAACCTAGACAAGCCCCTTTACAATGAGATTTATGGGCGCTCGATGGCCGAGGTGATGCATGCGGTCTCTCTGATTCCCTGAAAGAGATACAGCGAATAAAAGCCGTAATGAGCTTTTGTCAAGCCAAGCAACCCGATGTGGCTATGCATCATAATGACAATGAATGATTACATGAAAAAAAAAACATGTTCAGCCTGAACACCATCCCCCACCAACCTCATGTTAATTGCTGCCGCACTAAAAAGGTGGAATTGACGAAGCGGTGAAGGGTTTTAGCGATAGTGGTGGGAGTCGGTCATCTCCTCAGCTTTCTTCATCTGTAATGCATTTTCTTCAGATACTTCAGTGAGGTAATGGAAAGGGGATGGGGGAGATGCGTCTGTGCTTACACTTGCTCCCAAAAAACACAGCGTGAGAAACCACCTTGATTCACACATATACTACAGGAAATTGAGGAAACCAGAGGAGCTCATGAATTGAACAAGTCCCATGTGACTTGAGAACAGAAGAACAGGGGGGGGATGGGTTTGACCACTTCCTGAATTAAAAATTAAATCACTTGACAAAGATTTGGTAGCTAGTCAAGCATCAGCTATATCGAGACAATGTCACAGATTTCTTTTTCTTTCTTTCTTTCGGTTTTTCTTTTTTTTTTTTTTTTTTTAAACTCTGTGCTGTCAAATAAACAAACAGAAACCATATTGAAACCATATTGGTTAGCAGGACTCTAACCGCATTCATTTAACTTTGACATGTACTGTCCTTTGTCCTGCCGGACAAGGTTATGAGCTATTGTGGGTATCGTATTACTGATAAATTCAATTTGAAAGAAGGTCAGAGCATGTGGTTGAATTTTTTTCACAGCCAAAAAAGAATAAACACGTCGACATGCAAAACAGCTGTCCATAAATTCATGCCGAGGAACTGATATATGGCTATTGTGTCAACATTTTATTTGATTGAAAGTTGAGGAATTACTCGCTCTTGTAATGTGCTCAAGACAGGAAAAATGACAAAAAAATTACTTTTACTGAAATCAGAAGATAATATGTTTTTCCACTAAAATGCTCCGTCAGTTTAAAACTATCTGGATGACTCAAATTGTGTAAAAAAGTATACATACAGGTTAAGGTTACGGTTATGATCATAATGTAATACAAATAAAACTAAACAAAATGCAACTACTTAGTGCTTGGTCTATATATCGATCTATCTTTATATATTTGGTCTATATTGACTTGTTCTATCTATCTATCTATCTATCTATCTATCTATCTATCTATCTATCTATCTATCTATCTATCTATCTATCTATCTATCTATCTATCTATCTATCTATCTATCTATCTATCTATCTATCTATCTATCTATCTAATTACATAGTAGACAATTTACATAGACAATGAATTTATAGATTCCAATTGCCCATTATTGATATAGATACTTAATACTTCCATTATTTACATTTTGCACAGATTTTGTTGCATTTTTCGTTCTTGTGCTACAAACTCAATATGCACTTTTAAAAACCTTTCCATGCTACAAAATATACTTTTAAACATACATATGTAAACATTTCCTGAGGAATTTCGACCTTATGTCATTTAGCCATAAAACTATAAAAAAAAACCCAAAAAAAAAACCCGGAAGGTTGTGCAGTCCACGTATATAGACATTTCCTCTGATGATGTAATGATTCTTCCTGAAAGATTCATTGGTTCCTGGGATCCTGTTGCTTACAGACAATATAATTACTGGCTATTTTCTTAAAATGTCATTTTTTTTTACATGAGTAACTCTTCTCAGGCCAATAGAATACCACATGATGCTCAATAGGTGATAATTTAGCTATAAAATGCACCAATAAATTGTGTATTATGTGAAATTCTACCTACAGGGTAACACAAAAATAAACCAAATATTTATGATATGCACAAAACAGATTTAATGAACTATTACCTTATTTGCACATAGATTTTTAAATGACAATTATAATATATTTATCAGTTTAGATTTCGATCGAATTAAATAAAAAAACAGTGTAAGTAACCCTAACTCTAGGATGTGATCCTTTTTATTTCGATACCAAATGAGTATGGCTGTAAATCTTGATTGCTAAAGACCACTGCTTATTGTTAAAACGTTTTAGATCTTTTATTTACATTCCCAGCAGCATGGCATTTCCACTTGTGCAATTCAGTGATATATTTTGAAAATACTATAGCCTGGACTGAAGAAATGCTCTGAGGAAGGAAGGAAATTAGGGGTGAACTTTGACAAACACGGGAACAGCGTGGACTTTCCTGAATTTTCCCGTGCCACAGCTTGAGGAATTACTCTCTCAGCTTTCAAGTAGCTTTGTATTCTCCTGTGTTGGCATTCAGGTAATGCAAAAGGCGTAAAACATTGACTCAACATAAAGTGCTGAGGCGGCTCTGGCTCTGGTCAATTTATTGCTAGTGCCTGGTAGAAATCATGAATCACTCTGGGTATTTAGCAGCATACAATGGGCTATAACACCCACATTGTTCCTATTTCTTAAAGATCAGAAGGTGTAAAAGGGTTCATCGCTCCATTTTGGTGTCATGACTGACGTCTGCATTCTTTAGGGTTTAATCCTAAAGATACCTTCAAGAAAGGAGACAATGTGAGGATTTACATGTGCTGTTCAAACACCTTATTCATCCACATTTCTTAATCATGTCAGTGGAATCAAGACAGATTGTTAGTTTAAGTAGATGACTAACTACATTACTGCACGCTAAAACATCACCTCATACCTCATATATATATACATGGGACGTTTAATGGAAAATTCCACTCTTAATATCTTAGGTCAATATTTATAACAAAAGATTTTGTAGTGTAAAGTTCTAATATCGACCATTTCCCAAGATTACCCACAATGCTATTCAACGACATGCTGATAGTGGCATCAGTATCTAAGAAAGAGATGCAGCAGTGCTTTAGTATATCCATCTTTCCCCTTTCTTATCTATACACTCTGCTGAAACATCCAAAATTTACATCTTCATGCTAAAATCACCATTAACAACATCACACTCGCCAACTCATACAACATTAGCCAGCCATGCTGAATCTCTGCTGCTTGAATCTGAGACTTTGACTCCATTGTTAGCTGCCTTCCTTACTTCTACATTGGATTTCTCTTTAATATAGCTGGAAAATGGCGAGTGAGAAAAAAAAGTCTTTCTCTTTTGCCCTATTTGAAATCACTGGAAATGTTTGCACTGCTCCTGCAATGTCCGCTTCTAACGTCACTACAGCACAAAAACACAGAAACAATGAAAACACTTCAACATCTAACAAATTAGCACCTGTTTGTAGGTTTCAGTATAAACATATTTAAGGTGTTTCAGAGTGGACTCTCCCTTTAATGCTAAAATGTTCACCATAAGTTCTCTCTGGAGGATAAGTGAGTGTGTGCGCCTCCTAAAATCATCACTTAAACACAGATCTGTTTGTGTTCAGCTGCCAGCCATTTTGATTTGAAAACAGATACGGCCATCTCAATCCACAAGAGGCTGCGTGACAAACGAATCGTGTGTGGCAGGTTATGATTGATGATGGCAGGGGCTAAGAGACACTAGGAAGGCGAGTGACCTTTGAGCTAGGGCCAGGTCTATAGGGGCCGATAGAGTAAGTTCACTTTCAAGCCGAACACAGCAGGGGAGACTCTGAACGGCATTGTTTTTTGATGTGAACCCGACAAACTGAAGCTGGGGAGATTTTTTTTCTCTCAAAGGTTTTCATTTTCATATGCAACCTGGCAGTTTTGTAGCTCTGTCATTCCGTCAAGCTAATGAAAAAAATCTGAACGGAGAGCAAGGCTGGATCTCACACAGACGTTTTCCTGGAAAGTTAGAATTTGAAGCAAATTAAGTGGATAGTTCATCGCTCACTCTTTTAGAAAGGATGGTTTCTACTCAAGGCGATCTTTCGGATGGATAATAGATTTAGTTCTCTCGAAGGTTTCTACATTCTGATGGAAAAAAAACCTCGAACGACAAGTTAGACTGAACCATGTTCTGGAGACTTGAGACCTACAAATGACATTTTTTCCCTTTACATCATTGAATATTAGGACTTTATTTAACTTGGTATGTTCTTGGACCTTTCATCCAAGATGGCGCTGCGGACGGCAGCCACGGTGTTTCGGTGCGCTCTACTTTCTGGGTTAAATATACTGCTCATGATCAGTAGTATTTATTATACATGTATCAATTCAAAGCTGATTACATTAATGCATTAGTTCTAAGGTGATTTATCAGAGATACTTGTTTTGATCTTACAGAAAAACTGTAAATTGTAAAAATGAAAAAAAATGTTATTCTAATGTAAATGATAAACTGCTAAAAATTTTAAATAAAATAAAATAAAATAAAAGTTTAATACACAGGTATCAAGGTGTTAAATTTCCCCATAACTGCTCTGTCAAGCAATATAACACATTATTTTGTTCTAGAAATTATAGTAATTCTTTACAGCATACTGCATACATACTTGCTAGTTCTGCAGTAAGACTCTGCTTACTGAAATCATAAAAGAAGAAAAAAAACAAAAAACAAAAAAAACAATACATTAAATCACATACTCCAGTCTGCCTTTTCCTACTTAATCTCCAACCTAATCTCAATCCACCTAATCTTTATCTACTGCACGGTAGACTATTTATCCGGAGAAACAATCAGATCCCTCGGCTTAAGAGTGTTATTTTATTGCTTTAGGTTTTTAATAAATATTTAATATGCTGTTTTATTTCATGTACCATTATATTTAATGTAGAGCACTTTGCTCAAAGCATGATGTTTAAAATGTGTTGTGAATTCTCAGTAACTAATTCTTACTAATGCTATTTAGTGAAATTAAACCGTTAAGGTACCAAAAAACATGCTACAATCTATTTTCCTCTATATCAATATGGAAAACTATATAATATCAAATAATTCACATAAACTGAACTGAACAGATGTTCAGACATGGTTAGCAATTATGAAAACAGCTCATTCACCAAGTGTTAAAAGACCATTTAACCCCTGTCTATTGTGTACGTCAGAACAAGCAGTAATATAATCACACCTTCATGCTCATGCTACTTAGATTACAGACTAAAATGAAGCTTATAGAATGTAATACAGCATGAGATCAGATTGTTTGTCTTGCCTTCCAAACAGCAAAACCACAGCTCTATCAGAGATACACGAAAGTTCATCTGCTCAAAGCGTTGATTCATTAAATAATAATTCTTTAAAGGATAATTCTACTGCTGTAATGTATATCAGTGTCACTTCACAAAGTATCACCAAAACTAAATTTTTTATTTTAATTCTGAAGTAAAACATTTATAAATTTGTCGTGGTGGAAATGAAAATGTTGCACAGTGAAAATGCAAATGGTTCCTGAACTCTCTCACATCTTGCTGCTAATTTGGTTAATGCTAATTATTGATCATCTGCAACCCACAGAGAAAGCAAAAGCACAAACTGAAAACAGGATGAAGAAATAGAGTTGGTTTCATTGTTTTAGACAGTTTTCAGCACTTTGCCCCACAGATTTTTAACATATACACTACCGCTCAAAAGTTTGGGATCACTTGCATATTTCAGCTTGATCTCAGCTACGGAGGAAGACTCCATCAGCCAATCCATCTTGTGGGAGATGCTCCTGGAAGCATGGGGTGAAATCTCATCAGATTATCTTGAAAAATTGACAGCTAGAATGCCCAGGCTGTAATTGCTGCAAAAGGTGTTTTTTTTTATGAAGGCAAAGTTTGAAGAAAACATTCATCAGTTCCATCAAAATCATTATTTCTAACTCTGACATGTCAGCATGTCCTGTTCTTTTGCTATATTCTCTATGCAGACTAATTTCATGTGTGCTTTCTTGGAAAACAATAAAACTTTGAATGATCCCAAACTTTTGAGCGGTAATGTACATACTTTCAATATTCTATATTAATTTTTTATTTTAAAGATAAATAACTGTATCCTGCAATGCCTTTGGGAGGATAAGTAAGAAAAGAAAATAAGAAATTTTCAGCAAAATGACAAGAGTTATATAGTGTAGGGTCTTGGCCAATTTCTAAAAATATATTTTCTGAATTTTCAAAATTTTCCAGATTTTCCAAATGTGCACATGCAGCCTGGTATAAAAGGGTACATTTTTATTTATTTATTTATTTATTTATTTATTAGGTTTCTTAAGAATCGAGTGTTAGCGTTGGTATTGCTCTTTTGTTTTGCTATTTAAATTTCTCTAGCATTATACACACCATACATATTATATGGTTTGATACAACCACAGAAGCAACATCCATGCTTTACAAGGTGCTGGGTGTGTCTTTATTTTTGCATATCTGGCTGTCAGCTGGCTTCCCATTTGCGTGCATTGTTGGTGTTTTTGCTTACTTGGAATTACCGGCTTAATAAATAGAGATGCTGAAGCCAAAAGTGTACACCCAGGGTGGCATGAGAATGTAACAGGACCCGCATCTGGTCCCTGTGCGTGTGGAAAACTATTAATAGCCTTAGCCAGAGGGGGGATAGATAACAGTTGTGACAACAGCATACAACACCAACTTATCCCTGATAACAGTGCTCAGTAGATCACTGATTATAGCAAATTCCTGATACAGGGCTTTGAATAAGAGGCTAAACACAGCTTCAGGTTATATTTCCACTCGGAGTTCCTTAAGAAGGTTGAGGGTTTTCCTCTGCAAGGATAGCTGAGCTGAATCGAATTTTCTTAAGTTTAATCCTGTATTTTTAGCGAGATAGTCACACATAATGCTGGGAAAAGAAAATTCAGGCTGAATTTGACCAACACGGATTTAATGGATAGGTAGAACTTTCTAAATAATAAGTACATTCAAACTTATCTGAAATATTTTCGTAGCACTAGCCAACACGTTTGTTCCAGTTCCCTCAGATTTGAGAAAATACAATAAATGTAATTCAAAGCAAGTTATGATTAAAGATTAAGGAATAAATATATTTAAAAAAAAACCCAAAAAAACCCCAAAACTTCACACACAGTGCAGGTTTTAATTATACTCAAAATATTTGCTTGGTGGAAGTGTAGTGTACCTAATACTTGCTGTGGTTATTTATTTGAATATGGTAGCTAATCTTGTTTTGTCACACACACATGAATTTAGCTTTGCTAAGTGTGGCTAAGAATAGCACCAAATCTTAGCGAACTAGTATAACAAATACTTATGTTACTGAAGTGTAACAAAGTGGATGATGACATGTTGTTTGGTGTGTACTTTCGATTCTCAGTGCATACAACATACTGTCGTGTAAAGTTCATCCAGGATGTATTTCTTAACCAGGTAATGTCATGAAGAAAATTAATAGCTTTTTTAAATTCTTTGCTCCTTTGGCTTTTCATGCTAATGATTATTACACTGAAATGATGCTGTCACTCAACTATCCACACACAGTATCTATTAACGTTTCTAAAAATTGACAGAAATATCCAGAATTACCAATGCACAAGAAAATGCTTTACAAATCATTATTCCACCAACAACACAGTCACAATAATTCGACTCGGCATTTTAAAAGATACAGAGGTGAGGTTAAAGTTAGGATTGAGATAGAGTTAATGTCTGTACCTTTTCCTTTTATACAACTTTTTCTAAGAAAATCTAACCAGACTATCCTTGTTAGTTCAGTCATGTAGGAATTTCTCATGGGAAAAATAAGAAATAAAACACAATAAAGATTGCTGTTAGAGGAAAATAACCAATGAGGTAGTAACAAATTCTTACAACCTGAAGTGGAATATTTTCCCCATGACATTATGTACCAATGTGTTTTATATCTTTTATGCCACAAAAATGACAATATCTAATTAATTAAATATAGAAGTAGAGGGCATGAAGCCTTTATTATCGCCACACATACATTACAGCATAGTGGAATTCTTTTCTTCGCATATCCCAGCTGAGGAAGTTGGGGTCAGAGCGCAGGGGCAGCTATGATACAGCGCCCCTGGAGCAGAGAGGGTTAAGGGCCTTGCTCAATTGCCCAACAGTGGAGCCTGGTGGTGCTGGGGCTTGAACCCCCGATCCTCCGATCAACGACCCAGAGCCTTAACCACTTGAGCCACCACTGCCTCCATATATATATAATAATCATGACTGCCCACAGATGTGTCACGTGTTCTGCAGAAATCTTGTCAGCATGGGAATAAATTTGGCAATGTCAATCAGAGCACAAAAAAACACGTTTTGTAATCTGCAGTAGAGCATGTTTGTATGGTTGACACACCTTCAATATAACATTTATCTCCATGCCAACTGTCACTGCTAGAGAACACACAAGTCTTAATTTATAAAAGCCACAAAAAAAAAGGATGCGGTAGACTTGACACAGGAATGTAGAATTGCACGTCAATAACGAACATCGTTCGTGAAAAAGACCTGTCAGATGGCATTCAGGCTCGCCAAACTCATTTGATAAGTAGGTAATTCAAACACAGCACGCACAGCACACACATCTTCCATCAATCACACGCCACAAAAAACAACATATAATCTGCTTCATTCTGAGCTGTAAGACATTGGAAACAAATTTGGCCTTGTTTAATAAAAAGCTAAAGGATGATATAATTCACCTGGATTCACCAGAGCATACAAGTCTGCTTAATACTAAATGCAGTAAGTTGGTGTAAATGGGTTTCAGCATGATCCAGTCACATACATTAATCATTCAGCCATGTTGTTCCTGGGAAGCTCAAAAATCAATAATATTAATGGACATATATTGAATATTTAATCCATGATATTCAGCAATTGAAGCAGAAACGAGGATGAAGTAACCTGGAAGTGATAAGGTTTAGACATACATTCATATATATATATATATATATATAGACACAGACACACACACACACACACATATATATATATATATACACACACACACACACACTGGCCATCCAAAAAAAAAGTCACACTATATTTACACAATATTTCGTTGGACCACCTTTAGCTTTGATTACAGCACGCATTTGCCGCGGCATCATTTCGATAAACTTCTGCAATGTCACAACATTTATTCCCATTGAGAGTTACATTAATTTTTCACCAAGATCTTGTATTGATGATGGGAGAGTCGGACTGCTGCGCAATGTCTTCACCAGCTCATCCCAAAGATTCCAAATGGGTTAAGGTCTGGACTCTGTGGTGGCCAATCCATGTGTGAAAATGATGTCTCAAGCTCCCTGAACCACTCTTTCACAATTTGAGCTCGATGAATCCCGGCATTGTCATCTTGGAATATGCCCGTGCCATCAGGGAAGAGAAAATCCATTGATGGAATAACCTGGTCATTCAGTATATTCAGGTAGTCAGCTGACCTGATTGTTTGGGCACATGATGTTGCTAAACCTAGACCTGACCAACTGCAGCAACCCCAGATCATAGCACTGCCCCCACAGGCTTGTACGGTAGGCACTAGGCATGATGGGTGCGTCACTTCATCCGCCTCTCTTCTTACCCTGATGTGCCCATCGCTCTGGAACAGGGTAAATCTGGACTCATCAGACCACATGACCTTCTTCCACTGCTCCAGAGTCTTTATGCTCCCTAGCAAATTGAAGCCTTTGTTTCCGATTAGCCTCACTGATAAGTGGTTTTCTTAAGGCTACACAGCTGTTTAGTCCCAATCCCTTAAGTTCCCTTCGCATTGTGCGTGTGGAAATGCTCTTACTTTCACTGTTAAACATAGCCATGAGTTCTACTGGTTTTTTTTTTACCATTTGATTTCACCAAACGTTTTAAGTGATCACCGATCACGATCATTCAAGATTTTTTTCCAACCACATTTCTTCCTCGAAGATGATGGTTCCCCACTATCCTTCCAGTTTTTAATAATGCGTTGGACAGTTCTTAACCCAATTTTAGTAGTTTCAGCAATCTCCTTAGATGTTGTCTTTGCTTGATGCATGCCAATAATCTGACCCTTCTGAAACAGATTAACATCTTTTCCACGACCACAGGATGTGTCTTCCGACATGGTTGTTTAAGAAATGAGAAACTACTCCTTGCATCAGTTAGGATTAAATAACTTGTTGCTAGCTGAAACATAATTATCCATGCACTTTTTTTTTTTTGGAAGTATATATAAATGATTTTAAAAGATACAGAGGTGAGGTTAAAGTTAGGATTGAGATAGAGTTAATGTCTGTACCTTTTCCTTTTATACAACTTTTTCTAAGAAAATCTAACCAGACTATCCTTGTTAGTTCAGTCATGTAGGAATTTCTCATGGGAAAAATAAGAAATAAAACACAATAAAGATTGCTGTTAGAGGAAAATAACCAATGAGGTAGTAACAAATTCTTACAACATATAAATATATATACAATATATAAATGAGTGATTTATAACTTATATTTTCCTAGAAGCAGTGGTAGGTGTAGATACTATGCTTGAAAGTGTTAATACAAGTCAGCATTAACACTATAGTAGAAATAGGCAACACAGTCTAGGGTTGTCACGATGCTATCATTTTAACTGATACCAAGTATATTATCTCTAAACATCTTTTTTTTTTATGGAAAAAAAAATCACCACTTTAAACAGATTATACAACTTAGTATTTCTGCTCTTTTGTATGTTAATTATCTATAAGTTAACTTCACATTTGTTTCTAAATAAAACTTAGAAATGTATATTTTTATAAATTGTTTTAGATATACTAAACAGCACCGATTCATAATTCCATATAATGGTCCAAGACTTTATTGGGATTATTTGGAAGTTAAATGTATTGAATTGTTTGCCACATTGTTGTACTAATTAACCATTTTTTTTTACCTTTCAATAATGTGTTTGTGACACTAATGAATAAACATTTTAATCATTTAAAACATTTTTTAAAAATTCTTTATTTATTTTAGTTTTAGTTTTGAATAGCTCATTTCTATAGACATGTAGAGTCCCATAGAAGCTCTTATTTTATCTTTCTGCATGACATGATGTGAAAAGATCTGATCCACTCCCACATATTTATGGCATGGCATCACTAGACAGAGCGACTCCTAACTGCCCATCTCTCTCGGATTAGCCAGTGTCGAAACAAAAACACCGTAAGCCATAATAAAACCAAGCCCTGCATTCCTGTCATAATTAATTTTGCCAAAGCACTTGTTTCTCACTCAACTGTGCAAGATGATTTTTATATGACACCAGATTTAATCATCATTAAAGAATGACAGATGGACTAAATAAGTAAAAGGCTGCCTGCAGTAACATATTTTTGATTATTTAATTTTCCTAGAAATATAAATGAAAAAATATGTACATACCAAGGTATTGCCATATCTATCAGCCCTTTCTTGTTATACTTTAACTAATTAGGATTTCTTTAAGTTAAATATTCAATTTGAAACAAAACTGTACTTATAATTTCCATATACATCATATCACAATGGCAGTGCATACATTTTAGAAAAGTTTACATTTTAGTTTAATTTCTGCAAGTGGTTGCAGATATGAATTACACCAGAAGTATCTTAATCCAACCTAAGAAGGCCATTAGCATGAAGAGGTAGGAACAATGCAGAAAGGTCATTAAATGGTCAGGGATACAAAGCTGTCATTAATGGATTAAGTATTGGGCTTCTCGATGATCCCCCCACACCCGTTCACCTGAAGGAATTCACAAGGCTCTTTGTCTAAAGGCACTTACTGAATGCTCACAGATCCACCAGAGAGCCGTGACGAACATGTGTTGAGCACCTTTTCGATGAGCATGTCCCAACTGATTCATGTAGTCATCTAAATTTTTTATGATGCCTGTCCACAGGTTGTGTCAGAGATGTAAAAAGGAGAGAGAATCTGAATTCCAGCTTGACTGGTAATGCTGTAAAACTAAATCCCTGTGACCTCATTCAGTTACTGAGCTATTTTGCGTATTTGATACTGTTTTATTGTTACTGGAAACATATTACAATCGTGAACATGCTTTATGTAAGCAAATACCATGGGGCATGATGTTAAAGGAAAATAATCTCAGATGGGATGGTGGGATGCAGGTTGTAGTAAAACATACTGACTGCTACCTTCCTAAGGTTAATTATTTTCCAATAACAGCACACCTTGAAGTGGTTTATTATTCTTAAACCACAGCAATGATTACAATTTTTAATTCTTTAACAAATGTCATGTTTTTTTACATTTAGTTTTAGGTATTGTTTACGTCATTTATTCCGTTACCAACCTGTCTTTCTTCTCTCTCTCTCTCTCTCTCTCTCTCTCTCTCTCTCTCTCTCTCTCTCTCTCTCTCTCTCTCTCTCTCTCTCTCTCTCTCTCTCTCGCAATTATTAGAAAGAAAAAAAAAAACTTGCCACCCACAGCTTGTCATGTTATTGAAAGCATAATCTCCTCAGTCCAAAAGGCTTTCCCATGGCATGATTGCTTCCATAAAGGTTTAATAAATGTCTTCTTACAGAAAGCTTTACCTTTGGTAAATAACAGCACTTTTCTGTTGTATATTATGTGCAACACCTGCCATACAAGCCCCTGTGTAGGATTTGTTACTAGAGCAACAAAAACGTATAAGAACAAACACACTAATATATAAACCTGAGGTTTGAATTGAAACACTACTGTCAGAACTGCTGTTAACGACAATTAATCAATGCCTACGGACCATATAAACGATTCAAAATAGCTTTATATTACAAAAAAAACTGAAAAAATTTTAAACAAAAATTACTAAGACACCATTTACATTTACGCATTTAGGATGAACGCACATAAAAGCACATTTTATTCCTTAAATATAATTTGAACATTAACCTTCCTCTATTGTTTTCTATCCTTTCTCATCTAATATGCTTTAAACGTCCTATTTCTCCCATAAAGTGATTGAAGGTAATGCCCACTGAAGCTGCTGTCTGAGATAACAAACATTCTGACAATGTAGTAATTAATTTGTTCACAGAAAGATAATAGCAGGATGTTATACCCAACACCATCCCACCCCCCCACCCCCCGGGCGGCAAGGTCTTTCCTTCTGGGGCATTTTTACACGATCTGAGTACAAATAAAAAAAGCAACAGTGGCAACTCAGTGTGTCTGAGCGAGCGTCGAGACAGTAATGGCAGCATTGTTTTGTAGATCTCAAACCGAGGCTTATGCAGGAAACACAGACGTGGTATTTCAACATCATCCACAAACAATTAATCTCAAATATCTATTGTTCATTCTAGCTATAAGAATGTACCACGTTTACGACTCTGTTTGAATACATGATGGCAGCACAATATATAACACAGTGTATTTTACCATTTATATGAGACAACATTTTTAACCACAATATAATTTGGTAGTATTTTAGTAAGAACTGTAACAAACAGCATAAGGTTTGTTATTGTGTATTAGAGATACTAACTAGTAAAGATCATGTTTCAATGTTTTGTTCTATGTACAGAGAGCTTTTTCATGTTTGTAGAGACACAGGTACAGGTCTTACCTCTTTTTTGCATGAAGCTGAAGAGATCATCGAGAAATTCTTTTCTTTTCACGTCATCATCGAGCTCATACAACTGTAACAAACCAACAAAAAAACAACAATATAAGGCTTTTTAATTCACCTCACACAAGGGACAAAACAGTAAACGTCATGTTTAAGTGTTTTGTGTGTGGTACACTTGGTATATGTATACAGAGTTTTTGTGATGTTTGATACAAGGAATTTTTGTGCTTTTTTCTGTTCTATATAATAATTCACAGGAAGCACTAACCGAAACAGACTTTAGGTGCTTGATTAAATTGTTTTCTTTTCTAAGACCTCTGTAACCTTTCATCTACAAGTGCAAGACAATAAGACAATGCATTATTCAGAGTGTCTATCTTCACTTGGATTAAAACTTACAGTGGGTGTGGCTCAATCATTTAAACTTGAAGTGGATCTGGCTTAACTAGAAATCTTATTTCACTAAACCTGACCAGTCTCCTTTTAAAAGCACTGGGACATTCAAAATGGGTCAGAGCAAAAAAGTGAGCAGATATGTTTTGTGTAGATTTTTTGTTGCGTAATTTTTGTGTAGATTCAAGTGTTGAGGACGCAGAAGATAGGGATAGGTGGAGAGAGATGATTCGCTGTGGCGACCCCTGAAGGGAAAAGCCGAAAGAAGAAGAAGAAGAAGAAGAATTTTTGTGTAGATTCTTGACTTAATCCATATTCAACCTATTTTAGTTCCATTTTACTTCTACTACTACTACCACCACAAAATGTAAGAAAGGTTGGGTGCAACCTTATGAAGGCAGTGTATACTATATAGATTTTTTCAGATAGATTGTATAATGTACTGTCATAATCAGATATGTTAAATTATTGGTCTAAAACACCTATTATCAAAACTGCGAGGCATTGCTTAACCTTTTACATTTTTCCACCCCATGACACTAAAGACTTTTTACGCGACATTCCCTCAATATCGGCGCATCCATTATGTCCCCAATTCTGCCCTATTCAACAAATGGCCACCGAGTCGAAGGATTTTTTAAAAGCTGCATCCTGAAAGAGTGGACTGTAACCTGATGGAAATACGCTGCTCAACCTTCACTTTCAATAAGTCCCAGTCCATGTTACCGGGAGTGCAGGTCGATAGATGAAAACAGAAGGATGACCTTTGAAAACAGCAGGGCACATGGAATGAGGCCCCAGAGATAATAACTGATCATTTAGAAGTGTATTAGCTGTCACCAATCTTAAAGGACCAATGCAATCAATTCCTCTGAAAAAAATGTCTTCGAGAGGTACTTTTCAAAGGTGAGGAGAAATAATCAAAGAACTGGTCTTTTTCGGAATATGTTAGCAAAGTGCATTATGTCTTTGCAGAAACTATATCTATTCATCAAGCTTTTTGTCTATTCATCACGCATTCATGCAGAAAACAATAGAGATTGTCTGTAATCTGTGCTTGGCATGTCTCTTGTATGCAGTGTCCCAGCAATCAGTGAACCGCAAGTCGCATAAAGGTAACCTGAAAGTCTTGCATGTCTTGTTGCCAATGAATAAAAACATTTCTGAGTAATTACTGATGGAAATACAAGTCTGGTCACAAAGGTTTATAGCGACAATTGTCTTTTATTCTGAACTACAATACATCAAATAAATGTAAAAAAAAGAAAAATGCACAAACAATATTCCCGAGCATCTTATTGTTTATCCTGTAAGAAACAAAAAATCTGCCTCTGTCTGATTTCTATAACATGACTAATTTGAGCTTAGAGCCAACGTAGTGAGTTATATATTATTTATGATGGAGGTGATGTTACAGTGACTCTGTTTTTGAGGACAGCAGTTTGGCAGAGATGAAGTAATTACACCACAAGCTTTCAATCCATGTGTCATAATATGTTAGACCACAATATCCACAACATTGCTTTAAATATTAACCAGTGGAAAATATTATACATTAGGTTGCTGCTTCCTCTTTCCAGTAGCTCATCACGTTTATGTTAAACCAGTGTGCATGAGCAGCAGAAAGGAAACGCACCAACTATAAGAAGACATTCTGCTGTATTTCATGCTTATATATAAATAAAAAGAAGGTGTATCGAGACAGAATTCCTGTGATATTACAAAATATATAAAAACTAAGGATGCAGGTAAGATGTTTATTCATCATGCAACAAGTCAGCAAAGGTCGAGTTTAGAGTCGGTGCCTTACCCATACCCATAAACCCCCTGTCAAATTTAAAAAGTACACAGAACACAACAGGGGCACTTGTATAAGTAACGCTTTAGGGCAGCAGGTCTTGATGTGTGAGCTGATCCGGTCCGAGTGAGCCCCATTGTGACTCGCCGTGTGTGTTTGTGTGTGTGTTTAGAAACGACAAGGCTTTTAAAATTATTCCTCCCAGTCTTCTTTGTCATGGGCTGCTCACCGTGTCAATCTCCTCCAGCTCAAAACTAAATGGTCTTGCTCAGACTTGACCTTGAATGGCTGTTGTTCTGTGCATGTGCTGGCAAAAAAAAAGGGCATGGAAAGGAAAGTACAGCATTCAGAATGTACCAGTTCATTATTTGTAGTGAAATATTAACTTAAATGGGATTTAGGATGGGTGCTAGAAAATTTGCGTTTATTATCATTTACTGTTGTTCGCCTTCATTGATGTGAATATAAGAGTAATATATAAGGAATTTTTCATTATATGTTATTTTTAATATTTATTCATTTTTAATTGCACATTTAAATCTGACTACATGCTCATAAGAGTTCTTTATCAATCTCTGCCAGTATTTCAGTAGAGGGAGCTCTTTACAATACAATACCGTTTTTCCTTCATGCAAAAGTGATTTGTACAACTAACAGTATCAGGAGCCAGATATCTATCAGCAGTAGAACAAGTTCTGTATAATACCCCACATCTTAGTGCCTGCACAAGATCCTAGACCAGGCTTCATATTTTGAAACCTATAAGAGGCTGAGTAAAGTAACAGGGTGACATTCTTGTGCCCAGATTTGTTTTTGCCTGTCAGAAAGAACTCAAAGCTATAGAGCTGATATGACTTTGAACTAAGTTCAAGCAAACCTCCAGGCGGTCCGAGCCCATCCTGGAACATATCAAAATGGAGCCTGGTCACTCAACACAGAGGGGTTTGTTAACCTAAAAAGTTGGAAATGCCTTCAATTCCACCGTCGACCACCCTGGTTTGGACAAGTAGCAACACGTATGCTTGTCCAAATGTTCATTCCTAGGCACTTTTAAGAGCAAAAAGTCTCCAATGTCACAGCTATACAGTTTAACTCAGTTTGTTCTGCCTTAGTAACATAAACTGCGTATATAGATATAGATATATATAATAATTTGGGCTGTTCACATCATTATTATGTCAATTTATGTCTTAACCTCAATGATAATGCTGCTACTTTTGCCCACTGGTTTCAGAAAATGGCATGCCATCAGTTATCAATCAAAACATCTGAGAAAAAAAAAAAAAATCATCAGTACTCATTATTTCTAATTTCTACCATCATTACTGTAATTACCCCATATTTTCTGCAGCTTCCCAACCATGCTATTTTTTTCTAAACATTATAAATTCTCTTATCTTTGCCTCCATCGAAGTATTTGAATGAGTGATCTGCTCTGTATGCGTCTGGGCTGTAATATAACTTAAAATGCGTTATTAGAACATTACTACTTCTTCTGGTTGAGTGGTATTGAGTTTTTCATGATAAATGCTATGAAGTGTTTAATCTGGACTGGAATATTTACACTGACCACACCACTGAGAAAAAAAAATCTATTTATTAAGGTAAAATTCAGATCATTAATGTATTAAAAAGGGCAATAATCTAAAAAGACATGGCTGATAATCTCCTGATTTTGTGCTCCACAACATTCCAAAGGTTGTCTATAAGGTTAAAGGTCACAAAGGATCTGTCCGAAGGATTTCTACTGAGCAGTTGCTTTTTAGATGCAAATCGTTATGAACAAGACCTTACATTTCTAAAGATTTCTAAACAGTCACTCCTTTCTAAAGATGTTTTTAAGCTTTTTTGATACGGAAAACCTCTATTGCAGTTTGCTACACAGCATCTTTACCACTTGAGACAAACTGAAGAAACATTCATTTTGAATATCAGTATTTAATTTTGATTGAATTGTTAAGTTTCTTAAAGAGACTATAATAGTAATTATCCTCATTGTATCTTCTTGACATCAGAGATATTACTATCACCTTTTTATCTTGCAGTGACCTATGAGTTTTAATAAAAGTGACCTGATTAGGTTACTAACACCTGGAGCTTATTAACTAAAAATGCTTCATATGACCTTTTATACAATAACTCTGGTGCACGAGTTGTATTACTGGTTGTACCTGTAAAGAACCTGTAATTATAGTTTCCTCTTCACGAAACTCTACTAAGTGCAATTTTACAAAACCGTTCTAGTCAGTCCACCCTGATTGCTAATAAGCATCATTTGTGAACAGCAGCCAAGAGGAAAAAAGCCAGGACAGCAGAATCAATATCGCAGCCATACTTTCCGAGTGTGCTTCGTGTGGGGTGCTCCGTAGATGTGTGTGTGTGTGTGTGTGTGTGTGTCTGTCTCTGACAGAGATCTTCTGGGAAACTGCTGGGCTAGGCGTGTGTGTGCGTGTATGTGTGTGTGTGTGTGTGTGTGTGTGTGTGTGTGTGTGTGTGTGTAGTTCTGGTGTAAGGGGGCAAGAGTTAATTAGAGAACAACACGCCTGGTCATGCTGGCACTGCTCCAACTGGCTGAAAGCCAGCTCTACTCCAATTCTTACACACATTTACACACACACTCACCTTCCTACTATGCCGTGCTGACATAATGAGATATCTAGACAAATATGAAGTACTTGGCTCGGCTCCTCCTGATAGGATTTGCCCACGTACTTCAGCTGATGGACTGGATTAAGTGGCAGTGTGCTGACCATGTATTGGCATGTCTAAGTGTTATTTTACTGAGGCTTTACACCATGTGCTGTTTTCTTTTTTCTTTATTTTTACACCAGAGGGCCTGTGTACTGTGTATTTATTTACAGCTGCTGTAACTTAATATCTGTCATATTTAGAGCATGTTCTTTACAAGAACATCCTGTATTGTAAATTTTCAGTAATTCTGCACTTTTAGTCATTTCCAATAAATTAATAATTGTGTTGATGCCAGATTATACATATTTTTACTGAGATTTTAAGTGGCTCATAAATGCAAAACACAAACTAAACAGCAATCAAACAAACAATAAAAAAAAAAAAAATTATAATATTAAAAAGTAAAACCCAGCAAAACTCTGAAAAATCCAAAAGAGAAAACATAGATACTTATTGAACACATCCTCGTTGTAGACTGGACATGGTGTATGATTAAGAAATAAAAAAAACCCACTTGCACTCTTTCAATTATCTAGTCAGCCTAGCAAAAACAATTGAATGATTTAAAGTTAGCATTATCTAAAAAATGTATCTAACATATCTAATCATATGAATGCTCTTAATCAGATGATTGAATAAAAGCATCACTTTATTTATTTAAGCTCCAGCTTTAGCCAATCAGCAACATGGATATGTTGTTCAATAAGAACCTACGTTTTCTGTGTGGAGTTTATGTGGACTTTGGCATGTTTTTATTTATTTAGTTATTTGTTTGCATGTAATGTATATTTGTTTGTTTATTTGTTTTTGTAAATGTGTTTTGCATTTATAGACCACTTAGTATCTCAGTAGAATTATGTCCACCCTGGCAACCCAGTTTTATTTATTACTTTTCTTTTAATGTTGATGAGTTTCTGAATTTGAATTTTTATTTATTTATTTAGTGTGTGTGTGTGTGTGTGTCTGTAGGCTAATGTTACCTAGTTCAAGAGATACCAGGGTACAATGTTTGCTATTGTTAGCTTTAAATCAGAATTTTAACATGAGGTGAAGCTAAGAACAGATTTATAGTTGAATATATATAGCAGCTTGCAATTCTTTTGCAGTGGTGTACTGGCAACCTAATTGCCTTCTTTTTCTTTCTTTTTTTTTTTTTTTTATAGTTCATTCATTGTCTACCGCTTATCTGATCTATTCTCGGGTCACGGGGAGCCTGTGCCTATCTCAGGCGTCATTGGGTATCAAAGCTGGATACACCCTGGACGGAGTGCCAACCCATTGCAGGGCACACACACACACTCTCATTCACTCACACAATCACACACTATGGACAATTTAGAGATGCCAATCAACCTACCACGCATGTCTTTGGATTGGGGGAGGAAACCGGAGTACCCGGAGGAAACCCCCGAGGCACGGGGAGAACATGCAAACTCCACAAACACACATGGCAGAGGCGGGAATCGAACCCCCAACCCTGGAGGTGTAAGGCAAACGTGCTAACCACTAAGCCACTAAGCCACCGTGCCGCCCCCCCCCCCCCTTTTTTTTAATAGTTAAGTAATTTAATTGTTTTACAAGGAAGATTTGATTCTACATTTACTAAGCAGACCTCAACCTCAACCTCAATTTGACACAGACCCAAGACCCGTGTCCTAAAATAGATTTATATACATGCCAAAGTTACGGGCTCGGCCATGTGGTACGAGACTGCAAGATCATGTTGCAACACAACACAACCGTTGGTCAACATTGGTCCAAAACAAACAAACAAAAGGTTTATTATATTCATGTCATTTGGAGGTCTTTAACAGAGCTGATGCTTTATATTCTACATAAATCACAGTAAAAATGACCACCAACTTTTTTTTTTTTTTTTTCAGATTTCAGATTTAGTGCTTAATGTCATGAAGCATCCCTTGCTACAGAGACTTCTGTCTGCTGGTGAAAGCTGATCTCCTTTAACCCTGCATGGTGTTTCTGAATAAAACACAGCACTGATTTAAACCTATTTTTACAACCATTGTTCATCTTAAACTTCCTTATACCTAAACAAAACAGTGCCTATCATGGTCCAGTTGCAAAATAAATTAAATATATGTGTTAAGAATAAAACAAATGATCATGTTAACTAGTATCAGTTATTTTCTCTTGTCCCACCCCGTTTCCACATATTTCATTAACACTTGTACCAAGCTACAAAGTTAGTCGTAAAACCTCTACTGTAAGTGAGCCTGGAAGTGTCATAACACAACCTTATATCAACAAAAATCTATATCACTTAACTCAGGTGCTGTCAGCTTGGTATCCTCATTGACAAAGTGCTCTTGATGACTAGAATAAGCTTTTATAAATGCTTATGTAGGATTATATCAGGTGTCATGACAGTCTTATGTAGCTATATGGACACTGCCTTTAAGTAAAGTGTTACGCAGGTTCCTGAAGGTTCCCCAGTGTTCCCCAGGTTCCTGTAATGATCATTATAACATGCTGGATTGCATCACTTATCTATTATGAATAGTTTGTTATAAGAATACACAAGAATGAGAACAAACAGGTTCACCTTCGCCTTCTCATACGACTCATATGAGTCAGTGTGAAACCAAAATGCTATCTCGAAATCCTTCCGCTCGAACATGCATTTTTCCCGTCTCTCTCGCCCTTCACTGATACACATATGGTTCTCATAAACTGACTTTACCTTTAACTGTGTTAAGGTTTAATGTAAATCAGATCCCAGAGGTTAGCCTCCAGTTTCACCTCATTCATTAAAAAAAAGAAGAAGAAGAAGGGGGAAAAAAAAGAAAGTGGATAATTTGACAAAAAACGAGACACTTTAATAGCATGTCCCTGTAGCGTAATTTAAGGATTAAACCTTAAACTACACAGCACTTTCATTTCACTGTTTAATTAAGGCAAGAAAAAAAAAATCTGTCAGGGCCACTCACTGTGTGTATTATATGCTGCATGATTGCAGGCCATTCGTTTATGTTTACTATAATTCAACATTATAACATGGTACGAAACATCCAGTACATTTGAATTCATTCCTGTTTTCCTTAAAGCAATAAAGCAATTTTTTTTTACTAGTTTCCACATTGACCTCAGCTAATGTTCAACTACAGTTGTGAATTTAGTACATGGAATACATGGTTATAGGTAAAAATCTGACCTTTGATTAATCATTTTTGTAGTTATACTCTTACCATTTAAACAGTTGCCATAATGAATGAATTCACATGAATGTCACATATAGTGGTGTGGACTTTAACCTTTAAACACTGCATTATATAGATGTCTCTTGCAATTCCATTACATATTATCTTGAATTTTAAATATGCCAATTATCAACTGAGTCTGTTTCAATATCTAGAGAAAAAGAAAAAACCTGAAAATGGACATTTTTATGACGGGTGTGGGAGAAATGTTTTCCCTTTATCATCTTTGCCCTTTGAGGGCCTATAAGACCTGTACAGACAGGTGCTAAACACAGACATCTATCAAGCACTGGTATTAGACAGGGTTAATTGTTGTTTCTTCTTAGCAAAGAGAAAAAGAGAAAAAAAGCAAGCATACCATAAATCCATAAACTGAACTGAATCACTTAAAAATGGCACTTGTGGGAGGCTAGAAAGAGTACAATGCTTCGTTCTGTAATTTAAAATGGTAAAAAATTCAGACAAAAACTTATTTGACATAACTGTAACGAGGACACTCTAAACTTGAATATATATCAAGTCTGTCTCAACGTCTGTTCCATTTTCATCTCAAATATATTGTCTTTTGAAACTTATAGACACTCACTGCTCATCAACTCACGCTGAAATCAAAAACTTTAATTTTCCATCATCTTTAATCATTCAAATATATTATGTTTGGAAAGGTTAAAGGTTAGAAAACACCAAACTTCTCTCATACACCCTTATTTCTCCCCCTATTATTACCAGCCTTCAAACTTCTCCAGTACAGTCTCAGCTCCCTTAATCTTCACCACTTCAAAGCCACATGCCCTCTGGCCTTATAGTACCTACTCAACTCTACAGCAATTCATTTTTGCCAAATCTTTCTACCTTATTGTCTCTTTTTGCCTTTTATCATGGTAGATTCCTTGCTTGATGCCTCTTTTCTCATGTCAGCTCTCTCCCCCTTCCTCAGAATTGATGACCCGAATTTACTGAAGGCTCTTATGAAAGTGAGCTTACAACATACAGGTTCACCTGCCTTTAATTACATATAGGCAGAGACATCTCTTCTTAATAGACAAGAGAGCCTATTTCGTGCCATTTCATCTCTCTTTCGGTAAATGGCATTGAGCTTAATTTGATCTGAAGGGATCTGAGGCCTCTGTTGAAGCATGACTCACTTTCTGAAAAAATACAACCTAGACAGCCCAGTGATCATCTCTTGAAAAAGAAATTAATATTATATATGCTTTTTTGGGGGTAAATATTATGAAAAAAGTGTAAAAAATCATTGAAAGATTTGACAACGGAAACTTGTGTAAAAAAAAAAAAAAAAAAAAAACTATGGGCATGACATGTACAAGCTAAGTACTACAAATTAGCGCAAAGCAATATTTACAGTCAGACTATACAAAAAAATTGCTTAAGGAAATTTAATGTAAAGTGGCATGTCCATTTGAATATGTATGCACAGCAAGTCTAGTTTCTATAGGATGTTCTCTGGGACTTTATGGGTCATTTCTTTTGAAACATAGATCCATGCAAACAGGGTCACCGAACATCCTTGGACAAAAAGTCGTACACTTTCAAAGACATAGAGACCTTGCAAACTGTAGAGTAGTATTTAAAAGCAATAGTTGCTTTACCTTTTTAAAAACAAACAAAAAAAAGCCAGTGTTTATAATCTATTCAGGGATAATGATTTCACCGACTTTATAATTGCTGTTTTAAAATGACACTAAGATTAGCTTTTGAGTATATAGGTGTGAGGAATGGTAAAAGGAATGCCTATAAGAAAATGCAGTGTATCACATTAAAATGTCAACTGATAATCACCTCATGATGTCAATGCAAAAGTGTAAAGGGAGATCTGGACCATATGGCATAATGGTAGGGTTGATATATTGACTCCACCCCTCCCCAACCCCTCGTTGTCCATCATTAATTTATGGAAAAGTAGATTTATCAATGGAGATTAAAATGAGCTTCAGTGATGTTAGTGATGTGAGCTTCAATCAACCAGGCAAAAAGTAGAGCTCTGTATATATTCATAATGTGGTTTGATGTAGATTACAAAGTCTACATGGGAAATAGGTTGCTGTTTCTGGTTGTGTTGGTGGTGGTGGTGGTACATGTCTGTATGTCTCCTGATAACACACAAACAATGAAGAGGAAGCTGCTTCTACATTCTTTACTCCAGAATAGATTGGGCATATCAGATACGCTTTCAGCAACAACAAACAGAAAATAGTGATGCTTTTATTCGCCAGAGGTTATTGAACCACAGTCGAGTGTGAAGGAATATTGCCTAAACACAGGAGTATTAATTTGACAACATACACCGGTTCATAAGAATGTAGCCCAGCAGCAAACATGAGACGTGTGATCATGTTACCATAAAAGACCTCACACCTCACACCAATCAACATTCTCTACTGACAACTCAAGAAAGAAACATGAAGAATGTCACATTACAAATTTAGGTAGAAATGAGTGCCAAGTACATTTTAAAGCTTGTTTTAAAGTTTTTACTTAAAAAGTTCAAAATAAAACACACAGCTCCAATCAATAGTTTGTATAATGAGAGTAATGACCAAGCTAGCTAACATCTGAGACATTACCAATGTAGCTAGCTTTAGTCAGAGTTTACAATCATTCCTTAAATCCTTGGAGCACTAATCTATCCTCGGTAACAAACTCCTTTCCATCTGTGATTTTTTTTTGGACTTCTACTCATACTTTATGTAGATTGTATGTAGAGATCTTTTGCAATTCAAATTAAGCAAATAATCGAATGCTGTACTTTACCTTTTATTCCCACTAAATATCCGATTCCTGTTTCCTGAGGGAACGTCTGTGCCACCTCTGGCTAAACCGAAATATTTACATGGCTGCATGTGTCACTAAAGCTATATCAAATATCATTTATGGTAAAGAGATTTAGCTTAGCTACCTGACCAAACAAGCTCTAGGCTAGTCGTGTCTACATATCCAGTACTACAATACAGGCAGAGTGGACATTTTATCACATCCCAGTGTTTCCTAACACCCTTTTAGACAGTGGTGCATTTCTCTAGCAATAGTATACAGTATACACTATTTAATTATTAAGCTATTTGTTTTTCTCTCAACTACCGTCCACCATTTAGCTAGTTCCTGACTGGACCCCTTCCCCCATCCTGCTGTAATTGTATGATGTTTACCCTCTCAGCCCAAGGCCATGTCTCTAATTATCCCCACATGAAAACTGGAATGTCCAGCACTGTCATTAAAAAAAAAAAAGAGCTAACGTCCAAAGCCCAGATGACAATGTAAACAGGTGTGTTGGTTAAATCCCAAGCCTCATTTTTTTCTCAATAAAAGTTTGAGCGTTTATTGTTGGGTCAAAGGCTAAAAGGGTTAGCTTTCTAAATCCCGCTCAAACCGGTGAATAATTCATGGTGTGCTGTGATAATTATTAGTCACACCAGTAGTTTTTTCTCTCTCTGCTATCTTTACATCTAAATAGATTTATTATATAATCACAAACTCTAGATGAATAGTTACATATAAAAATATCCCCCAAAAAGTTGATAAAATTAGTACAAATCAATGCACCATTACATTTTAATTGCTTTTCTTATGGAAAAAGCAGGTAGCGTCCTGGGAAAACCTTTCACATGCTTTCATTTTGACATTTTCTATTCGTTTCCTGAGTTGAAATGCACTTTATCTTGAACATTTTAATGTTTTGTAAACCCCAAAGATAAAAACATTTAAATAGCATTTAAAGATTTCTGCCTCGTTCCAGCAAAGGGCACCAATACACTACCATCAAAACTGATTCCTGTATAGTTATTAAATTTGTACTTAATTTAACATGTGATAAATAAATCTAAAAGGAATAAAATATGGCCACCTTTTTATCTTTTTAACTGCCTTTTTTAACGTTAACGTTAAAAGATTTGTTAAACTGGCTTCTTATCTTCTTGAGGTGATCTTTGCAAAAGATCTTGGAAGATTAAAAAGTTAACAAAAAATCTCAACATTATTTTGGGGAATTATATTTAGGTTTTTTTTTCTTTGAAGCATCGAACACCGTTATAAGCGGAGGACATGGCTATTTTATTGATCTTCATAGTTTTTTTCTACAGTAAAATTTATCTGCTGATTTTTAAAAAAACAAGTTCCAGTAATATTATTAATCCTATGTTATATTTTTATGGTAAAAAAACAAACAAAAGGATTGTATTGTTCAGCTTTGATAATTACATAGTATGTACATTATTAGACTTGTCTAATTATAAAGTTTGTGTTATCTTTATTATATGTTTAAAAATTAATCCTCAGTCAAAATTTGACACAAAATTGACCTATGTATCAGATCAACTTTAACCAGTTCTACAAAATTTTAGAAGATAAGAAATCTATTGTAGCACACACGGTTTACTGTCCTTTCCCGGCGAACGTGCGCAAGTCATGCTAACGTGCCCAGGCTGATGCTACAGTGTGTGTCGGAGACTAACAAAGCACACAAATGTTTAATGCACAAACATTACAAGGCCCTCAGTCAGCGGAGTGAGGCCGCCGTCAGAGAACAGTACAAATGCAACCTCAGCAAAAGCGATAAAAGGCCACAACAATGAAGGTGTTTGTGCATGCCATTGTGGAAGCTGCTCCATAATTCGCTTTTGCTGACGTTTACAGGTTTGATCAAATTCATTTGAGGGTGGAGCCATTATCATTCATGGTCTAGTGCAGGTACAACTCATTTTCCCGTGACTGAATCCAGCTACAGATGTGGTTTCTATCGTGTGTACATGTTGTCGCTCTGTATTGTGAACTAATTTGTATGAGGTTATGTAAAGACTAAATCAAGGCAGCATGCCTTTTAGCCTACCGATCTGAGTCAACAAGCTTTTTTAGACCTGTGCTGTTGTTGTGGTCTTAAGGTATATAAATGACTAGCTACCAAGAACACTTATGTTAATCAGTAACTGGAATAAACCATTAGGCATTTGATATTAAGATGCTGCTCCATGCTAACCGGCTGTAAAAGAACACTGTCTGAACTCAGTGTTTTTTAATTGTCCTGTTTTGCCTACAGACTATTTCCTGTCCTGGATTAATGTTTAGGAGTTAAAGATAAAAGAAACGCATGTGGTGTCTAGTCAAGTACGGAAAATGTGCAGTTAACGGACTTCACAGAATTGTAAAATAAGTTCCCTAAAACTAAAGAATTATAACTTTTGTTTTAAATCACAGTTAATAATGAAACATGATGGCACATACAAGTAACCTTGTAATATCAATGAACAGTATTTCTCTTTTTCTTTGAGCTTTAGGGTTCTTACGTCTTGCTAAACATACTCAAAGTACCTATAAAACCTTTAAGCAAACTTTTTACCAAGCAACCAAGTAAACACACACACCAAAACATTTGTTTACAACGTTATGCTCCCTGACAAAGAAGCAAAGATCCATCTTGATCTAACCAACATGAACATTAATATTTAATGCATTATTTACAACAAATATCAATTCAAAATTCATTTTGTATAAAAAGTCTAGAAATAAAGAATCATCATGAGGACTTAGACATTTCCATAAATCTATGAAAGGAACTTAAAAGACAGGATACTTCATGCACAGGGTCAAACTGAAGTTCACAGACATCACAACCTCTGCAAAGTCTTTTGTTTTGTAAATTTTAGCACTTAAATCATGAACTTACTTACACTACACCCAAATGAGTAACAAATATTGTACATCTAGAAGAACCATCTGACTTTTTTTTTTTCAATGTCTGTGGTATCCATATTTCTGATTACTCAGGAGTCTTTGTGTCAAAAGTGTGAAGATTAACAATTTTTTCGCATATTTTCCAACATCTACATCACAAGTGGTTCAGCTACAAGATAGTGAAACCATGATAGCAGTAATTAGCTTTCGATAATGGCTGTGAAATGAAGAAGTGGGCAGGGACGTGTCATCACAGCTTTTCATATCATATGTTCATAGTTTTAAATGGTGTTAAAAGTCTGGCATTTTTGTCATATGCCATTAGCAGATGTATGATAGTACATTCAAGCAAGTGCAAAAGCAAAAAATTATGCATCAGGTTATTCAAGTATTTAAGCCAACCGCCAAATATTCAGCTAGAGAGCTAGTTAATGTAGTAATGCAGCTGGTTATGGTTATAAAGGCACTGATGAAAGTGAGATAAAAAAGTGAGAAAAGGTGTCCTGTGTGTCATCATTTTCACTATATTGGCGTTATTTTAAAAACAAAACCTGACTGTTACCAGAAAATAATCAAAAAATCAACCAAGACCAACCAATCAAGAAAATTTTCAGCACATCTTATTATTATTCCTCTTATTATCAGTAATTCGTCTGTTATTATAATAATTAATTACATAATAAACATCACATCACACCTTTTATCCATCATTATAGTTACATTTAATGTGGTGCCATGTAATGTCGCCAAAACTAACTCCTATTATCACTTACGGCTATAAGTACTTCATTCAGCAGCCACTCTTTACTCTCTCTAATGTTAACATGAAACCAGAAAACCGAGAACGTCTTTACTTTTGTTACAAAGTCCTCACAGGAAAGCTCACCGTATTAACAGTTACATACTTTTTTACTAACTACTACTTTTTAACAAAAGGCCCATCTGCCACGGATAAACACACGTATCAAAAGAAATCTTTTCCCTTTATATTCCAGTGGAAGTGGATTTATGGTCTAGAAAAGAAAACTTCACCTACAACAAACATTCCAGTAAGGACAATGTCCTCATGTCTGCCGAGGCCAATACAAGCACTCATGCTTAAACAAAGATCAGTTTGTTTAGGCTTGAACTACTTAACATGAATGAGTCCGTACATTTATGTATAATGTAGTGTCATGCATCTGTTTCCTAAGCCACATCTTTTAGCTCTATCATTTACAGCTGGTTTTACTTCTGATTAATTTTCTACATGAAAAGTTATTCATTGCTGCTTAAACCCAGTGACACAGAAAGTGAATAATGACATCAAAGCAATATTTTGGTGTTCGATCGATATCGCCACCACCGACCCCGACACCCACACACCCACATAACCTGCAACAGAAAAGGGTCTCCATGTTCAATAAGCTGCTCTCATGCAGTCTGAAGTTGTGTTTAATCATCTCGTTCTGTGGAAGTCAAGCCAACTTTGTTACATGATACATCTGGATGTGTGTATGATCAGCTGCACGTGGATAAAGAGTAGATTTTAAAAAAAAAAAAGAAAGAAAGAAAGGAAGAAAGAAAGAAAGAAAGAAAGAAAGAAAGAAAGAAAATATAAAGATTAAAAGATTATTTTTATCTTTGGCAAGGCTACAAACTGCACCATTTTACATGCTCACACCTTTCCCTTGTCTAATGTGTAACTGTTCCAAATGAGGGATTGGTTTAATGTCCAGTGTTAAAGTAATCATTTATATGCTTATTAATAGAAACGGACCATAAAACCACAATTAAAAATTATTTGAAGTACACTGTGACCTCCAAAACCTGATTAAAATATTAACCCTAAGTCACATTTTTGTAAAAGACGTAAACATGAAGTGAAGTAGCATTAAAAAAAAGTCATGTCCTCATCCACAACTAGTCTGATGTGTGGTATCTTTTCCCTGAAATAACAACTAACCTGTTCTATTTTGCAAACGAGACATTTGGGTAACAAATTGTGGGTCAGCTTAAGCAGGACCTCTGAGAAAAATGCAGCCTCAGAGCTTAACAAGGGCATTTCCTCAAGGTGCCTTGACCCATTTTCAAAGACAGAGTCGGCCATGTACATGCCCTTTACGTTTCAAATTCAAAGCTGACCTACATGAAACATTCGCATTGTATATTTGAGGATTGTGAGTTCATGTTTCCGTGCAGTCTGTTCATTTATCTAAAAAAAAAGTGGGCAAAAACAGAGTGGAAATATTAATTTTAGAAAACTAAAATCGATTTAGAATTGATGTGACATTTCTAATGTCAATTTCTACACAGTAATTCAATTTCATTTCATTTATGTAGTGCTTTTAACAATGGACATTGCTTCAAAGTAGCTTTACATGAGTGAAACAAATTCAGGATAAATATTATAACGTTTAAAAATTTACGTTTATAATAAGAATGGCATGTAAGATAGATAGATAGATAGATAGATAGATAGATAGATAGATAGATAGATAGATAGGTAGATAGATAGATAGATAGATAGATAGATAGATACTTTATTGATCCTGGAGGAAATTCAATAAGAAATTCAATAAGAACGGCTTATAAGGAATATACAATAAGAAATGCAGGTGTATTTTATTTCAGCCTAAGCACACATAGCTTATTTACAGCCTAGATTTGAACCTTTGCATCAAGAAAAGGAACCAGGAAAAGATACACAACCACACAACTGTTAATATCGTTTTAACATGAATAACCTCAGCTTTCATTCCTCGCTATTTGAAGGCTAAGAATCTTTTGTAGCACAGTTTTAAGAAACTAAAACTACATTATCTTATCCCTCACCTACCATAATCCCCCACCCCCTTCGTTATGTAGTGCACAGATGGAAATTAAATGCAGAGAAAATTTGAAAATTGAATATTGATATATCTACCCAAAGGTCAGCTTAGTCTTTATCCAGCAATGAAGGCAATTAAAAGTGATTCGCTTTGACATTTTGAATTGACATTGTGAATCACACCAGTTCTCATTATGCAGCTAATAATCTCACTATGTTCCAGTCTTCTCCATGTAGATTTAAACCCATCTCTTCTTTACATTTATTTTGATAATGAGTGTCGATGTTTGAACTTTACACAAGCCGTTATTTGGCGCTGTACCTTCTTAAACACTTTAACATGTGTAGGATAGCTGCACATTCAAATCCCATCACAGCTAATGTCTTCTGCTGCTGTGCCCTTGATGGAAACCAGTCAACAGTTCTGTCAGCGCTGCACTGTGAGGCAGTAACTCACGACTTAGGACATAGTCGCTTGTGCTAGCTGGGAAATTCCTTAGTACGGTCTGCCAGTCTACTTTTAATAAATTTACATTCCAGGAGAGATGAAAAAAAATCTTTTCTGTGGTAAGTTTTTAGAGTTTGAACTATAATATGACCTTCCTTCTCTTTCTGACATGAAATGAAATTGTATTACTTTTGTAATACTTTTAATTCTGCAAAGTGAGTTCCTTAATTTCAAGGTCTTTACCATACAATAAGCAATATTACGCAATATTAACCCTGCATTTCCTACATCATATGATTTACTTTACCTAGAATTTTGCTATCCAACGGTACCTAAGGGTGTATGGGTAAAACATACAAAGGTTATTAAGTTTTATAACAATGTCCACTAGGGTTGTACCTTTATCTTCTGTACCATTAATATGTGTCTTTCATGTGGAGACATGTATATGGTACCATTATATAAAAGATTTAAAGCACATAATTGGACTGTAATTACCTTTTAGAGTACAGCTTTAATTGTATACTAGATACACCTTTTTTAAGTAAATGATACACACTAAAAGTACAAAAATGATCCCTGAGGGAACCACCCATCAGTGACCAGTAAAGCTATAGTTTAGTACCCTTTACTTTTTTTTTTTTTTTTTACTGAAAAACACCATAAATGAACAGTATAACCAAGATAAAAAGAAAATGTAAATTTAACAAAGATATAAGGTACATAATTTAATCTTTTATAGTCAAAGATTTAAAGATATGCTACATGCACCTTTCTAGGTAAATGAATAATACTGAAGGTCTGAAAGATACACCCTTGAGTGTACCACACCAGCAACTAGAAAAAGTAGAATTTAGATTCTTTATTTTCTGAGACTATATATAATTGATTAATTAATTAATTATGTCTAATTATGCCGAGTATCTCACACCCAACTAAACTATGAATTAATCATCAGTCATGAATCTAAAACCTGTGATTATAAGAAGAGAAGAAACACTAATAAAATCTGGACTGGTTTGCGACACAGAGAAATATTTCCATTCACTATACTTAAATATGTAACGTAAGAGCCTCTTCATTATTCCAGATTTTTATAAATTTCTGCTAAATGTCTGCATTTACAACAAAATGGGAAATTCTGCTGGACATCCCAACACCCCATCCACCCCCCACCCGCACCCCGCCAAATGGAGGGCATTAAATGGAGCTCACAAGATGAGGCGCTGCACTGTTATAAAGTTCCAAAGCTGTAATCCAGACCAGCAGTTTGGTCAGTTTTCACCATCCCCCCTTACAGCCACACCCTGACACACAAGTCAAAGGCTGCATGCAAGAGAGGCATAAACTCTAACTCATCCCACACGCACGGCTGCTCCTCAATGAACGCTTGATCCAACAATGATAATGAAGGTCTCTAAGTTTAAAGGGGTTGTCTTCCTGTCTGGAATCTTTATGACTCTGGCATTCATTTCATACGATCTGAAGATACTGGGTGTGTTTTCAGTGTAAATGTTTGGTATTTAGCATTGTACTGCTTTAAGAAATATAATACATTTATTGCATGCTTTGTGGAACTCATTCAAACTTCCTGATAAAATGACTCTTAGTTAATGGGCAAAGGTGTGGTATGGTATAGGGGTGGAAAATATAAAATGTGTATCTGTTACAGTTTATTGTTATAAAGGTAATAAAAGGTTTTTGTTGCTTGTCTTAATGAAGAAAAATTCTTTTTGTTAAACTTCTGGAAAGTTCCAAAACCAATAAATAGAAGACATACCTGAACCATATAAAATAATCATAATCAAATAACCATAGAATTTATAACCATATAAAAAATCTTAAAGACGTTATGCAACCATTTCACACATGCTCAAACACGAGTACTTATTAGAGCACAATAAATGACTAAAATGGGATAAGAGGCCTCCTCTCACCTTACACAACACTCAACACTGCTTCTTGCTATCTGATGCCCCATAGTAGCCAAAGAAGTCAAACTATTGGCTCATTGCTAACCAAAATGCTGGCAGAGTACTCTGGAGGTCAGATGAAAACTAAGAAGAATGATATACTGTCTTTTTAACTCAACCATAACAGGATGTGACACTCTAGACTCAACCTTTCCCATTATAGTGCTCCCATTTCTTGGCAAACACTACACTACAGTCAAGAAAATACCATCTGTCTCATTCTGGAAATCAGAATATCGAAATCTCTTTTTTATTATAGAAGGCTGACCACAAATGACTTAAAGATTTGTCATGATGATAATCATGTCACAGCAGGATATAAGAAGTTTTTTTTAGAAGCATAGGAGAAAATCAAGACTGGAAAATGGGAATGAAATAAATGGGAAACATGAAGTGTTGTAAACTCTTCTTGGATTCCTAAAGAGGTTCAACTTGCAACAAAAACACTTTTTCTTTACCTAGAAAAACAACCATATAATTGTAGAATGAACTTTTTTTTCCCATGTGTATGCATTAAGTCTACATTAGTGCAGAAAACAAGGGAATGTTTAAAAAAAAAAAATCAATTTAGCACTTTAGTGTCTTTATTACACTGACCACAAAACGTCTGTCGGATGTACAGTTTCAAATGTGGACAGACCTGTGTAAAATTCCCATATTGTAAAAAATATAAAACAATGAACATAAATTCAGTCTACTGCTAGTATTTCTGCTAGTCTACTGCTAGTAATGATTTAGATATACAATGCCAGTCTAGTCTAGGACGCTGTCTGGCAAAGCCTGGATATCTGCCAGGATGAACAGGGAGGACTAAATGTTTTCTTTTGCTACCTATGCTGACACATCCTGAGACAAAAGGAGCCTGTCATAGTGGGAGGTCCCTTCTGCATAAGTGGCCACTCAGGGTTCTCTGTTGTCAGTGTTGGCGACATGCCCGCTGGCCCCCTGACACCTGGCAATAATGACATTAGAGGAAGGTGGAGGAGACAGGACGTCAATGGACAGATTTGTTCAATTTAACCCCTTTGACCCCAGGCCCGGCCGGCTCAATCTGTCAGCTGGACCCCTCCCCTTGGCGCTAAGTAGCCTCACAGAGACAAGAGGGGGAGAAAGAAAGAGAGCGACATAGAGAATGATGATAAATGATCGAGATGTTCCCAAAATGAAGGTGTACATCAATTCATCCGTTTAGTCTGAAGGCAATGCAGTGTCCTAGCTCTTCACATAAGCGTGCTTATTTCATGTTCCCTCATTAGTTTTAATAATATTATTATTAAAACTAATAATGTATTAATATTTTATAATATTAATACATTACTTGTACTTTTCTGTGTTCTACACAGAAACTAATAGAAAGCATATGAAAAGAAAAAGTTGCTGGTTTTAACAAGCTTTTAGATTCGGAGCTTACAGGCCAAACACAGACACTGGACACACAGTTACTGTACACTGTTCATTCATTCATCCTGGTCAGACTTGTATGGTTATTTTAGTTTTACTTTTTGGGAAATAAGACCAATTAAATGTGTTCGAAATTAAAGCTGTCAGGTGTAAACAATAAAATAATAGCAAGAAAAAGATTTAAAAAAGAAAAGATGAGGTCCCACACAGACCTGAGATTGAAAAGCTGGGACAAGCAGACCACATGAAGCATGCAGACATTTCATTTCAGGGTTTTCTTCCATTGCTTTCCAGTGTTGAAT
Organism: Hemibagrus guttatus; assembly: GCA_033459395.1. Lineage (NCBI taxonomy): Eukaryota > Metazoa > Chordata > Actinopteri > Siluriformes > Bagridae > Hemibagrus > Hemibagrus guttatus. The sequence continues at coordinate 13,359,880 of JAUCMX010000021.1, read as the reverse complement.
ATGTGTATGGCTCATTAAAAGCCCTGGTAGTTTATGCTATGCTCACCTTGAGCTTAAATCCAAATCAAGATATATGGATATTTAGAAAACTGATACAGATACAGATAGTATCATTAGGTTACACCCCTGCTCAACATACACAGTGAGGCAAAATAGGAGCAGATTTTAGACCAAAAGCCAATCCTATCCTCCCAGGAAGCTCTTCTTTCTTCAAAGGTTTCTGAGGCCTTGCTAACAAGACAAGATTACATGAGAGATAAAAAAAAAAAAAAAGAAAAGAAAAAATGATGACAAACTATGGAGTGTATTAGCTGAATTTACACAGGATCAGGTGAACACTTGGCTCATGCTACACTATTTCATTCCTTCAGCCTCAGCTGTCTTTTGCTTTAAAGCATAAATCTCACTCTCTGCTCTCAGGCATCTGTAGTGGATTGTCTGCACGCTGCAGCAGTGGCAGCAGCCAGCTGGAGCCAGGCCAACTAAACGCTGCCAGATAAGTCAGAGGGCCACAAGTGTGAGCAAACACGATGGGGAGAGGTCAAACAAAGTGTTGCATGACGCAGACCTTGGCAAAAGCCTGGGATAACACAAGCTCACGGAGTATGGAGGCCTATGCAAACAGAGCTGCATGTTGTATAGGTCTTTCCAAGATATCTTTCTAATCTGCCTAATTGATAAATTTGCACTTAACTTGACAGAACTTGTCTCCAGCTTGTTTTAAACAGAAGAATGCAACTTCTTTCCTCCATGTCTTAATCTATAAGTGACAAAAATGTTATTAAGATTTTACACATTTAATAAGATCTACTCTATCCCCATTTGATAATATTATTCAGCCAGGTTTATAGATGATGGTGGCAATCCCATTCATTTTCCCCTACAAATAATGATCCTGTTCGTCTGCACATCTGCAGGCTATCAGATGGCTTATGTTTTCATTAGAATTTACAACTACAATGTGGAAAAAGCAGGATGAGACTGGATTAGTCATTAGCTGCTCTTTTCTCTGCAGCTGCTCTCTTGGGTATGAACACGGTCAATCCGAGTGCAGGCCCAAGTTGGGGGGAAAAACACCAACAACAATCAATTCACCAAGAGCTTATGCCCTGCAATGTACAATATGCCAATAATGATTTCCTGCATCAGTTGATTAGTTCAAATATATAGGTGATTAGTTCAAATATGTCCATCCTGTAGATAACATTGACTGGCCTGATAGCAATGATCTGATTGGATTTTTAAAGCATTGATTTCAGATGATCCACCTTGGTATTACCAAAATGTGTAAAACAGCAATCTACAAAAATGAATGAATAATACCGCATTTGTGTCACTAAAAAGATGTACACAGATGTCTGGAGTAAGGCTACAAAAGGAAGGTTAATGGTGACTGCTTGGAGAAACAGGAGGTTAAATGTAAGCTGTGAGTGAAGATGTGTCTGTATACAGGAGGAGCCTTTGTGACGTATCAACAATCTGGCTTCTGTGTGAAGTCACCTTTTATGGCATTTGACAGCAGGACTCGAGATGATTACCGTGCCTGTTTTGAGCAGACTTAATAGGCGAGGTCATGTGGTTGACTTCTTTCTTGTTTATATAATTGCATAAAAGCATTTCACTTTGTCTAGTCTATACTAGTACACACCCTTAATACAAAATAAAGATGAAGAGATTTAATTTATAGCAACTCTGTCAATCTCCAGATCCTTATAACATTCCTTATAAGGTTGGGGAACTTTAGTGGCATGCACACGAGCTTGTTCAATAAAAATTTCACAGATGCTGCAACAGAAAATTAGGGACACAAATAAAGTAATGGCGATGTTTTTAAAATGTGCACGTTGTTGTGCAATATTTAAACAAGATAACAGTATGGCAAAAAAAAAAATAGGAAATGTAAAAAAACAAATCTATATCAACAGCAGAGAGTTCATTTGTTTTTTACTTAAATGCTGTATTTAAACGTTATTAACAGTGAGGACAAACTCATAAGAAGAAGAACTTATTAGGAGAAAGGCTCATTTTTCTGCACAGAAGTAAACAACTTAATCTGTTCTGACGTTCTCTCGTCTCTCCGCTCACAACCAGTTTGTTTGGTTTCAACAGCATTCTGGAGATAATGTCTATAGCTTTTTTTTACCCTGTGCTATACGAAATAACTCTTGTACATATGACATGTGTTTGATCATGTGTGTGCATGTGTATTATTTAAAAAAAATGCCTTTTTAGGTCTGAAATTCAATATAGATAGGAATCTAGTTTTCCAAACACACACACACACACACACACACACACACACATACACATAAAGCCATTTCTCCTATAACGCCCCCTCCCCCCCACCGCCATTGCCTGAGTTCTAACTTCATTAAGATAACCTAATTTATGTAATAGATGATTATAAATCAACCCATAAATCAGCAGATCCATGGCGACAAGGCATTAAATGACAGGAAATCATTGGATCCATCTCATCAATTCTCTCCTTATGTAGCTGAACACAAAAAACAATCCACAAGGAGGAAAAATCTACACATCATAACATAAATGTGGGAGACTCGCTGATCGGTCAACAAATGTGTCCCTTGTGCCCACTTTTTGTTGCACTACTCAAATTGGAGTGGCACAACAAAAAAATCAGGACGCCAAATAATTGAAGGAAGGAGGTCAGCAATCCTGGGGAGGGGGTGAAGAAGGGATGAGGCAATGAGGAAGGAGTGGCAAGGAAAAAGGCAGGGAGTGCAGGCTATTAAATTTATGGCTCAGACTGCCACATCATCAGTTGGGGATGGGGGAATGAGGAGGGAATAGTGGTGGTGGTGGTGGGGTTTAGGAAGGGGGGGTGCCATTTCCTTCCTGCAGGAGGACGGGTCTGACCAGTATTGTGTAAGCAGATGGTGAAGATATCATGGCAAAGTATACCTCCACCAGGGCCTCTATTCACGTTCCATCAAAAAAGAAGAACCCTGTGATTGTCATCTAATCCGCTCGGGGCCCACACCCAAATGAAAGCACTTCCCCTTGTTGTTGGTTGAAACATTGACTCCTGTGCATTAAAAATCAACCGTTATATAAACAAAACTGGTTTTGGAGAACTGTAACAGAACCCCCCCCAAAAAAAACGAACGATCATTGTTTTTTCGAATTTTGTATTAGCGCTAAAAGCCAGTGTTATCACAGCCTTATCACAGCCACAGCCTTAGCACATTTTATTTAACCAAAAAGGAGAAGCTTAATTCACTTAAGTACATGGTTTCCCTTTGCCGGAGTATGCAACACCTATTCATCGAAAGTGCTGCTCTGCAATAAAGCAGCGAAGTTCGTTAGTATAATGTGTGGACAGGGAAACCATATAAGGCATTACATGTTGACCTTTTCAAACTTAAGATCACACAATCTGTAGGATATATCTATCATTTATGGATAGAGGAATACATGTGTGGTTATATATTATAAATGTTATGCTCCATGTAACCGCAAAAGCCCATGATCTGTCTGAAGTCTACTGTACATGGACTGAACTAACAAATTTGAGCCCTTTTATGAGTCAGACTGTATTTTCATGTAGACTTATGCCTGAGAAAGGCATTAAATAAGGGTTGTATGGCTTTTTGCAGATGATGGGAACATGAGTCCAGAGTTATCTGAGAGCACAACAACATTTCAACTGTCGAATCTTACAGCTGCTGACTAACGTGTATGCTGTATCCAAACGGAAATACAGGTAGATCAAATCATAAACACTGTAAAAGGTGTGCCCCATCTTACAACACTAAACATGTCCAAACTGCTAACATCTATTTTTAAATTGTATCTCAACTTATATCATCATTGCAGATTCATTCCAGTCAACCAATGACTTCCATGCACCACCAGTGATCCTTTTTTTGCCCCCCCCCTCACTTCTTTGATCTTTTTAATGATCTCTGACCTAGTATGGAATCTATGAGCTGCGAACGCTGTTTTATGGCGAAGTGGTAGGGGGGAGGGGGCTTCAAGTAGGTCAAAGGGCATCAGATTCTGCTAATGCTAAACAGAAACAAAGTGTCAGCAAGCCTATACTAGATTTCACAGAAGCAAATGCTGATTAAAAAGGATCACGTTACTCTGCCATCTTAAAGGCGCAGACACGTTTTTTTTGTTTTTTTTGCATTAGTGGTAGCTACAGTTGTGTAATATTGTTCAGCTGTCCTACACGTACTTTACACCCGTCCTTTAATCAAACCATTAATGTGACCGAGTCTCACCTCAGGCCACATAAAACTATACATTCTTGCCCATGCCTAAAAGTACCAGGGCTCTTAATTGTTCAGTGGGGTTCCTCAACAAATGACTTCCTCTCTGCTATCTGTTATAAAGTTTTATTGGTCTGCGATCACCCCCTAAAGAGGGGCCAGCTCGAGTGAACTAGCCTTATGCTCCATCTGAATAACCCCATGAACAACCCCAATTCTGTGTGGAAGTGCTGACTTGCTCCCAAACTATACAAGGCTCCATTGGATTTCTCTCGCTTTTCTGTTTTCCCCCTTCCCAAAAGGGTCAATATTGATCTTTCATATCCCTTGTAATCCCTTTCCTGCTAAAGGTTTGTCACAGGCATTGAGGGTATCTGAGTGGAATTGGGGAAGGAAAACAAATCCATTACCTTGTCAAAATTCTATTTAACATCATTAGGCCTCGTTCTAGAAGATTTCCTCTGTGGATAGTGCTGGCTGCTTTTTAAAAGCATAGTTAATCATGCTTAACTGAAATGTCCTGGACAGTAGTCAAATTCTTGTGGAGTTCTTTTAATTGGGACTGAAGTCATTTACAGAAAAACAGACAGACTTTGTTACTTTCTCTCCAATGTATTTTCCTGTTTTTAAGCAGACAAATGGACAAAAATAAAGTGAGGAGCTGCCATGGCTTGACTGGCCAAGGATGGACCAGATTAGGAGCTGTATCTGGTTTGTATTGATTTTGTGTGGACTTCAATCTAAATTTACTAATTGCTTCCTTGCCCGTATTCGAGGTTGGTGGCAACAAGTAGTGACTGTTTTACCACTAAGATGTCCACGGATACGTGCTCAACCCCAATTAATCGAAATCTGTGCTATCACTAGGTAACAGGATCTTACTAACAGACAACTAGCTTAGTATATGTCATTTAAAATGAGAGCGCATTGACTGCAAAAGTTAAAGACATCAGATAAGTGATGTTCTCATAAACTAATCACATTGTGCCAATTACATTGTGTAATTACTGACTTTAGTTCAATTGCCATGTAATATTTTTTCTGTGGTTTTCCACTGATCTCACGTTACTTGGGTAATTGACTATTTTTAGCTCATTGGTACAACTGTATCAGGTGGAGCAGTGATACTGAGATTTTTTTTTAAACCATATCAGTAGTCCAACAGTGATAGACAGAGCACAGTTGTGATGATAAATTTTGTGTTACCTGTCAGTAATCATGCACATAAAACTTAACCTCATTCGTTTATATGTGCTTTAACATGGTCAGGGTTGCTGTGGATCTGGAGCTTATTCTGCTCACAATGGTTGATATACCTAATAAAATGACCAACTGCTGTAGATTCTGAAAGGAGTTATATTCAAATATATAACATAAAATCGTACAAAGGAAAAATGTTAGGATGTTAATTCAGTTAGAAAAGGATTTGGATTAAAAATATCATACATAATGAAACACTATTTTGGCACAAACTGTAATTTTGTTCCTGAAATAAATTTGCTCACTTTGTTTTTGCAGACAGGAAGCAACACATGTATGAGATCTAGTGTCAAATTATAAGCCATCCATCTGGATATGCAGCTGAGATAATTAAGAAAAAGAGAGATGTGGGTCTAAGTAGATTTTAAACCATGTCGGTGTTACAGCTACTGTATATTTCTCTGTGACTTTCCTGTTCTGTTATTGAAGTGTGGGAATAATCAGACACTTTCAGACATCATAAGTTAACTTCAGTTTTCATTCAAAATGCATCATTGTTCCCATCAGGCCTGATAAATCATTTGTACAGCTGCTGGAGATGAATGGGGTGCAGGGGTGAAAATCTGTTAAACAAACAGCCCCCAGCTTCTAGTATAGCCTATTAACCATGGCCTGTTTCTCTGCTGGGAAATAGCATTGCCTTCCCCCTGACGCACAACTCTTTTAGCACGTGGGTGTTAGTGTATCCCCGTTTTGAGCTAAACAAAAGTCAATTAGTTCCATGGCAAGAGAATGTTCTAGGGTTTTTAAGGAGAACTGAAATGAGATACGACTTTGCCTGGCAATTGCCTGCGGGACAAAAGTAGACACTAGGATTGAGAATTCTTTTGTCAAGGTAGGGGGAGTGGTATCACATGACTGTGGAATCCAGACTCTAATTGACCCCTGAATTCATCGGAGGCCATTAAAAACAAAGCGGGCCCTCTCACCTTCATGTGGGCTGAGAACCAAATAAGTAAGACATGCTTGAGGCAGATGAGCTGCAATAATTCATGATGTCTGGATCCTGGATTTGAACGCTCTCTGAGGGATGACACCTGAGCAACTTGATGTATCTTTGTAAAGATTGGACTTTGAATTAAATACAGTCTATCAACAGAGTATCCTTCAACCTTCAATATTTCATTCAAACAGCTTGAAATACTGTATATCATCATGTAGATATTCATATCTGTTTATTTTTATTTATTCAATAATGTTTATCATGTTGCACCAAATTTAATCACGATAAGAGTGAGGAATGTTGTTAGTTCTCTTGACTGTCACTATGTTAGATGACTACAAATAGTTAGACTAGTAAAACGTTTCTCATTGTAAAGCAGGGGGTGGGGTGTGAGTGAGACTCAAGTGACAGAAACGGGGAGTGTGACGGGGGATTTTTTACTAACCTCCTGAATCAGAGACGACGAGCCACCACCACCACCACCACCCCCCGGAAAGGAACACTTGAATTACCCGCCTCGCTCCCAGGCTGGCTGTCTTTGCCTGACTGAACACATGTCAAGGGCACAGTTGAAATCATGGCAAGTGGTGTTTACTCACAGAGCATCCATATTTGAGCCTTACATACAATATATACAATCATTTCTGTGTAAGTCCATTAAAGAGCAAATGAAAAAGAACAACGTAAAAGTGGATAAAAATGCAATCAATATACTTTTTTTTATTATATGGTTACATTGTGCCAAAGTGTGCCATAAAAATGCACTCTGATGCAAAAACTATAATGGTTGCTTTCCTTTTCTCTCTTCCACTCAGCTTCTTTTTTCACCTCCCTCTCCTCCAGTGCAAAGGGATCAGTTGCTAAACTGAATTAGCAGGCCACTCAATCATCAAAACAAACAGACCTCCTCTGTTAGTGACATTAGCAGCGAGGTAATTCACTTATGTTATACCGGACGGCCCCTCTGCAGCACAGTCAGTGCTCTGGAAGATTTGCATTCAAGGTTAAAAATCCACACATAAAATTCACATCATTCATTCCCTGGATGTTGCAAGCTGTGAAAATGCTAGCATGCACTTAACATCCTGACCGCTCTGGAAATTTCCTTTCAGTTAACTATAAGCGTTTGAGCAAAATATAGATTAAATCCAACAAAAAGTAAAAGTAACTATAGGAGAGTTTGCTTGTATTAATTGTATTAAGATCAGTCTTTAACTGTGACACATAATGACCTCACCAGTTTGTTTTGCTAATGTGAGCATGGGCCTGTGCGAATTTGGACCTGTCCTGGATTATTTTGACATTTTATTCTATCAACAGACCATCTTTGAGTATATGTTCCTAATTTATTCATTTATACAAGCTGTATAAGAGCTGCATTTCCAAAAAACATATGTCCAGTATGTCCAAGTGGCTGATACAAATATTTGTTAATTATGGTTACTGTGAACCCATTCCCCCTTCACAACCCACCCTCCCACTCTTGACGTTGTTCCGGTGCCTACAGCCCACACAAACCAATCAGGCCGTTGTAACTCAATAAATTGGTGCGTGTTTGTGTGGGGGGTGGTTGAGGAAGCTAATCCTGGAGATGTGAATATCTGATGCTGCCCCTTAGCCTGGATACTCCATGCTTGATTTCTGTCCTATCTTATGTTACCAGTCCTTCCTGTAATTAACGCTGACATGCAGGGCCATATGGAGCGAGACTGATGACATGCGACCTGAGCTCCCTCCTGTATCTTTACTGTAGGCATAGGAATGTTTTTATTTATATCATGTGGATATTAAGCAATTTAATCCAAATTCGGGTAGCTGGTTGGAATTTAAAAGCTCAGCAGGACTGAAAACAACATAAAATAAATGAGGAAAAATCTGAATTCAATCCTTTGCTTAATTGGTATTCTAGTATAACAGCGAAAATGTGGCTGTTTGTATGTATCAATAATCACCACCTCTTTATACCACATAAGTCCTCCTACTTTTACTACTTATGTAATGGGAAATGTGCATACATATTAACTTGGATATGGATAGTTTCAAGTTGTACCACACTGAAATGCAATAAAAAGGCCAATCTTGGTAAAGAAAAAAAAAGAAACCCCATATGGATGTACAGATCTTCACATGTAAATATCACATATCAAATAATAATACTGGGATTTTTCACAGGTGTGGAATAAACTTTGTTGTGTTGTATGTGCACATTTTATTAAAGGTCACATCATAAATACATGGCATTAGCAGTCAGTATGGGTGAGACTGTAATAATACATATCCTACAACAATGACATCTTCAGGTGTGTTACATGGTCCAAAATAGTTGAGCTATAATTCCATCGCCGTCATTCCAGTCAAAAGTTCGCTGTCATGCAATCTGGCTACTATGTCTCTTTGTATATCAAAGCTATTAGGACCTTTGACCTGTAAGTGTATGTGCCCTAAAATCAACTGAGCATGGTAGCTTTCAAAACTAGCCAAGACTAACCTATGACGTCTATAGCACAATGACTTTATGTAAAAGGCATTCATTTGCTTACTAAAATCAAAGCAATGTGTCACCTGATCTGTCTCTGCATTTGTGTATTACTCTGACTGCCGGTGGCCAAAACACCTCTAACTCAGAATAGTTGCGTGCCTAATGGTGCACTCTCAGGACTAACGCACAATCAAGCTGCACAACCCCCAATTCAAAGCTACAGCTTTATAATCCCTTGACACCAGGTTAGAGGAAACCACACAGCTACTGTTAAACTCTGACTAACGATGCCATGTGGCCTTCGCACTGCTCAGTATCACACCTCGCTCTCAGAATCAGGGTAGGGATCTGGACATGTGTTTAAAAAAGCACTCCAGGCCATTAACTAGACCAGGGAATGAAAATAAAGGTTTCAGTGAAGATTCAAATCATACTATTAGCCTTTAGATCACATTCAGATACATTCTGAAGCAATGGTAATGAAGGTATCACTGAAGTTTTGAGGATTAGGGCCACTAAAGATCTTCATAGTTGGTAAACTAAACTAAATTTATCAATATTTTTTTTAGCGCAGTACTCAAAAACTTTCATTAGGTATGAAAACTTTAATGAAAACTTTCATTAGGTATAGTGACTTTTTCCTCAACAACGGTAACCAAAAAAATATCCAACAAAAGACAAGCTTACATTCTGAACATACTATTAACTATACTAATGTTAATGCTTCATAAAAATACTTTCAGACTTGTTTAGTAACATTCTGGGTAGTACTGTAATGTAATAAAAATGTTTTATGGCCTTAGAATTTTATTTTTATTTTTTATATTTTGTAGTAGTAGTAGTAGTAGTAGTAGTAGTAGCAGTAGTAGCAGCCTGTTAGTCTAACAATCTGTTAGCTAGTTACAGACCAAACTTAAAGTTAATATTTGTGTTACAATGGAACATAATAGTATATAGATATGAAGCATAACAGAATCAGTAACAAGAGTAAAAAAAAGAATAACGTTATGTAAATGTACCCACTTCCCTATAAACACAAATATAGATGTATGATAGCACGTTTTAGCTGACGCAGAGCCTTTTATCTGCCAGGGTATATTAAAGAGGAAGAAAGGGTCAGGAAAGTCAATGTCTAGGAGTTCATTTTTATTGGAAGTTGGAAAAATTGTGAAAAAAGACTAGTTTTATTGACTAAAAGACAAGAAACTAAAGTCGTCCTTCAGGAATAATTACAACGTGAAAACATCAGGTAATTTTTTTTATTGTAGTTTTTTGTCAAATTAAAACCAATCGTAGCCAACTCAATTAAATATGACTAAATGTTTTTAATTAACAAAAGAGTAAAAAGTCAAAAAAAAGAAAAGAAAAAGAATGGACAAACTAACATTGGCTGCAAATATAAAATCGTAGTTAGCTTAACTGCAATCATAAATGTAAACCAGTCTTTAAAATCACAAAAAAGGGATTGCTTAAACTGGCCTGGCTGGCCCAGTGACTTCAACGAGTTTTGCAATACTGGGCTAGCACAAATAAAATCTAACACTCACATGGAGGAAGGTTGTTCAAACAAGCCAGTCAGGCTGTGTTTTTAATGAATAAGGAGCCATTTGCTGACAAAACACAAGCGCTTCAATGGCACATTGTGTCCCCAAAGGCGTTTTATTGGCACTCCTTGCTTGAGTTATGGTGAAAAAGTTCCATGCATACTTTCACTGACAGAGCTTGAATGAAGAGCTGGGCTTTGACAAACACAGCTTTAGGACCGAGTGCTCTGACGAGAGGCCAGTCACCCAGCAACAACCGAAATGTATTTTTTGCTGCTTATCTAAGAGCTGCTGATCTGAGACCAGTGTTTAAAAAAATCTGTCCGAAAAGAACTCTGAGTGTAGATAATACGGCTTTTGTTTTATAACAAGCTTGCAGCAATTTTTCCTAAAATGTCAAGCATGCTGATAAACATTGTCATTCATTTGAAATATGTGCCATCAGTGGAAATGCTTACAGTCAGGAGGGTAGGCTGACACTCTACACGACATAACTGCTACTGCTGCTGGGTTAAAAAAAAATCGGTGACCTCCTCCTTGTCATATAAAGGCTTTTGTTCCTCGCGTATGTTTCAGGCCACATGCTGTGCAGTTTAATGACTTTCTGGACTCTACAGCATGGCCAAAGATCCACAACCAAACAGAAAGGGTTACCAAAGCGTTAGACTGAACTCCATAAAAAATCTTCTTGCGTGTCTGTGCATGTGAATTTAAAATATAAGCAAAGATTAACGGATTTAAATTTTGGACTGATTACTTAAAAAATATGACAATACAGAGGATCAGGAGTAAAAGACTGGTCTAGCCAGCTTCCTTCTTCCACCTATCAGCCTCTTGGTTACAAATGGGTACATTTTGTCCGGTTATAATCGTACTGCAAAATAAAGGATAGATATTATGAAACCTGTGCATGTTATCAATGTTTGTTTAATCAAGTTTTGGCTTCCTGACTAAGAAGGAACTTCTCCTTCCTTTCAGTGATTTCACAATTGCCTCATTTCCCTTTTTTTGTCCAAGAAATGTTTTGCTACTATCTTCAGTTCCTCAGGGTGTGAATTAGATCACTGACAGCTGCTTTTATACTGAGGAATCTGTTTCATATCTCAGGAAGGTGTGCACTGAAAGCTACAGCAGACATTTTAAGAATGTTCAGGTAGATCGTTTAGATCATTTTATAAAACCTAATATTTTATACAATTTTATAAAACTGCAGCCATAATAACACATAAAACTGCATTACTCTTACAACAAATACTACCTAGATTTTAGAGTTAACACTTTCAGGGTTAAGAAGCCATTAGCCCAGATCTGCCAAAGCAAACAAAAGAGGGAAACACAAACCTCTCTGCAGGCTTCTGTAGTGAAATCATACACCGATGCTGCCTACCCATCAACCCTTCATCAATTCCCAGCCCCCTCTCTTGTTATAGGGAAAAAAACATTCTGTGAGTTTTCAGTGTTTGCAAAACATGGCATCAGGACGACAAGGACCATGGGGAGATCTAACCTGAGCCTTGAATCCAAAGGTTAGGCTAGACTGAGCAATCAAACAGTTTCCTGTTCATGGAGGAGAAGTTTTTCATTCTGTTTTACTGGAGCACTTGTTATAAGCAGAATGATTGTAATGGGATTTAAAGGTTGACAGATTAACCTTTTATCACCAAGTTAAATGGAGGATATAACTAACCACCCCGTATTGAAAAAAAAAACATAATGCTTTCCAGTATTTAATTTTGGCTCAGAGTGAATATAAATATACACTACAAAGCCAGGCAAATAAAATAATTCAGCCAGTCATAAGATTGGACTTATTGACTTTTGAGAACTATTCGGGTGAGTAAATGTGAACATCTGCAATGAGTGTTCCTCTTTGTGGACACACACACACACACACACACACACACACACACACACACACGTGCACATTTGTATGGCTGGATTATGTTGAAGTATGCAGTTTGCTCTCGTTTCGTAATGGCTTGGCCGCTAGCCGACATACACACGCTGCAAGAGACGGAGATTCCAGCATTTTTGGTCAAGAGCCAGACTGGAATGTCACCAGTTCTAGTTTTCTGCACTCTTGCCAAAACCTCCACACAACTTTTCACCTCTCTTTTCTTCACTACCCCCACTCTTTTTTTTTTTTAAACAATCAGTTATGACATGGCAGACACTTCCACTTTTGTTTTTGCCCTTTGATTCTCCCATGGTTTGAGGTTTTTACTAATGTGCTGTCTTCTAAACTAAGATCAAACCATAAAAAACATAAAAAACCACAGATGTATATGTAGCATATATACTACTAAACTGAATCTGAATCTTACTGACTCTTATTCGTCATCAATTATTTATTATTTATTAACGAAACGATGACTTAGTGCATGTAGAAAAAGGAATAATTAATGAGAGATACGACTTGTTTTGTTTAGAAGTGTTGTCCTTACTGCTCAAAAGTCAAACAGTGCTTAATCTCGCAAAGCAAAACAGACAAGCCGCTTTTAGTCCCTGTCATAAATGCAAAGATAAGAAAGGTGGTTACTGTGTGCAATGAAATCCCCCCCCGCCCTTCAAGCCACATCTTGTTCTTATTTCAGAGTGTCATTTATTGCCTTTAAATTTGGTTTTCTTGTGCAATGTCAAAAACAGGCAGTATACCGGCTCCACTGAGTCTGCCAAAAGTCACAGCCATACTTCCATTGTTTGTTTTGTTACAATATCTTAAATCTGATCACAAATTGCATCTGTAAACTGCTGTGAAATGTATTATTGGTTAAGAGAGGCTGTGTAGTGTATTTAAAGTTATCTAATATGGAAACAGTTTTAATTTCAAACAGCTATAATTAAGATTTTTATAAAAATGCTTGCTATTTGAGAAATATATTAAAACCGTACAAGACGTTATTTCCTTCATATTTAACATGTTAAATTCAAGGATTCAACCATGCATTGAATTTTTTAATACGTTGCATTGTATATTTTAATATTTTTCAATATACTACTCATAGTAATAAAATACTTTATGCCGTATCTTACACATTAGTGTTCCATGGAGAGCTGTTTTAAGAAGAAGATTATGAAGAAGAAGAGGGGATCCTATAGCCTTGTGCTCCATTATATGACCCTCAATTAAAGCTAATACTCTTATTTGAATTTCATTTCTACGCTTAAATTACACCGGTGCATACGCTAATGCAGCCCCTAATGTACATTTCTCATTTAGCCCTGGCTGAGGATGATCTGTCATAAATAAAGAATGAAAAGTCCATCCAGGCCCACTCCATATAGATCTGAGTTAGCTTAAGAGCTTGGCCCTTGTTGTATCAATCAAAATTATCCTCAGGGAACACACTTGAGCTATCGTCTAGGGATGATTAGGGGAGCACTACAGCAGCATGATATCATGCCATAACTCTGTGATGTTAGCAGTGCATGTTTTCAACTAAATGTATGTAAATATCTCCAGTTTTCTCTTATCAATTTACAGAATAATTATCATCAGAAAGGGTCTAGTCATTAGCAGAAATTAAATACAATGAAAGCGAATGCGATGTACTGTAAAATGTGGATGTTTTGATAAGGAAAAGCAATAAAGTGTTTGTGGTACACCACCAAAAAGTGTTGTTGTTTTTTTTTTTTTATCAGAAATGTAAAGGATGCAGGATGCAAAGCAGCCTCTCAGTATAATTCCCCAAATGTTGAATCAACACAAATGGCACTCATTTTTTTACAGCACAAATACAGTGTTAATTTAACTCACACTTTTACTGTGTTTTGCTGTGTCCAACACTTCAAAATGCATAACTGTTGGGTTTGTTTTGTTTTGTTTTGCTGTGGCACTGTTCATGCTGTCTTACCTGTTTAAACTGCTCCTCGTATGTCCACTCGTGGTGTTGGGGCTGCGCGTTCGGCGACTCCGGCTGCCGGACCGCCGTGTACGGAGCCTGAACTCTGGAGAGCGCATGCGCGCTTTTTGGAGACTCGGTTTCCCCGGCCTGGCGAGACGCGTAGTGCGCCAGAGGTCCGTCGAAGTCGTCGCCGTCATTCGCGCTGTCTTCTTCCTCCATGTCTCTCTCATCTTCGTCATCGTCCAGGGCGGTGCGCTCGTCGTCCGCGTCCGAGTCATCGGTGGCGCGCCTAGCTGCTGTTGCCATCCTGTGCGCCGCCAGAGCTCCCCTCACCGATGCCTGGTAGTGGCGGAAAGCGAGCTCATGTTGCTGCTGCTGCTCGAAAACAGCCCTGATGTCCTTGTCCTTCTCGGCTTGGCTTCGCAGCTTTTCCTCAAGCGCCAAGCGGGCGGCTTGCTGCCTCTGCAGGTTCTCCATGACAGCCTCCAGCTTCATACCCGCGCCGCCGTGGGGTTGATGGGAGTGCGCGCCCGAGATGTGGCCGTGTGCACCGGGAGCCGCCACCAGCAGCGGCAGCTGGGTTGCGGACGAAAAGGTGGCTTGCTGCACAGACAGGAGATGAATCAAGAACCTTAACACTAAAAATAAACGTAGGTAAACAAAACGTATCCAAATGGCGCAAACCTCGAAATGCCCCCTGAGTTAGGACGGATGCGCATGTTGAATAAACTTACTAAAACTGATGACCTTTGTGTAAACAAAGGTAGGACTGTACCGAACTGGAGCATTTTGGTCTTTTTATAGGCAACACAGGCGCAAATTGCGACCAAAAAGTTTTAAATCATCAAAAACATATGTTTGTATATGTGCTAAGGCAAAAGACTGAGCGTAAAGATATGAAACATTATTAAAGCTAAATATTAAAAGTCTCACAGTGGTCTGATTACTGCTATACATCACAGTAGACTTACGAGCAACCTAAATGTAATGCAGACTACTAAAAAACAACCGAGAACAAATTCGAGTTAAAGACAGAATAAAGCCACCACGCCAGCCATAGCGCACGCCTAGATCTTAAGGTTGTTTGTTTGTTTGTTTGTTTTTGTTTAAAAATAAAAGAGCACATCGGATGCTTACCAAGGCAGATTTAGTTGCTATGCTCGTGTTGTCAACCATGCTTCTTCCACCGTCAAAGGCAAGGAATTGGCTCAAAACTGTCCCTCTTCAGCTGCAAGTCAGACGTCGCTGTAGTCCTGCTTCAACATTGAGCTGCTGCGTTTGCGTGGAAATTTGTTGTGGGGTGGGGGGGTGAATAACTCTCTTTCTATATATACATACAGTATATCGGATTTGAGTCGGCAGGACGAGAAGCTTTCGGCAACAAGTGGCAAACTGTAGGTAGAATGACCTCTTGAGGCGAGAGAGATGAGCACCTCCCGCTACCGAGTGCCTTCCAACACGTCAATGAGTGATAAAACACCGAGGGCAGGGTCTAATACAGCTTACCCAGGACACACACACACACACACACACACGCACCCACACACGCACACACACACACACACGCACCCACACACGCACGCACACACACACGCACGCACGCACACACACACACACACACACACACACAGAGACACCTACCTTGGTTTACTGATGAGACTCACACACTTCCACTCGAACATATGAAGTTCATTTGGACACAAATGATACAAAACACTGTTTATAAGTTCTACAAATAATTAATATATTAATAATTTACTCACACTGTCATTGCAATGGGTAACATTACCGCCTCACAACCCCTAATTCCCTGGTTCGGGATATTGTCTGTACACTTTTACACAGTATAGCATGTTCTCCGCACATACATACATGCAGGTTTCCTCAGCGTTCTCTGGTTACCTCCCACAAGCAGGTAGGTGGATCAGCGACACTAAATTGTCCATTGTCCAATACACCGAAGTGAAATCTCCCACTTTGGGCTCGGTGTTCTACATTCAGAGCAATCCACGTCATCCAGGATGAAATGGTGAGTGAAGATGAATGAAAGAATAATTCTTTATAATGGTTAATTAATGCATTCCATCGTTCTTATGGTATCCAGAAATAACAAAAAAACAAACAAACAACAGCACACCCAGTTCTAAACCCAACCCTAATTCATGATATAAATAAAAATTAAATAAACAATGTGATCCTTTTCACCTGTGCTATGAAAAACAAAACACTTCTACACACAAATGTTGAGCCTTAATGACTACTTTTCTTATGTTTGAACCTCCTGTGAGATCATCATACCTATTTTTATGACATCATACCAATAAACTTGATTTGAATCACATGATTTCAAAGCAGCTTTGGTTTTGTATTGCGTATTGCTAATTGTCCCAAAAATTCTGTAGCCAGCGTATTGTGTTGGTTAACTAACAATGAGTTAACAATAATGCTGAATTATTAACCTTATTAATGGTTATTCATATCTGACTCAGAGGCTGTTAATGTGTACATGTCATTATTTCTTGATGCACAAAGGAGCAGCATGTATGAACTCATCACTATAAAAGCATTGTTAAGTGTTTATTTCTAGCTTATTCGTGGACCTTGATGCCAGAATTACTATTTGTTTTGCTTGACATACTAGGAAGAATTTCTTTTAAGCTTATTTTTTTTTAAACACATTGTAGGTTATGCTCACAATTTGTACAATCATGTTTCAAAAATACACAGTGGATTCTGTTTTAAGTTCACAATGACTGCCAAATGCATCACTGCATCACTACATCTCTATCATATGACTCATTTACCTCCATTTTCAATGCTGTTTTTGTAATTAAGCCAATTCTTGGTCTACTTTCTCGTTAGCCTTTCTATCTGTAATTTATCTATATTTTTGTGGCTTTTACTAATAGTGCTCCATCATCATGGAAGACTTATAGAAGCAAAACATGTAAAAACCTGTGCAATAAATCTCATGAACAGATTTTAAGTCATATTGGGGAACCATGTCAGTGTGATAGCTCTCTGGGTTTAAATGGTTTCACAGTGCTATTTGTTATGCCATGTGCCTTCTTAACCAGGACAGCAAACAAACTGTGCAAACTGATCAAACTATGTGCAGTGAAAGAGTTTAGTCAGTTCTTAATTGCAGATAATATTATAATGAAGTGTGGTTAATACGGCTAGAGACCTTTTTCAGAAATATTAGGTTACTACTTTGTGTTTTGGATGTTCATGTTCCTGTATCATGACTGGTTGAAAACAAAACAAAAAAAATCTATATTGAAATAGAAAATCACAACAACTTATAATGATAGACTTATAATGAATGGCAAGTTTTTGTTTGATAACTTTTTAAAACTTTGCTGACTAATAATAAGAACCACTGTCTTATTTAATAATTAAAAAAAAATAAAAAATACTGATACATCATAATAATTGTAATAATCAACCTCCTTGTTATTGATTAGTGTTTAACACAAAATTATCCCGCATAGTGTCACATACACTGATCAGGCATAACATTATGACGAATAACAGGTGAAGTGAATAACACTGATTATCTCCTCATCATGGCACCTGTTAGTGGGTGGGATATATTAGGCAGCAAGTGAACATTTTGTCCTCAAAGTTGATGTGTTAGAAGCAGGAAAAATGGCAAGTGTAAGGATTTGAGCAAGTTTGACAAGGGCCAAATTGTGATGGCTAGACCACTGGATCAGAGCATCTCCAAAACTGCAGCTCTTGTGGGGTGTTCCCGGTCTGCAGTGGTCAGTATCTATCAAAAGTGGTCCAAGGAAGGAACAGTGGTGAACCGGAGACAGGGTCATGGGCGGCCAAGGCTCATTGATGTATGTGTGGAGCGAAAGTTGGCCCGTGTGGTCCGATCCAACAGACAAGCTACTGTTGCTCAAATTGCTGGTTCTGATTTAAAGGTGTCAGAATACACAGTGCATGATGGGTCAGGGCTGTGTTGGTAGCAAAAAGGGGGACCAACACAATATTAGGCAGGTGGTCATAATGCTATGCCTGGTCAGCATATGGTAAGTGAGGTTTTTATGATGCATTTGTAAACAATCTCAACCGCCCTTGTCATATATTACAATAAACATGAAAGATTATAACCAACATACCTATAATAATATTAATCTTCTGACAAAAATAAGAATTGAATTTTTTTTTTTTTTGCATTTTCAGCTAATGAAATGTCTCTTTAGAATTGAAACTTAAACTGAGTTGTAAATTTTGTTGTGAATTTCTATCTGCGTCATGGTTCTGTTGTATATCCTTCTACCTTTTAAAATCACTTTTATTTGACCTAGAAACCTAATAAAAAAACATCCGTTGCTTTCACAGATGATGTGACGGAATAAATTGATATATAATTGTGGTGTTTGTGTTTAGGAGGATGTTTATAAAATTATTCTGAGGTCAAACTATATTAAGGTGTGAACACAAAAAAGAAAGCAGCAGCATTGAGGCAACTCAGGGACTATAGGGCAGAAGAGTGCAATCTTTAAAATGTTACCTTAGAGCGCCATCTAGTGTTCATAACCATTTTTTACATTATATTACTATTACAACTCTAGTACCAAATCTTTCATTAAATTTATTATTATATTATTATATTAACCAGGACTATATGTCATATATATGATTATTTATTTATTTATTTATTCATTGTCTACTGCTTATCTGATCTATTCTCGGGTCACGGGGAGCCTGTGCCTATCTCAGGCGTCATTGGGCATCAAGGCAGGATACACCCTGGACACAGTGCCAACCCATCGCAGGGCACACACACACACACTCTCATTCATTCACGCAATCACACACTACAGACAATTTAGAGATGCCAATCAACCTACAATGCATGTCTTTGGACTGGGGGAGGAAACCGGAGTACCCGGAGGAAACCCCCAAGGCACGGGGAGAACATGCAAACTCCACACACACATGGTGGAGGCGGGAATCGAACCCCCAACCCTGGAGGTGTGAGGCAAACGTGCTAACCACCAAGCCACCGTGCCCCCATTTATTTATTAATTTATTAATTTATTAATTAATTAATTAATTTATTTATTTATTTACTTGTTTGTTTAATGCTCAGATTTAAGGCTTAAGAAAGAAGGATGAAGAAGGGCCCCCCCCCCCCAAGGTTTTAAAGACATTTGAAGTATTTACGTCACAAAATCAGTTTCGTACACGTGAAATTAGATCCGTGTAAGTAAGTACGAGTAGGTGACAAATTAAAAGGAAAACCAATAAATAATAAAACGTTAAAACCCACCTCTCAAGCTGCCCGAACAGCTACAACACAACTTTGAACTGCATTTCTCCTGATGATATATCCTTTATAGGAGATAAGATGATGGTGTTGGTGAACACTGTCTGAAGCTTCACTCCAAAATCTTACCTAGGTCTTCAAATGAGATTTTGATTCTGTGACTATGAAGGCCATAGCATGTGATTTATATCATTTTCATCACCAAGAAACTATTCAGTGAGACTTTATGCCCCATCACTCATATCACGATAGAATACACACACACACACACACACACACACACACACACACACACACACACACACACACACACACTCACTCACTCACTCAACTGTGCGAATCGACCAGTTCCAAACTCGAGACTCAACACATACAGCTATCACATACACTATGTTGCCAAAAGTTTTGGGACACCCTCCAAATCATTGAATTCAGGTGTTGTTTTTCAGGGGTTGGCCTTAGTTCCAGTGAAAGGAACTCTTAATGCTTCAGCATAGCAAGACATTTCGGACAATTTCATGCTCCCAACTTTGTGGGAACAGTTTGGGGATGGCCCCTTCCTGTTTCAACATGACTGCACACCAGTGCACAAAGCAAGGTCCATAAAGACATGGATGAGCGAGTTTGGTGTGGAGGAACTTGACTGGACTGCACAGAGTTTCAAACTGCCACCAACTGATGCTATATGTACAAGTTTACAAGCATATATGTTTATATGAGCCCACTTGTTTACGGTTCTTATAATTTGTAAATTTTTCGAACTATTCTATCTATATTGTGTATGTGTCCTGTACTGTTTTGTGTTGTTTTTGTATTGTCTGTTTGCACCAGGTTGCACACGTTGCACTTTATGTAGCTAGAACAACTTACTTTCTGTCCTTAGCTCTGTATTGTTTTTGTAGCTATATGTTGTTGTGTTGTATTATGTAGCACCAGGGTCCTTCCAACCCATCACCAGGCACACAAACATTCAATACAGACAATTTAGAGATGCCAATCAACCTACAATGCATGTCTTTGGAAACCCCCGAGGCACGGGGAGAACATGCAAACTCCACACACACGGCAGAGGCGGGAATCGAACCCCCAACCCTGGAGATGTGAGGCAAACGTGCTAACCACTAAGCCACCAAGCCAAATAATAATAATCACGTCCATCAACATGTTTCTTTTTTTGCATAATGATATCAGTTACTGTGGATTTATTTATTCATTTTTATTGTACTTCTGTGTGGCATTAAAAAATTGTTTAGGAACACGATAAGTGTTTTTCTGTATCCTCCCTCCCAAGAACCTTTTCTAGCACATTTATTTTTTAAGATAAGCCACTAAAAACTGTTGTTACAAACATTGCACCTCTGGATCTATTTGGAAAATAATATCGTTTTGATAATGCAATCATTTATGACAGTAAAGCTGCTTTATATATATATTTGGACAATATATATATACATATATATATATATATATATATATATATATATATATATATATAAGCCAGACAGTATACAAGGCAAACCCTGTAGTGTTTGACAGAGCCCTTTACCTCTAGAAGAATGGTTCACAATCCTCCATGTAGAATGCATAAATTCTGCATGTTTTTGACACCGGATATCAGCATCTCCACTCTGAGCATAAGATAAAGTGCTCAGCTAAGGAAAGAACAATTGATGGAGGAAAGTAAAAGGACAGCAGATGGGGAAATCAATACTGATCAGGGATATTGATCATGGTGTGGAAATGGAAACAGGTTTGTCGAAGGACATTTATCAACTCAGCCTACTAGGAGACGAATAAAGCACATGATAATAGATGAACCACGTTATGAACTTTGTTTGCATTACACCTAATGATGTATGCTAAGACCAAAAATGTAGAGAATGAAATTCCAGCAGTGAAATAATACATCATTAATCAAGTATTGGTTTAAGCATGAATTTGCTTCACACTCCTCACAGTTAGAGTGTTCATTTGCTGCATTGATGATATTTAATAAAAATAATAATAATCTAGAATGAATCTTTCCTTAGACAAAAATTTTACTCAAACAAGCACAATGTGCTTTTCTGTATTAACAGACAATCTGTCAATAATAACATTTATATATTTTATATATCATTTATAATATAATTATCTATATTAGCTGCATTGTAGGCTCTCACTTCTCTTGCATAAATATTAAATCTACTGTGTAGTTGTTTAGCACTCATTGGTTCACCTTCAGTTACATTTTCAGTACTAATTTCCAAGTAGTGTTTTATTTTATTTTTTTCAATTAAGCAAATCAAAGTGCCCCAAACGTGAATGTAAGACTGACTGAAGGTACAACATGATGTACAATGAACTAAAATCCCATCAGTAGCCTAAACAATGACTTAAATCAATGCTTTAAAAGGGACTTAAAAGGGGGAGAAATTGTGATAATCATAAAAGGAATTTGATTTAATAAATTTGTGAAAGGTGCAAGACAAAACAATGAATAAAAATATGAAAATATGAAAATAAATGACCATACTAATTTTCCTAAGTAATTATCGCAATGTGTTACTAATAGTTATTGATTACTAAATATATTTACTGTATTAATATAATAGTTTATATTAACATTATATAAGTGAATACATTTATTAAGAAAAACACAGTTCATCACTGAAAAAACTCCATAGTATGTTTTAATTAACATAATAATAATAATAATAATAATAATAATAATAATAATAATAATAATAATAATAATAATAATAATAATCTGGGATTGCTGTAAAATTGAAGTAAAATTGTTTCATTGTTATACAATAATAATTATTGTAGCTAATTACTAAACCAAATCTCTGCTGTTCAAATGCTAATATGAGCATTTTTTGTTCATTCATAATTAAAAGGATGATTCAGTCTGTGATGATGTATGAGGCAGTTCCTATTTATAACAGACATGTAAGTTATATGTCAGAAGTTTCTAAAATTATAAGATCAAGCGATTAACCATATCTTTTCCTCTAAGTCCTCTTTTTTTAATTAGGATTTACAGACCTGGGCACTCATCACTAGAAAGAAATTAAGGAAAAAATGAAATAAATATGGAAGAAATTAAATAAATATTGAATATGAGATAATAATGAAATGAATTAAACATGAGAAATATGAGAAGCAAGGCATTTTACTGATCTAATTTTAGATTTAAATATGATCCTTTTTATTAAAGTATGCTAAATATTTCATAAACCTGAACAGTTCTTTCAAAGTGGTTATGGTTTATTATTGTTTATTCTTTATCGTACACTGTCCTCACCCATTTACATGAATATTAAGCTATTAGATAAGGAGGAGGAACAGCAGGTCATCACAGTTGATTATGTATCTTAATTAGTGTGTTATGGTGTTGGTGGATGTTTACAAAACTGCTCTATGACATGGTACAGATGAGTAATGTCTTTCTTCCTAAGATACACCGATCAGGCATAACATTATGAGGACTAAGAAGTGAAGTGAATAACACTGATTATCTCCTCATCATGGCACCTGTTAGTGGGTGGGATATATTAGGCAGCAAGTGAACATTTTGTCCTCAAAGTTGATGTGTTAGAAGCAGGAAAAATGGATAAGAGTAAGGATTTGAGCGAGTTTGAAATTGTGATGGCTAGACCACTGGATCAGAGCATCTCCAAAACTGCTGCTCTTGTGGGGTGTTCCCGGTCTGCAGTGGTCAGTATCTATCAAAAGAAGTCCAAGAAAGGAACAGCCAAGGCTCATTGATGCACGTGGGGAGTGAAGGCTGGCCCGTGTGATCCGATCCAACAGACGAGCTACTGTTGCTCAAATTGCTGAAGAAGTTAATGCTGGTTCTGATAGAAAGGTGTCAGAATACACAGTGCATGATGGGTCAGGGCTGTTCTGGCATCAAAGAAGGGCCAACATAATATGGCAGGTGGTCATAATGTTATATGTGTATATGATGTAGATGGGTGTGTTTTGGGGAAATGGCCAGAAGATGTCGCACATTTTCACTTGTGTAGCCATTTTCTCTGTAGAGCTTGTCAAGGCTCTTCTAGGGCAATGCAGATTTTTTTAATTGTAAAAAAAATGACGTCAATATTTACTCACTATCTGCTTTATTAAGAACACTATCATCAGTTCTTCATGTGCTAAGTTTGTTTACAATTACAGTTACTCCAGCAGCAGCTAAACTTATGATCAGCTTGACTGCCTACAATTGGGATCCATGGATTAACACAGTTGATGCCCAGTTCTTTACCATACCATTTGCATGTCACAGAATCGAGTTTTCCGATCTACAGCTGTTTAGCTGTCGGGACTAGCACCTGAAGTAGTGGATAGTTTTCTACTCACCATAGTTATGAGTGTTTATTTGAGTAACTGTAGTCTACTTATATGCTCAAATCAATCTGGACATTCTCCTCTGACCTCTGTAGAGGTGTTCAAACAGGTATTTCTTATAAAGTGGCCAGTGAGTATACTGTATATTTGCAAAAATGTAACAAATATTAATACAGTATATAATAATAATTTAATCAGAATGCTTATAATCACACTAAAGCAAAACAAGGTCTTTAGGTTGTTCTACTAATGAATAATTTCAATTAATATGATTTTGCAGATATTCTCTCTCTCTCCTCTCTCTCTCTCTCTCTCTCTCTCTCTCTCTCTCTCTCTCTCCCTCTCTCTCTGATTGCACAAAAAAACCCTGATCTAAGAATATAATAAAGCTCAAACCTTTTAGGAGAGGAGTTAGTGTGGGAGTTGCTAAAGCAACAAAAATTGAATACAAGTCAAGGATTTTTAATGTCTGAACTTGAGTGGTTAGTGAAGATGCAAGTGAAGAGGCATGTTTTCTTTGTGTCATGAGTGATGATGGGTAAAGTCAAGCCCAAGATTGTGGCTCAAAAGGAACATGGGACAGTATGGGCTTTATCGTGTAGGATGTTGCTGGTCTGTTTTTGGCTTTGTAGTCAAGCATCAGTGATTCATCCTGATGCTCTACTTCAGTTCGGAGCTTCTGATTCACTTTTTTTCATGATCCCACATGGATACCTTAAAGAGTATCATTTCCAAGAAACAGTTTATCCCAATGTCTCAACCTTTCTTCAGTGGCTACTACAAACTCAAACCTTTAATCATCTTTTGCTCATTCCAGAACTCATTCACTATTTGCTCATACTGACCATCATTTCCGCACACTTAGTACTGTTTGTCTTCACTTTATTGATTTATAATATCTCTGTTTAGAGTTACCCAGAAGAGCATGTGTTCCTTGCTACTGTCACTTCTGGTGTGCTCATCAGAGATATAAAGCTACATGCAGATTTCTAGCATTTTGGCATTTGTAGACAACCTTATCCAGAGCGACGTACAAAAGTGCTTTGATGTCTTACATACATTAACATTAGTTTTATAAGTCACAGACTTAGGATACCGTTAGCCTGAAAACTGCTGGGAGGATGTTTTTTTCTTTATTAAATACATACAACAATACATAAAACAAACAGGGAAAATAAGAGCTAGTTTAAATGTTTCAGTAAGAGGTAAGTCTTCACCCATCGTGTGACTTAGCTGTTTGGACATCTAGGTTCTAAGTTCATTCCACCATCTCTTTACGTATACTTACCTCTTACCCTGAGGGATCGTGGGACCAGTCGAGCAGACAAGAGGGACCAGTAGAACATTTCTGTACAAGTGCTTTCTGACAATGTCTACTGTTAAGTGTGTTATACAAATAAAATAGAATTGAATTGAACTGAACTGAACTGAACTGAACTGAACTGAACTGAACTGAACTGAACTGAACTGAACTGAACTGAACTGAACTGAACTGAACTGAACTGAACTGAACTGAACTGAATTGGGGGTGCACGGTGGCTTAGTGGTTAGCATGTTTGCCTCACACCTCCAGGGTTGGGGGTTCGATTCCCGCCGCTGCCGTGTGTGTGGAGTTTGCATGTTCTCCCCGTGCCCCGGGGGTTTCCTCCGGGTACTCCGGTTTCCTCCCCCAGTCCAAAGACATGCATTGTAGGTTGATTGGCATCTCTAAATTGTCCATAGTGTGTGATTGCGTGAGTGAATGAGAGTGTGTGTGTGCCCTGTGATGGGTTGGCACACTGTCCAGGGTGTATCCTGCCTTGATGCCCAATGACGCCTGAGATAGTTCGGATAAATGGCAGACAATGAATGAATGAATGAATGAACTGAATTGAACTCTTGTGTCCACACTAGATATAAAGTCATTTCAGTTTAAACTGGATTCTGGAATGTCCACTAGATATGCTGAAATCTGGAAGGAAGGAAGAGAATAAGTGGCTCATCCGAATTGCACTGGTACAAATAGCCATGTTAGGATAAAACTTCACTAGAAATTACACCACTGAACCCCATGACTCATCTGTGGGTACATTCTTCCCTTTCATAGCTACATGCCTTTCTTATTAGTTTCACTCCACTTACTAAAATAAGCACCTACGATAAATAACTGAATAAGAAATCATCTCACCAGCCATGACAACGTGCTTCAGTCAATGTAATACCCAAGTAAACATTTAAACGTAAAGACTATGTGATCCAAATGGAGGACTACACCTACTATCAGACAAAAAAATACACTCGCAGTTTACAGAATCCTGTGTAATGACGTGCTTAATATTCAAGGCCTTGCTGGATTCCAAAACACTTTTAATGGGCCCATGAGAATAATTTGGGTTGAATGACGTTAACAGGCTAAAGATAACACTTATTAAAGGACCTGTTCAATAAACTGTGTGTAAGCATTTTGTGTCCACATACCCATAATTACCTAATAGCTTAATGCTCAACAAGTGTCCTGGGTAATCTATATGCAGATAAATTGCTTATTTGCCACAAACTTGGTACACAGTTTAGAAGAGATGTGAATGAAATATTGTGCCTTGCCTGGAAAGTGTGGGTGAGTCATTTTCAGTCTGCCACCTTAATGAGGCCTACTAAATCTTTCCATGTTTTCTATCTATGTTGAAATGTTGCACGCTGCCACAATATCAATGGCTTGTATGCAAACATATATTCAAAGCAGGCATATGAAGTTGAAACGTGCTTTATTGATTTTTGTGGGGGGTTTTTTTAACTTCAGAGTGTTCTGCCTCAACCCCAGCCACTGGATGCAGTGCCGGTCCCAAGCCCGGAAAAAATGGGAGGGTTGCGGCAGGAAGGGCATCCGACGTAACACCTGTGCCAAGTTGTTGTGCGGACCAGTTGGTCCGCTGTGGTGACCCCGAACAGGGAGCAGCCGAAAGCAACTTCTTCAGAGTTTTCTGAATCTGATCCTTTTCTCCAAATCTGTTGTACTGTATTGTATCTTCCACTAGATGCCACTGTGTAAGAGCTTTTCATTTGGATGCTTTTCTTTTGGAAAACAGATATTCTGTAAGTGTCAAGGGAGACAGTGAAATGATAATGATGGCCACAAAATGAGTAATAGTCGGTGTGTAGTTTTAGTCTAATTGAAGATGACAGCAGATGTGCAATTAAACGTCTTAAGATTACTCTTGCAGGATTTTCACTTGTATGGACAGGTTTTTAAATGGCTCAGTCAAACCTTTTGGCCTACATTGCATTTTGTGCAGGTGGTTGGTGAATAAACAGCTACAACGACAAAAAATAAATGAAATTAAATAATAAAAATACCCTTCATGGTTCATACTGATCAAAGACCTAAATGGCATGTGTTTCATTCCAGTGAAGTTTGGTTGCTTTCCACACAGTTCCACACAGAACAAATATTTTGGCTATCTCTCTGCATGAATCAGAAAGAAAAGAGCTCAAAGGCTAAGGAAATAAACAGAGCTGCAATATGCACAGTCAAGGTTTTGAGGTAAATGAGTCAATCTGAGATCTCGTGCTGAAGGTAAGAGAGTGAGTGATACTGTAACTTTAAGAGAGAGGTGGGCTGCGCAGAAATGACGCAGGAATAATAATGAAAAGGATGCTTCAAAATTCCACACACCGACTGCAGCGTGTGTGGTTAACGAGCAGTCCAGTTAATACACACAAACTAGAGGAATCATACAGAGCGCTGGGGCAGTTTAGATGCAGATGTAGAGACTTTAAGCAAGTTAAGAAGGGCTGTTTGCTGGAGAGCTCAAGTTAACCTTGCAGAGCATTTTATTCATTCAAGTAAAGAGAGAGAGAGAGAGAGAGAGAGAGAGAGAGAGAGAGAGAGAGAGAGAGAGAGAGAGTACTTTTGACAAGTCAAATTTGTTGGAGAGTTTCTTTTAGTGGAATGATCAATTCCTTTACATCCTTAGCTTAAAAAGTGACACTTTGTTAGTCTCAGAACATTTACAAGAACCTGCACCATGTTGCGCTTCTCGTGTCTCTGCCTTTTCATTTGCGCGCTCCAGTCTTGCTCGAGTCAAGTGAAAGAGGACGTGGACGTGCTTGTGCTTCTGCCTCGAAACAACTCGTATATGTTCTCGATCGTGAGGGTCACACCCGCCATCGAGTATGCGAGGCAGCAGCTGGCGCAGGGGCCCTTGGCCGGGCTGAATTTCAGCGTGCACTATGTCACCTCCGAGTGCGGCGTGGATGCGCTGTACGCGCTTGTGGACCTGGCGCGCCCCGAGCGCCCCGACCTGATCCTCGGTCCCGTGTGCGAGTACGCCGCCGCGTCCGTGATCCGGGTGGCGACGCACTGGCAGATCCCCGTCATCTCAGCAGGTGCCCTGGCGCTCGGCTTTAGCGACAAGAGCTCCGAGTACGCGATGCTCACACGCACCGCGCCGAGTTACCTTAAGATGGCCGGGACGTTCGCCACCATGTCGAAGCAATTCGGCTGGAAGAGCGTGCACCTGATCTACCTCGACGACAGGGAGGAACGCAACTGCTACTTCACCATTGAGGGGGTCCATGCGCTCCTGGAAACCCATCACGACATCGCTATTTCTATGATGGATTCCAGAGATCCACTGGCGCATGTGGACGAGATCATCAAGTCCATATACGATCATGAAGGTAGTAACCCATGTATATTATTATTATTATTATTATTATTATTATTATTATTATTATTATTATTATTAAATTGAACTTTATATCAGACATGCGCAATTGAATTGTAGTGAGTATTTTGTTGATAACAAGTCTGCATTGCTTCACAACACCAAAACTTCTGTTCAGATAGGTAAGAGGTCATCTGAGACGTACATGTCGGGGGAAAAATGATCAGAATTTTGACAGAGCAAAAGTTTAGGAATGTTCAGTACCAACTGTATGATTAAACAGTCCCCTGAGCATGCACAAACATTCTCCCTTTCAACAGTTTGCAGATTACAAGAAGTACAGACATGCAATATGTTGTTCTCCTCCACCAGTACTATTTAGAGGATTTTAAAAGACTGTCATGCTTTCAGAAAGGATTAGCTGTGATTTTATATAAACTAACTACAAATATATTGTTGTTGTTTGTTTTTTCTGCCTGCATCACCATTCTTCAGCTGTAGTAGCTATACTACAAATTCAGTAACTAGAATAAAACTCGAAAGTTATAGCTGGGATCTTCTGTCTTCTTTGCATTATTTGTAATTATGAAAGGTTGGAATGTAAATCTGCACCTGCAGACATGTGCTAGAAGTTTACTTGTTGATTTTGGTAAACACCCAATTCTTTACCTGAATACAGGTATTGAGTCCTGTGGTACACAATTATAGCTTGGTCTATAGTGTGGATCACTTTGAACACCATAACACACCACTCCATGGTGTGCAGTTTATTTTTCATTCATTGCCATGGAAAAAAAAGAGTTTTCAATACACAAGACACAGAGGGTTGTTGATCTGACAGATAATAAGTTTACTTTCTTTGACCTGTTGATCTATGTTCATATATGTTTGGTTACACATAATGCTGCTGATAGCGGTACCAGAGGGAGTTAACCCTTGCGTTATCACTGAATAAAGAGATGCAGCGGTTCTTTAGTCCTGTAAGCTGGCCAGCTCACTTAGCTCCTAATCAATACACTCTACTCAGTCAGTTTATGCTAATTCTGCCTCCAACACCATCATTCCAACCAGAGATATTTAACTAGTGTAACTCTTAGAGCTGCATTGCATTCTGGATGTCTGCATTGCATTCTGGATGAGTACAATGTTTGAGCCTACACTAATTCTACATTTACAATCATTAACATGCTGTTTAATGTCTCTGCGTGTTTTTAGGAACTAACATTAAAACATCTCTCATGTTTGCGACCATTTCTTCTATCATCTCTGGAACTGTTTGAGCAATGTGATCTCCTGTGACATTTCTTGGCCCACAACTACAAACTTCTCACAGGTATAATGAAAATAGAGCACCAACCAAGAATTAGCACCAAAATCACCAAGCACACCACAAATGTTTTAATATAAAGAAATGTAATGTGTATGATGATGAACAAGGGTGGCCAAACATCACGTTTATCAAGTTATAAACTATTGGATGCAACCTGCAGGACTTCAAGCTGTTTATCAGGGTTGGCATGAAGATATTTCAAAAAAGCACCACAGAAGATGCAGCTCCTGATATCCATAAAAGAAAACTGTATGTTGTGGTCAGATAAGACCAATATCTGACATTTGGGCTGCACACATCAGCAACACAAAGGATGCTGGGTACAATGAAAAAGCACCTGATACCCACTATATGCTTTAGTGCTGTTTTTTCAGTAGTGGTCCAGGGGTTTATGTGACGATTGGCCTCATTCTTAAGTTCTATCAGGATATTTTTGCCTAACACCAGGTTTTGCCTAACACCTCTGCCAAAAGGTTACAGATTACACAAAGCCACACATGCCTCCTCATGAAAAATCAGTGTCTCCAAATTTGTTAGACATTGCAGGAAGAGTCTCAATGCCTTTATAACTCTCCAGGGAGGGCTTCACCAATTACAAATTAATGGGGTGACCAAAATTATCTGTAAAAATGTCTCTATTAAACTTCTAACCCCATATGTTTAAGATGACAATAATTGTACACTTTATTATAATAATACACTATAATATATTGATATCAGATCTGTCAAATACGAATTGACAAATGGGGAAATAATTAGAATTTTTCCCCTGCCATTTGTTGCTTGATCACAATTAAAAATACACTAAAAACACTTATAAGTTATCAACCTAGGATTTACTCTGAGAACCGCCTACACAGACCAGGAATATCATCTGCTGTACCATGATCCACCGCCCCCACTACATCTCTTACTAGAGCAGAAGAAGACTACAGAACAGGCAGAGAGAGAATAAACATCAGACCACTGTACAGTTCTATACATCACAGAACATTTTAACGTTAAACTATTATTTATTGCTCAATGTATAAATAATTTCTGAGCAAATGATCAGATATACTGAGCACCTTCTATTCCAGCATCAGCATTTATAATAGATTTGTTTTTTTTAATAGACAAAGTGGAGCTGAATGTTGTGAATTTGTACCTTGTGAATCTGTGACCACACTTATATATGAATGTGATGTAATCATTATGAGGACATATTTGATGCTTAAAATTCGAAGGGTTTCTCCTATAGCCTACCAATATTATCAATAACAGGCACTATAAGGACCCAATTTTTAAATATGTAAAAAAAAAAAAAAAAAAACAATCAAGAAATTCCATAAAAATTCCAGTCTTCGAAAACCAGATTTCTTAACATCCTTCTAAATGGCTTGTTTACAGGTGATGGGAGTGGTTTCTTTGCGATTAACTCCACCCCCATGCACTAGGTTAGAGGGCACATTGAATGGATTATCAACCCGAGTTGAACACCTATGGCAGATCTTGGAGCGACATACTAGAAAGCTCTTCACAACCAATTGAGAGAATATCTTTTGGCAGAACGGTCATCACTCCAGTACAGACCACTAGACCTGAAACCTAGACACGCTAAAGCAGTTCTAGTGGCTTGTAGTGACGTGCAACCAACTAATTATTTCTTATCCAGCTTTTGGTCATAATTCTTATGCCTAGTTTACGATTCAGTGGCTAAATCCTTCGTGTTAAGGGATCTGCACAGGCCTGATGGGATCAAAACGACATAATCATAGTTGTTTCAGAATCATTGGTCATCAAATCCTGTGCTTAAGAATTGTAAACACTTTTTGATCAGCATTTTTTTTTTTTTTTTTACGGAAGACTTAATGGCCAAAGCAAAAACTATTTTAAAGCAGTCCGAATTTGCACTCTTTGCAAGCTCTGGTTGTACTTTCCATTCATTATGGCCTGGAAATTTTCTGAAAATTATTGTGCAAGCCCAGCTCCAGATATCTTGTCACTGTCTTATATCATTTAGGTTTTACCCTGGATTGCATTTGGTGATTCAATGATAGTCACATTCAGCGATACTACCCAGACCTAATGATTGACAGTGTTCTCATAGAGGCCTCATTTACACAAAAGCCTTTCTATTCCAAATTCAAATGGACAAATCAGGGCGATTAACACAGCATGATTGTCTTAATCATGCGTTATTTTGCCCTGAATTCCTTCTGGTAACTTGACTTCACTACTACTAGTGTTCCTCATACAATAATAATTTGTGTTGCAGAATGATGACCATGAGGAAAGAGTGGCTTGGTGATATCTGTCATAATACAATTACAAATTATGGTCCAATTTTGCTGGTCTTATCTAATGGACCAGCCCAGAGTAGATCATCATGACTGTCTTGAGAAATGTGTGTTTCCAGGTAAGACATACAGTGTAGGTGGCGCTATTTTGGGACTGACAATATCAGCAGTACCATTTGTTTGCTCTGCCTGCTACAAACCCAGTGGACAAAGTGGACACAAGAAAAATGCAGATGTTCCCATAAAGAGGGATCACTGTTCTTCCACCAATCGTTTAATATCTGGGGTGGATCACATCCAAGAATGATTATGTAGTTAGCTTATTTCGGGGATAAATATTTACAACTTCTTGGCTAGCCAGCACTGTTGTAGGATGTTAGTCATCTACTTATTCAAACTAATGTTGCTTGTTTTTGGGTAAATCCACCCTTTAAGCAACTGCTCATTTTCTTTTCCACTTCTTCTGATATGGAAGTGCAAACATTAGCAGCAATCAGTGGTTATCATTGTTTAAAATGGGAGCTAGCTGCATGGAAGGTACTGTTCATATTTCCTAGCAGCAAGATTTGCAAAATAAGATCGCATGTACAATATATCAGGCACTTTTCATATATTATGGTGATCTTACCAGGAAACACATAGGAGACAAAGAAAAGAAAGTAGGTGGGTTACTTCAGGGGGGGAAAAAAAAAATATATATATATATACAAAAAAAATCCATCTTATTACATCGATCACACGACTGAGAGAATGTCTTCCAGCTGAAGTCTACTTCTCATGAAGAAACTGGTAGCAGTGTACAGTTTCTAAGCAACCCATTACAACCTTTTGTATGTTCATGTCACCAAATAGATTTAGTTTTCTCTCCTGAAGTCATTTTTATTTTAGACCGTTCAGAAAGAAAGTGCACGGCTTCAATGGGAACATAGAAATGGCAGTAATACTGTCTACACTTTTTGGATTTTTAGTCCAAAATCTGTTGCTATGATTACAAATAACATTAACGGTCTGCTCAAGCAAATCTAGTAAAGGAAAATTGTACGCTTTGCCTCATATGAAATGCCTTTTTTAAATAAGTAATGAATAGAACACAATAGAGCATGAAGTTACAAGAAAATATTTAACGATAGGATTGTCATTGTGGTCCATGGTGCAATGTATTAAAGAGCAACATTGTACATTTGATCCATTTATAGTTAGGATTTAATGCTTAACATCCACAAATCACAAAGTTAGTTCCTTTTATTACTTACATTATAGCGAATATAAACAGTCATTCCCTCACTAGCCTCCGTTTTTTCTTTCTTTCTTTCTTGGAAAACTTCAAATCTGTTTCAAAGCCCTGACACGGGTGACTTCTTTCATAAATGCGAAATAAACATCTCATGACAGAAAACCTCTGCATGTTTATTTACACATGTTCTTTCAATTCTGAAGTTCTTGTGTACGTTGCTACAAGTACAAGCTACAAGTACAAGCTAATTACAGCCAAATTAACGTCTGAGCTGCAAGACAGTAATTCTGACCAAACCAAATCGAAAATTCTAGAAATAATAACATAATAATAACGGCAGAGACTCTGACGCGATACTGCAGGTTTTAATAGTATGTGTGTATCACGTGAAAGTGTTGTCAAGTGTTACTGAAGTTTTTAAAGTGTACACATCCTGGCCAAATTATTAGACACACCTACTCGGTTTATCCAAATTATTTAGTACAGTTAGAGACTACAGCTCATCTGTTTCCTCTAACCTGTTCAATGACAATAAAGTGTCTCATTAATTCTCATAATGTGAAAGTGCTCAGCTTTTCTTGATGCCAACTTTTCTTGGAGTCTGTGTTGTTGCATGAGGATGTGATAGATGATAGAAATGAATTATTTATGTACCTGTAAGTTCAGTGGCTAAATCGGTGTTCATTCAAAGCATCACAATAATAGTCCTCTTGCTCCACAGCTAATTTAGAATTATTGATTAATTTAGTTTATAGGTAAATTTAATGTTGTGATTTCTGCACTGCTGTTATAGAAAGAGATATATATATATATCTGTATATTATGTTTTTGACCTAGAGCAGCTTATGTGACAGTAGCCTTAGATTTTCATACAATATATGCTTGTAGTTAAAGATGAAATATCCTAAGGAAGCTATTTCATATTCTATAGTCTACTGCATTGTGCTAAGTAAATATATTTTACTATTTTACTATGTAAGATATAGGACAAAAAGTGTTCAGACGTTTG
Source organism: Hemibagrus guttatus (assembly GCA_033459395.1). Taxonomy (NCBI): domain Eukaryota; kingdom Metazoa; phylum Chordata; class Actinopteri; order Siluriformes; family Bagridae; genus Hemibagrus; species Hemibagrus guttatus. The sequence continues at coordinate 13,325,454 of JAUCMX010000021.1, read as the reverse complement.
TGATGCTGAAAATGTTCAAGCCCTTTTTTTAGGCTAGTCTAAAGATTCTGAGATTCTGGATTCCAGCCAGAACATATCTCTGAAATGTTTTCACTTTAAACAATTAAAATGGTCATTTGTTATGTAAGATGATAATTAAGCATAACCAACCATCTGGGCTTGAGATTTCCAGATACAGTGGATCAAGTGTACTTGATGAGCGTGGAATACAGTGTTGCAATGTGTTGACAGTGAATGACGTACACTTCATGCCATGAGCTGGCTCAGTACAGGTCTGCTAAGTGGTCCTTGGGGGTGTAGACGAGGGAATTTACTGAGCAGAGATATTATTCCTGAGCAGTTATTATGTGCATGGCACAAGTTTGCACAGCAGCATCGTACGCATGCGTGCACTTACGGCACTGCGCTTTCAAAATGACCCTCAGGTCTGTGAAATGTGGCACGGCTGACAGTAAGCATGCCATGTGCTGCCCCTTACATTCCGCAGCTCATTTGTAACTAGTGTCAGTGGGAAAATCCAGATTTCTGAAATATTGCTGGCTGGGGTTGTACCCCATGGAATCAGCGTCGAGTCAATACAGGGCCTGTAGTGTTGTACACTCTGTAATTAAAGGGTGCCATAGAGCACGAGTACTGAGGTGAAGTTTGTCCCACACATCGGAGGATATTTCAGGCGGCACGCTACACTGACAGAGTTGTGGGGAGTGTTCCAGAGCTCTGAATCTTCCTATTTATGGGACACTTAAAGATTTTTCTAAAAAAATCTGTTTGCATGCTTGTTTGTTTGTTTATTTATTTTTGACCTCTTTGCTCCATGGGAAAATATTTCATACACCAAACTTTTTTTTGCTCATCTGTGGAAAATGAAGCTATTTTGCAACATTTACAAGGCATATGCTTTGCATAATTACTTGTACATGCTGTGTTACCGTGTACACTCCGGCTGACATACATCTGTTCCTGGCAAATTGATGGCTTTGGTAACCTTCGAATAAAAGCCAGAGAATAGAAGTTTAACTGTTTAATAAAATTGGGCACCGAGCACTGTGTCGAGAAGGAGCTCCTTAATGTGCGGTTTTGATTCATGACCTATAAATCGTTTATGAGAATGGTGTGCTTTATTTTCCTCCTATTTCATGCACATGATCAGAAAAGCACATTTCAACAATTAATCTTAATAAGTAAGGCTGTAAAAAAGCGGAAATGCACATACACCGTCCTGCCAAGACTGCAGGAAAACACAGTGACATCATCATCATCATCATCATCACATATAAAGACTTCAGCAGGTTTACTTACAAATTGCTAATAAGCTCTTTTTTCTTTACTTTACAGTGATAATCATGTGCACACACACAGATGTGGTGAGGGAGATCATGCTGATGGCCCACAGACAGAAACTGACCACCAGTAACAGACTCTTCTTCAACATTGACTTATTCAACTCCTCATCCTATGGTAAAGCTCTTACACACTTTGTGTAATATGACGTGCTGATAGAGATAGAGAGCTTATCTGCATAGTTACAAAGATCCACCTCAGCATGCTGTTTTTCCACTTTGACCCTGAAAAACACAGGGCCAACACGGCCAGCTCTTCTGTTGGAGAGAGATTACATTCAGGAACTAAAGGCTCTAAAAAGATTGTGTTCAGGACAAGTGCTGACTATACAGAAGCCATAACTGTTTGTTTATTCATTTAAATGATATACTTTGGTCTATTGATTTTATTTATTGAATTATTTGTGTATATATTTATCCATTTAATAATTCATTTATTTACTTTAATGCAAAAAATATCAAATGTCAAACACAAATCATATTTCCTAGCGAAACCCCCCCAAAAATCCTGCATGTCTATCAGTGTGTGTTTATCTTTTGTGATTTGTTCATGCAAAAATAAAAAACAAAAACAAAACCCAAAACTTTATTTCACAGGCAATGGATCTTGGAGAAGAGGAGACAAATATGATAATGAGGCCAAGGCTGCCTACGCTTCTCTGAACACAGTGACACTACTGAGGTCAACCAAGCCCGAGTTTGAGAATTTTTCACAGGAAATGAAAAAGAAGATCGGTGTGGATGTTTGTGAAGGCTGCAGTGATGTACGTAAGTCTTTCAAACAGAATAGTACACAAAAATGTTTCGATAGGTTCCACGTTAGAAAATTATTCTGTACAATTTCGGTTATTTACAGAAGGGTTTATTTGTCTGGTTGATTGATGTATTTAATATAATACATATTTGATATAACCGTTTGTGTATAAAGCACCTGTTAGGAGAGATTAGTGGATTTATTGCCCTCATATAAAAGGTTTAGCACTCACAGAACAAACTGAAATCCTCATTTCTCAAACCTGTAGTCTACCCACAAAGGGGCCAATGACCAGAACATTAGCATACATTTTTATAGATATTTCTATAAAATATTTTATATTTTATATATTTTATAGATATTGTATTTCTTTTCTGTTCCAAATAGGTTTTTTCTTTAATTTGGTGAAAATGAGTGTCTCTTATTCTTTTATTAAAACATAATCTGTTCTGGAAATCTGTATTAACAGCATAATTTGAACAACGTATCCTGTATTTTTCTTCATTTCCTCCTTAATTTGACCAACCAGCCAGCTCTCCACTATCATATAACAGTTACCAACTATGCAGGGATTAGAGAGACCTGAAGCCGAACTCCTGCTCTTGCTGCATCACAGGGCAGCATAACACATTCAGAAGAAAGCTCTGGAAATCTGCCCTCTTTCTCATACTTGAGCTCACAAATACCCACATTGGCTAGTGTCGCTGTGATTGACAGGGGAGAGAGAGAGTATCCCATCCCTCCCACCCGGAGAACCTAGCCAATGCTTAGCTCCCTTGGCTCCCGGCCACCCGGAAGCCTGTATCCTGTTATTTTTAAGTGTTCTAGGACCATCTGGACTTACCCAAACAACTTTACAAATAGCGGTAAAATGCCACTAATATTATGACAACACATCACCAGAATAACTATGAAATAGATTATTTCTTACACCAATAATAAGAAGAATATTGATAAGAATTTATACCATGTTTTTTTTTTTTTCTCAGTATGTGTTCTCAGTACTTCTCAATTGCAATAAAAGTGTTTGAGACTCATTAAAAGTTGTTTATCGTGGCAAAAATGCACAATATGGACACAAAGACAGAAAAAAAATAAAAATGGGGAGAAATATATTTTTTGGTCAGTACACTAGCACCACCTAGAGGTAGCTCAATAAGTCTATTGTTTCCTGGTGAGAATGTTTAAATGTTCAAGCTGGAAAAACATGCATAGCTTTCTTTAATGTAGAATTTATCCTTTGGGATAATGGGAAAGGAATATTTAATGAGGAGAGTGAATAGAGTTCAGATTCCATAAAGTGGTTGTATGAGTGCTGCAAAGTGACACAATTCAGCCTGGCACTTTGAAAAGACATCAGCGAGTTATCAGGGTGGGCAATAGGAGCTGCCATGTTGAAACAAAACATCTTTGATGAATTGGCTTGCTGAGGTTAATAAGTTCAGCAGGGTCCCTGCCACTTTTAAACTGGCTTGCTTTGCCAAATCAGCAGGAGCCTCAGAAAGCCTGAGGTGGCCTTTGGTTAGTGACCACAGACTGGTGTATTGCTGTCAAAAACTAACTGAACATGAACAAAGACCATTCTTATTCCTGATACAAATGTCAAGCCTTCGGCAAGCAAAGCACAATTACTTTATTGTATAAGTCCTACACTTTACACCTCCCTAGTGAAAATATGCCCTTAGAGGCCAGAAATCTTAGTTTGATTTGCCAGATCACAAATATGTCAAGAGCCGGTATGCTTGTAGCTGAGGCTTGTAACATCTGTCTGTTTATGCCGAGTCTGGTGTTGTGTCGATGCATACTAAATTATTCACTATGCTTTATTATAACCGCTTTATTCATTAAGGGAGGTGATAACTTTTTTTGGATCACCTTACAGTCAGGTCGTGTTCTTTCAGCGAGCCAAGACTGTTTTCAGCAATTCATGCATGCTGCATATGCAAAGTGTTCAACACATATATAAAGCTGCAGGAGGAACTTTTAATGAATCTTGCCTGTCCAAATCAAAATCTTTTTCTTTTCCTGTGCATTTATTTATTGAGGTGATCAAGGTGATCTAAGATGAACTAATATCATAAAAGAGAATTGAATCCTTAAAACAAATCCTGTGACAAAACTGCAGTGCTAGATTCAGGAAGCATTTTTCTAAACATCCACAAACACCAGAGACACAAAGACGAGCGCTCAAAACAAAAGTGACCGAAGCTTAACAGGGAGAAAGGACAAATCTGCAAACGTTGGGAATGTTTCCTCTCAGAGGACGCCTGGCTTATAATTGCGTCCCTGTCTGCATTATCTATAAGATACAGCAGGGTTTTTACAGCACTAGATGTAGATAAGAGACAAAGACACTCATGCTACAGCTTCAACAAAGCTCTCTAGCTCTCTGACCACGCATCATTATATAGGAAGCTTTTACAACAAACCCGCTGGAAAGCCGTTCAAAATCAATCCCTACCAGACCTAACGTGAAACAATTATTTAAGTTCCCGGGTGCATGGCAAATATTTGTATGCACCGATGACCAGTAGGTGGGTCTGTTGGATTACAACACAGTTATTGGACAAGTGTAATATATTTTATGATTACAGAAGTGTTTTCCAGAAACAAAAATACATAAAAGTGTAGGGAAAAGACTTAGGAATTTAGAAGTGACAGTTTTGATGTGTAGCAACATTTAAGTTTTTTAAAGAAAAAGCCAAAATCTGGTATGACTTTTGAGATTTATAACCAATGGAACACTAGTGTACAAATTAGCACTGGATTGACAAGGCTTGGCATGTGTGTGTCTAAAGGGTGGTGATTTCTTTTTAGCATTATCTCAGCCCTTGAATGTGCGTCACTTGCAGTCTGTCAGATTGAAGATTGGCAGTGATATTAATCCTGAGTACTTACATTTTTTTTAATATAAGTGTTTCTGAGAGACTGTTTAAATGAAAGAGTCATTTGGTGGCAACATTATGAACTATAAATCAACATTTGACTAGACTTCACTGAATCAGACAATGTGTGAACAAAATGCTGTAATTAATAGGACAGTTCTGCCTGATAATGGTTGACTGAGCGTGTCTCTGGAGACACATTCAATGCTGAATTAATCACTGCACTTCCCTTCACCTCAGAAACTGTGCACATAACGATAATACTACACTTGATTGCCTTTTTGTAGCTCAAAGCATGAACAGATGACTTTATTTATGGGGTGTTAAGGGAATCAGCAGTCTCATGAGACCTAACATGACTGTGACAAATTTGTGTGAAGGGAAGTCACACACCCAACATGTATTATAGATAGTTTATTTTGTCTCATACATCCTGAGCTAAGCAGGGTGTCACCATGTTCAGGACACTCGGTTACAAAACTTTGTTTGGACCAGTGAAACCGTTCCTTGTTTTTCTTCGTAGTCTATTAGCTACGTTTAAATGGAGCCTGTGTTATACGGTAGTAAAAGTATGCCGACACTGGATAATTCTGCACCAGAGCGAGGAAGCTGACATGCGGTTGCTCATTTTGGTGCTTGTTCCAAAGCAAAGGGCTACAGGCTCTCAGAAACACTGAGGCTAATGAGCTTAAAGTATAGGTTTGGTGTGGCTTAAAGTTTAAGAAGCCTGCCGTATGCTTATTATGAACGAACACATAAATACTAAATACTGTTATTTACCAAAAAAAAAAGGCCTAATGACCTAAAAGCCAAAAAGAGAGAGAGAGTCATAAGAGGCATAAAGTGTTTCCTTTCCTTTAAAAAAAGTCATTTGTCCAGGAGGATTGCTTCATTTAAAAAGGCTGCAATCTGTGAGAGAACAGAGCATAAATCAAGACCCACAAAAAAGAGTGGTCTCTTTCCAGAGTAGATGTCACCCCTTGTTTTAACATCTCTTTCTTATGACACGTCGGGCTGAAGCTCTGGGTGGTCTCTATGGTTGGCTTTTCCTCAGCAACCTGACTATCAATTCAGTGAGGATTCCCAGGCTTTTGTGGAATTGTTTTCCCCCAAAACTTGGCTACGATATTGTCTGGTCCAAATAGAGGAGGGAGCGAATCTGACCCGGCTGACTGGTTCCATTCTTCCTACCACAAGGCAGGCCATTAAGACAGAGCATTTTTCTCCATATTTTTTGAGTAAAAGCCATAAATTAGGCCCAAATCTGAGGACTGAGACAGAGGCCGTTCACATATGGTGTGTTACTAAAGCTGTTACCAACAGCGCCTGATCTCAAATGCCAGCAGGGTTTATGTTTCACAACGACATATTTCAGATGTGGAATGTCCATCCAAATACATTGTGTTGCTGAATTGCAAACTGCACTTCCTGTAAAAACATTGTGGGCTTCATTATCTGAGTGCTCAGAGACGTCTATGTGGCTCACACATCCAGAAAAGAACATGCATATAAACAATCCTATAACTATATCAGCTTTTCCTGCTGTTCCACTCATGTTAAGCAGTCGACGGTGAACCTAAATACACGGTGATCACCACCAGTCATTGAATCCTCAAGCAGCAGTCCTCCTAAGCCCTGGGTGTTAGTATTGTTTGCCTTGGGACGTCCACACACAACAGAGTGTAACACAGGAATGGACCAATAGGCCCTATCATAACACATGAAACTATTCATGTTATTCCTTTGGTATTTGAATCTCTTGTGTATATTTCATTCAGGCTTTTATTAGCGGCAGTTAAAGACTTTAGTGCCATCAGCAAACTACTTTTCTGTCATGATTACATGTAATTTCTGGTACATTCCTCAAATGATCGATGGTTAATTTTAGTGCATAGTAATTTGCGTGAAAACTAAAAGTTGTTCATGACTTCAAAATGGACAACGTGTACTTGGTTAAAGTGGACATAAAGGTACAGTGTATGCATAATAGGTAAAAGATCCATATTAAAGTTACAAAAGGTGCGTGTTTGATGGTGCCAGTCTTTTTTTCTGAGAAAATACAAATATAAAATATATCCATGTACTATATATAATGGAAATAAATTACTATGCAAATGATAGTAATCAATAGTAATCTCAAAATAAGTCTATAATTAAACTTTATACATTTTCTACTTGAACTCCCTACTACAAATAAATAAATGTATGTATATATACATATATATATATATATATATATATATATATATATATATATATATATATATATATATACATACATGCATACACATATCTGTGTGTGTGTGTGTGTGTGTGTGATGACAATTTGATAAAATATGAGAAATTTTTGCATGTTACTATGTATTTTAATTTATATATTTTTTTATATTTATATATTTTAAAAATAATTATTTGTGCTATCTTGTAAAACGTCTTTTATCTACCACATACATATTAAACACTAGGTACTCGACAGGTACTAGGTATTTTACTATAAAAAAAATTTATACCAAAAAAATTTTTTTGCTTCATGTGCAATTTCTGAAACATCTAAGAAATGAATCTGTTAGATCTGTAGATTGTAGATTGTAAGATTGTGGCTTTAGACTAGCCCTTATTTAGTTTTAGTCTTTATTTTTTGCCATTTTCAATTTTTCTTGCAGATAAACATGTTCATGGAGGGTTTCCATGATGCTTTACTGCTATACGCGCTCGCCTTAAATGAGACGATCCACAGCGGTTACAGTAAGAAGAATGGAACAGAAATCACACGCCGAATGTGGAACAGAACATTTGAAGGTAAAGAAAAAATGAAAACGAACACATTGTGAAGTCTGTTTTTTTAAATTACTTGTGTTATTTATTTCTTATGATTGTTATGTATATACTTGGCCTAAGTATGACCTTTTTAGTGTAAACTGACAAGCACTTATTTATATTCCTAAGTGTTTCCTGAAATATGTAACCATTCAGGAAAACAGATCTGTGATGGAACCAGATGGGAAAAAGTAAACAGTAGCACGCTGTACAGTTCACATATGAAACGAATGAATTTTAGATTTTTATATGAATCTAATTAATAACCACAATATCCTAAAGAGTCTGGGATAAGACTATTTAAAGCTGTAGAATTCTCAATGCAACTTTTAATTCACTTAAGTAGTAAACAGAGTTGTCAAATATTCTTTCATTCATAAGCTTCACTTTCAAAGTAGGTGATCAGCCGAGTCTGCTGCCCAAGCTGTCTCCATCAACCGCAAAAACCAAAACCAATAACATAAAATAACAATGTTTTGAAGGAATCATCAAGAACAGGGTCATGTTTTCTTGTTAAATGAAATAATATTTTAAAAATGTCAAGAATTTGGGAACACAGACACAGGGATGAAATTACCATTTCTGCAGAATGTGCCAACAAAACCGACGGGAGGCAGATGAGATTTCCTGTTGTATTGGCCGCCTGGAATTTTCTCGACTGTTGCCGGTGTTTTCCTTGGAATGCCTGACTATTTTGGCTAATTAATTTTCACATTCTTTGCATTCTATTGCACAGGGATTGCTGGCCAGGTGTCTATAGATGCCAATGGTGACAGAAATGGAGATTTCTCTGTTATAAGCATGACAAACCATGAAACTGGAACGCATGAGGTAAGAGAACTGCCTGATTATGCCTGTAGGGTATGTGGACACAAGGCTGTAAATATTATTGCGCTATTATAATAAATTACAAGTTATTACGCAGTGTCATATGGCAGCTTTAACCGCTTCAACTCCCTGAGGAAAAGTTCAGTAAAACTAATATTAAATGTAGTTTTTAAAGTGTGTTTTAAAGTGCATCCACCAACTGGTCCTTGGAATTTAACAAATTCCTCATCAGATTATAGAACCTCATTTGTTTAAAACATCCCTAAGTTATTAGGGTTGTTTTAAATTACTCACCTGAAGAATAAACGAATGAAAAATACAAGGAGGTTTACCACTGTTTAAGTGTTGAAGGGAATTGTAATGACATGGAAATGAGATGAGTCTGCAGCATACTCGAAACATGCAAGTGCTTTACCGTACATACTGTAACCATCAAAATATTCTGCAATCTAAAGGCCATAGACAGAGTTGAGTTACATACAAATAGTGAGGAGTTAATACCAAAATTGCACCCATTGGTAATCAGACCTCAGACGTAACTCTACTACTCAGACATTTTCATGGGGGATGTGCACGCCTATCCTTTAAACCCTCGGCATGTTTTATGTACAGAAGGCCGCATCAGATTAACAAACATACTGGCAATATTTTATTAATTTGCCCTATTAATATAGCGAGTTAAAAGCATTATGCGGTAGGTTACATCCTGTGTTCAAATTATAATTTAGTATCTCACAGCCAAGAATAATTTTATGGCTTTTGCGCTAATTCACTGACAGTAGAAACAGTGTTTTTCGCCCCACCTATTTCCCACTTTCCACCTCTGGACTAGATCGTGCAAACAGTATGATGTGCTGGATCAAGTGTTATTTTATTTTTTAAGCGTTGGTTTATACACTATTGAAAAACTGTCTCTATGAACTATCTCAGATACCTCTTCTGAAGTAAATTCAAGCAGAATCAAAGCTGTGAACTACCAGCTGCTCATTGTAGTAATGCGTAGCTGTGTAACTGTCCTGACATAAAAAAAAATACTTTAATCTAAAGTGTCCGACTCTGAATCTGGCCCAAAGTGTTCGAACTGTACAAAACACTGCTCCTCTTCTGTATTAATTTCTATGTGCTATGCAACTATTTTATGTGAATTACTTTATCTTTGTTTTTTTAGACTGTCATGAACTACTTTGGCACTAATGGAAGTTTTCAGGTCCTACCTGGCTTTAACAGTGAACGGTTCACACTGCGAGGAGCACCAAGGCCACCGCTCCCAGAACACGATGACCAGTCATGTAAATTACCTCTGTTACCTCTGTCTGAAAGTATATAGTACGACTATCGGTAGTACTTCTTACTAATAACTTCATTTTCTCTCCTAAGCAGGTGGACTAGGATTATCAGCAGTGACTGGAATCATAGTTGGAGGACTTCTTGGAACAGCACTACTTATGGCATTCTACTTTTTTAGGTAAAGAAAAACCCTACATATTGTTTTCGACTAACTTTAAAATAATTTCCAGCATACCAGTCATTGTTAGGTAGTGTAGGTTTGCTGAAAAAAAGTCCATTATACTTTCACAATTATAATAAGCCTTTTAATAGGTTATACACATATTATAGTACAGTAATTTTTACAGAAATGTGTTTACATTTTTGGTTTGGACAGAGTAAAGTAAACATAGTGAGGATATCAAAATTGCACGTTAGTATTTAGACGTGAGAATCGGAAGTAAACTGTACACATGGCAGCTCTCAAGCAACTGTTTGAGAACAGGTGTAATATAATCCCTCATTCTGCCGCATGTCAAGATTCATTCTGCAGCATTTTGCACTGTCTATAAATGAGAAATAGAGCTTTTTTTTTTAGTAAACCTTATCAAACAGAATTACACTATGAGCAATTGATAGAACGACACGGATATATTCCTTAAAGCAGAAGTCAGTACTGAAAATAATTAACAGGTCTTGACGTAGTTTTTTGCTTTCCAAACAGGGACTCCAAAATCATCTAACACATCTTTTATCTCATCTCTTTTCTCAAAAACAAGGATGTTTATTTTATCATTATGTAGCTGCAGGGAAATATGCTGCATCCAGAACTTGATGTCCTTTAAACAGTAGAAAAAAAAAAACCTTTGATGGTAAGGAGTGAGGAACATATTAAAGCTGTGTATTGTCTGAGTCCTGGTTAACATGAAACCAGAGCGAGATTTTTTTTTTGTTGCATTTTTATAATTATAATTAATTTAACACCATGGCTTCCACCTGCATTATTCGGCAGCTTAAAATAGAAGTTGATAAAGCACACCCTATTTTTTTACATGATGAAATAGAAACATTTTGATAACTAAATACAAATTTGCAGATATTGCGAAATACTATTTATTATGACAAACTGCTTAGCAGACTTTTATTAGTTGCTTGCCTAGTTCTATAAAGTATATTCTCTTTCTTTTATACTATGCTGCACTGCAGATCTTTCTTATTAAGTGCAGCTAGATTTGCTTTCTATAATCACATTTATTTCAGCATAGAATTTTTTTCAAAGTGCAAAGTAGTGTCTGAAATTGCATACTGTGACATTACCTACTGTATTCACTTCAGCACCTACTGCTCAGCTGTTCATACAGTATGCACTGATCAGTATGCGTGTGTAGTATTAATAGGCATGCAACAATCCGCCATGCTGGCATTGTCATGTGATCTATGACATTTCTTGTTGAAATCTTCAACGAGAACAATTTACTCAGATTTTGTTAAACAAAATCTAATCTAAATTTAACCACAAGGAACAACGTTTAATACCTATAGCTTAAACTTGCACTTAAAAGCTGCCTTCTGCAATTTCTGATTCGGAAAAATCTTCTATACCAGACCTGTTGCCTTATGGGATAGCACAGTGTCCACTGGTTCCATACTGCTGAATCTGTCTGTGTTACGAATACTGAGAAATCAGACGTACTCCTCCTTTGGTGTACTGCTTTTCTCCTACAGTATAAAAGAGAAGTAGGAAAATTCATGTTCAAAACAATATTTGCAGAATCTCCAAATCTTGAAAGATCTAAATGGACTGTACAGGAAAAAAAAGCCAAATAATGACAAGAAATCCCCAATCTATTGATGAGTATGGACCACAAACAACAAAACAAACTGTAATAAAAGATGTGTATACTATTTTTCTACTCAAAGTTAAGAATAACGTATGTGTTCTTCAGAAAGAACTACAGGATAACCATTGAAAGGAGGGCACGGCGGGAACAGTGTGATGGTAAACATCGTCAGTTACGAGAGGACTCCATCAGATCCAACTTCTCAGCAGCATAGGTTCTGCCACGTCACCAGACAAATGGAAGTGCTGGGGAAGGTGTGTATCAGATATGTCCAAAGACTCAATAAACACCACCCCTGGATTCCTGAAATATTTCAAGACATACTGTAGTGTTTTTTTCTTTTCTTGTAAATGTCTCTTGTTTTTGACTTTTGTAAACTCAGGAAAGTTGTATTCATTAAGGAGAGCTGCTCTTAAGGCTTCATGAAAAAAAGGATTGGTCTGTTTTCACTCAGCTTCAGACTTTGTGCCTTTTAAGCAAGCTAGCTTTGGTGAGGAATCTGTCCCCTTTTTCAGCAACTCGACTGAAATCTTGGGTTGGTGGAGACTGGCAGCGATGAATTAGGGGCATCTCAGTGGTTTAGATGAAAGGAGAAAGTAATTTGTTAAAGATGGACTGTTTTTTTATTCATGCCTCATTGTCATTAAGGTGAGGGATGAAAAGTTAGCTTTTCTCTCGTGGTTTGAGGAAGTGTTTGACAGGGACACTGATCAACACAATAATATTTTGAGTTAAGACAAGAAGATCATAAGCTCATGTATAGTATGGTAATGAATCGTAAATCTGAGAGTAGCATATTTTACACATTGTAAAATTTGCTAAAATAATCTAAACAATTTTAGAAGCCCATCTGTCAGGTGATTGGGGAGATGTGGCTCTTAAAGTAAAAAAAAAAAAAAAAAAAAAAAAAAAAAAAAAAAAATTCCGCATCAAAATCTTTTTGGATATAAAAAGCTATGTTTATAAGGAGAATTTATATTGCACATGTAAATGGTTAAAAAAAATCATATCTGTATCTAAATTTATTATGTCAGGAAATGCTCATTAATACATTATCAGATTCATATCAAATATACTTTTTTTCACTGTGTCAAATACTATGTGTTAAAGTATGAGATGCACATGACAACAAATGTGCAACATTTTGTGCAAATGCATATCCTAGGACTTTATTCAAGATTATTGTAATGGCAACTGTGTACTGATGTAAGTAAATGGATCAACATAAGATTGTGATTGTGATGTTATTTATTGATTTTTTTTGTAGAGGTTTTAATTTCTTAATTGTTGATTTAATATTGTTTTTTTTTTTCCTTTTGTGGAACTCAAAAAATGATTTTGTAAAGAAAAAAAGTTTATTTGCTTTTTCAGAGCACATTTGCTTGATAACTGTGTACATGGCTTTGTAAACAAACCTAGTCAGAACTGTAACTTATTTATATTACCAGTACATACTGACCAATAAAGAAAATTATTTTAACCACTTGTTGAATGGAATTGAAATTTGATGCTACAAAGAAAAATCCACAATAATAATAATAATAATAATAATAATAATAATAATAATAATAATCACTGCTACAGAAATCTGTGTCTGCTCCAAGCTCTGAAGGCCACAGTATAGTGGCAAAGAGCACAGGTTAGAAATTCCTCATGGATCTGAAACAGGGTGTGGGCAAACAATCTTTAAGTGCAGAGACTCTCTGGCCTGGCCTTTTCCTCCTTTAGACCCAGATTAACACTACTCTTGGATTAGAAATGTAATGTCTAGCCTGAAATATTTAAGATACTACTAGTCATGTCATAGGTGATTTTAGACTTTCCAAACAGGGTATGTAGAAAGCTGTGCAAATATTCATACATCCAGTGCACAAGAAGCGCATCATACCACAACCTCTTTAAGATATACTGTAATATAGGCATTAACAGGCTACTGCAATGTTAATGTTACCAAATATATACAAGAACAATTATCATTGCATTATATTTTATCATTTATTTCTCCAAACTTGGATTTGAACAACTTGGAAGTTTCTACTTTTTTGTGACGGTTTTGTGGCACTGAAAACGTCTAAACCTGTATCTACAATCAATATAAAAAGTCTACACACCTTTGCAGTTTATTTTGAAAAAATTAAACCAAGAAAAATCATCTCGGATCTTTTTCCCACATTAGTGTGATTGATATAACAATCAACATACTATTCAAAAAAACTGTTTTAAAACACCCCAAATCTATAATCTGGTTACACAAATGTACACACACCTTAACTAATAGTTTGTTGAAGCAGGTAACAAACACTCTTGCAATACAGCAATCAGCACTTTTGGTCAGTCAATCTTCCCTACCCATACACACTGCCCTCTTCAAGTCATTCCACAGCTTTTAGATAAATCTTTAAATCTAGGCTTTGACCAGTCCATTCCAAAATTATGATCATCTGCAGTCATTCCTTTGTTGACTTGGTTTGTGCTTTGGGTCGTTGTCTTGCAAGACGGTGAAATTTTTCGTCATCTTCAACAGAGGCCCCAACATGGGTACGCTGTTCTTTGGGTGATTATATTTGATTTTTGCTTTTGTGCCAAACTTATATTTTAGAATTATGCCTATAACAAGCAATAACAAATTTGCTACATGGTTATAGAAAAATGTAGATGGACATGAATTTTTATTTTTCATGAGAAGGAGTCCAGACATGTGAAGAACACAAGAGATTGTCATCACATGGAGGGAATGACCATTATCTGCCAGATATTCCTGCAGTTCCATTAATGTTGCTGTATGTAACTCTTATAGCTCTTGGCAGCCTTCCTCAAAAATTTCCATCTTGTGATCAGTTTTCGATTCATGGTAATGTCACTGTCGTGCAGCGTTTTTTCAATTCTAATTGTTAATGATGGCCTTCATGGTGTTCCATGACATACCTAATGTTTGGGGAGCGTTTCTATTTATTTTTCATTTGAATTGTATTGGTTGCTATGTCACATTAATGCTGGAAAAAGATCTGACATGATTTATCTTGGTTTAATTTTTTTTAAATCACAAAAAATTGCTAACAAATGCTACTAAGGCTTAGCTGGGAAAATTTCTTCTTCTCAGCTTTCTTATGCATTTGAAATATATTGAGTCCTCTAAGAATGACAGAAATTTTACACACTAGAAAAAGCACCTAGGTATTGTCAGGACAAAAGAGGCCGTTTATCAGAGATATAAATTCTTTCTAAAAACATTAGTTAAATGAAAATAATATCAAGATATCAGGTTTTTAGTACATTCTTTACATCATTCCATCATATTATCTTAGCAAACTCAATTGGCTTGAACATTTTATTCTTATAATGGACAACTATTAAAATAGTTTAAACCCAAAACTCAACATAGAATGTAACAAATATACCATGCTGCCATTAGAAATACGAAAGGGAGTAACCCAAAAAAAGAAAAGGTCACTAAAAAATAAATACAAAAGAATCCCTATGCACTGGAGAGCCAGCCAGGAGTTGATTTATGATCTGTGCGATGGCAGGACTATGATACCCATCAGCCTCTACACCTCACGATATCCCATGCACCATGAGTATTTTAAATAAACATGAGTCATGTTTATTTAAAATAAGCACAGGTATTTACTTCTGTCTCTGGTAGCAGCACTGTTTGTGTTGTGATTGTCAAGTCACATCATGATCTTGTGTTCCTGATTTGCCTAGTTGTTCAGTCTACAGTGTTCATGTAATATGCGTGTTTTGTATTGCATTCAATGAACTGTATCTGCACTAGCATCTGCTTTCAACTCCAATCGCTCTCATGCAAGGGTGACACAACCTGCAAACGCAGGATCTGCAGAAAAAAACCCACTGGGTCCACAGGCAGGAAATAACAATAGATGCAAAGATATGTGATAAATTCTGAACCAGACATTTGCCTTACACTTGCAAAAGCAAGCATGGGTTTGCTGCCAGTGTAGCCATAGCAAAGGACCATGAAGAAGGCTGATCAAAATCTTTTGAATCACAGCACTGTTAATGGACAAATAGGACAGACGTGGGAGGTTTGAACATGGTACAGTGCATTTTGTCAAACAGTACAACAATTCTGAAAGTAGCTTTATTTCCTGCTAAGTGCTTTGTTGTGGTCACTATGTTTATATATATATTTTTTTAATAAATTACATTCTACTTTCTGGTTATCTTGGTTTATGGCTAATCAAGTTAAATAACTGTGAAGGTTTTTTTTTTTGTAGATGTAGCGTAATTTCCTTCAACATCACTGTATGAAGGTGAGGGTGTCTACCTGCCACAGAGAAAGGATGATGAGAAAGGTCAGTAACACTCTATTTGGTTTGCCTGTTCTTTAAGATGCACTCCAACAGCTTAATTTACATATTTCTATAAAAAAGTTCTTGTCCATTCTTCCTCTTGTTCCAGATAGCATTCTACATGCAGATGTGACCCATCCCATCTGTCCACTCCGATCTGCAGCTTTCAAGCTACTTGTTATCCCTGGGGCTGCCTGTCATCTGTGACTTAATTCTAAAAGTCAAACACATTTCTTCCAGGTAGCATGGAGCAGTTCAGTTTTATAACCTCACAGCCTTATGCATGGAGTTCCTCAGAGATCGGTTATTGGTCTATGCTGTTTCTTCCTGTATATGCGATCAGTGGGCTCAGTGATCAGGTCACATGGTTCCTCTTCTCCATGCTAAAACTGAAATATACTTCACAACCGAACAAAAGAGCTTTCTGGAAAGTGAGAACACTCATAAAACATGTAGAAAATACACTAGCCAAATCCTCTGGCAACATCAAATCTCCTTTGCATGACATATAAACATTGTTATGTACGTTTAGAATAGAGCCACTTCCCCATCTGAGTCTTCACATCTGACACCCTCCATAAGCCTCATTGGATTCTCAGTGGGTCAGTTCTCAATGCCTGTCACTGAACTCTGAACTATTTCCACTCTCAATCACTGCATACAGCAGGAGCAGGAAGGTGATCTCTCACTGTAGAAGTTATTTCACTCCCACCTTCTTCTTATCTCTGGCATTCTGGAAGAAATCCTGTGCACAACATTTGCATTTTGCATTTAATAAACATGAAGTTTTGCAACATGTAATTGCTGAAGTAACTAACGTCAGAGAAGCCACATGTGCCAGAATCTGCTGAATTGAATTAATATAGTTAGCGTTATTTCCTGGTGGCAAAGTGCCACTTTTGTTATATGTGTGAAGAAGCAGGCAGACAGACACTAGAGCAAGTTTACTGGTTTTATTAAATTTAATATGGCAGACAAACCCAAGGGCTGGACAATACTTAGAAATGTGAGACAGGGAAAATGGTCAGGCGATTTGTCAGCAAGCAGACATAAACTAGGCTAGACTAGACTAAATCCTTAAACAGGAAGCAGGCTATGGTCAAACCACTAATCAGGACTGGCAGAGAACAAAGTCTTGGATTCCTCACAGAAACAATGCTGGTGAGAGTGCAGGTTATTTAAAGGAAGTATGTGTGATTGTAAACAGGTGAGTTTTAGGTAATCAGGTGACTTGGTGTAGGATAGGTGCTTGACTAGAAGTAATGAGGCTGTTAGCTGAAGCTCATGGGAGTATGAATATGTAGTAAACTTTAGTATTTGCAGCCAAATGGCATAACACAGTGAATATCAATTACATTTATGAAATTTTAAGTATGCAAGACAACCAGTTTTCTCTCAAAAAAGTGCAAATGTTTTTTATATCATTAATACCGCTAAAGATAATTGTAGGAGGCTAATACACTAAGCATCAACACTACCAAATGGGTATAATTCTTACTAAAAGTATGCTAAATGATTGAAATTGTCTTATTCTACTGTACATTTGGTTGTGTTTCAAGTAGAAATATTATGAGAAGAAAATGTGACAGTAAAAATGTCAAAATGCTGAACCTGATGCACCACTTAAAACATATTCACATTAATATTGTCAGCTGACAGACTTAGCAAGTATAGAAATGCATGAAATTAATGTTCCAAATGTGCCAAATACAGAACAGACAGTGTGATGTGAACATTACCTGACTCAATAATAATCATCTTAGCTCAAGGTATGCTACGTTTCAGCACAGTGGAAAGCCAGCATCTGGAACATTCATTCATTCATTGTCTACCGCTTATCCGATCTATTCTCAAGTCACAGGGAGCCTGTGCCTATCTCAGGCGTCATTGGGCATCAAGGCAGGATACACCCCGGACAGGGTGCCAACCCATCGCAGGGCACACACACACACACTCTTATTCACTCACGCAATCCGGACAATTTAGAGATGCCAATCAACCTACAATGCATGTCTTTGGACCAGGGGAGGAAACCCCCGAGGCACAGGGAAAACACGCAAACTCCACACACACGGCGGAGGCGGGAATCAAACCCCCAACCCTGGAGGTGTGAGGCAAACATGCTAACCACCAAGCCACCGTGCCCCCGCATCTGGAATACTGCCTGAAACATTTGACAGACAGTATGAGGTCTTAGTGAGAAAATATTTCTTCAGCATGGTAATTCCCGAGCTGTACACTAGAGAAATGTTTGGAATGTCTCAAGTTAACGCTGCATAACTGCCGCTGGAATCATTTCATGTTTAACGGCTTCCTCAAATAAAAAATGACCCCCTTTTTTCGTGGTTATTTTACCAGCAGAGCCGTAGAGCGTGTGCGTTTAAAATCACTTTTTTTCTTTATGAGCACATGAGTGTGAAATTGAACATAATTACATAGTCAAATCAACTAATTAGAAGGGATGTCTGGATAGTTCTGAATATTGGATAGTGACATATTTTGTATGCTTTGCTGAAATTTACAGCATAGTGCAAGCTTTTATTTCATGCTCAAAAATCCTGCCTTACTCAAATGACAAATTAGAAGCCATGATGTAAAGGTTATGCATTTAGACCAGAATACAATAAAAGAAGTATTTATAATGAATAAATCTATCATTTTGATGAATATTTGCATCATCTCACTCTATGTGATGGCACAGATTCAACAAAAAGCCAAAAAAGTAGAAGATTATATTTATTGTCTTCATTTATTTGACCTTAATTAAAAAATAATATAAAGGGAAAGTAGACGAGCGTGTAGGTTAGCCACATGGAGTCACAGTCACAAGGTGCTGACTTTGTAAGTTAAAGAAAGAAATCGCTCTGGTGGTCTGTAATGAAACGAAGTACTGTAAAGCAGCTTATTAATTAAAGAGACGAGAGGCCAGAGATAACAGATTGAAGAGTAACATGAGAGGCATACAGAAAGCCTTGTTGTCACTGTTAAAATAAATGAAATTAAGAATTAATCTAAACGTATTATTCAATCATTTTCCATAACCACTTTTTATCCTGGTTAGGGCCCTGCTTGATCCAGAGACTATCCCGGGAACAGTAAGCACACTGCAGTGATACATCCTCAATGAGATCCCGGTATGAAATGTAGCAAATATTTTCAACTTCTCTTTAAACTCTTCAACCTTTACTCTTCATTTGATCACTAAAAGCTAGATTTACATCTTGCCAACATTATTGCAATTCATCACCTGATCAGCTAAGCCTTAAGGAATGAAAACCATTTTTCCCATTCAGTTTCCCATTTCCAGATGTGAAGAAAAAGTTCTATTGACATGAAAAGTGTCATTCCATGGTGTTACACACTTACAAACTGTGCATGTGGGCCTCTACACCGACTGAGACTTTCAACATTTCTTTTTGACATTTTCTTTTCAGAAAAGGAATACGCTGGAAGTGGCTCCTGATTGAACAAGCACATACACACACAATATGAATAATGCCCATGGTTAATGATCCATGAAGAACAAATAACATTTAAATGACATTTTGTAATGCATCTGAAAGGAATGTCAGGATTTATAACCTGAAAGACTAGAGCCTAATTCTGGTTTGGTCTAGAGCAGGGGTCGTCGACTGGTGGACCACAGTCTGGATGTATTTCAGTAAAATAGAACTGAGCTCTCAAATATGCCGTAGCAGAAATGAGCAAAGAATGAAAAAAAAATGGCAGTCGTTCAGTTTTCCCATACATGCATAGATTTTTTTTCTCCTCAGTCTGATTAGTGAAGTGACAAAATGGCTTGATTGAAAAAAAGGTTTCAAAAACAGTGTTTAAAGATGTTTAGACAGAAAAGTATGTGTTTATACTTGGCTTCAAAAGAGAATAAAACAGATGTGTCATCTGTTCAGACTCTGTGAATCTTGTCAAAATTGCTAACTTACGCCACTGTGAAACAAACTATAATCGTTAAATTGCTGTCTCTTATTTATAATAATGAAGTAATCACTAATGGTTACGCATTAAAAGGTAACTGCTGTCACTAATCAGTCATGTTATTTTCGTTTCCAGATATTTTAAGTAAGGAATTTTAGCAGGATCTTTGCAAATTTTATTTCAGCACCACTAGTCTAGACGGTATAATCTGTAATAAAAGAACTCATACAGAAATAAATAAAAACCACAATGTATTACGAACACGAGTGCTACATGTAAATGCAAGGTTTACCATAGCCTTATCTTAGATATAATGTGAAGAGTAAATTTTTTAGACGTTTGTTTCAAAATAATAATAATAAAGGTATGGGGCTGTGGAATTACATTCCTTCAATAGAAGAATGTTTATATTTCTGGGATGGACAAGCCAGATGAAAAGTTTAAGACCTGTACATAGATAATATGGTGCTAAACCATTTGGTGCACTGACTGTGAGTTTTTTAAATCACACTTGCTACGTATTTCTAACGAAAGGTACTTTAGATAATGGAATACATAAATTTCATAAGAATTTCCTCCACTTGTTAGAATTTTATGACTGTTGCAGAGTATCAAGTGAAATGTATTAGCATGATTGACCATGTCAAGCCCATTTGGTTGAGTTGCCTATTAACCTTTTGCCTTTCACACCAGAATAATACTTCACTTAACTGAAAAATGGTGGTAGGTCATAAGTCTGGAGACAGGATCTTCAAAGCAGATGATGGATCTTTCTCCATATGCACATTGTATCCACTTTTCTTACTGCATTACATATCAGGTCAGAACACCCTGGTACAGAATTCACTCACAATGAAACAGATTTTCAGCATAAGAGAAACCAAAGGAAAATCTAATATTTCCACAAAGCCCCAAATCTTGTGATGTGTTGAAACCTCTTGTGTAATAAAGGGCAGAATGGTGAGCTGTTTGTCCTGCCAAGCTGAGATTGAATTAGACATGGAACATGATTGATGATGCTGGGTATGATCAACTTCTTCACCATGTTGCAAGACAGGTACTGAAAGAGGCAGAAGTTTGATCAGTCCACTGGAAGAAGAAGAAGAAGAAGAAGAAGAAGAAGAAGAAGAAGAAGAAGAAGAAGAAGAAGAAGAGGAAGAAGGGTGTGTCTTTAGTAAGCGTTATTGGTGGCAATGCAAAAGCACAGTGAAGTACAGACCTCAAAAAACCCAGATATTTGCACAACTGTAACAATTCAGACAGAGCTGCTGATATCACATGTGGACGCTCTAGCGTTGAACGTTAACCATTAGAGGTGTGATTCATCACCTTCGCAGACTGTACAGGTATGAAGCTTGACTTGAGGGCCTGCAAGCCTTTTTGACAGAAGACAGAGCTTTCTTGATTATGAATGCGGTGAGAATAACCACAAATCACATGTTGACAACAGCGACCAGTAGTAAAACTGTCAGGGCTGCACCTCAGTCCATTTTAGTGTTGCTGGAATGCTCAACAACTTACAGCTATATTGCAAAGGCTTGTATCAGTATTAGTGACAGGAGCAATGTGCATGCACCCTGAGGCATCAGTTCTGAACACATTTTCTCCTTTGAAGTATGCTCTCAGATGTTCTACGTGCAAAAATGGAAATTTTAACAAATGGCCATTCAGGGTCACATGTATTAGTGCAGACCAGCAACAACACAATGAATAATTTATATTAACCAAAAACTGGAGGACAAAAATTCAATTCAATTCAATTCAATTTTATTTGTATAGCACATTTAACAATGGACATTGTCTCAAAGCAGCTTTACAGAATATAAGAAACATAGTACAAAAGTCCTCGACTAACGTTAGACAGAATTATTCCTAGTGAGCAAGCCTGAGGCGACTGTGGCAAGGAAAAACTCCCTTAGATGGTATGAGGAAAAAACCTTGAGAGGAACCAGACTCAAAAGGGAGCCCATCCTCATTTGGGTGACACTGGAGAGTGTGATTATACATTATTATAAACACCGGAAAGTGTGATTATGAACAATGTCCTTTCTACAGTCATAAACAGTCAGTTGGAGTTGTGTGACGCAAATACAGCATATGTAGAATGTTGCTGTGTGTATTAATGCGGAGGTTGTTGTCATCCTCATAGTCCACATAGGGATGGCATCTTCGCTTTGAATACCCAAAATCTTTACGAAGCAGAATCCATCTGGAGCTGGTCCATCTCTGGATGCCTCGGGATTCTCGCAGGGTTGGCCTCTTCTCACTGAAGGTCTACTGGAGCTGGCAAAATCTCTAGATGCCTCAGGATGGGCAGAAAAAATGGAAACAAGAGAAAAAGAATTAGCGTAGCTTCTGTTCAAAATATTATCAAGCACTAGATGATAAATGTAAGTGCTGCTCAGCTGGGAGAAAGTAGAAAGCCCGGAAATAGATAGATGTCTCCTGACTGAGAGCTAATCAGTTTATGGATTTTTTTTAATATGTCACATTACATTAAAACACAGTGAATTGCTTTTCTTCACATATCCTAGCTTAGAAAGCTAGGGTCAGAGCACAGGGTCAGTCAGCCATGACACAGCTCCCCTGGAGCAGAGAGGCCTTACTTAAGGGCCCAACAGTGGCAGTTTGGTAGTGCTTGAACCCCTGACCTTTCTCTTACTAACCCAGAGACTTAAGCATTTGAGCCACCACTGTATGTGCTGTACTACAAGCCCATGCCTGGGGATTCCACATCCACAAATACATTATATGACTCAGTTCATTTGGAATATATACTGACAATACAACAGACCAGGTTGTTGTTCATAGCCCTGGTCTCACCAGACAGCCTATGTGTCCTCTGACGATTCTGGCGGGCCTCTGTGCCCATTTCCCCTCAAAATACTATTTTTCCAGATGAATGTGTGCAGCATTGTGAATATAAATTTTTTTTTATATATTTACCGTTTATGCTAGTCTGGTCTGGCCCACAACATGTGTAATGGCTAACTTTATGTCAGAATATCCACCCTGTTATCTCACCTAACACCTAACAAATTTGGACATAAAGTTGGTTATTGCTGTGTCTGAGCAAGACCATGTTGCCATAAAAGTTTAAAAAAGGAGACAAATAGTAAGGTCTTGTCTCACAAAACATTGTGTTTGGAAGTGTCATGTTCCAGGATATGAGAGCATCGAACAAAACATTTTTATTTAAAAAGGATAGAAGCCAGGGTGGACAGTAACCTTAAGAACAGGCAGCAAAGCCCTATCACTGTTAAAGTCAATCAATTTAAAGCAAAATCTGGGTAACGCAACAGATTTTAATTCAACAGAACTGTCATATTTTCTGCGTATATATCTCTTTTAAGTATGGCCAGAAGTACTGAGGTAGAAATGTGCTGCAGGGTGTTTAAAGATTCTAGTCTCAAAAGGAAGAGACAACAACTCTAGAAAGAGGTTGAAATTGTGGGCAGAGAGGCAGACAGGAAAGACGATAATGAACATTGAAGTTAATGGGAGATAAAAGAGGGCTTTGAGGACATGAAGAAAAGTGAAAAGAACAAACAGAGCCAAAGTTGGAATATTTCAGGCATACTTCCCGACAACACCAGACGGCTTAGTACAAACAAAACCGCAAGATGACATTTGGTCTAAGTCTACCTATGATTTACTTGAATTATTTTTGTCTGAATAGCAAACCCCTATAAAATAATCCTAATAAACCCCTGAAGTATACATTTGACCCTAAACCTGTAATAAATACCACACAATCCTGTTATCACTGTGTCCACATTGTTATGGAAGTTTTTGTTATGGAGCAAAAGTAAATGATGTATTTGTTTGTCAGTTTAGAACAAATATAAAATGATGAGAATTCATGTTTTTTTTTAATGAATTTGATAAAGAACAAATGTGAAATTATCTTCAGACTGTACATAGACTAAGTTAATAGATATCTCAATATATTTTTACCAGCATTATTCGTAGGTGAAGCTTTTCATTGTATCTTTTTTGCAAAGGCTGCAAAAAATATATATACACATGATCATGACCACCGTGCTTTGAATATTTGAACAATTGGAGGTACAGCAGGCACCAAATACCAAGAGTGATGAATGTGGAACAGGAAAAAGTGACAGCCAGCAGGATGCAATTGCGACATAGCTTTATTGGGACTTTTCCATAAGTTGTGGTCAGTATTGGAAGGTTGGAACAAAACACAGGATGACAGAGTAATCACAGGCAAATCACTAATCTTAACCAGACCATAGGCAAACCCAAAACCCAGAACAAACACTACATCAAGGAAAACTTGTGAAACAATGTACTGGCTAGGAAATTCAAGTAAACACAAGTAAGACTTCAAAGCAGACAAAAGAAATTAAGGGCTATTTATAGACAGACGGTGATTATCTAGTTAAGACACAGGTGCATGTGACGTTGAACAGGCAGAACCACAGCTACTGCTGTGGATTATATGGCATTGGGAGATCCAGTGTACTGTCTTATAGGACAGACAGCATGTTATATATTTTAGATGTGAATTTGGAGTCATTGATCAATCCTGTTATGACACAGCATCAAATTTACCGGCTAGAATCCCGTGCTCTTGCCTGCATTTAACTCCCAGGCAGGGAACCAACCCAGACAGCACAAGTCAGTGCACTCTCAGGGATGGTCAGAAGGGGCATCAGACATTAAAAAAAAAAAAAAGTTAAATCTAATATGCCGATCAATGACCTAATGGTGACCTCCAACAAGAACAGCCAAGAAAGAAAAAAACATAGCGATGGTTTTAATTGTATGTCTTGATTGTGGAAGTGCAGGATAACGACTTACTTGTACAAATGGGTGTAGATTTAGGTAGGCATGGTAGGCATATGTGATGAGCAGTCTGAACTATGTCTACAAACATTGTCACATGATTCAGAGCACTCTGCAGGCAGCCTCAATTCACTTGAACAATATATATTGTTTATCAGCACTGTTTTTGGGTGGATGTTTTTTACCAGGATGATATGTCTTGCTATTTATCATTAAGGTCTATTAGACATGTATATTAGACATCATTTAGTGAGATACAGTATATATAAGTTACCTCACTAAACATGATTTCTAAAAATAGAGTCATTTCAAACAGGTATAATGTTACGCAATGTTAATTTACGTTTAATGTTAATGTCTGATTGTTGAATTAATATTTTCTAATATTTCTAACGCTTACATTAACAGGACAGGTAACTTAGTCTATATTAAAAATATAAAAAGCCTTAAATCACACAGCTCAAAATAGTTTTACTGATCCTCTGCAACAGTACAAAAATATTGAAGGATTGAAGCCAACCTGCTACCTGATCTACTCATACTGCTGTTATTATTATTATTATTATTATTATTATTATTATTATTATTATCTGAAGTAATAGTAGTGTTGTAGCTTTTTAACTTCATCAAACAGTTTAATTGTGACCCCAAATATATCTCTAGTGACCGCATGTGAGATTTGAGAACTTGTATGTTAAAAAGAGTTGGCTATTTGAGGGTCTAGAATTTTATCTTGATCCAAAAGACCATTTAGTTATTCCTGATTCTGTTTTCAAGTTTTTTTGACTTCCTAATCCTAATTTCCTCCTAATTGCCATGATGGTGTTTACATCAGTTGTGACTCTTGCTTACCTTTATATAACATTTTTCAAAGCACAGATTTTCAGCAATCAGTAATGTATTTAGGAAATGCAGAATGCCTTGCTCTGCCTTATTGCACAATCGCATGTGAACTTGAGTAAATATTATCATCTAGACGGGATGTTGTGAGTGACTGGTAGATTAGCATCAGTGTGGATACAAACATTGCAACACTCTCAACTAGCTTCTGCATGAACATTGTCATTGGTTCTCTCCCAATGCCTTTCAATGTCTCCTCCTTCGGGTCCCAACCTGTGTGGCCATAATGCATCCTTTTAGCAGACGTCAGAGATTGCTTATCAGTTGTGATTTTGTTCCCCATGTTCCCTGTTTGAAATTCACACACATTTTTTCACAAGTCTTAGAGCAATTTCAGTCTTCCTTCCTTGTTAATGTGGGGTTTCCTTTCTCATGAGTTCTGTTCAGTGGTCTTTGTAGTACATCCTATACAATGCAATAAAAGGCAGAAAATATAGTTAATTTTAATACAATTCTTTATTTATTTCATATCATTTGCCGCAGTTGCTCTATGTAGCGTCCTCAAAAACCTATACCATACCTAATAAACCTTTTACTTCCACTTATACTTAAGATGTTATTGAATTTGCACTGTATGATAACAACTGTAGTCAATTACATATTTAATAACAAACAAATGCCACATTAGATATTTAGCACATTAGATTAAACTTGCAAAATCTGCTGGTGGATCCCTGATTATTGTGGGGCTGTTTGGTGTAGGGATTCTAATAAAGCATCTCAACATACTGTACGTAAAATACTAACTTTCTTGACTGTGAGGAGCTGAAGCTTAGCTTAAACGTCTTGGCATGATATGTGATTAAGTAACCTATAGTCAATAGTGCCGTCATGCAACAGATGTGCTTCTCAAAGTCCAAGTGGAACACCTTTGTAATTAAGGGCTCAAATAATGGATGTTTTTCAGACTGTCTCTCAAATTCTTCATATTAGCCAATAATCAGTACATGCTGGAGTGCAGGGTTGACGTTTATTGCTTTAGGACACATACTCTATAGTATGTAACCCATGGTTACTGTCACTAAAGAGGGGTAATATACCAATTACTAGTTGGCGATTCACTGACTGTCCACAGCTCCTATTTGATGTTACCATGAGTCATGTATTCCGTTTGCCTTGTAACGTTAGATACTTTTAAAATGACCCATGTAAACAAAATAAAGGTTTTTACCGCATTACATAATCCTTTTGTTTTCAGTTTTAAGCTCTAAAATTGTTTACTTGTAAAAGAAAAGAAATTCTCTGAAAGAACAATTGAACAAGAAGAACATGCTCTTAATTCCTGGGACCATGCATGCCACGCCACCAGAAATCTCATGTGTACAACAACTTCAATGTCAAACTCTATTTCCCTCAAATCATTCACTGAAACCATTTTCACCAAGGAGAACTCCTTCTTCCCTGTGAAATACTTCAGAGTGAAGCCTGAGGGAAAAGACCTTGCTCTAACATCTAAAGCAAAAAGCTGTATTATGGGATGTAAATCCACAAAAACACTCAGTCTTTAAGAATGTGTCTGTTCCACCCTGTTTTACTGCCAGGCTGTATTTTGAAGATTGAGGTTCTGAGATCTAGCCAGTGTAGAAGTTTTACCTGACACATTCCCACCATGACCGTGGTTTGGATTTTATTAAAACTGCATGGGAGCGGCTTGGGAGTGTCCAAGAGGTTTCAATTCAATTACGGCCATACCCTTCATTGCTCTCAATTATTAATATTTATAGCATGTTAACACAACACTGTCCCACCCTTAATTAGATGCAAGTCCAGGCAATGAAATAGAGCCGCTATACACTGCTCTTATTGTCGGTCAGACATAATACATTCATATTTTCTTTTTTAAGGAATGCTTTTTAGTTGTGACATTTTGGCCTGCATATGTTTTGGACTTTTTTTTTTAATTGACAAAGTTCAAACGTAAAAGCAGGATTTTTTTTTTTTGTAATCAAAAACATACATTTCAAATATTTTATTTGAATATAAAAAGAAGTAGTTGCATAGTATGTAGCTGAGAGATAGTGTGTAATTTTTTATTTCTAAAAATAAATAAAACTAAATTGTATGACCATTCTATCCATTCCAATTTTAGCACACAATTTAAAATGTCCAGCAGGCAATCCATCACCCTGGTGATGATTACTGCCCTTACTGATTTTGAGGTTTTTGGGGTTCGTTAGACATATGGAGGGGGAACAAATGTGTATTTCATTATATGATACTGTGGTTTTATGAACCCTGGATAACAACCAGAGATGGTGAGAATGACCTGGATGCATTACCTTCTTGTGAGCATTGAGCATTGTGAGAAACATGGATTTTAAGACATACCAATAAAGACACAAAATGACATATTACACATTATTTAGAAATAAACACCACTGCCATACAGCCATCACTCCCTTGGACCCTCTTGGCAGGCTGTTGCTGGGACAGTACTGGTTCTGGATGACAGGGAACCCTGGCTGTTATACAGGGTTTATATATCACAGTTGAATACAAACAAGCAATCTATTTTACCCTACTAACCTTCAGCGACAGTGAGAAATATGTTTATGCCAGAATGTCAGAAATACATTCATTCATTCATTCATTGTCTACCGCTTATCCGATCTACACTCGGGTCACAGGGAGCCTGTGCCTATCTTAGGCGTCATTGGGCATCAAGGCAGGATACACCCTGGACGGAGTGCCAACCCATTGCAGGGCACACACACACTCATTCACTCAGGCAATCACACACTACGGACAATTTAGAGATGCCAATCAACCTACAATGCATGTCTTTGGACTGGGGGAGGAAACCCCCGAGGCACGGGGAGAACATGCAAACTCCACACACACATGGCGGAGGCAGGAATCAAACCCCCAACCCTGGAGGTGTGAGGCAAACGTGCTAACCACTAAGCCACCGTGCCCCCCATCAGAAAGACATTTTGAGGCTAACTAGAAAGGTAGTTGAAGAAGACTCTGCATTTTTGCCAATGGGAGAAACAATGGTAACCTTTTAGAACCTAGAGAATGTGCATAGTGAGCAGACTTCACATAACTCACATGACAGGGAAGTGGTGGCTCAAGCAGTTAAGGTTCTGGTTCACTAATCAGAAGATTGCAGGTTCAAGCCCCAGCAGTGCCAAGCTACTGCTGTTAGGTCCCTGAGCAAGGGGAACTGCATCATGGCTGACCCTGCACTCTAATCCCAACCCTCCAAGATGGGATACGTGAAAGAAAGAATTTCACTGTGCAGTAATGTATATGTGATAAATAAAGGCTACTTATTTAAGTAATGAGGTGAAACTTCATTGTATGGTGGCAGCTGGGCCAGTCTATGTCCTTCCTCAGTGACAGATGGTCTGAGAACTGGATGACCGCAGTTCAATCAAAATAGTACTATAGGGTGCACAGAGTGTTATGATCTCACACCATGGTTCCATCCCACCTGTACTCCTCATCCCTCAGTAGTGGAGGTGTCAATGGTGCATACCATGTACTGTCCTCACCAGGAGATACTGCAAATAGTGACCTGACAAAATCCAACTGGCAAGGGCAATAATGTCTGACATTCTAAATGAATCTTCACACCAATGAATGGTGGGGACGTGAGCATCTGCATGTGATATGGTGTAATGGGAACACAGAGACATGTGCAAGAGCATATGGAAAAGGTCATTTGAAACCAGTTCAGCACTCTCAAAACAAGACCTGGACAGAAACCATGACCCTTCTAAACAAGAAAGTATGTGGAGTCTTTGTTGTGAACTATGGGGATTACCTTTTCAAGCATACCACTGTCGAAGAGGGAAAGAACTTCTAGTTTTAGAATGATAACCTTGCTGGTGTCTGATATCAGAGATGCCCTGAGCCATGAGAAAGTTAGGAGCCAACATCTT
This sequence comes from Hemibagrus guttatus, assembly GCA_033459395.1. Taxonomy (NCBI): domain Eukaryota; kingdom Metazoa; phylum Chordata; class Actinopteri; order Siluriformes; family Bagridae; genus Hemibagrus; species Hemibagrus guttatus. Next base: position 13,295,878 of record JAUCMX010000021.1, on the reverse strand, counting down.
TACAGGCTTTTGTAACCCATCTGTCATAGTTGCCACCAGTGAGCAATATTTTCACATTTAATTTGCCTTGCTGTCAGTGTCTGCCCACAAAGTTGATTGTGGATTGGGGTGCTCAAGCACCTGCTAAGGGCTAAAGGATGTGATTCTTCATGTTTCTGGCTTGCATAACTGATGGGACCTTTTTGAGGCACAACCAAAACTAGTCGTGACATAAAACTGCTGCAAAGCTGGTTTCTTGATTATGTAACCTGTGCTATCCTCTCTTCAGGGCTCCTTGGACAACAGGCTCATGGAGTAAACCAGGCACACTGAACACACTTCACAGCATGGATTTACACATTGATCAGCTTTCCAGAAAGAACAAACTGTGCACTGTGTGACTGTAGTGGATATCACATTCAATTCCATATTGCAACTTCTAACTAGAATCACATCGATAACAACTTATTGATTTATTAGCAAACAGCATAGTAAGTTATAGATATAAATTGTAACAAAGGAAAGGCTAGCAATGCTAACAATGGAAGCCAAATGAAACTTAGAGAGCACCACAATGTTCTGTATCATCTGAACAGAAAACAGAAGTGAAAAATACACTCACTGAAGCAGAGATGAGATGATTCACAATAAAGACAAAAGTGTATGGACACCTGATCATCACACCCAAAGTGATGGCCATTAATATTATATAACGTTGCTTTCGGCTGCTCCCTGTTCGGGGTCGCCAAAGCAGACCAACTGGTCCGCACAACAACTTGGCAAATGTTTTACGCCGGATGCCCTTCCTGACGCAACCCTCCCGTTTTTCCAGGCTTGGGACTGGCACTGCATCCAGTGGCTGGGAATCGAACCCGGGCCTTCCAAATGATAGGCGAGAAACCTGCTACTGAGCCACCAACGCCCCCTGGCCATTAATATTATATATTGGTTGTTATTTTTTGCTCTAGCAGCCTTTTGCAGTAGATTTGGAAATGTTGTTGTGGGGATTTGTCCCCACTTATCCAAAAGCACTTTAGTGATCTTGTGCACTGATGTCAGATAAGAAGATTTGTCCCAATTAGTTCCAAAAGTGTTCTGTGGTTTCAAAGTCAGGACCCTATGCAGGACAATCAACCATGTCATTATGGATCATACTTTGAGCACAGTGGCATTGTCTTGCTATACCAGGTTTGGGCTTCAGCTCAAGTAAAGAAAAATCATAATTTTAAAGCATACAAATAGACATTTTATACAATTGTATGCTTCAAGCTTTGTGACAAGAATTTGAGGAAGGCATATGGATGTGTTGTCAGGTGTCCACATTTGGCCATAAAGTGTATGAGGCAGATACACCTCCATACAGGTTACCTGTAGCGAGAAAGGTAGACACTATGAGCTGTACATGTGACTGTCAGACTCATAGATATAAGAGTCTTCAGGCAACCAAATGGAAAGGTCAGGAGGTCATGATGGATACAATGGAGTTTCTTCCCTCTGGCCAAGCTTAGCTGATGCTTTACTTTGGATTTGGAGAGTTATCTTAATCTCATCTCAAATACTTGATCTACGTGACACATACCACAAGTAGTTCTCAAAATTATACAAGAGCAAGCAGTAATATTATTCAAGAAAATCAAAAGCAACTCTGGGACTTTTAATGTTGCTACATTTGGTGAATCTCGAGGCAATTTGACTTTGTGTTCAGTTACAGATGAGCCTCTCATTCAAGCCCTGAAAAAATCTTGTTTCCTGTGTCAGGGGTGATAGGAGTAGAATCATAGCAAAAATGTGTAGCATCCATATCTAGCCTTAACATACAGTGTAATGCATATATGACTCATATTTAGATGCAGATGTATAGAACTTTTGGCTACAGCAAAGGAAAGAGAAACAAACGATATAAACCTGTTATAAATGTGTAGTGAGGTGTTATAAATGCCTAGTAAGGACTATGTAAACTATGTAAGTTATATCAAAATACCAACACATCTGAGATAGGAAGTCAGCATTTTATTGCCCTTCACTGGCTAGTGCTGAAACAGAAATAATTTGTGCACTGGCTGGTGCTTTGTATTGAATGTTTTAGTAGAGCTTGTCTACAGGACAGAAAGTGCTTCATTAGAGTGGATTTCACTTGCAGTGCCAGACAGCTCAACTTGCCTGTGTTTTGTTGTTAGATACTTTGAATGGAACATGGTAAAAAAAAAAAAAAAAAAAAAAGAAAGAAAAAAAAGAGTAACAATAAATTAATAAATAAATAAAAACCCTGCTTCATATCAATTTGGTTCATGTAAACAATTAGCAGGTTCACTGAGTTTAAAACATAGCACAAATATCTATTTTTTTCCCATTAGTGTCCATTATCAAACAAACGTATGCCCATTTCCTGTGACATGAGCCCTTTCCTAGGGGTTCATTTTAAGCTGGATTGTTTATTTTATTTTGACTTGTATTAATTCCCTTGAATTACTCATTTCCTCCCTGTCACAACCAACTAATACAACAATATCTGTTTCAGACTTTCGTGCCCTAAAGACACTATTGTTTTCCATTGCTCCACTACAAAGCCACAAAGTCTCCACACGAACATGTCCACCCTTTCTTTTGAATCAGACATTAGTCATTTCTTGCTTTATCTTTTGTACAAGTAGTTTTTTCCCCCCACAAATATATCGACATCACTGCCAAAGGGAGGTGCCATTCCGTGAGATCCTTAGACATTTCAAAATTCAAGACAACTGTATGCGCTAAGAAGTGAAGTACAACAGTGATGGCATGTCATGTTTAACATTTGGGCTGGATTTGTGAGAGCCTTGGGAAAGATGGTTTCAGATGCAATGTGGTTCTAATTCTTGCAGCCTGCTCTGGTGCTGTAAGAGTAGTCTTTATCACATGTGGTATCCAATGTCTGGCATACCAGACATGCCCTTTCAAATGTGGAACGTGAATTTCTCCATGGTTTTAGGGTAATTTTGATACCTTTAATCAACAGTATTACCATCAGTTTTACTCATTCTTTTTCAAAGAATACTTTGATATGTATCTGAAGAGAAAGGAATGAATGTTATCAAAAACATCTCAGCAGATACAACCTCATTAGTAGCAGTTAACATAGCTGTTGATGTTTTTCAGTATTCATGCAGGAATTGGTCCACCTCAGCGCACAAGTGAAATGCCATACATACCTCTTTAACATTCTCTGATCTATACTGAATGGTCATATTACTGGAAATAGCTTGCAAATGAGATAATTGGATGAAGGCAAGAGTACAAAAGGTTCGTGGTTTTACTGGTAATGAAAGCGCTCACAGTCAGTTCGTGTTAAAAATGAAAGCATTAGTAAGTAAAGAAAAGCAGGATTTTGAGGACTTATATGTTATACGTCTTCATGGATACATAATACGTCTGAAATAAATAAATAAGTCTGAAAATACCACCTGGCTACTGTCAAGTGCAGGGTTTTGAAGAGGAGCCGGAATATAGCCAAAAATATAGTCAAAATCTCTTTGTGGACTCACAATTGGTCGACCTAAATAAGACAAATGAAAGGTCAAGTTAAACAAGGATCAATTCTGTCTTGGACATGACAGAACATGGCTTTTCAGAAGGTATTTCAGAAGTGGTGACAGCTCTGGAATTGAAAAAGTAAAAGAAGAATAATGTGGAGTTCAATATATGATATTATTTTAGCTAGGAAGCTCGCAAGCTAACAAAATCATTGTCTGACAACTTACCGTTGTTGTACAATTTGTATCTAACAATAATTAGCTGCAAAGCATTTTTGGACATTTAGATGCTTAAATATTGAATAAACATTTGAATAAACCAGTTGCTCCACGCTCCACAAAACCGAAATTCTTTTCACACCAAGAGACATCCAAGATTCCAACATTTTCTACATTGCAGTAACATCCGCAGATCCTGGACATAAGTGTGTCTTTGAAATGTAGGAATGCAGATAATGTCCAGATTCTTGGCATATTATAATGCCAGGTTAACTCTGCTCTGTGAGGAAGACACAGTGGAGAAGTTTGCACTACTCTTTGGAGACTCCACTTGCTGTTTAATAACTATTTTACTTCATAAGATATAACACATTGTAGAACTAGACGACAGACTTTGCAACGACTGCACATGAGTGTTTTCGGAAACAGCTGTCAACTCTGTGGGCTGATTACAATGAAAATAATATGGGCATAAACGTTGTAGAACGTGCCTGAAATTCTCCAGAGTATCTCGATATTTGTTAGGAAAGCCATTGGCACTTATAGTGACGATAAAACAGGAAGAAAAGACACAGATTTATAATGTTAATTAGATATAAATAATTTATTCAACTTCAAATGTATAGAATTACAGTTAAATCCTGTTGTTTTTATTAATAGGAGGTATCAGGGCTTTTTATCAACTTGAATGAACTCAGTTCTTTGTCACTCTTTAGTTGTTTCCTTATTTGGATCTATTTGGGATATAAGTACAAAACATGACAGTAAGTGACATATGCCTCCATGAGCAGTATTGATGATGACATATTTTGGACAACATTAAAGCACCTTTCAATGTATAGGTAGATGCTTTATTTAGAATATAGCATTCCTGTTAAAGCATAACAAGTGCAACTACAAGGGCAAACCTGCCTGTCATCTCATTTCTACGGGAATGTGTGTCCCAGATGTTTCCTGCCTTTTCATCATGGTATGCACGCAAAAGTCAAATCCCCTCATATCGAGAGGGATCTCAGAGTTCAGAAATGGGAGTTCAGACACCCAGACTGACATCTGAGAATCTGTCGACTTGCTCCCAAGATCTGCGATCCAGTAACTTGCACACAATTCCCTTCAGGCTGGATATGTCAAGTCAGCTTACATTAGTTCTGTTTGCCATCTCTTTAATCTTTTGCTTAAAGCATGCTGCTGACTTTATAAAGGGACTAAATGAAAGCAAACTGCTTTTTATGCGTCAGGAATAAAACCATTACTTTGAACATTTTATTTGATACACCTTATTATATGTAACATACACTCGTCATCTACTTTATTAGAAACAACTGTACACCTGCAGGTTCATGTAACTATCCAATCATGTGGCAGCAGAGCAACACATAAAATGACCTGCAGGTACAAGGGCCCAAAAGCTTTTATTTAATGGTCACATCAACCTTTAAAATGTGGGGAAAAATCAGATCTCAGTGACTTTAACTGTGGCATGTGGCTCTCACTACCAGACAGACTGGTTTAAGTATACCAGAAGTATTACCAGAAGTATTGCCAGAAATTGCTGATCTCCGAGCATTTTCACACAAAACACAGAATAGTGTTTACACAGAATAGTGCAAAAAACAAATATCCAATGAATGTTAGATCTTCAGATGAAAATGCTATATTGATAAGAAAGGACAGAAAGGAATTGCCAGATTTGTTCATGCTAATCCAAAGGATACAATGACCCAAATAAACACTATTTACTATCATCGTGAACAGAAAAGCATCTGTGAATGCACAATATGTGTAACCTTGATGCAGATGCACCTACAACAGCAGCAGAAAAGTACATCAGATTCCATAATATATAAAAATTGAAAATTATCAAGTGGTCTTTTTCCAGCCTTCACCTGTCCTGATTCAGTGACTCTGTGCCTATTTGTTGTTTCAGTTTCCTGTTGTTAGCTAACAGTTTGTGTGGGGTTCTGTTGTTGTGGTACATCCACCTTAAGGTTCTGCATGTTGTTAGCTCTGAGATCCAACAGAGATCACATTTTCCCCCCATTCATATGTTTGATGTGAGTTATGTTAAGTAGCTTTTATTTGTCACATATACATTACTGCACAGGGAATTTCTTTCTTCGCCTGTCCTATCCTTTGAGGGATGGGGTCAGAGTGCAGGGGCAGACATGATGCAGCAAACCCAGGGGGACGGTTGAGGGCTTTGCTCAAAGGCCCAACTGTGGCAGCTTGGTGGTGCTGGGGCTTGAATCCCAATCTTCCAATCAACAACCAAGAGTCTTAAAAACTTGAGCTACCACCACTTGAGCTGCCACTTGTATAACATGACCATAACTGAAGCTCTTGACTTTTATCGGCATGATTTTATGCATTTCTCTGTTGGCACATGATTGGCTGATTGGAACAGCGTGAATGTTCAGGTATGCAGGTGTTCCTAATAAGGTGGATGGGTGACTAGGTATATATATACAGGTGCATCTCAATAAATTAGAATGTCGTGGAAAAGTTCATTTATTTCAGTAATTCAAATCAAATTGTGAAACTCGTGTATTAAATAAATTCAATGCACACAGACTGAAGTAGTTTAAGTCTTTGTTTCTTTTAATTGTGATGATTTTGGCTCACATTTAACAAAAACCCACCAATTCACTCTCTCAACAAATTAGAATATGGTGACATGCCGATCAACTCAAAACACCTGCAAACGTTTCCTGAGCCTTCAAAATGGTCTCTCAGTTTGGTTCACTAGGCTACACAATCATGGGGAAGACTGCTGACCTGACAGTTGTCCAGAAGACAATCATAGACACCCTTCACAAGGAGGGTAAACCACAAACATTCACTGCCAAAGAAGCTGGCTGTTCACAGAGTGCTGTATCCAAGCATGTTAACAGGAAGTTGAGTGGAAGGAAAAAGTGTGGAAGAAAAAGATGCACAACCAACCAAGAGAACCACAGCCTTATGAGGATTGTCAAGCAAAATCCATTCAAGAATTTGAGTGAACTTCACAAGGAATGGACTGAGGCTGGGGTCAAGGCATCAAGAGTCAAGGAATTTGGCTACAGTTGTGGTATTCCTCTTGTTAAGCCACTCCTGAACCACAGACAGCATCAGAGGTGTTATACCTGGGCTAAGGAGAAGAAGAACTGCACTGTTGCCCAGTGGTCCAAAGTCCTCTTTTCAGATGAGAGCAAGTTTTGTATTTCATTTGGAAACCAAGGTCCTAGAGTCTGGAGGAAGTGTGGAGAAGCTCATAGCCCAAGTTGCTTGAAGTCCAGTGTTAAGTTTCCACAGTCTGTGATGATTTGGGATGCAATGTCATCTGCTGGTGTTGGTCCATGGTGTTTTTTGAAAACCAAAGTCACTGCATCCGTTTACCAAGAGATTTTGGAGCACTTCATGCTTCCTTCTGCTGACCAGCTTTTTGAAGATGCTGATTTCATTTTCCAGCAGGATTTGGCACCTGCCCACACTGCCAAAAGCACCAAAAGTTGGTTAAATGACCATGGTGTTGGTGTGCTTGACTGGCCGGCAAACTCACCAGACCTGAACCCCATAGAGAATCTATGGGGTATTGTCAAGAGGAAAATGAGAAACAAGAGACCAAAAAATGCAGATGAGCTGAAGGCCACTGTCAAAGAAACCTGGGCTTCCATACCACCTCAGCAGTGCCACAAACTGATCACCTCCATGCCACGCCCAATTGAGGCAGTAATTAAAGCAAAAGGAGCCCCTACCAAGTATTGAGTTCATGTACAGTAAATGAACATACTTTGCAGAAGGCCAACAATTCACAAAAAATGTTTTTTTTATTGGTCTTATGAAGTATTTTAATTTGTTGAGAGAGTGAATTGGTGGGTTTTTGTTAAATGTGAGCCAAAATCATCACAATTAAAAAAAAAAAAAAACTTAAACTACTTCAGTCTGTGTGCATTGAATTTATTTAATACACGAGTTTCACAATTTGAGTTGAATTACTGAAATAAATGAACTTTTCCACGACATTGTAATTTATTGAGATGCACCTGTATGTGTGTATATATGTATATATGTATATATGTATATATATATATATAAACTCCCTGACTGTAGCTTCTGTAGAAGTGATACATTTATTAAAGAGTTTAGATTTATTTTAGTGCTAATTTGATGATATGAAAGCATGTTAGTCCAAGTTAGTTCCTTAATGGCAGGAATGAAGGTAGCATTATGTGAAAGGTAAAGCCTGCACTCATTTAATTTAATGACACATATTTGATGTGGCCAAATAGTCTGCAGGACATCAGGACACAAGAATTATCCAGGATACACTAATAGCAGCCAACCAGTTAATGTAGGAAGAGGACAGGCAACCCAACTAGACAAGGACTGTTGAATCCAGATGGAAAGAATACAAATTCCTTTAGCATTGCTGACAGGGTTTGAGACAGATAAGCATCGACATGAACCAACAACAAAAAGAAACATCAAAATAATTAATTAGTAGAAACATTGCTCTGTCATAACATTAACATTAACTCTCATGATAATCCAAAGCATACATCGGTTATTGCTTGTTCATGACCTGGTTAAATCAGTCGAGTTCAAGCTCCTACATGTCCCAAAATAATCAAACGTTCTAGGCTGTAGACCTGGTGTTCATTTGACCATGATCCACATTGACATGATCTGTGGTGTGCTTAGAATCAATGAGTTTAGAGGTAATATTGTGAGTACTATATTTACAAATATGAAGTTTCAGTATGAAGCTCCTGAAGGCCCAGAGGGTGAATAGAAATTAATTAATTCTGTTTTATGACATATCTGTTGATTATTTGCATACAAGTCTGTTAATACACAATAAAATTTGTTACTTAAGGACCCATCAGTGCATCCAGGCTTTGAAATGCCTTGAAAAATGTCATATAATAATTATATAGGTGGTTCGGTTATATGTATATGTATAGTAGTAATATGTATATGTATAGTAGTGTACTGTTCACATCCAGAAATGACTGTAGAGTACAGAGCAACTGGAAAGAATAAGTAAAGCATTTATACAAAAACTAAAAGCTCCTAAAGCACATTCTTGTCCAAAACACTTGGCATTAAGCTTCACAAGAGCTGGAAAACATATTCAGCTTTCAACAGCTAGACTGGTAGAGCTGCTGTGTGGTAGAAAACATAAAAGACTGGGACATGGAAGCAGCCAAATTGGCTGGGAATAAAAAAGAAGGAAAGAAAATGCTTGTCTCTTACCTGAATTGATATTCTAACAATGTTTTTTTTTTCCCTCACACTAATAATGAAAGTTATTACATTGGATATATTGGTTTTTCATATCACATTGGCTTTATATCAGTTATAAATATACAGTTATTTAATCAATACTCTCTACAACACATGAGTTTTAGCATGGCCTGTGCAGCCGGTGCTGGTCATAGACGGCTACTTCCAAAGAAGTCAGTTTATGCAAGGGAGAGTCTCTGATCTGCAAGTGTGAGTCAAGTCTCAATTCTCTGAACTGCAGTACACATTAAATGCTAGCCAGAGGCAGTGTGAAACATCTGTATACCTCTTTGTATGCATGCCCACACATGCTGAGACCTTCCAACAAAGTTATACATTGATACTTGATGAAGCAGTTGCGATAAATACTTGTTATAGGTGTTAGTGCCCTCCATGGCTTTTGCTACTGTTAATAAACACAGCCCAAATAAATACACTCCGCAGGCTCACTATCATTCTGCAAGACCAATTGGACAGGTTCAAAAAGTTGGTTGATAAGTCTTTGCTCACTGTCCTCCCAAGAAGACATCATCTCCTCCCACCACCTCAGTAGGGCCAAAAACCTCAGTAAGGACATTTCAGACCCAGGCCACCATCTGTTTGATCTCCGTGGAGGACGCCGCCCCCATCTCTTGTCAGCGGAGGGGATTTCCGGCCTGAAATTTTTTGTTTTTTCTCCGGCACTCGCTCCGCGTCTGTTCCCGTGGGGGGCGTTGCTCCACCTCCGTTTCTCCGTGGAGGATGCCGCCCCCATCTCTCGTCAGCAGAGGGGATTTCCGGCCTGAAACTTTTTTTTTTTTCTTCTTCTTCTTCTTCGCCGGTACTCGCTCCGCCCCTGTCCTCGTGGGGGGCGGCGCTCCGCCTTTGTTTCTCCGTGGAGGATGCCGCCCCCACTTCTCGTTGGCGGAGGAGGTTACCGGCAGCACCTGGGTCCCTCCCTCCCTCCCTCCGGGGGCTTTCGGCCCAGCCGGGCTGAGGTCGTCGCTCGGCTCTACTACGCGTCGGGGGACGTCGCTCGGCCCTGCTGCTCTGCGGTGGACGTCGCTCGGCCCTGCTGCTCATCGGTGGACATCGGTCGGCTCTTCTGCTCGGCTGTGGACGTTGTTCGGCTCTTCTGCTCGGCTGTGGACGTCGCTTGGGACCCTCTGGCCTTGCCGCCATGCCCCTCGCTCACCCCACTTGCCTCGCCTTGTTCCTCGCTCCCCCCACTTGCCTTGCCTCGTTCCTCGCTCCCCCCACTTGCCTCACCTTGCTCCTTGCTCCCCCCCATTTGCCTCGCCTTGCTCCTCGCCCCCCCCCGAATTGCCTCTTCGTGCTCCTTGCTCCTTTTCGGGTTACTGGACCCAAGCCCCTTCTGAACTGATGGGGATGGGTGCGGGTTGGCGCGTTGGGAGCCGCGCCGCGGAGGGGGGGGTACTGTCACGGTTGGGAGTTTCCCATAGGACCACTAGGGGGCCTTCAGCAGGGGTTGTCCTGTCATGTTTGTTTTTTGTTTATGTATGCCATGTGTCAGTTTTAGCCCCGCCTTATCCTAATGTGTTCCTGACTCTGTTCACCTGTTCCCAATGTTCCCTGTGATTGCATTCCCTATTTATAGTGGTGTCTGTGTCTCTATGATTTGCTAGTCCTCGTCTGAAGTGCCGTGAGTAGTGTCGTGCTTTTGTTCCATGTCCCATGTTCTTCTGTTAATAAACCCCTGTCGACGTCTACCCTCGCGTTGAGTCTGTTCCATCCTGCCGGACACTACCGGCCGTAACAAATATCACTACTTAATCACTTTATTATTGCACTTTATTCCATTTCAGAGGAGTACTTATACTCCAAACCATTTGCACTCTATGTAAGTTTTGTTTTGTCATATTCTTGATATTATTATGTATCTGTTACTTGGTACAAACAGAAGCAACACTACAAATTTTGTTGTATGCAGAGCTACACAAAGACAATAAAGGCTTTCTATTCTATTCTACTGGCCGATAAATAGCTTAGTTAGTCTGAGGATCTGGTGGCTGCCACTCTAATACTTTAGAGTGAGTACTAAGCAGAGCAAGAAAAGCTCTGCAGGCTCACGATCACTGAAATCCTCAAGGCCAATTGGCCAGGTTCATAAAGTTAGGTGATATAAGTCTTTGAGTGTGTATCCTGGATTCAACCACAAGGCTGCTCCAGAATCACCTAGCCACGAATGCATGCAAAGTGTTAGCAGAGTTTATAATTTCCCAGCTTTTTTACTAAAAGTGATTATCACCAAAATCCAGAAAAGGGGAGGTCTCACACAAAGCTTCCATGAGGGAAGGAGGTTGCTTTCCCTTTTCAGAAAGGCAGTAAAAAACCCTATCAATGCCCAAAAAGATGAGATCCAGAGTGTTGTGTTATACTTTAAGGGCATGCATGCTCTAGGGCCTTGTGCTCACCAGTGCTTTCTGGATTTCTAGTCTGCAGGCCTCAGTTGGCGATTCATTCCCAAGGGATGAATCTGGGATTGAATAAATCCCATTTATTCAATCCCAGATCCACAAACACAGGTGACCCAACAGAGGAAGCCACATTTATAGAGACAAATCTAAGGGGATCTGATCCTAAGCAAAATCATAGAGGAAACCAAGCTCTTGCTGTTCCTCTCAGGGGACAAGCATATCAGTGGCCTGATTGCAATCAGCTGCATAAAAGCATAAAAATATATGCACATCCCATGCCAGTTACTTTAGCAGATTGGATATTTTGAGAGAGCACAACCCCTATCAACCAGTGTAGGACTCAAGATTAAAAGCACAATAGCCTTGAAAACTATAGTAGTGGCCAGAACCCAACTGTCCCTGAGTAATGAGCTTGAAGGACTTTACTATATGGGCTCTGGACATCAGTGCATTAAGTCCATTAAGTGGATTGTAACTGTGCAGTTCATGACTGTGCAGTTCAGGAAGAGTCCAGGTTCAAACCCTATTCCTGACTGTACTAATTCCACCACTAGAGTTTCTTTCTAACTATGTCATTGACTCACCTGAACATTCTGTTATCTTAGGTCTGTCATAGTTGAAGAAATATGACCCTGGGAAAAGTTGATTAAAAGGGGGAAATAATCAGATGGTCACTAAGCTCCAAAGACTGTTGTCTCCAGTTGCAGTGTGGATCTATCTTCATAGCGAGCCTGGCAGGTCTTAGAGTCTCTATTCCGTGTCATTGGCTCATCTGAACATTCTATCTTCTTAAGTCTCTAATCGTTGATGAAACATGACCCTAGGATAAGCTGATCAAGGGGGAGATAATCAGCTGGACAGACTATTGTCTCCAGTTGCAGTGTGGAGCCACCTCCATGGTGAACTTGTCAGCTTAGGAGTACAGTGGCACCAGACTTGCTCCACACAGATCGTGGGAAAATACAATTGGCCAGGGGCCACTCCAGCATCAGCTTCTAGTTTCATCTACCCTTTGTCCATCAAGGAGACTGCTGCTATGAAGGTGGACATTTGGGAGGCAGGGATTCCTTTGTCAAGTTAGTCAGCTGGACTTTCTTTGTGGTCAAAAATGATAGGGCACAATCGCTGGGTGTAGATTACTGTTAAATCACCAAAAGTATGTGATTAAAACACTTACAAAGCTACACTTTTATGTGATTAATACACTCACTTACACTTATCCTGGATCTGTATAACTTTCTAATCATCATACTGCTGAGATTGCTATGCTGGGTTTTCAACACACCTCTCTTGAGTGAGTTACATGCTTCATATGTATCAGGGACCTAAAGGCTGCTTGTGGATGGCCATGGGGCTTTATAAATACCTAGTGATGCTCTATGACCTGGCAAATGCTTGCATGTGTTCCAGTCATGCGTGAACTATGTCACTGCATGAAATGATCAATAGGTTTAGGGTTGTTAACATTGATGTCATCTTGGAGGTGCCTGGAGGTAACATGAGGTCAATGCTGCTGTGGTTTCTGGTGCAAAGACTTCACATCAAGGCTGAGAAGTGTCAGTTTCACCTTTTGACTCTCTGCTTCCTAAGGTTTGTGCTTTCTGGGGCATTCACCTCCCTCAGGCATTGTTTCTCAAATGATCTGCTTTGTCATTGTCTTTCTTTGTTGAATTGGATGCTTCCTCACAACTCTGGCCACTCTACACCCCACTGCCTTCACTGCCTTCTTGTCTAAGACATTGTCTCAAGCGCAAATAAGCAATGGTGTGGGTAATCGAGAATCCTTAAGGTTTGCAGCCTTAATTAACACTTTAGCAGACATTTCACATTTCACTTCAGTGTAGAGGCATGAGCCAGCCTCTCAATCTCAAGGTCAAATTAAATCTGTGTTTCCATCCCTGGCAAATCATTTAGTTATTTACGTCATTTAGTAGTTACTTATTTCTTATTTATAAGTATTTATAAATTAAATGTATAAGTTTGGATACTATAAATGCAATAAGAAGATTTTGTATTTAAATATCTAGCAATGTTGTGTTATTCAAATTAACATAGCCACATGTGGATTTATAAAGACAATTAAAATTTTAATTACAATATCCTCTACACAAAAACAAAATTAATTGACTACTAATTTAAAAATATATAATATACTAATCGTTTAGCATGAAGTGTCAGTTAGAGCTCAAGTATTAGTAACGTTAGTAATGTATATCTCTAATATGTTTGCCAAAGCAAGCTTTTTCTGGGGAATGGGAAAAAATAAATGGTAGTAAATGGTGAGCTATAAATAAGGCTTATATAATAAATCAGTTTTTAGTTTATTCCAGTCATTCATCATGCATTTATTTCTAACTGCCAACCTTCACATACAACCCATGATGTTTGTTCATACTTTTTTGTGTCAGTTGTCTCACACGTGTCTTGAGTCAATATTCAAGTCTATGTATACACCGATCAGGCATAACATTATGAGCAGTGAGAGGTGAAGTGAATAACACTGATTATCTCCTCATCATGGCACCTGTTAGTGGGTGGGATATATTAGGCAGCAAGTGAACATTTTGTCCTCAAAGTTGATGTGTTAGAAGCAGGAAAAATGGACAAGCGTAAGGATTTGAGCGAGTTTGACAAGGGCCAAATTGTGATGGCTAGACGACTGGATCAGAGCATCTCCAAAACTGCAGCTCTTGTGGGGTGTTCCCGGTCTGCAGTGGTCAGTATCTATCAAAAGTGGTCCAAGGAAAGAACAATGATGAACCGGCGATAGGGTCATGGGCGGCCAAGGCTCACTGATTCATGTGGGAAGGGAAGGCTGGCCCGTGTGATCCGATCCAACAGACGAGCTACTGTTGCTCAGATTGCTGAAGAAGTTAATGCTGGTTCTGATAGAAAGGTGTCAGAATACACAGTGCATCACAGTTTGTTGCGTATGGGGCTGCATAGCTGCAGACCAGTCAGGGTACCCATGCTGACTCCTGTGCACCACCGAAAGCAGTGGAGGCAGTGTCATGCTTTGGGCAATGTTCTGCTGGGAATGTTCATCCATGTGGATGTTACTTTGACATTTACCACCTACCTAAGCATTGTTGCAGACCATTTACACCCTTATATGGAAACGGTATTCCCTGATAACTGTGGCCTCTTTCAGCAGGATAATGCGCTGTGCCACAAAGCAAAAATGGTTCATAAATGATTTGATGAGCACAACAATGAGTTTGAAGTGTTGACTTGGCCTCCAAACTCTCCAGATCTCAATCCAATCGAGCATCTGTAGGATGTGCTGAACAAACAAGTATGATCCCACCTTACAACTTGCAACAGCATTTAAAGGATCTGCTGCTAACATCTTGGTGCCAGATATCACAGGGATCCAGTGGAGTCCATGCCCCGATGGGTCAGGGTTGTTTTGGCAGCAAAAGGGGGACCAACACAATATTAGGCAGATGGTCATAATGTTATGCCTGTTAGATGTATATACTTCACTGCTTGTTTTCCAGCTTAACAAATTTATAGAAGTGATGAAAAGTCAAACAAAAGTTGAACAAGAAGTTGTTTCCATGTTCCTAGTTTCACATATTTAAGATATTATCTGGTTTTGCTCTCAGTCTGCTTGTTTGATTGTGATCATGTATTTTTATCTGTTAAGTCTGTCAGCAGGGATTCTGTCCCAAGATATGGGTTCTGTCCAGAATA
Source organism: Hemibagrus guttatus (assembly GCA_033459395.1). NCBI lineage: Eukaryota > Metazoa > Chordata > Actinopteri > Siluriformes > Bagridae > Hemibagrus > Hemibagrus guttatus. The sequence goes on along the minus strand of JAUCMX010000021.1, from coordinate 13,280,796 downwards.
TCTGGGGAGTCTTAATTAGCCAAAAAAAAAAAAAATCTGCAATTACATCCATCCCCCTCTGGCACCATGTGTTAGAAGTTAGGGATACTTTATATTTAGAGCCATTAATCAAACCCATTAGAGATTTCATCAGTTTTCCAAGTTAAATTTTAGTGACTTTTTAACAGGAAGCTTTCTGCTTTGGCTTTGACCTAGTGACAGTAATATCCTTTTATCCTGAAACAGAATGGATGTTTTATAGGTCAAACTGCTCTGAACAGCACCTGCACTGGCTAGACAAATTTCCTTACAGCTGTGACATTTGTACAGATGTTGAGGCAAAGAAAATTAAAGCTAAAAAGAAAATATGCCCATTATTCCTGTCCAGATCATGCTATAATAAATCCCAGGATATTTTCCACCACACTTAGTCTCAATGAAATTGTTAAGTACAGTATGTGTTAGAAAGGAATCCTAAAGTAGTCTCAAAACACTTTTATCAGACATTAAAGCATTTTTTTTGCATTCTGCTGTATTCAAAATAACACCTGGCTTTATTTAATATATATAATTAACATCCTAGTAGGGGGGCATGGTGGCTTAGTGGTTAGCACATTTGCCTCACACCTCCAGGGTTGGGGGTTCGATTCCCGCCTCCACCGTGTGTGGGGAGTTTGCATGTTCTCCCCATGCCTCAGGGGTTTCCTCCCCCGGTCCAAAGACATGCATTGTAGATTGACTGGCATCTCTAAATTGTCATGTGTGTGTGCCCTGTGATGGGTTGGCACTCCGTCCAGGGTGTATCCTGCCTTGATGCCCAAAGACGCCTGAGATAGGCACAGGCTCCCCGTGACCTGAGAATAGATCAGATAAGCGGTAGACAATGAATGAATGAATATCCTAGTAGTACTACCTTTAAAGTTATTCTAATAGGATCTAGGATTGAATTTAATCTAGCCGTAGCTTGAAATTTGTTAGGAAGTTAAATTTCAATATGGACTATGAGAAAGCATAACAACACTCGATAATCTTTAATAGTGAAAATTCTGCAGATTTAGCAGCAAAAACTGTGGACTCCATTACAATGAATTATTATATTGAAATGAATGCTGTTAAACATTTACTTAACAATCTTCTTTTAATCTATCATAGCATTGCGATAACTCTAGAGTTACTAACATTTTAAAAGAAGTTTATTTAATATAGGTAGAGTAAAGGTTGAAAGAAAGGATTTTCCCACATGATCTTCTTTTGATTGTAATGTCAACACATTCAAAGGGCAACTCTTCTCCCAGCTTTTAGAGGTAAAGTGTGTGTATGAGGAAATGGAAAAGAGCTCCATTCAAGAATCTTATCTCGATTGCTTCCTAAAAACATGGTCTGAGGACCAATCAGTACAGAGCTGTGAGGCCAGCTTGTTACCATTAATATAGGAAGCAAAACACTACTACATGGCAAAACACTAGGAACTAAGCCAACTTTAGACTTCATCCTCAACACCCAGGTTTCCTTTGTATTATTATGTGAACTGAGCCAACAATCCATTAGTTCCCTCACAATCTTGCTTCCTCTTGGAAGGTCAAGAAATCCTGTTATTGTACAACAAACAAAAATACTGTTGTACGGTATTAGTAAGAACTACGAATAAAAGGCTTAACATCTGATATTATACAGCTATTACGCAGAGAAAAATAAATTATTCATGACTCCAAGGCCACTCAGTCTGAGTTAATTCATTCAACATGTCTGCAGGCCATACTGTTTTAGATAAAATAATTAAGGAATTGACCATAAAATATCCTTTTAATGGTCAATTGGAAACTTGACTGGCATGAAATTTTTTATATTTTTTATAAATAGTACATTATTCATGCCTAAGAAAAATGAAGAATGCAGTGGAAAAGAAAGCATCCGGAAGGGAACAGGAGCATGCAAGACAGATTATCGGTGTTGCTTTTCAGCCCCCAGGAGGCCTGAGAAATTTGAATGGTTTGAAAAGTAATGCTGAGCTTGCTTTACATATTCCTGATAAGTAATTATTTTGCTTGGTAGGTTCTGGTGTGAGTTGGATCGCTAGCAAAATGTAGAACATTTTCAATGTAGAACTACAAGTTAGAAGGGAACATTTTTGGGGTGTTTAGGGAACAGCTAGTACCTGATTCCTGTCCTAGCTGACTGACCGATATGAATTTGTAAATGCTAATGCTTCTTCTTCTTCTTCTTTCGGCTTTTCCCTTCAGGGGTCGCCACAGCGAATCATCTCTCTCCACCTATCCCTATCTTCTGCATCCTCAACACTTGCACCCACTAGCTTCATATCCTCATTAATTCCATCCATATACCTCCTCTTTGGCCTTCCTCTTTGCCTCCTGCCTGGCAGCTCCATGTCCAACATTCTCCTACCAATATACTCACTCTCCCTCCTCTGAACATGTCCAAACCATCTTAATCTGGCCTCCCTAACTTTGTCCCCCAAACGTCCAACATGAGCTGTCCCTCTGATGTACTCGTTCCTAATCCTGTCCAACCTTGTCACTCCCAAAGAGAACCTCAACATCTTTGTAGCATTGTAAATGCTAATGCTAAAGCTTTGAAATCCATAAAAAAAATGCTGTACCAGTTTTTTGTGTTGAAGTAGGTGGACCTGCACAAAAGGGGGTGTTGCATTCAAGATTTTCCCATTTATTTATTTATTTATTTATTTATTTATTTATTTATTTATTTTAAATTAATTTTTATTTTTCCAATTTAGTCAGCAGTACCCATGCAGTTAAAGGTAAGATCTCATGAATCTGGTGCACTTTCCCTTAGTCTCTTGCTCAATTTTAAATTGATGCATTACAGTTAGGCTTGCTCTGAATATATGATCTTGCATGACAAATCATGAAAATTTCAATAACTCACCATACTCCTACTCCACCATACTCCTACAGACATAAAACTATAAATGATTTAAAGTATTTTTAGTATTAGTATTAGTATTTTTGCTGTTAGAGCTCCCACATCTTAAAATCATTGTGATACTGTAAGTGCATTGGCTATGACAATGAACAGGATAAAGCAGTCACTGAAGATGAATGAAGAAGTGAACCTTTTCCCTACAGTGATTCTGCTCTGGATGACCTAGAAGCATGTGCTTCTTTCCTGTTTCTCTGGATAACCTCTCTTATATATGTAAGAGACTTGCAGCTGCCAAAAACTACTGCTGTGATTGTTACCAGTTTAATCATCTCCAGACTTCTACTCATAATATCTTTATAGATAACATTCTATTAAAATAATTTTTTTTTTTTACATTTTTTGCCAGTTTTCTTTATGATGCTATAATTTCATACTATACTATAATATACTATGATACACTACACTATACTATACTGAACTATACTAAACCACACTAGATAGATAGATAGATAGATAGATAGATAGATAGATAGATAGATAGATAGATAGATAGATAGATAGATAGATAAAAAACTTTATTGATCCTTATGAGAGAAATTCTTATGGTCAGTAACAAGATTCAAAATGCGTACAACATGCTATACTACACTGTACTATACTATACTACACTACACTATACTACATTAAAACTATGCTTTAGCACACCATACGACATTATACTATATTGCAATACAGTATGGCTATACTATACTATACTAATAAAGTACTACACTATAATTATACTTTCTATTATTTCTTGAATATAGTGAATATTTCTTGAATATAGCTTACTAGAATTTTCTGGCCAACCTTGTAGATGCACAAGTAACTAATTCTACAGATCAAAACAATGATGGCTATGCTAAACCTCTTCACCTGGAATCATCAATCATTGTCTATAAGATGGCAAAAATGACAGTTCTATTTCCAGAAAAACATCATAGTGAGCTATTAAAGGTTTACTAATTCCGAGTCACCACCATCCAAGAAGCCATGAGACAGCAGCCAAACTATCTATCATTTAACTCACCATGTGATGTTTTTTGACCACAGAATATTGATCTTTTAATGGGTTAATAATGCTGCAAAGAAACATAAATTAAGAAGCTTCTGTCAATTATTTGGGACTAAACCAGCTAGAACATTGTGCAGAGAATAATATATTCGGCACAATAATTTATGCTCTAGTTTGTTGTAATCAGATCTGCTAGTGTGTGATCCTCAGTCATTAATGTATGTGCTCTGTGACTATTACAAAGTTGGTAAGTGTCTGATCCTGGTTATTATACAGTAAATACTGTTGGCAGACAAAGGTATGTTAGTAATATATGTTTAGCTGCTTTTGAACATCTGTCTGTTTATTGCACATTTATTTGAAGTTTCAGAAAATAAATGCTGTTTTTCCATAACAGCTAAAGAAAACATTTTTGGTTTTTACTTGATACTTGAACTATACACCACTTTTCATTCATTCATTGTCTACCGCTTATCCGAACTATTCTCGGGTCATGGGGAGCCTGTACCTATCTCAGGCATCATTGGGCATCAAGGCAGGATACACCCTGGACGGAGTGCCAACCCATCGCAGGGCACACACACTCTCTCGTTCACCCACACACACTACAGACAATTTAGAGATGCCAATCAACCTACCATGTATGTCTTTGGACCGGGGAAGGAAACCAGAGTACCCGGAGGAAACCCCCGAGGCACAGGGAGAACATGCAAACTCCACACACACGGCGGAGGCGTGAATCGAACCCCCAACCCTGGAGGCGTGAGGCAAATGTGCTAACCACTAAGCCACCATGCCCCTTGACCACTTTTACCTATCCTTAATGTATGATTCTACCTTATAAATGAGCAAGGGCAGCACAGCAGGCTGATATCCAACTAAGAAAAAGGGATATGTAGAGCTGCACAAGTGCTAGGAGTGCAGTGTCTCAATATAGCTTATCTTGATTCAAATTTCTCATAAGCTTAATTGGTCTAAAGAGAGAAAAATTATAATGACTATTTTTGTCTAAATATTACATAGAAAATTAACAAAATTAAAGCTGGTAACTGCAGTTTGACTAAAACTAATGACTAAAACTAATGACTAAAACCTTTTCGTCGACTAAAACGATGAAAGACTAAAATGACTAAAATGTGACTAAGACTAATAACCATTTTCGTCTGACGATAAAGACTTAAGACTAAATCAAAAATGGCTGTCAAAATTAACACTGCAGAGAAATTAAACTTGCAGGTCAGCCATAGCTGAACTATAGGAGTAACTCTGTAGACATACATACGTGCAGGGCTCATGTTTAATTTAAAACCTCTGCCAGCTTTTTACATAGACACTCAGATTGCAAACACTGAAATGTTTTGAGGATTACTGTGTCTCTGAGTTCTCTCCAGCTTCAGAAATGTTACCTAGTTCTAGAAAAAGCTGGTGATTACAGATGGTGCTGAATTCCTCCTACATCTAAAGTTCCATTGAAAATCTGTAGGAACTCTATAAATACTGCTACACGGAAGTGCAGAAATGAAAAAAGTCATGAAAGTAATTTAGAAACAAGTTAATCATAGCAGAGAAAAGGCAAACGTTAATTACTGTATCTGATGTTTTGTTATGATTTTGTCTGTTAATTATCATCAGGAAACCGGAGAACCTGGAGGAAACCCATGTGGCGACGAGGAAAACATGCAGAGAAACTCTCTACAGTTTGTTAAATAATCATTATCTTAATAAACCATAAATAGCATTCAGAAGCTCTCTGTGGCCTTTAATCATTCCCATTGTATTGAAACAGAATATTTGTTTATTTCCTACATTTATAAAGTCATTGCTTATGTTATTTGGAAAGACACACACACACACACACACACACACACACACACACACACCATACTCATTAAACAAGATAACTAAACACAAGTACAAGTTTATTTTTTATTCAGTCATATTTGTATAGACTGCATGCATGTAAAACTAGTTAGATGTTGAAAAAAAAAACTAAATAAAGGATGAAAAGAAATTATAACATTTCTTTCTTTCGTTCAGCAGTTTAAAATGAGAAGTAATACATTTCTGGTGAATGTATGAAGGTGAAGGTTTGCAGCTGAGATTTTATTGAGAAATTCTGGGTAAAATTGTATGTAGTGTCGCTACAAAGTGGGCTAAATATGTCATCTGCTCATTTTAGCTGAGATTTGATCCTTGTTATTTTATAGAGTAGTGAATTTTTTAATAAAATACTATACAGATCACCTATACAGATACTATTCAAAAGAAAAATAGCGTATTTATATGTTGTATATGATTCTCTGAGTCTCGTTTATAAAAATCAGCAATGGTTTGGTCTGTCTTCCTCTGACCAGCAAAACATTATGCACTCAGCAACAAAGGAACTTGATTTCTTTGACTTGAACACCCTCAGGCGTCTGCAGAATGTCAAGTGGTCACACTTCATCAGTAATGAGACCATTTGGCAGCACAGTAACCAGACCCAGGCTTCAGTTCCTGCCAGACAGTGGTGTCTAAACTCGTCTAGCCACCTAATTCAGCTGCCACCTGACAGACCTTCTACTGAGCTCTGCCACTTCAGCCGTCCTCCATTCCTACACTGTCACTACCATTTACCATGGACTAGCTACCATGGAAAGTGGCATAATTTATATAACTATTTATTCTGGGGTGCTTCTACTTAGTCTTGTCTTCTTTTACCGTAGTTGTTAATATGCTTTACACAGGAAAATTGCAGCTGCTTGTGTACCAATATGACAAATTACCTTTTTTTCTACAGGGACTCTGTCCTCTATGTTAGTTTTTCTAGCTTGCCCCCTGGTCTGTGACCTCTTTGGTTCAGAGATTAAAAGAAAAACTCTTGACGTCATTGTGCACTTCCATTTTTCTTTTTTTCCCTTTAACGTTATTGTTATCAGGCAAGTCTGTATGCTCAGATCTGCTCACAAGCATGCTTATTTAAAGTAGCCAAGTTTAAGTCACAAAATTAGGAGCATTATTTCTTTTAACATTTGCATGAGAGACTAAAATCAAGGTCAGAAAATCATAATGTATGAACATGGTTTGCTTTTTAATGCTGTCAATATGCTACTTTGAGTTTTCAAATGAATTAAATTGTGACACAGTTTAGTTGATTTGCACTCAGGCGGAAAGAAATAAAAAATTTTAGTGGCCTCTTCACTGGTCTGTACCAGTAATGGTCAGCTATGCTCATCGTTTAACTGATCACAGGCACTGTATATACCATTCCAGTGAACTCAATATATGACACAGCTTTATTTATTTATTCTGATCAAGTGTACACATGTTGTTTGATGTATAGAGTTAACCCATCAACTACCACTAGTAGTATTAACTGACATGACAATGTCAGGAAATATAATGCGACTGACATGTAAACACTACTGTCATTTGTGATATAAAGCAACATTTTTGGATAGTCTGTGTAATCATTACTTGAATGTCACATTGTAAAACTTCTAGGTTACTTTGTTGAGCTTCTTCATTGCTCTGTCTGTTCCCAAGGATACAATATGGTATGTTAGAGTTGTGAGCTTTGCCCTGTTGACTGGTTTCTTAGACAATAAGAAAGGCAATTATCTGTGAACTGACATGAAGAGCACAGTAAGGGTCTGGGTTTGCGAGCCTTTGACAATTCACTTAAATTAGTTCCAGCAATATTACACGGCGAGACACTAATAATGGATGTTAGGGATGTGGCATTATCATGATTATTTAATGAACCTTTTTTCAACAGAACTCTTGAAACTGGTTTCTTAGAAACATGCCATAATAGCCGTAATACCTGTAACTGTTGCTGTCTTTTTAACCCAGCAAGTGAGTCTATATCCTGTTAGAAGATATCTTGAAATTTGTTGCATCACTTGTTATGAAAAGACTGAGCCTGAGACACTGAGCTCTTACAAAAGATGCCATCTAAGCATAATAAATCAACATCTTAACATTTAAACCCTCTCAAGTGTGATACAGAATAAGAGCCAAGATATATATCCTAAACATTTTCTCCAGAAAACTGCTGAGTGCTATGGAAAGTCTAGTGAGTTTCATAAAAAGGAATGCTCTGATGTCTGACTGACGAAAAGTAAATGATTTAGAGAGAACACATATAAGAAGTGCACATGATTCTTGATAGCATAATGGCTCGGTTTCAAACATTCTTCATTCAGATGGGCTGTTTACTGACTCTAAGCTACAACAGATCACCAGTGAATGAGAGAAGTGTTAGAGTGGGATTATCTCAGGGTCAGATCAGCTCCAGATGTGCATGATTTGCATTTATAAATGGCCTCAAGAGAAATGCACTTTATAATACTGATTATCACCATGTGGGATAAATTTGTATCCCAAGTGATTAGTTAAAAACAATCTGTTTATAGCATCATACATAGCAAGATCATGCTCATGCTGATCATTCATTGCATTTGGGCAAGGACTGTGCTTGTGGTGTGTTAAATATCCAGGCTGGGCTTCTTTGTTAGTTCTAGGTGAAATCCACGGAAAGCCACATGTTTTTGTTTGATACAGGCCCACTTGTCTCACTCCAACTCTATAAAATATCTGACACTGCTTGATACTCGGATGTGTTAATACCACACTTTTTGTGTGTTCCAGAGGGTGTTGTATTGCAGCAAACGGCCATACTGTGGCACGTTAGCTAAGCGATTGCTGGCCAGCGTTTTGCCTTTACCTCATCATTTAAGTTGTGACCACATGTTTGCAATTTTTATTGCCCCTTTTCTTTGAACTTGGGGATGTAATATAAAAAGAAAAATCAAAGCTTACCATCACCGTCTCATACAGAGGCCAAGTACATTTTCTGGATTAACCTCTAGCAAACTACACAAGTGCAGTGCACAGCTGGAATTACTGAAATGTCTCAAAGAGTAATGAATCTGACAGAGATGTAAGTAACTAAAGGATACACTAATAATCATAAACTTTTGAAGAAGGTAGCACCAGTTACTATGTTGGCCAAACAAACTGGAGTCTTGTCCCTATTTTTCCAGAGGATTGGAAATGTAAACGATGCTGGGAAATAAAGGGCTGTGGCTGTAATTTTCTCAAATGAAATCAGGGCTACAATACAGGTGCTGAGAGGGTTTGGCTGAGCTATGAGCATTTGTTGTTTTGTAACCAAACTGGAATGCACATAGGGCTCATATGATGTTTATTAAGTCAAGGACTTACAATAATCTAATATTTTATGTTACGCCACTGTGCTTCACTTGCCCTGAAAGCTATACATTAGGACCATTTTATGGAGCTCTTGAAAGCTTCTTTTCTTTTAGACCCTTTAACTAGAGTCTCTGTAAAGTGTGCTTTTGTATTTAGACAAGAAAGAAAAAAGGTACAAATTTAAAGGCTTACATGGGGTGCCATTTAATAATGTCAATCAAGCCATTGTGACTAGACCTTGGCATGTATTTTACTCCAAGTGAAACAAATGATTTCAGAGGAACTTTCAAAGGATGCAACATGGTCTAGGGTTGCTTTGTATTTTTTCAAATGTTATCGCTAAATGGTCGTTAAATTCATTAAATTGATCCTGAAGTGATCAAAATATTCTCTTCCCCACTATGAAGGCTCTTTACTCTATCATCCTGGTATGTGAAGTTCTCGATTTATGTGTTTAGGTGATAAAGTGATATATAACAATATGTTGTATGAAGTTAAACAAAGACTGGATGAAAAGACTGGCATGGGGACGATGGGGATGTTGACTGCATCTTGCCTTGACAAAGGTATAAAAGTCACTGAGACCATTTTGTATCTGTTTGCAGTTGTTCCTATGTCCCATGATTAACCTTTCTAAGTTGCAACAACGCACTTTCTTGTTGCGCAAAGTAAAAGAAACCGTTCTGCTTCATCATCCAATTCATGAAGGTAGATGGTTGTTATCACATGGCATGTGGGGGATGCTGGTACTCACCATGGACCCAAACGCCTAGGTTTCATAGAGAGAGACAGTACACTTATCAGACACATTCCTAATCGTCTTCAGTGGTAGGCACCGTCCGCAGAACAAGCTGAAAATGTTTGTTTTCATAGTGAATGTTTGTGGATATACCAGATCACGGAAGCCAGAGTAATGGCAGTTTATGTTTGTTTGTTACATTTGTTTGAATCTAAGGACTTCAAGCGAAAAGTACCTCATTTATCAAGATTTGTAGATTGGAGAAGATGTGTTTAGCAAACAATTTTTATTATACTGTCATGTTTTTAGAATTTTCTGAAACCATGTCGATATACGATGCGTTATTTGTTATGAAAATGAAAAATGATCATATCAATGTTTTTGTCTTTAGCATAGATTACATATGATGTCCATAATGCATTATCATGCACACTGTAATGTAGATATCTAAAAAAGGAGAACTGCAGAATTACCTGTAAAGTTCCTAATTTTGTCCAGTGGTCCGGTTGACTAGTGTCTTCCAACAACAAAGTAAAAGGACACTACTGTCAGTTAATCACCCAAGATTTGAAACTCTTTTCTTGTCTGTCCATTTTATAATACTTCATTTACAACAATTATGACTGATGTCTGAAAATCTTTGAATGGTTGTATGCAAAAGTTGTACTTTTTCCAATAGAAGAAAAATATAACAGCTGGTCTTCAACATATCTATCCAAGTAATACTGAGCAGAAACTCCTGCCACATCACCACAAGTTCCTTCTTGAGATATCAAGAAAAGGTGCTTCATTAAATCTGCGCTGTTATGCTCAGATGTTCCTTCCCCGTAATTAATTCCACCGTGTGAGACAAAGCAAAAGCACCAGCTTGTGTGCTTCCTAAGCAAATGAAACAGTTTGAATACAATAAAATGTATCAGTAACAGAAAGCCAGAGTTTGATCAACCTGGCGAATGAAGACCATAGACTTTAGTTTACACCGTCACCTTTAATACAGAATGTCATGTTCGGCTCTAACCTTTAAAGGCCCAAAAAAAAGTCAGTATTGCAGGTAATATAAACGGCGATCCGTTTCTGGTTTTTGTTGCTTTGTGGAACGAGCAGTAACCAGCGCATGCACAAACACTCACCACAAAGTATAAGTGTGGGAAATATCAACAAACGTTAGACTACTCATTGGTTCCTGGAAAGGCCACCACTACTCCAGGCATTACTCCAGGCTTTTCATTGTGTCAGTGTCATTCTTTCACCCTTCTCCATTCAGAATCGTGTGACCTCAGACTACTAATCTTGTGTAATGGGCAAATACTAAAAGAAAGGGTTTGCTGGAATACAAGAAAAACAAAGAGGCATTACCATCATGATATTTGTAAAGCACTAGTTACTTTTTGAGGTAGTTTACCACTTTCAATTCGTCCAAAGGTTATGAGTGAAGGTAAAAGAGAAAGAAATCATTAACCTGTTTCTATTGTACACAGAAAGGATGACCCAGGACAACGGTCATGACAGTACAGAGTATATAATGCCGTTTCTGAAATGTAATTTGAAATGTAATTTCTGTTATGACAACATAGTGTCAAATAACATTGCATGTGAACTGGACTTGATTTGTTTTTGCTTGCCTGACTGCTATCAGAAACAACAGAAAAAATGTTTCATCAGGAGTTGGTAGGATCATTTTTACATAGGGGTCAAACAAACAATGGGTTGCCATGATATATTGACGTGTTTGCTCAGAGTCAAGAGCTGAAGATTGTTTTTTTTTTTCTTTCTCTCTCTTCGGACACGTCATTTCCCAGCGTTTTTCTCTCACAAATGATCTGAGTGCTGGATTAACCCCTCTAATACCCAGGAACCATAAGCCTACACAATACACTTAAATACACACACACAAAAAAAGATTAAACCTAGGACTTCTAAATCATTATTCAGTTTGTGCCTCTGGAAGAAGTTCTTTAAGATTTTAGAAATTATTCCAAGTATATCCCCTTCAGAGCTGATGAATAACCTGTTTATATAAGGGGGTAGGTACTGATTAGTACTTGGAAAACTGATAAGGTCTTAGGGGGAAATGTGAAAATTAGAATACTTAAGCGTTCTTCAGTTTTTCCCTTTTAAGAAAACCTACAAGACAGTATTTCTCTATCAGAAAGAGTTCTCTTGTAGAACTCTCAGGAAGTCATAAAGTTATAAAGTGCCTTTATATAGTGAGGTCATATAGTGACACAGTCATGTAGTGGCACAGTCATATACTGACACAATGATATAGTCATATACTGTGTCAGTATATGATAATCAAACACATTTAAATATTAGTCAAAGATAACACAAGTAAACACATCTTGCAGTTTTTAAATGAAGGTTTTTATTATTAAGGGAAAACAAAATCCAAAACTACATGGCCCTGTGTGAAAAAGTATTTGCCCCCTAAGCCTAATAACTGGTTGGTCCACCCTTAGCAGCAACGACTGCAATCAAGCGTTTTCAATAACTTGCAATGAGTCTGTTACAGTGCTGTGGAGGAATTTTGGCCCACTCATCTTTGCAGAATTGTTGTAATTCAGCCACATTGGAGGGTTTTTTGACTAGGCCACTCAAAAGTCTTCATTTTGTTTTTCTTCAGCCATTCAGAGGTGGACTTGCTGGTGTGTTTTGGATCATTGTCCTGCTGCAGAACCCAAGTTCGCTTCAGCTTGAGGACACAAACAGATGGCCGGACATTCTCCTTCAGGATTTTTTGGTAGACAGCAGAATTCATGGTTCCATTTATCACAGCAAGTCTTCCAGGTCCTGAAGCAGCAAAACAGCCCCAGACCATCACACTACCACCACCATATTTTACTGTTGGTATGATGTTCTTTTTCTGAAATGCGGTGTTACTTTTACACCAGACGTAATGGGACACAGACCTTCCAAAAAATCCACAAAGTATTTCCCCAAAAGTCTTGGGGATCATCAAGATGTTTTCTGGCAAAACTGAGACGAGCCTTTATGTTCTTTTTGCTCAGCAGCGGTTTTCGTCTTGGAACTCTGCCATGCAAACCATTTTTGCCCAGTCTCTTTCTTATGGTGGAGTCATGAACACTCATCTTAACTGAGGCAAGTGAGGCCTGCAGTTCTTTGGATGTTGTTGTGGGGTCTTTTGTGACCTCCTGGATGAGTTGTAATTTTGGTCGGCCGGCCACTCCTGGGAAGGTTCTCCACTGTTCCATGTTTTTGCCATTAGTAGATAATGGCTCTCACTGTGGTTCGCGGCAGTCCCAAAGCTTTAGAAATGGCTTTATAACCTTTTCCAGACTGATAGATCTCAATTACTTTCTTTCTCATTTGTTTTTGAATTTCTTTGGATCTCGGCATGATGTCTAGCTTTTGAGGCTCTTTTGGTCTACTTCACTTTGTCAGGCAGGTCCTATTTAATTGAGTTCTTGATTGCGAACAGGTGTGGCAGTAATCAGGCCTGGGTGTGGCTAGAGAAATTGAACTCAGGTGTGATAAACCACAGTTAAATTATGTTTTAACGGGTTTGGCAAACACTTTTTCACATCTTTTTTTTAGATTTTGTTTTCCCTTAATAATAAAAATCTTCATTTAAAAACTGCATGATGTGTTGTGACACAGTCATATAGTGACAGTCATTTAGTGACAAAGTCATATAGTGACACAGTCATTTAGTGACAAAGTCATATAGTGACACAGTCATATAGTGACAAAGTCATATAGTGACACAGTCATATAGTGACAGTCATTTAGTGACAAAGTCATATAGTGACACAGTCATATAGTGACAGTCATATAGTGACAGTCATTTAGTGACAAAGTCATATAGTGACAGTCATTTAGTGACAAAGTCATATAGTGACAGTCATTTAGTAACAAAGTCATATAGTGACACAGTCATATAGTGACAGTCATATAGTGCCCCCCCCCCCCCCCCCCTTTTTTTTTTTTTTTTTTTTTTTTTTTTTTTTTTATAGTGACATCATTTGTTCCATATAGTGACAGTCATTTAGTGACAAAGTCATATAGTGACACAGTCATATAGTGACAGTCATTTAGTGACAAAGTCATATAGTGACAAAGTCATATAGTGACAGTCATTTAGTGACAAAGTCATATAGTGACAGTCATATAGTGACAGTCATATAGTGACAGTCATTTAGTGACAAAGTCATATAGTGACAGTCATTAGTGAAAAGTCATATAGTGACAGTCATTTAGTGACAAAGTCATATAGTGACAGTCATTTAGTGACAAGTCATATAGTGACAGTCATTTAGTGACAAAGTTATATAGTGACAGTCATTTAGTGACAAGTCATATAGTGCACAGTCATATAGGACAGTCATTAGTGACAAAAAAAAAAAAAAAAAAAAAAAAAAAAAAAAAAAAAAAAAAAAAAAAAAAAAAAAAAAAAAAAAAAAAAAAAAAAAAAAAAAAAAAAAAAAAAAAAAAAAAAAAAAAAAAAAAAAAAAAAAAAAAAAAAAAAAAAAAAAAAAAAAAAAAAAAAAAAAAAAAAAAAAAGTCATTTAGTACAAAGTCATATAGTGACAAAGTCATATAGTGACAGTCATTAGTGACAAAGTCATATAGTGACAAGTCATATAGTGACAGTCATATAGTGACAGTCATTTAGTGACAAAGTCATATAGTGACAGTCATTTAGTGACAAAGTCATATAGTGACAGTCATTTAGTGACAAAGTTATATAGTACACAGTCATATAGTGACAGTCATATAGTGACAACAGTCATATAGTGACAGTCATTTAGTGACAGTCATTTAGTGACAAAGTCATATAGTGACAGTCATTTAGTGACAAAGTCATATAGTGACAAAGTCATATAGTGACAGTCATTTAGTGACAAAGTCATATAGTGACAGTCATTTAGTGACAAAGTCATATAGTGACAGTCATTTAGTGACACAGTCATATAGTGACAGTCATTTAGTGACAAAGTTATATAGTGACAGTCATTTAGTGACAAAGTTATATAGTAGCACAGTCATATAGTGACAGTCATTTAGTGACAAAGTCATATAGTGCCCAAAGTCATATAGTGACAGTCATTTAGTAACAAAGTCATATAGTGACAGTCATTTAGTGACACAGTCATATAGTGACAGTCATTTAGTGACAAAGTTATATAGTGACAGTCATTTAGTGACAAAGTTATATAGTAGCACAGTCATATAGTGACAGTCATTTAGTGACAAAGTCATATAGTGACACAGTCATATAGTGACAGTCATTTAGTGACAAAGTCATATAGTGACACAGTCATATAGTGACAGTCATATAGTGACAAAGTCATATAGTGACACAGTCATTTAGTGACAAAGTCATATAGTGACACAGTCATTTAGTGACAAAGTCAAATAGTGACTTTATATAGTGAAACAGCCAGAGAGAAAAAGTCATATAGTGATGTCATATTCATAGTGACAGAGTTGTATGGTGACTTCATCCAGTGACTGCAGTGACACATAATATATATGTCATAATGTGATATCATATAGTGACAAAGAAGTATATTCACTTCGCATAGTGAGACAATCACATAATTAATGTAGTATTTGCAATAAATACAGTAATAATTACATGGGTCCCTTAAAGACAGATGATCTGGTGCATTATGCTGATTTGATATAGTGGTCTCTTAAAATTGTCTTCTTGCTAGCAATCGCTTCAGTTAAAAGGTTTGGGGAGCTGCATACTCTGGGTATAAGCTCACCTTTGCATTTGTTGGTATTCTGTATTTTGTAACTACGAACAGCGGATCATTTTAGTGGAGAAAGTTCTAGGGAATCTTTTTTTTTTTAAATAATTATTTTGTTACTGGACCACAAAAAAATAAACATAAATAACTTTAATTCACTACTGACTATACTATAAGTAATCAAAAAGGGAGATTTCTTTCTTCCTTTGCTACTATAAACAACATGACAATGCAAATAAAAGCAATATCGCTCGACACTTGCTTATACAGTATGTATGTACAGTACATTATATTCTGACAAAGTTATTTCAGCTGGAATTTTCAGCACAACATGCGCATTTTAAATACATCTATTTCTTTTAGTAACATCTGCATCTTTCATGTGTACTGTATTATTGGATACCGCATGAGCTATACTCATACTTTCAAATGCACACCATCATTCATGTGTTAAATGTGTCTCCCTAATTTCTCCAGTGCACTCGGAACCATGTCAGTACCATTAGTGAAACTTCAGTATGTCCAGTGTGTCAGGTCAGCGTTTGACATTGCGTTTTACATGGTTGTTCTCCCAGGGTAATGTGATAGAAAAATATTTATACAGCATCTTGACCTGTCTAAACAGATTTTATCTTATATGGCACAAGCAAGCAACTGCCACTGATTCTGAACTGTTTGTCTGAGTGTGATGTTTCTTGACAAATGTATTGCCCTGGGATTTAGACAGCTATGATCACAGTGTAAATTCTACTTCAATAAGCGTGATTTAAACATTTGATTATGAGGCTTTTTAACTTTTAATGAATGGTTAATAGTACAATAGATGATTAGTTAGATTAGTTTTATTGCAGCAACTAAAAACTACATGCATATGGAGAATAACACTTGAATTATTGAAATAATCCTAATCCTAATAATCCAGTCATTCCAGTCAGTATTCACCTGAAAGATATATTCTGATGATAGTTTTATTTGGTAGGCATGTTAGCATGTCCACCTCACACCTTCAGGGTTAGGGGTTTGGTTCTCACCGCCACCCTCTGAGCTCAGAGCTTGCATGATCTCCCTGAGCTTTGGGAATTGTTCTAGGTACTCCAGTTTCCTCCCCCAATCCATATTGCTGGCATCTCTAAATTGTCTTTAGTGTGTTAATGTGTGTGTGGCCTGTGATGAGTTGGCACCCTGTCCTCCCCAAGTTCTCTGGAATAGGAAATGGATGGATGGACAATCATTTATACTTAAAAACAAATCTTTCTACTAAAAAAAGAACTTCCCTTAAATGGCATTTTGTTTTAAAACATATGTAGCAACACCAGATATATTTAAAATAAATCTTCTTCTTCTTCTTCTTCTTTCGGCTTTTCCCTTCAGGGGTCGCCACAGCGAATCATCTCTCTCCACCTATCCCTATCTTCTGCATCCTCAACACTTGCACCCACTAGCTTCATATCCTCATTTATTACATCCATATACCTCCTCTTTGGCCTTCCTCTTTGCCTCCTGCCTGGCAGCCCCATGTCCAACATTCTCCTACCAATATACTCACTCTCCCTCCTCTGAACATGTCCAAACCATCTTAATCTGGCCTCCCTAACTTTGTCCCCCAAACGTCCAACATGAGCTGTCCCTCTGATGTACTCGTTCCTAATCCTGTCCAATCTTGTCACTCCCAAAGAGAACCTCAACATCTTCAGCTCTGCTACCTCGAGCTCTGACTCCTGTCTCTTCCTCAGTGACATTGTCTCTAAACCATACAGCATGGCCGCTCTCACCACTGTCCTGTACACCTTCCCCTTGATTCTCGCTGATATTTTCTGATCACACAGAACTCCCGACACCTTTCTCCACCCATTCCAACCTGCCTGCACTCGCTTCTTTACCTCTTTCCCACACTCTCCATTACTCTGGACTGTTGACCCCAAGTACTTAAACTCCTGTACCTTCTTCACCCCTTCACCCTGTAACCTTACTGTTCCACTTCCCTCCCTTTCATTCACACACATGTACTCAGTCTTACTACGACTGACCTTCATTCCTCTTCTCTCCAGCGCAAACCTCCACCTCTCCAGGTTTTCCTCCACCTGCTCCCTGCTCTCACTACAGATCACAATGTCATCTGCAAACATCATTGTCCAAGGAGACTCCCGTCTGACCTCCTCTGACAACTGGTCCATCACTATAGCAAACAGGAAGGGGCTCAGAGCCGATCCCTGATGCAGTCCCACCTCCATATTGAACTCCTCTGTCTGACCTACAGCACACCTCACCACTGTCCTGCTCCTCTCATACATGTCCTGCACCACTCTGACATACTTCTCCGCTACTCCTGACTTCCTCATACAGTACCACAGCTCTTCTCTTGGCACCCTGTCATACGCTTTCTCCAAGTCTACAAACACACAGTGCAACTCCCTCTGACCATCCCTATACTTCTCCATCAAAATCCTCAGAGCAAAAATTGCATCTGTTGTGCTCTTTCTGGGCATGAAGCCATACTGCTGCTCTCAAATTTCCACTACCTTCCTTAACCTAGCTTCCACTACTCTTTCCCATACCTTCATTGTATGGCTCATCAACTTTATCCCCCTATAGTTGCTGCAACTCTGCACGTCACCCTTATTCTTAAAGATCGGCACTAACACACTTCTTCTCCATTCCTCAGGCATCCTCTCACTCTCTAAAACCCTGTTGAACAAATTAGCTAAAAATTCCACTGCTGCCTCTCCCAGACACTTCCAGACCTCCACCGGAATGTCATCAGGACCAACTGCCTTCCCACTTTTCATCCTCTTCAAAGCCTTCCTGACTTCATCCTTTCTAATCTTATCTACTTTCTGTTCCACAGAGTTCACCCCTTCTACTCTTTTTTCCCTCTCATTTTCCTCATTCATCAGCTCCTCAAAGTATTCCTTCCATCTCCTCTGTACACTCTCCTCACTTGTGAGCACCCTTCCATCTCTATCCTTAATAACTCTAACTTGCTGCACATCCTTCCCATCTCGATCCCTCTGCCTAGCTAACCTAGCTAAGTCCTTCTCTCCTTCTCTAGTGTCTAACCTAGTGTACAACTCGTCATATGCCTTCTGCTTGGCCTTAGACACCTCCCTCTTCACTCTGCGCTGTAACTCCTTGTATTCCTGTCTATTCTCTTCTGTCCTGTCCATGTCCCACTTCTTCTTGGCTAACCTCTTCCTCTGGATACTATCCTGAACTTCCTCATTCCACCACCAAGTCTCCTTATCTTCTTTCCTCCTTCCAGATGACACCCAGCACCTTTCTCCCTGTCTCCCTGATCACTTCTGCTGTAGTTTCCCAGTCATCTGGCAGCACTACCTGACCCCCCTAGAGCCTGCCTCAACTTCTGTCTAAATTCCTCACAACATTCCTCCTTTTTCAGCTTCCACCACTTGGTTTTCTTCTCTATCTTTGACCTCTTCGTCTTACAGACCATCAAAGTCATCCTACACAGCACCATCCTATGCTGTCTGGCTACACTCTCTCCCACTACCACTTTACAGTCACTAACCTCTTTCAGATTGCCTCTTCTACATAGAATGTAGTCTACATGTGTTCTCCTACCTCCACTCTTGTAAGTCACTCTATGCTCCTCCCTCTTCTGAAAATAAGTATTAACCACACCCATGTCCATCCTCTTAGCAAAGTCCACTACCATCTGTCCTTCAAGGTTCCTTTCCTTAACTCCAAACTTGCCCATCACCTCCTCATCACCTGTGTTCCCCTCGCCAACATGTCCATTAAAATCCGCTCCTATCACCACTCTCTCACCCGTGGGAATACTCTCCATCACCTCATCTAATTCACTCCAGAATCTCTCTTTCTCCTCTAACTCACAACCTACCTGTGGGGCATAACCACTAACAACATTCAACATCACCCCTTCAATCTCTAACTTCAGACTCATCACCCTGTCTGACACTCTCTTCACCTCCAGGACATTCCTCGCAAACTCCTCCTTCAGGACCACACTTACCCCATTCCTCTTACTATCCACACCATAATAAAACAGCTTGAATCCTGCTCCTATACTACGAGCCTTGCTACCCTTCCACCTGGTCTCCTGTACACACAGTATATCCACCTTCCTTCTCTCCATCACATCAGCCAGCTCTCTACCTTTCCCTGTCATAGTACCAACATTAAAGAGTTCCTATTCTCAGTCCTACACTCTTACCTTTCCTCTTCTCTCTCTGTCTGCGCACTCTCCTCCCTCCTCTACTTCTTCGACCAACAGTAGCCCAATTTCCACCGGCGCCCTGTAGGTCAACGGCGCCGATGGCGGTCGTTGTTAACCCGGGCCTCGACCGATCCGGTATGAAATTCGTACTGACGATTCGCATGGTTAAATTTGGCAATGTTTTACGCCGGATGCCCTTCCTGACGCAACCCTCTCTATTTATCCGGGCTTGGGACCGGCACAGAAGTCACTGGACTGTGACCCCCATGGCTAGATTAGATATATTTAAAATAAATACCTGTACAATACATAAATTACCATATAAATCCTCTTGGTCCCCAAGAACTCTGTAGTTGGTTGTTTCATTTTTCTTTGGGGTATTAAATATAATAAATACTATTTTGAGTTCCAGGGGGGCCCCCAGGTGGCTTGGTGGGGGGCACGGTGGCTTGGTGGGGGGTTTTACGGTGGCTTGGTGGGGGGCCCACGTTTGCCTCACACCTCCAGGGTTGGGGGTTTGATTCACGCCTCCGCCGTGTGTGTGTGTGTGTGTGTGTGTTTGTGGAGTTTGCATGTTCTCCCCGTGCCTCGGGGGTTTCCTCCGGGTACTCTGGTTTCCTCCCCTGGTCCAAAGACATGCATTTTAGGTTGATTGGCATCTCTAAATTGTCCGTAGTGTGTGATTGCGTGAGTGAATGAGTGTGTGTGTGTGTGTGTGCCCTGCGATGGGTTGGCACTCCATCCAGGGTGTATCCTGCCTTGATGCCCAATGATGCCTGAGATAGGCACAGGCTCCCCGTGACCCGAGAGTAGATCAGATAAGCGGTAGACTATTATGAGTTCCATCAAATTTACCAAATCTACTACTTAATCCTGTAACAGTCAAGTAGCTAAAAGTGTGGTGAAGTACCAATGAAAGGATTTCTCATCCTGGACTAGCTTGTTGTGATTTCCTCTTCCAAAGAGAACACAGAAGAGCAGAAAGAAATGTAATAGTCTAAACATACTACTATTCTGATGGATAGATTTTGCTGTTTAAATCCAATCTAAAGCTGAGAAGAAGGAAATACATTCTTTTAAAGTATTTGCACATTGTGTTTATGTCTTTCGACTTCCTAATTTGTGACAATCAAATATCATTATTCCAGATGTCCTCTCTTTTGTCCTCTCACATCATGACATGCATTTTCCTTCGGTCTTGCTCATTTTTCAGGCTAGAAATGTGACAACCTTGAAGAAAGCACCTGGGCCGGTTTGAAACGGCATTCACATTTGATATTGTCAGCTAACTGCGTGCATCACCCAGTGGATATAGGAACATCTGTAATAAATACTTGTTTTTCTGGTGATAAATGTACAAGCAACAGCTAGATTTCCAAATCCCACAATTCAGTTTATGAACATCATGAGACCAAAAAGAATTCCACAACTTTAATGTAAGCCAAATCTGAGTCACTGCATGAACTGACACTGCAGAACCATTCTGTGAAGGTTAATGATTTAATCATCACTGACCTCAGCTGCTGCATTACATGATTGTGTTATAAAGCTTCACAATTCACAAATATCCAATGTACATATTCTGTATTTGTTACATCCTTATGATAGCGGTCTTGTCTTGATTGAGCAACAAATCTCATGTGGCCTGAACGAGGATGTTTGGTGTTTGTCTATGTTTAAGACGACTGAAATCTCCCGAGTTTGACGATTTGGATTGAGCAGCAATTTGCTTAGATGCTTTTTTTTTGTCTGCAACAACTGTCTGTGAAACACTGGGCTGGTTTTATGCATCCAAACGTCCTCGACATATGTGGATTCCATCTGTGAGAGAATCCTGTAAAAGCTGCCCAACAAACAAACTGAAAATTAGTTTCTCCAAGCAACAACACAACCGCTGTTGGATGATTTTCTTTCCACATCCAGGGGCCTGATATGTTATCATACAACACACATTTGAAAATTTCTTCATTGTTGCAGCCAGTAAAAGTTGTGTCACCCGGGGTAGCTGGCATGTCCCTTTCACGGTTGTTCCCTGATGTGAACGGAATGCAAACATCTAAAGGCGGGTATCAGGGAGACAGCACATGTGATGTTTGAAAAGGTTAAGTTTCGTGTTTTGAAATATTTAAGACTCACAGAGTGCATATTTGGATCAGCCCCTGACGGAGCTTGATGTTTTGCCTTGTTGTATGGCAGACACCCCCTGTTGTTTCTTTCCTTTTCCTCCTGGAGCAATTGCCAAAGTGGTGCAACTCATTTGGCAGCATTCCTCTTACCTTTTAAAAGAGGCCATGGCAGAAAATGCATAGGCAAGTAAAAACTAACTCTCAGGGACAGGTTAATAGCACCCAGAGTCCACACTGAAAGAAGGAAAGGATGCCCTTAGGGCTGGGAGTCAAGGTAACCTACACTAACCAGGATCCTACCTTACAGTTATGTGCAATTATGACCTACGCCACTGTTATGCCTGAGGACTACATGGCACTTGATGGTGGTATATAGAGATCTGCACTTTACCTAAGAATGTCTGAGAATAATACTGTCATTGTGTAAAACCGGGTCGGAATTGGTTATAATAGCACCTATTAAAATAAGGTTTTTGAGTCAAAGCCAAGATGACATTTAGCCTTGTGCATTGTCATCTTTCAGCAATGAGTTAATACGTAACTGAACAAGGGGAGAAAATGGCTCTGGACTATTCTATAAGTCCACCATGGAGCAAATAAAAAGAAGAATGTGACACCATAAAAGTAATGATTTTCGGAACAAAATAATGATACAGGCAGATGTTATTACTCCAAATTGTGCTGCAGACATTCCATTAAACTTTCCTTTACCTCCAAAGTGCAAACACAGCCTCTGCTCCCTCGAGGACACATTAAAAATCCCTCCACATCATTAGGTGTTTGTTTAAATCCAAAATATTCCATTTATTAAACCTCTTAAATGAGATGGAAATGTGAACTGTAGAATAACATTGTAAATGAGGCTTGTGACTTAATTAGTGAAGTGATGTTCGCCTGGGGGCAAACGCTGAATGAATGATTTAACAGCAAGCATGGGAGTGTGACTGTGTGCATTTTTTTCTCACTGCTAATTCATTCCAACAGGCTATGTCACAAGAGAGATAGCAAATAGATAGCGATTTGTTATTTTTCATACATACAGGGCATACGTTGAATGGAATTGTGGCAATCAGTCATTCATTAAAACTGCACTACAAATGATTAGGCCCAGGAGAGAGAGAGAGAGAGAGAGAGAGAGAGAGAGAGAGAGAGAGAGAGAGAGAGAGAGAGAGAGAGCACTGCACAATACAATGAATTAAATGAAAGAATTCAATTCTAAAAGACATATTTCACATACAGCACCTGCCCACTAAGAGCTGTAGCATGTTTGCATAATGTCTGCCACCTGTTTAACCCCTTAAACCCATCCGCAGGTCCAGACTTACATTCCTCAAGCCTAGGACTACATACCTTTTCCTATTAGTTATATGCTAGTACCTGAATACCCTAATTTAATCAAATAACTGAACAATAAGCAAAGAGTGCATGGTTAAACCAACAAAATCAATGAAATTTTACCTCCAAAACATCAGGACCATGTGTCCCTGCGAGGAATGTCAGGAATGGCTATAGTTTTGACAGCAAATAGCATTAAGCAGACTTACAAAGAGATGAACTGATCTCTGTTTAAACATCCGCCCGACAGCAGGCTATGACGTCCTTCTGTCAAAAAGAAACACTACCTGTTGACATTGTGTGTGTGGCAGACATTTTTACGTCAGAGATTCCCCCTTTTTACCCTGCAAACTCCAGATCATTCAGTATATTTCTGCTTTCCATTGTCTGGTTCTGTCTACATTCTGTTCCTGTGACAAATGGTGGGAAGATGGTGGGTAGACAGTGGTGTGAGGTCTAAGTTAAAGAAATAGACACAGGCCTCGGTTCAGGGAGCTGAAATCTAAGCGAAACAATCAGTTTTTACTAAGAAAACACCATGAGGCCAACAACTGCAAACGTTTGCATATGCTGGCAAGAAGACGTGATAGGTTTGTATATACAATGGAGAAAGGCATTACTGCCTCTGACCTGTTACTTGTAGTGCAAAACATACAAAAGGAAACACAACAAAAGCCCTATTCAGATTGGGTTTGTTTTACATGGATAGGTTGAATAAAGTATTTATTTCTGGTGGAATATGTCTGAATTTTTTACACAAAGTTTGCACATTACAGCATCTATTACATTCTAAATGTATCTAATGTATCCTATCTAAATTGATATGCTGATAAATATTATGGAAAAGAGATTTACCAATATTTTCAAATGCAGAGCAATAAATTATATACATAGATTAAATAACTCCCAGAGGTTTTATAAGTAAGTTATTGTGTTCCTAGCACAGGTAGCCTACACACATGTTATGGTCATGTGACCTTCTAGCTAGCTACTACAACTTGAACAGCCACAAAACCCTGCAACAGTTACTTAGAATAAGGATCAAAGCGATTAGTTTGTATTAAAGTGTAAAGTAGGCTTGAAATGGATTTTTGGGGATCCATACGTACATCATGACGACACTCATCACTATGATCTGTCACAGAGATCGCTTATCCTGTGCAGATCAGTTTTTTATGAATTATTTCAAACATAGCTGTTACTCTAGCAACACTAATTGTGGTCAGATATCCTATTTGAACAGTACCTAAGAAGTGTCCTCCTTGAAACTGTCTGTGGAGGTAAGGACACCTTAGACATGTTCACTTATATCTTTGCCATTATAAGCAATAGTGCACAGATATATTATCAGACAAATTAGTAATCATCAGTCAAGGTGATTTCCATATATCTAAAATCTCCAGTTGCAGAGATCTGAATGAAGCACAGCACATTCCTAGTGGAAAACCCTCCATCCCACTGTGGTTAGACAAAAACTCCAAGAGCACAAACAAGGGGAACATGACCATGAGTACTTAATGACAGCCCAATTCCAACATGCCCTTTTTTCCATTAATCACACAATTTTCTTCCACTGTTACCTGGAATCGTATGGTTAAGTGTATTTTCCGCTGTTACTGCGTAAGTGAGAGATGTGTGACGACATTGCTCAATGTCTGCATGGTTTATTTAGTAATAATGCAATCAAATTATTTATGCTAAGGATTTTTCTTTGATAAGACATTCCACTGCAGACGCTACGAAAACCACAGTGATTATTGTCGACATGCACGTAGTCAAACACACTCTTTCTTTTTGGTTCACACACTTTGAGTAAGACAGATATAGTGAGAATAAAATTTTCACTTACAATCTTAATTGAGTCCCCAGCGAATTAAAGAAACTGGCTGGAGTTATCTGGAATGCATTGTGCAGCTTGTTGCATAATGCCTTGCCACACAGGAATTCGGCTCTACGAGGCACTGAGGATATGCTCTGACCTTCCGGGCTACTTCACCCCAGGCAGCTGGGCTGCTTCACACTGTTATACCGCACGCTCTGTTGAGCCAAAGGTAAAGAAAATCCAGCTCATTAGGTGGGAGATCCCAGAGCCCTCATGCATGCTCACTATTCTTTCCTAACTCCTAAAGCTGGCTGTGACAAACTAGTCAAATCAAGTATTTTTTTCTATCAGCATTCAACCACAGGCATATTTATGAGATATTTATGAGTGTAGACAGTCGGGCAGGTCGAGGGCACCTCCAGCTGACCTCGAGGAGAAATGGCTCAGTGGGGTCCCGCAGCTGGCGCAATGAAGTGGCTCAGCCCCAGCAGTGAAGGGGGGAAGCAGTCATCAGCAAGGCCTGCTGCATTCCTCAGTGCACCCCAGCCAATGTCAACAGCTATGGGCAGCGCCAAGCCCCTGCTGCTGCTCACCTTGCCCGGCGGCTCGATAGCATGCTGACAATGAAACCCTAATGGTGCGAAAGGCCATGCTGTGGCTGAAGCTTCCACCAATCAGCACATGTTCCACTCAAATTTAAGACAGGATTGGAGGCGGTGGTAGTTACAGCAGGTTTAGTAACTGGATGGACAATGCTGAACAAATGAAAATAAGTACGTTGGGCCAGTTAAATATTCAAGATTGCCATTACCTCTGAAATGGCCAGGATTTGTCCACAGCTCCAGCATTCCTCGATCCTGTAATTACATACCTTTTATATAACTTTTACTCTAGTTACTGAATAATTCATAGACATTACTGAATAATATGATTTACAATGAATAACAGAATAATAGGCTGAGAATTTAGAGGGGTTAACCCTTAAATTCTTTGCTTATTACTCAGCTACTCAGTGAAAATAATAAGAAAGGTATGTAGTAATGAGAATGACAATGTACGTCTGGACCTGCAGACATTTCTTAGGAATTTACAGAGTTACAATTTTTTGACTTTTGAAAGTACTTTTTTTAAACAAAGTCAAGCCAACATGGTCTCGCACCTGCAAATTCTTACAGAACGAAAGCCATATAAAATAAAGCTACAAAGGTTAAGCACATTATTATGGACAGAGTTATTGTTCATGCCTGTTTTTAGGATTTCAGTCATATGCAATTAAAAAAAATCCAGTCACATAGAGATAAGTATTGCTTGATTTAATGTTCCTATGAAATTTTTCATTCAAACAGGTGGGTTTCCTTTGTGGAAGCGTGTCCCAGTCACAAGCAAATGTTCATTTAGATGCCTTGCATCAGTGTAGATGTCACTCATTCTTTCACAGTGAATGATTTCATTCCCAACAGAAGGTCAAATACGGCAATTCTGGCCTATAAACCTCTCATTACGATCTATCCATTGTACAGATAATTGAAAAGATTTGGCTGCACTTTACAGCCAAGGCAGGCTTCAGCCAATATCATCCCTGTCACGGACAGGAAACTCAAGACGCTCTATAATCAATATGAATTTCACATCTCTACGGAAGAGTACATTCCTTCCAAGAAATGGGATCCGTTATATTAGCCACCATGGAGCGAAACAAGAGGGACAGATACATTCATCAAAAAGTGAGCTGAGGACATTTCCTCATGTTTTACTCTCTCCCTGCCCTTTAAAACCACTGATTGTCTGATATTAGTCTAACGATCAGCTACATTCTCTTCTATATTTCCATTTTCCTGAGGTACGCAGAACAGGAATCTGACATGCTAAGACCGGCAACACAGCACCCCAGATACCAGTGACACAATCGTCAGACGAAGAACCACAGCCGCTGATGTTCAGTCACTGGGCTTATTGCAGACACCTCAAATGGAAGCAGATGTTGGACTACAGAGGCATTGGTGACCTGAGCTAGCTGAGCACACCCATTCTTTCACCCCTTCTTTCCCCCCATCTTTTCCAGGATACTCTTCCCTCAATCCATCATAAAACCATCAAAGTATAAAGTAATGCAGGGGAAGAAATGCGGCGTTTCCTGAGCAGCCAAGTCTCAGCCTACATTGCCTTGTTTCCAGGTGCAGGTTGCACAGGCACTCCAAACCACTTACAGCAGTCGGGGAGCGTGCCTTTTAGTGGGCGGATGGGGGAGGACATGCCTCGTGTGCGTGTATGGGATGAAGGACATTTTTTCCACTAAAATGCGTGCAGACCACAGCACAACATTTAACATCCATCATTTGAACAAGCCCTTGTTCCACTGAATGATTCTACAGCTGTGACTCTGAAGGACAATTACCCATATAATCCATTTAGATATTGTATTCATCATGAATCACTTTGAGCTGGTTTTAAAAATCAAAGAAATGGCAGCTCATGTGCTGTGCGTTTGTGTTACAGCCAAGGGTTTTGAAACGAATTCCTTTTTTATCTATGGCTAGCAGTTATCATGCAAGGAAATCCACTATCAGGACAGTCATGTTTTTCATGGAACAAGACTCAGCTCCTACTTTCAGTGGAAATAAGCAAACTCTAAGGTACTAGTCTTCAGCAAAGGTTTGTAAAGAAGAACAAGAAGAAGAACTTTTCTGTTCTTAACCAAAATCATCCACTCCACTGACAGAATCAGTCAGTTAAACTAATAATAATATATTATAGCAAAAACTAATACTAGTAATGATCTAAAAAATGAAGAACAGTCTGATTGTTGCTACTGATTCTTACATGGCAAGTCAAAAACAGAGCACTAGCGCCATCTAGTGACTCCCTGCATCAATTTGCTCATTTTGTGCATCTTCCTATTCTGTGCTCCATGTAGCAATTGTGTTTCCTTAAATCTATTTTGTATTGCAAATGTACCTGCTTTGTAACCAACAGCTTTTAGAATTTGCGAAACACATGATCTGAGGGACGCACCTTTGCCTGTCCTTTAATCAGCGCATCATCTCGGCATTTTGTTCGACCCTTGAGCTGATCAAGTCCTCTTGTGTGTTATTTGGTGCTTATAGGACAGTCCCCCAGCTGTACAGGTGGAGTAATGTGTATTGAGGACAATAGCCTTAATGATAATCACCTCCTTCTCTCTGGAAGTGCATTAGACCTCCATGGCGACAAAACATCTCCATAGTAACTGGCATCTGGGTTAGCAAAGGTGACATGAAGAAATGTAATAATTATCCTTTTTCCAGTATGCAACAACTCACTGTGGATATAGACACTATATATTATGAGAAATGTTGATAGCATCAACCTGCAAACTTGGTCATGGCTTTCAAGTAATTTCTATAGATATATATGAATAAAACCAGTTCTCTCTTATCCACTGCTGTGAATCATACTGCTGATGATCATGTATTCACAACTTAGAGTAACACACAGGATAAAATATTTTTTTAAAAATAGAACATTTTCACACTGCAGCTACTCTTCACATAATCCTAAGTAATATCAGCCTTTGCACGCAACATCATAAACCATGTTGTCACAAAAACCGGTGCTGGCAATACAGTGGCTACTGTGATTTACAAGCCTGATTTAATTTTGGTCAGCAAATGCAATTGATGCAAGATGGCTCTTCTGGACAGTTCTCTGAAAGGGCTGTTGTTGCACTGGAGTCTGGTCTATGTCTGAGTGGGTGTATGGACTATTATAATTCCTGCTCCCACGCGAAGCCAAGCAAAATCACACACACACACACACACACACACAGATACACAGATACTTAGCACTGAATGCACTGAGCAACACAGAAGAATAAATTTTCATTTTGATTCATCCTTCAGGTGTTAAATGTTATTTTTTTTTAAAAACACCTTCACACTATGTGCAGGAAAAAGCTGACAGTCATACATCTGAGATTTGCTGATCTGAAGCCAGGCAATTAGGTGCTATTTATCTAGCACATAATTGAAGTGATGTACCATAAAAAGGGTCCAAAGCAAAAAATAATAAAACAAAATTGATTGTGAAACCATCGTGTACATGATGAGCCTTTTATTACATATACTAAATAAAGTATAAAGAACAACGGGACAAGATTAATTCCCAAAGCAGTGTTTATCTGTTGTGGACTTTCAACCATCTATTACAAACAATAAGCAGCAGGTTTAAATTCTGAACATATAATCACCAAAGGAAAAAAAAAACACTTTACCCTCACCAGTATTCACCAGGGATACACCAACCCATAGTGCTATCGGTCCCATACTGGCTTAAAACACACACTGGGAATGGATCTGACATTGAAGATGTATTTTATGCCATGAAGATTGTTGCACTGATTGACACACACTTTTCATATGAATATCGTGTATGTAATGTCTTACATAACCTGGCAACAGACGCTTGCAAAAAAAATAAAAATAAATAAAGTGGTTGTGCATCATCTGATGCTTCTGAGCACATATTGATATCACATTGGAACTGGAAAGGAGAGGGGGGAGAAAGGATTAGGGGATTGGTGCATCCCTAGCAACTACACACAATCTGAAGAAACAAACACAAATCAGTTTTTTTTTTTTTTCACCCAGAGTCCAGATGCCAGAGAACTCTAAAAACCACCCGGCCCTCCCAACAAAACACAGATAAATTTTATAATCTTCTTATTGCGTCATCAATGTCCGACATTTGTTCCTTCAGCTGGTTCCACTGCTCTGGGTTCAACGAGATACCTGTGAGTGATTTGTTACAATTAATGACATAAAACCAAAATAGATGTTAAACATTCATTTCAAGTGATCCTTCATATAAAATGATTACATCAGAGTCAATATTATTGAGAAAGGAATAAAAAAAAAAAAGATATCATTAGTTGGATAAGGTTCAGTGTAGATGATTTCATTGTATTATATGTGAATGTGTAAAACACACACACAATTTTCATTACACATTTACCTTTTTTGCCAGGTTTCATTTCCCCTGCTTGGTCCATCCAGTATTCCCTAATGTCAATTAACACCTTTCCTCTGAAATCTCTGACTGTGACGTATCGTAACTTCCCAATCTGAAACACATTACTCAGAGTCAGACATCATTTTATGACAGTGTAGTTTTATTTCCTGGGTTAATCAAAACATAGACTATAGACTGTGCCTGTCCTAAAATAAGGCCATGTCTTGTGAAAGCCTTAAAACATGGACGTATGCATTTATATGGTAGAAGGTGGATAGCTCATTTCTCCAAGCACAGAAGATGTGAATAGATGGCTTCATGCATTTCTAAGGAAGCATGTGTAAATCTTCACCCTCCCTGATCCGTAGTAGTCGTATGATAGGGGGAGAGCTGGCTTGTGAATGGAAATTGGCAAATGACCAAATTGGGGAGAAAATGTTTGCACTAAATCCGTTATGTGTTCAGCCGAGCTCAACACACGCCAAAAAATTATTTTATGCCGCGTGTTTACCGTCTATGACTTTGCAAACCTGTCTTTCCGCATTTCAAACATACACGCTCTAAACAGCACTATTCTTTGGAAACAGACTGAAAACTATAGATGTACTGGAATAGTAGTGTGTGTAGAAGCTCCTGTACTTTGTCAGTCGTCTCTACAGCTTCTTCAAAGCATGTTTCAGACTTATTTCCTGCCACACTTCATGCACAGAATATTCCTCCTGAGCACTGAAACACAGATTGAGGATGTGTATATGTGGGGAAAGATGGTCTGAACCTGAAACATGTTGTCACCAGCGCTGTTATCACTCTTAGAAGAGCCGCTTGGCTTGGAGCTCTCTCCACCCTTCTGTTTTTTAGCAGGTTTCTCCACTTTGCTTGCCTTCTTCCTCTTGGCCTGGGACAAAGTGTTTCATTTAGCACATGGAGTGTATACGTTTAATCACATAACGACTAAAACTAAAATTCATCTTGTCTTAAAGTTGTATAAATGTCCAAAGAACAAACACAGTCAGGATGTAAGAGAACAGTGGAGTTTGTCATATGTAAAAATACTAATGGTCCTACCTTTGTTTCAGCTTCACTGTCAGAGTCACTGGCTGATGAGGAAGACAACGCCTCTTTTGATTTTGGCATGCTGGAGAAGACAAGCATGAAGCGGTTACTGTAAACTGTTAGCCAACACTGCCCCCACATGGTGAACTATTCAGAATGATCATGAATAAGCAGCGTGCATCAGCTCAAGTTCCATTTTATCTATACGGAGCTGTTAATAATAGACATTTTCGCTACGCAACTTGACAGAAATCAAGATGTAAAAACAGATCTTTAACGAGCAAGCTTAAGGAAAAACTCCCTGAGACGACACGAGGAGGAAAGACAGTGTGAGGAACCAGATTTAAAAGTGAACCTGTCCTCTTCTGGGTGACACCAATATGGAGAGATTTTAAAAAATATATCTTTTTCTGCTTTCTATAAAAGGTACTATAAATACAAGATAACTATGAGCATATGGTGAAAAAGTGAGTGTTTGTTAAAAGGTACAAATCTACAGTATCAAGGGAGAGATTTTCCACTGAAGAAAAGGAGAGACTTTGCCATAAACTGTTTGGGGGAAATCTTTAGGATCATCCACAAGAGTTAGAAATGCAGAAACTCCAAACAGATGAAACAGGCAGATCTGAGAGCAGGTGTTTTAGGGTTCAACACTATCAATGTAAAAAATGTAGAGGAATTAGAGATTAGAAATGCACTATTACTGAGGGAGTAGTTACTGTACGTGTGTGTGTGTAAGCTGTTAACTTCATATACAAGTGTCATAGGTGATGAACGTCTTGTTGACTTGCCGCATAGTTGGCCGAACTACACGATCCATTACTGATCTAGCTTTAGTAAACATACAGATTTCAGAATCTGCTGCCAGTCAGAAACACTCATCTATCCATTTATAATCAAGTTCCTTCACACGAGACAGAATTTCAGCAATGCGGCATAAATTCAGGTACAAAACAGACTATAAAATTTTACCACCAAGTGCAAAATGTGCACTGGGTCAAAAGCCTAAATGTAAGGATATAAAGATGAAGCTTGTCTTAAACCCATAACAGACTTTGTACTAATGCCTGCCATTTTCATTATCCTTCAGTGAAATGCATTTAAATTGTCCAGTGTTTACTGCTATTTTCCCTTCGGATTCATTTTGTGGATCTCCGCTTGTTGTAAGAACCAGCATGCCTTCAGTCATACAGGATCATTTATTTATAACACAGAGGGTCCTTACTAGAAACAAGGAGACTTTTGGGAAAGTGGAAGGGTGGAGTTGATGAGTTTTCAGCCAATGGTGGAAGTGGCGTGTTCACAGAATCAGGCTCAGGTCTGACAGGCACACAGGACACCGGATTTCTGAAGTATTTCATCATATGAAAGGCGAGTGATTGTGTAGCACAGAGCTGTGCTTCCCTAAAACACTAAAAAAGTGATGCAAAAATCCATTGTACAGTCTTAAAAACTAACCGAATACCCACCTGCCCCATGAAAAAAATGCAACATGTCATCCAAGACATTTAAATCAAAGTACAGGTTGCCAGTTATTGTTATATTAGAAATGTCCTGAGAAAAAAAAATATAGAGGATCATACTGTCCATTCTTATGGAAAGACTGCAGCAAGTTCTGCAGATTGAACTTTTCTTTTCGACACTATCTGCCCACAGTACTGATAAAAAAAAAAGAAAGCCTGCATGTACTGTATGTATAGAGGAAGACATATTTATTCAAACCAGCTGTCAAGCCAGGTTTTACTGAAGTGTCCTAAATCACACCCTATTCTTTACTATATAGTGTGCGTTAGTCATTCGCTCATCTATCCTGGTTTGGGTTGCTGTGGATCCCGAGCCTATTCCAGAAACACTGGTTGTGAAAAGTTGGGAAGATACCTGGAATTGGAAACCAGTTCATCACAACATGGGCTTTTCATAAACTATATTGCCAAATGTTTTGGGACACCCCTCCAAATCATTGAATTCAGGGGTTGTGCTTGGCCCATTAGTTTCAGTGAAAGGAACTCTTAATGCTTCAGCATAGCAAGACATTTTGGACAATTTCCTGCACCCAACTTTGTGGGAACAGTTCGAGGATGACCCCTTCCTGTTCCAACATGACTGCACACCAGTGCATAAAGCAAGGTCCATAAAGACATGGATGAAGTCAGTCAAGTTCCTCCACACCAAACTCGCTCATCCATGTCTTTATGAACCTTGCTTTGTGCAGTCATGTTGGAACAGGAAGTGACATCCCCAAACTGTTCCTACAAAGTTGGGAGCATGAAATTGTCTTGGTATGTTTGACCCAAAACTTTTGGCAATCTAGTGTACCTAAGCATATAGTCATGAACCAGCCTATTTGCATGTTTTTGGGAAATTGAAGAGATCGAAGAAGAAGTTGCTTTCGGCTGCTCCCTGTTCGGGGTCGCCACAGCAGACCAACTGGTCCGCACAACAACTTGGCAAATGTTTTACACCGGATGCCCTTCCTGATGCAACCCTCCCATTTTTCTGGGCTTGGGACCGGCACCACATCCAGTGGCTGGGGTTGAGGCATTGGCTGGGAATCGAACCCGGGCCTTCCGCATGATAGGCGAGAAACCTACCACTGAAGAGATCATGATGTGAAATTCTGACCATACCAAAACCTGAGTTTAAGAACCCCCAGAACCCTGGGGCTGTGGAGAATATTCCGACCACTTATGACAACCCACAATGCATTGCTATAGATTAATGCACATTATATACACACACACACACACACACACACACACACACACAGGTGTTTGAGGGAACTAGTGAGTGTCATGCAAAGCGCCTGGGTGTGGTACAAAAACTAATCTAGGCTTTGTCTAATCCAACATGTCAAGAAATCCGCTGACCTTCCACCTTAATCCAGGCCACAACACAGGACAACATTCTCCACTAGACATGGAGCAGGGCACTGGGTCTGACCCCAAGCACCAGCATGACGTCACACAAGGGCACGTTGTAGTTTGTAGGGAATATGAAGTAGGGGATGATGAGCAGGGCCTTGCATTGTCACGCTTGATCAGCAAGGATGTTTAAATGAAAATGGATGAATAATCCACAAGTTTATGTGAAATAGAAGATGAATTCATGATCATGAAGTATTTCATGCAATAGTAATGAGGAACTGGTATCACTGCCAAACAGAAATAAAAGAGGCGCCATAACTCTTTAGTCTTCGGTTCAATTATTTTCTACATGATCTAAATCAGCAGCGAATCTTACTACAGTTATATTTATGTAAAAGATATGATTGTGTTTAGCTAGCTCACTGCTCATAGCGCCAACGTGGGTCACTAGGCCTGTTTTTTTTTTTTTTTTTTTAACTCCCGCACCGTTACTCCCACAGAAACACGGTGTGAATTATCACACGACCTGGACTCACGTCCGGATTTTCGGCAACGGTGATTATATACATTACAATTGATATTATTCGCTTTCAGGTGCGTAGCCGACTTACGTTAGATGATGTAATCAGCTAGCCGGATGTTCACTGAAGCCTGGGAACCAACACTGAGAGCCTGAACCGTAGATTTGCCTCACTCACACAGGGCGAGAGATCACAGCATTGGAAATGTAACGCCCGGTTTAGATCACGTGGACTGTTTTTGACCAATCATATCAGACGTTTGACGTTACGTTGGCTACGAAAAGGTTACGACAAACACGTCAATTGCGCCGCCATTTTGGAGGGGCAGCTTTTATAAATAAAAAAAATAATAATAATAAAATAAATAAATATTTATCATTTTATAATTCAATTTTTTTTATTTTAATTATATATATATTTTTATTTATAATTTAAAAAAAAATCTAAATAACTAACATTTATTATAAATAACATTTTTATTTTCAATTATAACTTTTTTTTTATTTTAATTATAAAATTTTATAATTAATCATTTTATAATTAAAATGCACCTTTAATGACAAATTAAATTTGTAGTTTTATACAAATGCCGATTGTACAGCAATTGATGTAAAAATGTCAGGCATCTGAAAACAAGAAAATAATAAAACATTTTCACATACAAAAGTTTAACAACGTGTATCTTATTAATAATTAATCAAATTCATAAAATGTTTGTTAAGTAGTTTTTCAACTCAAAACTTATGTGGAATTTTTTTGACGATCCTAAAGAACGCTTATTTACATGTATTTAAAAAAATAAGCATATTTCAATTTACATATTTAAATCGCTCTCTTAGTCAGAAACTTGTTTCGTTTTACGATATAGCAAATTTTTTGATGATTTGCAGAAAGCTTTTTATACTTTTTTTTGTTTAGCAAAATATTGTGGAATGGAATTAAACTATACAACCTGATCCAAGGCAAGCAACTTAATATAAAACTAAAAACCGACTATCGTGCGTCGCCTGTAGTATTTAAGCGAGAACTTCATATCCCAGAATTCCTCTGCAGGTATAACAGATTCTCTATCCGGTTACGACACGCTCATATAAAGAGCGCAGCGTTCGCAGTCAGAATTCGTCAGAGAAGTGGAACCCAATGATTCCCATATGTCCAGTGGTCTCCTTCACCTATGGTAAGGGGAAGTTAATGATGAAAACCAAACACTTCTGGGCTATACATGTGGGCTGGGGAATGTTATAACTGTGTGTTAAGTACATCTAGGTTTATGAACACACTAATTGTTATCCGCGTGTAATCCATCGTTGTGATAATGCGGGATTTCCGTGGTTGCTAAGCTAGCACTCGGCTGTTTGCTAGCTGAGGCTAGTTCAGCTCTCGTTACTCGGCGCTGTAGCCTTAGCGCTTTAACCCTCTCGCTTGTGTTTCTCGTTGCAGTGCCCAGCCGGCTAGGTGAAGATGCCAAAATGGCTACCGGCGGCAATTATTTTGGATTCACCCACGGTGCTGCTGCGCAGTACAGGTAAGACGTTGACTCGTGTTGCTAGTGTTGATGATAAAATGGTGTAAAATCATCAGGCTTGGCTGCGCACTCTGCGGTTTTAACGTTATTTGCATTGGCATTGTTCGGTGGTGGGGGGAAGGGCGGAGGGGTTGTGTGCTGTCTCACTACCCCTATGCGCATTACATATTTCATTATAATCTTCGTTCGTGTTATTCCTAATAGCTGTAACGACAGTTACAATTAAACAAAAGCAGCATGTTGTTTGTGTGAGATTGTGTTGAACCGGCGAGGAGACGGCCATTATTCTTACCTGGATCTATTGCATAACCTGCGCCTGAGCTCTAACATTGTCTTGTTAACTGAAACATGACCTTTTTTCCCCTCTGGAAATTCTGATAAATTATTCAACACTGATGCATGTGGCCAGGCTTAAGATCGTGTGTGTGTGTGTGTGTGTGTGTGTGTGTGTGTGTGTGTGTGTGGGGAGGGGGGTTATCCAGGACCAGGCCTGTTTCTGTGTTCCTTAGGTAGCGGTCATCCTGCACTATTTATCTCGGAGCTTGTTTTTCCTAAATGTACACACCTCATTAGTTGTCCCAGTGTATTACAGACTCAGTGAGTGATCCGGTCGCCCTCAAAATAAACCGGTTTCTATTTTTACAAGTGTCTTAACAGGCAGTTTTCAAGGACTCCCTGAATGTCAGTCGGTCTTGTTGCAGGACATAACAAGCAGCTGCAGCGATGCGGTGTGTCTCTGATGTCCTGCTCTGTGTATTTATACTCCGACACTATAGGCCTGTCTTTTCACTTTGTTTCAAGGGAAGAAAATCTGATTGAAAGATGGATGTGTGTGTGTGTGTGTGTGTGTGTGTGTGTGTGTGTGTGTGTGTGTGTGTATTTATATAAAAAAAAAAAAAGCTGTTAAGATCTCAGTTGCTTAGAATGTGTTTACATTTAGGAATTCAAATTAGAAGTGCATAGAAATATGCGCTTACAACAAATAGAAATAAAAGTTGAATCTAATCCGAATGAAATGCACGATATAGACAAAACGGTTTGACCTCGTTGTTCGTTCATCCTTTCGCTCAAGGCAGAGACATCAGGGCAGAGAGATTTAGCCTATGTCTACACTAATCCGGATACATTTGACAACGGCGTTTTCGTCTAAACACTCCACGTCCACATTGTTTTCAGTCGTTTCCCAAAAGATGGTCATCCACACTGAAAACGCTTACGTCCCTGTACTGCGCATGAGTAAAACGTAAGAGGCTTCGACCTGCTTCATTTACGCACGGTGTTTATTTACTTTCCGGCTCTTTGAAACGTCGCGGCAATATGTCGAGGGAAAGCACAGGTTTTTTTCTTTCCTTTTTAAAAATGAACAGACGGTGAGGTGGAGTGAGTTGTTGCTGCGAGTAACACAGGAGTATAAAGTTGCAAAAGTGAGCAAGAATGTAGTCTGAATTGGTCACAGGATTAAAAATGTGTCCTTGTTTTCGAAAGCCTCCATTTTCAGTCCACACTGCGAATTTTTCATATTTATCCACTTTGGAGAGCGTTTTCAAAAACATTAGTTTTTGTTGACTAAAAACAGAGTCTCAGTGTGGACAGAAGGCCAAAACGGATAGAAAAATGTTTTTAAACGGAAAGGTATTACTGTGGACATGGCCTTTAGTTCTTCAGTTATTCGACAAACTGCCTTTTCCTCCATTTATCTTGGAGTGAGAACAGGCTCTGCTGTGAGGGAATGACGATTTATAGCCATTGTAACATGGACGATAACAGGAACTTACTTGTTTTATGGAAGTTCTGCTACAATAAATAAAACTATTGTATAAGAACAAATAAGTCTGTAGGACATTGTTTTGGAAAGTAATCAACTTATGGGTATATCACAATGATGGCTGCATCACATCTTCCAGTTATTGATTATTTTTCCTGTTCAACTTCAGAAGAAATCTGGCCGTGTTCACACAGCAGGGGCAAATCCAAATTATTTCTTGAAGTCGATGTTTATTCTTTAAGTATACAGTTTTGCTCTGGCTGTAATCGCATTTATGCAAAAGTCTGTTTTGTCATGCCACATACACCAATCAGCCACAACATTATGAACACTGAGAGGTGATGTGAATAACACTGATGATCTCCTCATCATGGCACCTGTTAGTGGGTGGGATATATTAGGCAGCAAGTGAACATTTTGTCCTCAAAGTTGATGTTAAAGCAGGAAAAATGGACAAGCGTAAGGATTTCAGCGAGTTTGACAAGGGCCAAATTGTGATGGCTAGACCACTGGATCAGAGCATCTCCAAAACTGCAGCTCTTGTGTGGTGTTCCCGGTTCTGTCACAGTGGTGAACCGGAGACAGGGTCATGGAAGGACAAGGCTCATTGATGCATGTGGGGAGCGAAGGCTGGCCCGTGTGATCCGATCCAACAGACAAGCTACTGTTCCTCAAATTGCTGAAGAAGTTAATGCTGGTTCTGATAGAAAGGTGTCAGAATACACAGTACATGACGGGTCAGAGCTGTTTTGGCAGCAAAAGGGGGACCAACACAATATTAGGCAAGTGGTCATAATGTTATGCCTGGTCAGTGTATATGCCAGGTAGTAACACTGCCACAAAATCACAGTGGATTAGATACTTCAGTTTTAGGTTTCTTTTACCTATTGTGATGGCTGAATGATTGATTTTTTTTTTTTTTATAGTCAAGGTGGTGAATGTGGACCAGAGAAGCACTGTTAACCTGAGAAGAAAAGAAGGCAGCAAC
This sequence comes from Hemibagrus guttatus, assembly GCA_033459395.1. Taxonomy (NCBI): domain Eukaryota; kingdom Metazoa; phylum Chordata; class Actinopteri; order Siluriformes; family Bagridae; genus Hemibagrus; species Hemibagrus guttatus. The sequence continues at coordinate 13,242,030 of JAUCMX010000021.1, read as the reverse complement.
ATATTTTATTATATGCGAGTAGTATGTGTATATACTCAAGTACTTATTTGTTGCACTGGTATTAGTTTGTCTGCTTAGTATTGACCTTCCTATTCCCTGTATGTTTACACCATGCAGCTCAGTGTAGTGTATTTGAAGCTTTGTAACTGCCAACTTTCTGGGACTCTCAGAAACGTGTCAAACGTCTGAGATGTATTTGATTACATAATATGCTACTTTAACATCTATTGATGTTGATGCCAGACATGAGTCCCTTAATCATAAACTTATAAATCTGTTGTATAAAATCTGGTGTTACTGCATGAAACTGCTGATGACTGGAAATGCAAAAGTGGGAAGCGTGACTCATGATGTGCTTCCTTCATTCATTTATTTATTTATTTATTTATTTATTCATTCATTTAGTTTTTTTAAACACATTTCTGGTAGTGCTCTGCAGCTTGTGAAACGGCTGTAACCCTGAAGCCGCTGGATATTTTTAAAGCTGCTTAATTTGCTTAACCTTATGCTGTTGACTTTGCCATAGTACAACTCTTGCTGTATCTTGTATACATGTCTGAGCTTATGTATTTTTGTATCCTCATAGGTGTGCACTATTGGTACTGTACCAATACAATGGTAATGGTTGCGGTCTACTAGACGCATTTTGAAATGCTGCAACAATCATTCATGCGATTTTTGTTTATTGTAAAGTCGTAGTTGTTGTTGGGTGTTTTTTGGGCTAAGGAGTTTTGTTTACTTATTTGGAAACAAAATATACCTTTACATTTCTGGCATTTGGCAGACACCCTTATCCAGAGCGACTTAGGTCATGTCCACACTAATACGGTTTTGTTTAAAAACACATTTTTCTATCCACTTCAGCCTTCCGTCCACACTAAGACACCGTTTTTAGTCAACGAAAATGTCTTGCTGTCCAAAGTGGATGCATTTGAAAATGCTGTTTTGGCATCATAGCATGGACTGTGAAAATGGAGGCTTTCTCACTGTTGGTCCATTTTTAAATAAGTAAATAAAATCTGTGCTTTTCCTCGACATATTGCTGCGATGTTTCAAGGAGCCGGAAAGTAAATTAACGCCAGACGGAACGTCAACGTGTCTTACATCTTACTCATGCACAGAACAGGGACGTATCGGACATTTCAGTGTGGATGACCAACATTTGGCAAACATGAATGTAGACACGGAGCGTTTTTAGACAAACTCTGTGTTCAGGTTTATTAGGATTAGCCTTACAATTTCTCATTTTATACAACTGAGTAATTGAGGGTTAAGAGCCTTGCTCAGGGGCCCAGCCGTGGCAGCTTGGTGGACCTGGGATTCAGATTTACAGCCTTCCGATCAGTAATCCAGCACCTTAACCACTAAGCTACCACATCCCATTAAATATGTTGAGGTAAAGCCCAAGAGTCTTGTAGCTGAATGAACAACAAATCACCAAATTATGTGGTTGTCAAAATGCGTCAGCTTTGTCAGTAGAATTGAGACTGGTTTTGCCAGGAAACCCACATTCGATGACTTGATACCCATGTAGGCAGCTCTAAGTATCTTGAAGTAAATTTCCTAAACACTAGCACATTCAGAATCTTCAGCTCCATTCTGCGCTTCCTTAAATCACCTAAACTTTATTTTGCAGATAAATGCTAGTACATGACTGCTCATTGCATAAAAGTGCAGACAAATTGTCATGTTTGTCAGATAATTATTCAGTAATCTCCACCACACCTCTTTTCAACATTCATCTTTCATTGAATGTTAATCCTTGGTATGTAATGATGCAATTTACATTACACTAGATCAGCCTTTCTAAATGAAATGTTTTACAGTTACTGTTAAAGTGTACTGTTTAGAAACACTGCTTAATTTAACATGAATGTTCAGTGTACAACTTTTTTTTTCTTGACGTTTCCCATGTTACTACTATCCCATTCTTGTAGCCACAGTGATATGGTTACTTTTTATATTTGACCAAAACATAGCAAATGGATGTACATATCTTTTTTTTTTTTTTTTTTTTTTTTTTAATATAAACAATTACACTCACATCTCTGACATGACGTTGTAGCAAGGGAGATGATTTCATTGGTTTCTGTAAATCATATCCCAGACATGTCCTTGTTGGTGGACGTGTAGTGTTTATAGACTGTAAACAAGGTCCATCTCTTTGGCTTATGAGACCTTTTCTGCAACTTATGCAGAAACATCTACTTCTGTTGCCTGATGGTGATTTCACAATGGATTTTTCTATTTTGAAACATACAAAATGTAGGATTAAAAATGAAACACACTATTATAATTTCTCATTCTTTGTAGACAATAAAACAAAATTTACTGCCATCTTTTAAGAAGAACAGTTTTGCTCAAAAAAAGTGTTTATTAAATTTCAGTCAGCAGCCAACCGCTGGAGTAGCCTACACTCATCCTACCACGGTAGCCAGCTACACCGTGCACCAGGCGCCAGTGGCTGCTCACACTGTAGCTGCGGCCTTCGCCCCCACGGCTGCTACTGTTGCTGTCGCCAGACCTGCACCTGTCGCTGTTGCAGCAGCGGCTACTGCAGCAGCTTATGGAGGTTACCAGCCTGCCCATGCTACCACAGACTACGGCTATGCCCAGCGACAGCCTGAAGTTCCCCCACCACCTCCACCGGTCACCTCACAGAACTACCAGGTAAATGAAGTTTAAGGTTTATTTCCTTTCCTTTACCAGGGGTTGTTTTATCCAAGGACTGTCTAACTTCACACCATGGTGCCCAGAGATGGTTTTTTTTTTTTTTTTTTTTTTTTTTTTTATTATAAAAATAGCCTCTTGAAACCACAATGAAAGCCTGTGGTCCCATGCTGGTTTGGACCGTTGCTAGCAATTTAAAGTCAAAATGCAATTCTTTTGAGTCCGAATAACCGACCCTCTTCTGTAACCACGTTTTCACTTTCTCTTGCAGGATTCGTATTCTTATGTTCGGTCCTCAGCTCCAGTTGTAGCCTATGACAGTAAACAGTACTACCAGCAACCAACAGCTACAGCAGCTGTAGCGGCAGCAGCTGCCCAACCACAGCCCACAGTGGCAGAGACCTACTACCAAACGGCCCCCAAAACGGGATACAGCCAGGGTGCCACACCATATACACAGGCCCAGCAAACACGCCAGGTTACAGCCATAAAGCCAGCCACACAGAGTCCGGCCACCTCCACCTTCTCCATCTACCCAGTGTCCTCTGCAGTGCAGCCAGTGGCAGCTGCAGCAGCTGCTGCATCCTCTGTGGTCCCATCTTACTCCCAGAGCCCTACATACAGCACCAATGCTGTTACATATTCAGGTAAAAATCCCAACTTGCTTACTTATTTGCAGACACTTCTGCAGTCTTCAGTTTTTCCTTTTAGGTGCACTTTTGCAGGAGTTCTATAAACACAATGTTTTCAAGGCCAGTTTATTACTAATGTATCACTAAAAGAATTTAACATTATTTGAAGTTATCAAATGTCCATCTTCACTGCAGCACAATTTGAATGGAATGTTGCTATCGAATTTTCTTTACAGGCACGTCATATTCCGGTTATGAGGCAGCGGTGTACTCTGCAGCTTCCTCTTACTACCAGCAACAGCAGCAGCAACAGAAACAAGCCGTTGCTGCTGCAGCAGCCACTGCTGCCTGGACTGGAAGCACATTTACCAAGAAAACACCTTTCCAGAACAAAACACTCAAACCCAAACAGCCACCAAAACCACCACAAATACACTACTGTGATGTGTGCAAGATTAGCTGCGCAGGTCCACAGGTAGGTCCCTCTGGCTTTTTACCCATGTCATAGTCTAAATCTAGAACCTAAATTTTGGTTACAGAAGTTTTTATAAAAGAATTAAGACTTCTCAAGAGATTCTATAAAGAGAGAAATATGGGCCCTGAAATTGAACCTTATGGACATATAGGAATTTTGCTGTATAGATTCATATTTATGTAAACAATTCTACACACTATTTCCAACTTGTTCTGGGGATTTAGCCTATGGGCCTTTCTTTTGCTCAAGAAAATGTTTATTAGCTTTTCTGCTCATTGTTGTAGACCTACAAGGAGCATCTAGAAGGTCAGAAGCATAAGAAGAAGGAGGCAGCGCTGAAGGTCTCACAAAGCAGTAGTAGCAGCAGTGGTGGCAGCAGCTCGGCCCGAAACGCACAAAACCAGCTTCGCTGCGAGCTGTGCGACGTTGCCTGCACTGGGGCAGATGCTTATGCTGCCCACATCCGTGGCGCTAAACACCAGAAGGTAAATTAATCATCTTTTGAAGGACTGATCTGAGTTCAACTCTTAAATCAGCAGAGGCTTATGTAATTTCAAAAAAAGCTGGGATGAAGTCAGGATGGGTATTTTAAGCTAAATTGCTCCTTTTTTTTTTTACACAGGCATTATGAGTAAGGTTTAAATGTTCACACTAGCTTTCACATGCAGAAGAAAATCACACAAATGGCACCAAATAAAGTCAAGCTGGTGCATGTGAATTTGCAGTGTGATCGGTGGTATAAAGCACACTTTAACCCTGTAGTAATGTTCACATGTGTGTCATCACATACCAAATTTAAACTACTTTTTCATTTCTCTACATCCTTGTAAGGCAGCAACTTGCTGCATGTTTGACCAGCTGATTTATCTTTTACCTAGGGTTTGTTAGTCGGGTCATGCCTCTGGAAAAATTCTGGTTTGTTGTAAAGTTTTCCAAATTGTAAATAATCCATGGTAGAGGATTTGAGGAAACAAATGAAATAAAAAAATAAATAAATTAATGTTCAAAAAAACAACTAAATTTTTTAACATGAATATGAAACCATTTGGGAAGCATCCAAACCAGTCTTAGGAAATGGCATGATGAGTGCACATTTTATTTCAAATAAAAAACTGGTGCTTTGGTTGAGATGAGGATGTTGCTCTTTTGATATTGGCTTCATCACAGGAACTAAATTATGCTTTCAAAATCAGTTGGAATCAGATTGTTCTAGGTATGTGACTCTTCTGATTGCCATTAAATAATTCCAAATTTACTGTTAATTCATTATTTTCCAAAACATTTGAAAATACAGGCATGTCTGTTAAGAACCCATACAGCCTTTTCTATGGCTTATGCTAAAGTAAATGTAAATTTATTTTTTTCTCATCATAGGTTGTAAAACTACACACCAAACTCGGAAAACCCATTCCTTCCACGGAGCCGAGTATGGTGACTCAGACGTCCACATCCACTACAGCAGCTCCCAGTAAATCAGCCAGTGCTGCCATCAGCAGTTCCACCAGCAGTACTGCATCTGCCATGAGTGTGTCCTCCTCCACCGGCTCCAGTTCCTCCTACCTGAAACCCCTTGGCATGGTTAACAACAATGCTGTCTCAGCTATGCAGGGCAAGAGTCCTGCTCCCAGCAGCATTTCCTCAACTGCAGCAACAATCAAGAAAGTCAACACGCCCAAGATAAACTTCGTTGGTACTTGCTGTTTTGCTTACGTTCTACCTGGTTTTGCCCCAAACTTGGTACATTTACAAATACCTTAAGCTAGTCTAAATTTGTGTTTTTGTTTTTTCTACAGGTGGAAACAAATTACAAACCACTGGTGTTAAGATGGATGAGTCAAAAGTCGAGGCATCCAAACCTGTACAGACCTCGTTAGGAGCACCGTCACAGGAAGTTAAAAACGACACCCCTGATCCTCTGTCCCCTCAGTCAGCTCTGGCGGCTTTACAGAGTGATGTTCAGCCTGTTGGCCATGACTATGTTGAAGAGGTACAATGGCTGACCTATTCCCAAAACAGTCTTATTGTTATGTTGGTATAATTAACAGATTTGTCTCTACAGGTTCGGAATGACGAAGGAAAAGTAATCCGGTTCCACTGCAAGCTGTGTGAATGCAGTTTTAACGATCCCAATGCGAAGGAAATGCATCTTAAAGGAAGGAGACATCGTTTACAATATAAGGTAAGTGGATATGGATTATTTTGTTGTTTTTTAGAGACTATAAAGATTCTTTTTATTTATTCAGCATGGACCTGTTGAGAAATTTGGATCTGGATAACACTAAGTCTGTGTAAACCTTTTTTTTTAATGATGAAATATGCCTATATCTTAATGTACTAAATTTGTCTGCAGCATAGTTGCTTTATGTAGTTCATTTAGCAATGCTTGCTGTTTTCAGATTAATACCACAGCGCTATTGTAAACAATTCTGTTTTACTGTAACCAGAGTTGGTTACTGACACTTAAGAAAATGAGTTCTTACCCAGTGTTTTATATGGTTGGTGTGCCATAAGTCTAATATAAAAAAAAAAAAAAAACCTGATAGGGAAAAAAATGTTTAACATTTTGTTCATATGAAGATGTTTTCTGTAAGGTCACATTGCTTGCCTAGAACAAGGTTTTTTCCAAGCCAAGATATAGAGAGGGAACATGTTAACAGGAACTGACTTATTTTGTGGTGATCCCACCTTAAGCATGACCTATAAACCTTTTGCATTTCTCTTCAGTTTTGCTCGAAAATACTGTTAATGTTCTTTTATTGCATTGTAGAAAAAAGTGAATCCAGACCTCCAGGTGGAAGTGAAGCCCAGCATCAGAGCTCGGAAGATCCAAGAGGAGAAGATGCGGAAACAAATGCAAAAGGAAGAATACTGGCGGCGACGTGAAGAAGAAGAGCGCTGGAGGATGGAGATGAGGTTCAGAGCAGCTTAATGCATATCAAGGTTTTTACAGCAAATTTCAGTTAAGTGTCTCATGCTTTTTGCTGTTTTTATTTTTTTTAGGCGCTATGAAGAGGATATGTACTGGCGACGAATGGAGGAGGAGCAACACCACTGGGAGGACAGGCGTAGGATGCCTGATGGTGGCTATCCACAGGGTCCACCTGGACCTCCTGGTCTTCTTGGGGTGAGACCTGGAATGCCCATCCCACAGCCGCAAGGCCCTGTGGTTAGTCTTTTAGCAACCAGAAGTGCTTTTATTTTACATAATATCCAGACTATTCAAAGTATGTAACGAGAGAATTTGGACAAACCGAAAAAATTTGTGTACCTATGGGCCATTGTTGGTCTTATGCACATTCTGACACATCTTGACGATTTGTCTTTTTTTTTTTTATTTGTGTTGTGTTTAGCCAGACAAATTTGTTGTACAGTCTGTAATTTGACTGTATAAAAAGTTGCACCTTGGATAACAATATTTTCCTCTCTATTTAGTATGTTACATTATGACTATTGAAATACTTCTGTTCTTGCCAAAACTGGACTTGATGCGCATGTATGTGTATTTACTTCAACAATACAACATCCTCAGTAGTTACCATTCTACCTAGTAATAGTTTATATAACTATGGTTATTAGATGCACTTAATGTAAATTGGGATCAGAAAGGCTTTTCTATCCAGAACCTTTGTGTCGTTATCATGACTTGACCGCTGTTTCATTTTAGCCCCCACGGCGCCCTGATTCTTCTGATGATCGTTATGTGATGACAAAGCATGCTGCTATTTACCCCTCTGAAGAAGAGCTCCAGGCCATTCAGAAGATTGTTTCCATCACAGAGCGTGCCCTCAAGCTTGTATCGGACATCATTACTGACCAAGACAAGGGCAAAGAAGAGGACAAAGACAAAAAAGAGCCTCCCAAAGACAGGTGGGCCGAGACTTCTTTATAATTGAGTCTGTCTTTGTCCTGTAAGTTGAGTACATGACACTTTGCCTTTTCATCTTACAGAGCACTGAAGGGAGTAATGAGGGTCGGTGTACTGGCCAAAGGACTGCTCCTGCGTGGAGATAAGAACGTCAACCTTGTTCTCCTTTGCTCTGAGAAACCCAGCAAGAGTCTGCTGTCTCGCATTGTGGAGCACCTTCCCAAACAACTTGCAGTATGTTGGCAAAATTTTATTGGATTATGTTTGTGTCCCTATCATGAAGGGTGTTAAATTATAGATTGCGGCTTTCTTCCATTCTGCATATATTTGTTATACTCTAAATACGTTTCATGAATTTGCTACCCATTGAAAAGCAGTTTCTTTGTTTCTCTTGCTACTCCATATCACTATCATACCCTAACCCATGTGTCCCTTAGCTTGTTACACCAGAGAAGTATGAGGTGAAAGGCTCAGTCCAAGAAGCTGCCATCATCCTGACTTCCTGTGCTGAGCCCAAGATGCAAGTGACGATAACGCTGACCTCGCCAGTCATCAGAGAGGAGAATACCCGGGATGGAGGTTGGGAAAGACGTTTACTCCCTTACCTTGGCCACCTATCAAATTAATTTGATTCGTTGATTTGATACCCCAAAGAGCCTATCTGCTGGCACAGAGGAGATGGTCTCATGTTTTTTTTAATTAGAAGTTTGATTACCCCTTGAAATGAGCATCTTTTGCTCTGTTACGCCTGTAAAGCTTCTATGAAGATTTGTATTAAGTGTAAAACCTGGTATGTGCTTGAGCTTGGCCCAGGGTCATAATATGAATGGAAAAGATATTTGGAGAAATCGTATGACTGCCTTCAAAAGCCTTTAAAATTGGAGTTCTTAATGAAACTTGATCTTAAATTCTAGTTCATCTTGTTTCTTGCAATACATATTCACTCCTGATGTCTCACTGAGTTTATTTTTAAACTTCTGAACATGCCTGAAAGAGATATTTTGAAGGCAATTATTCTTAATGTTATGAAAGAATTCTTCAGTGTCTTAAAACATTAATAATAAAGAAATTACAGAATTTAAATGAGTTGTGATCATTCTGATTTGATGTAGGCATTGGACCTGAATTTGGCTTTTAACAAACCCAAGTTCACCACTACCAGGTTTTACTTGTCTTGTTTATCTACTTGCCAGCAGTGTTGCTCAGGGCTCTCTCTGTAACACCTCTTCAGTGCTTTTGAAGCTCTCTCCAAAACAAGCATGATAAGTGTTTTGCATTGTGTAAGTCTAGTTAGTCTGGAGTAAGATTCATTTTTGTTTCCTGTGTTCCAGGGGATTCTCTACGGTATCTAAAAATAACCATGGAGTTTAGGGTGAAATGTTTTCATTTAAAAAGACTAGGGCTTCACTAAATAAACAGAATTACTTTAGGAACTGGTCAAACAGCTGTAAGCCGTGGGAAAGTCTAATGTCCCCACAGGAAACAAATCTATTGATTGGTGGTCAGAAGATTCACCATTCTGAAGACCCTTATTCCAAAATGAAAGTGCTCCCCTGAGTGAATCAATCCACTGCATGATGAATGATTGGTTTTTTTAGTTAATTGTATTATATTATGCTTCACTTTAGACACAAAAATCCCTTTACATTTAACAGAAAGCGTAATGTCTTCGCTCGAAGTTACATAAATACCCTTCCTTTGTCTTGTTTTTTTGACAATGGAATGTGGCTGAAATTGTGTTAAATGCAGGCCCCAAGTCTGTGCTCAGATGTCACCATTCCTGTTTGGGTCCTTAGGGGAGTATCAGTAAGCTTTTGGGAGGAAGGCTTTGTTAGAGGAATCTTTGGTTGAACCTGGCTTTTACAGCCTTCGGTCTGCAGTGACCTATGGGGGCTTTCCAAACCCACTCAAGGCAGGTATGCATGCAGTGATGTCCTAACCCCTCTCGCTGGGAGCTTCGTGTTTTCTTTCCAGCACGCATTGCTGCCTTCATGTATCCAAAGCTTTACAAGTCCAGCCCAAAGCCTACTTGCGTTCTAAGTAACTTGTTTCCCATCTGAGGCTACGTCTACCAGCTCCGGAAGGATTTTTGACCAAGGTCCCTTCCCAAACCCTCTCAAACACTTTGCCACACCTACTATTCCCACTGTAGTAGGTCACACCAAGCACATGTCTTATAAAAGCATCCCCTTTTCTGTACCATACTCATAAATTATAAACACAAAGCCATAGTGTGGCCCACAACATCTTGTACTTTAGAATAAAGAGGGGGTTTTCTCAACTTTATTTTCTCTACCTGAAATCTGCAACGAGTGTCAGACTTTTTAAAATGACTTTTGTTACATAGTTTTATTTAACTCAGTTTGCGCATGCTACAGATTGCATAGAGTTCAAAGTAATCAACTGCAATGAGCAAGAGAAAGTTAATACGTTTGAAGAAGAATCTTATCTGATTTAACAGGGGCCTTTGATTGCTAGCATTTATCCTGGGGGGGGGAAATAGCGTTGTATTGTGCTACACTATTGCTTTGGCAGTAGCATGAGGAAATTTACTGACATGCCCCTAAAAAAAAAAGTTGTAGAAAACACAATTTATGTCCATATGAACACTGTAATACAACTTGTTTGGGTTTTAAATATTTAATTTACTAACCAAAATGATTACTGAACACATCCATGGTGATGTCCACCCTGTGCTGTAGTTTGGATTGGTCAAAAACTTTTAAAGGCACTTCTCCCCTACCATCAGCCCTTCATTCTCCATGTTTGTCAACACTCTTCCCCAGCCCACTGTTACACCATTCTCTTGCCTAACTGATAGGGTGTAGCTGATTCCAAAGATGACACATGAACAGAATAATCAAACCACATTTGTCACATGAACAGATAAGATCTGAGCGAACCGTATTTGACAAGTTACCCCAATTATAGGTTTGTAGTCAGGGGAACAATTTGGTATGTGTGGCAATGTGTTCTTGGCAGAATCTCTGTGACCTGGTCAAACACCCATTCCTCACCACCATTTGACAATTCGATCCATTTTTAGATGTAACCTCGGGTATGGTGAAAGACCCAGCGGACGTCTTGGACAGGCAAAAATGCCTTGACGCTCTGGCTGCCCTACGCCACGCTAAGTGGTTCCAGGTTCGGAACATCATTTTTCTTTCTTCATGTAGCCTTATGAGATGTATTCTTTTCTCTTTTTTTTTTATGTACTCATTTGCTTTTAGTCTTTAATTTTTGGTTTATTGACACTTTTAACCCTGAAAAATAAAAAGTAATACAAGGATGCGATCAATAACTGCATAAAATAACTAGGAATTACAAAATGTTTTATTTCTTTTTTTTTTGTTCTTTTTAAGCATCCTTGCATCCAATGAATTTGTTCAAATGCATATAAACGGAGCAGTATCTGAATTAGATTGCACAAAAAAATTCCATAAGGCTGCAGAATCCTTTGCATAAAAATATCACAGATAAGAGCTTTCATGTTGACCGTTTTGTTCTTTGTGATTATTTTTGTTTATTTCTTTTGGGGATTGAGAGGAAAGGAATATCTGATTAGTTTACTGTGATGTTGCTGCCACAAAAGCGCACACGGGTAAAGTAAAGCAGATTTCCTTGACTGTTTCAGTTCCTGTGCTACTCTTTCAAACTGATCTTTTTTTGTAAATGAGAGTTTTGATTGTGAAGTATTTTGAAATCTGAGGTCAGAGTTTACAAGATGACCATGGAAACATTCCAAGTGCATCTTGCAAACTTTGAACTTTCATACTAACGATGAGGTAAAATACTGCTGGGAATGGCAGCTTATTCAGGAGCATTGGCTAAGGAGTGTGTAACCCATGTAAAAGCTTCCATTGTGAACAGTAGTGTTGTACCTCTTACGCAGACCCACCATGTCATCTGCCCTGTGTTGTTAATGCACCATTGAATCACTTACTTGACTTTATTGCACTGAAGGCTAGAGCCAATGGACTCCAGTCCTGCGTGATTGTTATTCGTATCCTGCGTGACCTTTGTCAGAGAGTACCGACCTGGTCTGCTTTTCCAAGCTGGGTGAGTAGGAAGATTTTCTGTCCATACTGGGCTTTAGGGTTTCCAAGAGGTCCACTCAGGTATTGGATAAGGGAGACCAAAACTTGTATATTAACTAGGTTTTCTCTATCCAAGGCCATGGAACTGCTTGTGGAGAAGACAATCAGCAGCGCCTCTGGACCGATGAGCCCTGGTGATGCATTGAGGCGAGTCTTTGAATGTATTGCCTCCGGAATTCTGCTTCCTGGTAAGATTTTGTGTGTTTTTAAAAAAAAAATAAAAAATTACCAACCAAAGACTTGCACATGTGCAAACAGTACCTTTTTTTTTTTTTTTTTTTTTAAAAGAGCAATTTCTTTAAAAAAAAAAAAAAATTACAAAACGGTGTTAAATGGTAGCGTGATCATGACCATGTTCGTAGGTACTGATCAGCAAAAACTACCTTTTATCACAGCTTGTGTGTGACCAGCAGAGTAACAACAATATATATATCTTTTTTGTAAAATTTCTGATGTATGAAAATATGTGAATCCAAGAATGTCTGCAGCAGCTGTTTCAGATCCAAAATGTTGCAGCGCAGCAAAATCTACAGTGGAAGTTATTAGAGCAGTAATTGGACTAAATCTTGAGTGTGATGTTCAAAAAAGCACACGAGTATGATGGTCATGTCCCACATACTTTTTGATGTTTGGTAAATAAAGTAGAACATGGACTTTAAACTAAAGAACATTAAACTACCTCAATGTTCACGAACATGACGACTTCTGTATCTTTTTGAAGTGCTGCATCATAGGGCAGCATAACAAGAGCACCATCTGCCCTGTTTTGCAATAAGTGATCTTGCAAACTTCCACCGTTGGTTAGTGTTGCTCTGAACTAGAGAGAACGGAGAGTAATGACGTCGGTCCCACCCTGAAAGGACGGCTAATTTTGATGCCTTGTGGTATTGTCAGTGTTCTAGCTTTTGACCTTCTCACAGCTGGATGAATGCTTTTGTTGCACCACTAAGGAGCAGCCAGATTTTGAAACTGTTCATAGTCCTGTCCAGTGATCCTGTGTTAAGCGGGCAGGGCGCTTACTGCATGAGGATGAGCTTCAGAAGACCAGTGAAGTTTCTGTCCTGGCAATAGTCACTGTTCCTGCATCAGCACTGCAGTCACACAACTACCATTTTTATTGGGGTCTAGTGAGAGAGGCAGGCCATTATCTCAAATCTCTGCAGCAGAGATGTAAATTACTGTCTGGTGTGCATCCAATACTTTTTTTTTTTTTTTTTTTTTTTTGGTTCTTCAATGGCGATGTTCTCTCTGTGGGTCATTGTGGGGTTGATCCGTTTCTGCATATGAATTTACCAAGGCCCTGTTGTAATTACAACCGTTCAGGGTAGGTAATTTAAGACTTCAATTTGTGCTGTGTTCGAACCAACTTGTGCCCTTTGTCAGTGTAGTCCTGCAAGCTTGTGATAGGCTTTTCTTGCTGCTCATATCAGCATATTGAATGACTTGCTTTAATGCAGTGATCTACACCACATCCTCAGGCAGGAATGTAGGAACAATGTGCTGCACAGGGCTAATGGAAGAGAAGTAGGAGTTTATTTTGCTATTTGATGTTTCCTCCTGCCCATTTCCCAGCAACATTGTAATGGACCTTTGACGCTCAAAATTGGAGCGTTGTAACAACTTTTGTTGCTAGTTGGTATTTCATTATAGTTTCCCTTAAATAATTTCTAGCCTGACAACTGAACCAAAATTTTCCCGTTAATGGCAATATGGAACCGTTCCCTGACCTGCTGTATATGACTAGCCCATTTAATAAGACTAATGCTTTTGATGCAGGTGGCCCAGGGTTAATGGACCCGTGTGAGAAAAATCCCACAGACACCTTGGGTACCATGGAGGAGCAGCAGAGAGAAGATATAACGTCGAGTGCGCAGGTAAGCATGGGCTAATCTTCCAGAATCATCCTTCAGCAATTAACAAAACTGAGAGAGATGTTTTTATTGAATTACCTTGAATACGTTGATTAACACATCTGTGTTAATGAACACTCTAGTTGTACATATTGAACTAGAAATTGTCAACTCCTCAGTCTGAAAACAAATCATGTTTTTTCTTTTCTTCCCTCCTCTTGACAGTTTGCCCTGCGGCTCTTGGCATTCCGTCAGATCCATAAGGTTCTCGGTATGGACCCCTTGCCTCAGTTGAACCCACGATTCAATGTGAGGAACAATCGCAAGAGGAGGCGCGACAACAGCGACAGCACAGACGGCTTCGAGGGCGAGGGGAAGAAGGACAAGAAGGACTTTGATGGCTTCTAAGCTTCTACATAAGCTTCAGGCTTACTAAGGCTCACTCATTTCTTGTTCAAAGTCTCTGTATTCCAGTGGTGCGAAAGCTGGTTTCCGTAGGTCTCTGTGCATGCTCATTTCTACTGCTCAGAAAATTTTATGGCTTGTAAGAAGCCCATTGATGAGCACCTTTCATGGCTTTCGGATTTGCTCCTCATACTCGTAAATGACCTACGAAGGCAGCTTGGTCAATGTTAAGCTTCATTTCAACAGTTTTACTAAAATATTTAACATGCACAGATTTGTTTTGGTAATGTAAAAGGATAGCTTATTATTTGTGCTCTAATCATTCGTTACTAAAATTATATATGTTAAAAGATTTTGCTTGTGCCGAATGTAATTGTCAAGATATTTCTACACTCCGGGAAGAACCCTTATAGTCTAGGGGGTGTGTAACACATTTCAAGATAATATGGACCTTTTGAGAAAACGTGTACAAGTATGAAACTTCTACTACTAATAATAAAACAGGTTCTGCTGCATACAGAAGGTTTTGCATAATGGGTTCGCCCTCAGGAACCAAGAGGAAGTATGTTGAGACTCGTACTAAACCGGAACTCCTCTCTAGCTTGGTATGTCCTAAGGTACCATGTTCAAGCCAGGTTTTGGCAGTTGATTTAAAGTTTAACAAAAACATAAAAAAAATTAACCATTTTGTTATTGCTGCATTTTTGTAAGTTGTTGCCGTGTAAGAAGTTGACAACGGGGGTTAAGCTTAGCATGCAACGTTTTTTTTTTTTTCCCTCCCCCCTCCTGAAATATATATATATTTTTTTTGTGTATTTTGGACGCATTCCTCTTAGCCACAAAGCCTAAGCTAAACTGTAACCCATTCATTGTGTTGTAATGAATGGTGACTCTGGGCATTGGAGTATAAGATATTGTGTTCCACAGCGCTAATACAACCTTCCCTTTTGGCCATTTGTGATGTACATCTTTGGCTATACAGTAATGTCAAGTTGGAAAATGTCCTGACTCTATTATGCGTAATGCAAGTGGGGTGAAGCTGAGCTTGTTTAAAGGCTATTCTGCCGTTGATTCTGATCTTTGCAGGCTTCATTTGCATTGCTGTAAAATGCTGATCTGAGAGCAGACTTGGGCCCTGTACAAATGTGTGCTTTACCGCCATTCTCAGTGAGCCCTTATTAATTTCTAAACTTGGTGACTTGCATCAATCTTTAGAAACAACCCCAACTTTTACATATGTATGCTCTTTTTATTGGTGGTTCTAGATTTGCAAAGGAAATCCCATGCACTGTGGGAGGCGTTAAATCCTGTATTTCCAAGCAGAGATTTGTAATGGGCCCAAGTCCGCTTAACATTTGTGTTCATAGTGCTGTAATCTCTCTAAATATGTGTACATATGCATATAATCATATGTAGCTATGTGTAGGCTATGTTTGATCTTTAATATATGAGCATATATCTAATCCTGCAATAGAGCTTCAAGAAATTGTATAATTTTATGAAAGCATGGCAGTGTTCTGAGGTTTATTTTTATTTTATTTTTTTGTTTTTATTGTTTTATCTGTTTAGATGAGAAGCTACTTGCTCTTCACTTTCATTTAACTATTCATTGTTTGTGGGGGGGGAGATTCTATTCAAGGGTGAGAAGATTGGGGAAAGTGTTGCTTCTGTGTTTGTAATTTGCAGATTTAGCTTTATCCTTTTAATAGCTTGTTATTCGCCGTCATGGTACTACTAATAGTCAATAAAAAAAAAAAACCTTGACAGAATACGTGTTTGTTTGGTTTTTTTTTTTTCCCCTCCTTGTGCATTTAATGCAGTGTATGAGTTTCTGCCAAAAAGTGTGCTCTCTTTGGACACCCTGCCCATGTACTTGCATACACCAGGGACTAAATTCTAAGCGTGTCCTGTGAGGGAAGGATATGTGAAGAAACTGTCCTTCCTGTTTTGAATTTTTACTGGGCAGGAAGTGACTTCGTTGTTTTCTACAATGAAAGGCAGTCCATTGTAACCTTATAGTCACTGAGTAATGTTCTTCTGGTTAATGTTTTATTTTATAACAATTTCCAATTTTAGACTTTCAGGCCATTTTAGGATATTTCTTTTGATTATTTTTTTTTTTTTATATATATATATATATATATATATATATATATATATATATCACACACATTTACACACTCTATACTGACAGTTAAAGGTTGATCTGATACACTATTGCCGAAAGTTTTGGAACAAATCATTGAATTCATGGGTTGGAGTGTGGCCCTGGGGTTTGTTCCAATGAAACAAACTTAATGCTTCAGCATACCAAGATATCTTGGACAATTTCATTTCAATAGTTTGGGGTTGACCCCTTCCATAAATACATGGAGGAGCAAGTTTGGTGTGGAGGAACTTGATTGACCTGCACAGAGTCCTGACCTCGATCCGATAGAACACCTTTGGGATGAATTAGAGCGGAGACTGTGAGCCAGGCCTTCTCGTCCAACATCAGTACCTGACCTCACAAATGCACTTCTAGAGGAATGATCAAAAATTCCCATAAACTCCTAAACCTTGTGAAAGCCTTCCCAGAAAAGTTCAAGCTGTTATAGCTGCAAAGGACGGACTAACTCCATATTACATTCATGTGCATGTAAAGGCAGACGTCCCAGTTTGGGCCTGGCTCGCAGTCTCCACTCTAATTCATCCCAAAGGTGTTCTATGGGGTTGAAGTCAGGACTCTGAGCAGGCCAGTCAAGTTCCTCCACACCAAACTCACTCATCCATGTCTTTATGGACCTTGCTTTGTGCACTGGTGTGCAGTCATGTTGGAACAGGAAGGGGACATCCCCAAACTGTTCCCACAAAGTTAGGAGCATGACATTGTCCAAAATGTCTTGGTATGCTGAAGCGTTAGAGTTCCTTTCACTGGAACTAAGGGGCCAAACCCAATCCCTGAAAAACAACACCTCAATGATTTGGAGGGGTGTCCCAAAACTTTTGGTAATATAGTGTACATAGAATACACATGCACTCTGACAAATTTAGGAAGGGTTTTCCCAAAGACTGTTATCACAGTGACGAAAGCAAACATGAATTCATCATAACGCCATATTCATCAACCAAATCTCAGAATTTTTAGCGGAGTAACTTGGCCAGGTGAATGTGTAAGTTATTAATTTGGAATGTATTAGAAAAAGGACATTAGTATCAACTTAAACTGCTGTCCAGCTGCTATTATAGAAAATAAATCATTCTGCCCAGTCAGAATCCAGCATTCAGACTATATGATATAATAGTATGTAGTATGTATATTATTATTATTATTATTATTATTATTATTATTATTATTATTATTATTATTATTACTACTGTTGTTTTGATATTATTAGTTATTATTGTTTTATTATTATTATTATTATTATTATTATTATTATTATTATTATTATTTTTATTATTACTGTTGTTTTGATATTAGTTATTATTGTTTTATTATTATTATTATTATTATTATTATTATTATTATTAGGGAAATATAGCTGAGTTCTGCATAAACGCACGCTTTCTTCGCGTCTCCGTCGAGGAAGTAGACGAACGTCGAGATTTGATTGACAGCCACGACAGCCAATGAAATTGTTAGGTTGTAGGTGACGCAAGACGGACCGTAGCGGCAGCTGAGCAAGGGCGTGGTTTACGTAAGGTCCTACAGGTTCGCGTTAACGCGCGGAAATTCTCGCCAGAGTGGAGGACAGTGGAGGGAAGTGGAGGACAGTGGAGGGAAGTGGAGGACGCACTCTCCCGGTTTGTCACCTGGCTGCTTCGGGAAGCGCAGAAATGTTGAGTTTGGGATGCGGAGGAGCGAAAAGCGCCAAGCCGTCGTTTGTGTCTTATGTTACGCCCGAGGTAGGACTTGTGTTGTTGTTGTTGTTGTTGTTGTTGTTGTTGTTGTTTGTGTGTAATTCCACACAGGAGTAAGTTAATAGTGTGATTAAAGAGCAGGGTTGTGTTGAGCACGACACTGGGAGCGGTGTTACACACCACTACATCTGTACAAGTTTACATGGCATTTGCCTAGTCTCCACTACACACACATCACATTTATGATTTGAGTTGATTTACTGATTAAGAAAAGTAATTTCGGGTTGTAGCTGTAATATCTCTCATTTTTATTTAAAAGGCAAACAGTGTTATTGCTGCATGTGTATTCCTGTACTGACATTCACTTCAGTGTGTGTGGTGTGAGTGAGAGAGAGAAAGAAAGGAAGAGTTTGTGTGAGTGCAATGCTTGTGTGTGTGTATGTGAGAGAGAGAGAGAGAGAGAGAGAGAGAGAAAGAAAGAAAGAAAGAAAGGAAGAGTTTGTGTGAGTGCAATGCTTGTGTGTGTGAATTGTGTGTGTGTGTGAGAGAGAGAGAGAGAGAGAGAGAGAAAGAGAAAAAGGAGGAGTTTGTGTGAGTGCAATGCATGTCTGTGTATATGTGTGTGTGTGTGTGTGTGTGTGTGTGAGAGAGAGAGAGAGACAGATGATAGTTTGTGTGTGTGTAATGCTGGTATGTGTGAATATCTGGTGTGTGTGTGTGTGTGAGAGAGAGAGAGAGAAAGAGAAGGTAATGCTTGTGTGTGTGTGTGTGTGTGTGTGTGTGTGTGTGTCCTGTGATCAGAAAGTGCTGGAATAAAGTATTTTTCCTCCATAATAACTGAGTGTTGAGGAGCAGAGCCGAATGAAAAGTAGCTGAGTGTGCAGGAGGCTGATGAATTGCTTTATGGCTTGTCATTTCCTCATGCCTTTAAAAAAAAAAAAAAAAAAATATATATATATATATATATATATATATATATATATATATATATATATATATATATATATATATATATATATATATATATATATATATAAATAAATATAATATATCTCAGTAACACTGACCTAAGATATATTTTGTATTCAACTGGAAGCAACGCTTGGGAGCTGAGAGGTCGGCCATTCTCCTTAGAGAAATCTCTTAAGCTGGATTAATTTGTTACAGGGGGGCACGGTGGCTAGCATGTTTGCCTCACACCTCCAGGGTTGGGGGTTTGATTCCCGCCTCCGCCGTGTGTGTGGAGTTTGCGTGTTCTCCCCGTGCCTCTGGGGTTTCCTCCGGGTACTCCGGTTTCCTCCCCCGGTCCAAAGACATGCATTGTAGGTTGATTGGCATCTCTAAATTGTCCATATTGTGTGATTACGTGAGTGAATGAGAGTGTGTGTGTGCCCTGCGATGGGTTGGCACTCTGTCCAGGGTGTATCCTGCCTTGATGCCCAATGACGCCTGAGATAGGCACAGGCTCCCCGTGACCCGAGAGTAGATCGGATAAGCGGTAAACAATGAATGAATGAATGAATAATTTGTTACACAGCCAGGGAACAGATTAGTTAAAGGATGTGACGGAGATGCTTTGTAGATGTTAGGTCTTTGATTTGTTTTCTGTCGATCTGACGCCTGGATTTGATATTTGGTGCTATTAATTATTAGGTTTCAGCGGAAGAACGCATTCTGTAATCATTCAGTGTGATTTTTATTGATGGATGAATGGAAACTCCCCTTTGGTGCTGTACGATGCGTGTGAATGACAATGTGTGTATATCAAGTGCTATTTTTATTTGTTAGAAAATAATGGATTGCTTTTGACTCCTTGCACAGGAAATCAAATCTGAGAAAGAAACCCAAAAGAAAGAGAGGCATCCTGACTTGCTACCAGGTGAACACCGGAGTTATCCGGAGTTTTTCTAACTAAATGCAGACTAGCACGTCCTGTAGCACTGCACAGGAACGTTTTTAGTGTCCCATCAACAATATTTCCTGAATGTCTTTTTTTCCAGTTGTTTTATGTGTTCTCTCTCATTCTGTTGATCCTCAGGGGAAGTCGTGTTCTGCAGTGCGAACCCCATTCTCAAACACACTCAGGATGACGTCTCTCAGCGGGGAATCTTCGGCACGCTCCTCTGCACTAATTTTCGTGTCTCTTTTATCAGTGACGAGACCTCGCTGGAGGAGACGGTAAGGATGCAGGACAGAGCGAACGTGACTTAATGTTCATTGTCTGCTGAAGTACATCTTAAAGAGGTATTTCATCAGGATTAATGTGCTATTTGTCATGTTGGTGGTGGTGTTGATGCTGTTGTTGATGGTAGTGGTGTTGATGATGGTGTTGAGGATGATGGTGGCGTTGATGATGCTATTGGTGGTGTTGATGATGCTGTTGGTGGCGTTGATGCTGTTGGTGGCGTTGATGATGCTGTTGGTGGCGTTGATGATGCTGTTGGTGGCGTTGATGATGCTGTTGGTGGCGTTGATGATGCTGTTGGTGGCGTTGATGATGCTGTTGGTGACGTTGATGATGCTGTTGGTGGCGTTGATGATGCTGTTGGTGGCGTTGATGATGCTGTTGGTGCGTTGATGATGCTGTTGGTGGCGTTGATGATGCTGTTGGTGGCGTTGATGATGCTGTTGGTGGCGTTGATGATGCTGTTGGTGGCGTTGATGATGCTGTTGGTGGCGTTGATGATGCTGTTGGTGGCGTTGATGGTGGTGTTGAATGAGGTGTAAATTTTAATGTTGATTGTGGTGTTGATGGCGGTGTTGATGCTGTGTGGTGTTTATGCCAAAAAATGTGTATTTTAGTTACTTGCATCACCTTCATTGAAAATATCTCATCATGTGCAGTCCTTCTAGTTTTAGATCTAAGGTTTATATTTGAGTGTTCTGCTGTTTTATTATGCCAGGGTTGTTCATCAAAATGTTCTTCTACTGAGAAATCTTGCTGTAGAGATTATTCCATCAGAGCTGCTGTGTGTACTGATGTACTGACGCTTAAAATCTTTATTTTGGCCTGAGTACCACTGTAATATCGGAATTACATATTGCATAATTTTTGGAGTACTTACCAGTTTCAATTTAAGCATTAACCTTTCAGTTCATTCGAATAGACGTCACGTTACTAGACCAGTTTATATTTCTGTTCCACTCTACTATCAGAGTCCTGAATTCCTGACAACTGACTCTTAAAATGTAACCGAATACTAAAATTGTACAATATAAAGCTGGATTAATGATTAATGTTCTATGGATCTTATATGACACATATATAACACAGTTATAGAGAACACAGTCTAGATATTGTATTATTATAGATATGCTGACATTCAAGTGATCATTCTCTCATGTGATTTTAATAAATATTGCTGTGCAACCTTCGTGTTTATCTAACCACGTCTTTCATAAACAAAATTAAGTGCCAAAGAGGAACTATGTCAGGTGACTACTTTTACTTCAAGTGCCATTTCAGGAACTTGAGTGTATGATTCATTACCAGAGTAACCGTGGTTGGAGGTACAGACACTATTAAAGCAGTCTTGCCAATTAAAAAACATGTCTGTATTAATATATCACAAAGGCTATATCCATGTCCCTATTTAGAGACTGGTATCTGTTTGAGACATGCCTCAAACCAACATGCATTTCTACACAGTATAACCGGTCATGTGACCTGTGTGTAAGACTATTGAGAGGTTTCACTGGGTTAAGTTTAGTGTGATCTGATACTTGGTGCAAAAATAGGAAGTCCAGTCCTGAAAGAGTCGTGCTGGTTTGCGTTCACAAACAGCTGTGTGGTGTGAAAATAAACCCATCTACTCAACCAGGCAGCAGGAAATGTCCACCCAGTTTGAAGACAGATTGATAGAAAACACTGTGCTGTTGTTCCAGTGTATCTTGCATTTGTACAACCCTGCCTGGAGACATTAACCCTTTGTGTATCTGTGGATTTGTTTGCTGAATTTTTGTCAGTGTAGTGCGTCCACATGTTTGAAGAAGGGGGAAAAAAAAGCAGCTTGTGTTTCATGTTAAAGGAAAACCCCACCCTGAAACACTAATAATGTTTATACGGGAATATTAGTGACATGCTGACCTTTATTATCTTTATTCCTGTCAGATGTTTGCTTGCACAGTTACAGTGATGTAGAAATGTCCCAGATCTCAAAATGATTACAGTTTGGATTTGCAGTTTGGTTCTAAACATGACAATAGCAAGAGTTAGTAAGGTGTGATGTCATCATTAGTGAGAAGTTCAGTGTAGAACTTGTGGAAATATCAAACATTAGACTCCAAGTCCCAGAATGCAATGCAACCAGACGAGACAGAGTTATGCCACAGTCATGTAGAGATGGTGTACAAACACTGTTTGTACAGAAGCAGGAGGTGAGAGGGGTTGGATTTAAAGACTAAAGACTAAACCTCTGCTGAACCAGTTGCTCTTGAAGGAGATAATCTCACTGGTGCCAGGTAGTAAAACAGCATCATGGGTAGTGTAGGAAACTGTTAAGCAATAGACCAACATGCAGAACTTTAAAAACTCATTAAAAAAGTCAATCTTGGGCCCCACTGAAGATCACATGTTTGTGTTGATTTTATTTTTAAGTCTTTGAAATACTATTGTGCCCCCTTTTTGCAGGCTCAACATTTCAGGAATAAGCTCTATGGAGAAAATGACATACCTCTAATGTGTATGGACCATGTTTTTGGAGGTAGTTATATTTTTTTCTTATTATATCAGAAAATATATTATACACTATATTGCCAAACGTTTTGGGACACCCATTCAAATCAGGAACTCTTGATGCTTCAGCATACCAAGACATTTTGGACAATTTCCTGCTCCCAAATTTGTAGGAATAGTTTGGGGATGACCCCTTCCTGTTCCAACATGACTGAACACCAGTGCACAAAGCAAGCTCCATAAAGACATGGATGAGCGAGTTTGGTGTGGAGGAACTTGACCGGCCTGCACAGAGTCCTGACCTCAACCCCATAGAACACCTTTGGGATGAATTGGAGCGGAGACTGCGAGCCAGACCTTCTCCTCCAACATCAGTGACTGACCTCACAAATGTGCTTCTAGAGGAATGGTCAAATTTCCATAAACACACTCCTAAACCTTGTGGAAAGCCTTCCCTGTAGAGTTGAAGCTGTTATAGCTGCAAAGGGCGGCCAAATCCATATTACATTCATGTGCATGTAAAGGCAGACGTCCCAGTTTGGGCCTGGCTCGCAGTCTCCGCTCTAATTCATCCCAAAGCTGTTCTATGGGGTTGAGGACCTTGCTTTGTGCACTGGTGTGCAGTCATGTTGGAACAGGAAGGGGTCATCCCCAAACTGTTCCCACAAAATTGGGAGCATGAAATTGTGCAAAATGTCTTGGTATGCTGTTCCTTTCACTGGAACTAAGGGGCCAAACCCGACCACTGAAAAACAACACCTGAATTCAATGATTTGGAGGGGTGACCCAAAACTTGTTTTTATATATATATATATATATATATATATATATATATATATATATATATATATATATATATATATATATATATATATATATATATATATAGTGTGTATATTTTTTTTTATATATATATATATATATATATATATATATATATATATAATTTTTTTTAGTGATGTATATTTTTTTATATATATATATATATATATATATATTATATATATATATATATATATATATATATATATATATATATATATATATATAAAAATATAATAATGTACATACATATAAAAAAAAATTTTTTTTTTTATATATATATATATAATATAATGTGTGTGTGTGTATGTATGTATGTATGCATGTATGTATATGTGTGTGATATATATATATGTATATATATATATATATATATATATATATATATATATATATATATATATATAAAAAAAAATATTATATATATATATATATATATATATATATATATATATATATATATAATATATATATATATATATATATATATATATATTAGTATTTTTATTTTGTTTAATTCTGAAGGGCTAACGGTGTACTCCTCATCTGTCCCACAGTTTATGATGAGAAGAAAAAGTTGATAACCGGAAGAATTCCTGGAAATAAATATCCGTCAAAAATTATCATTCACTGTAAAGACCTGCGAGTCTTCCAGTTCTGCTTAACATATGCCAAAGAAGAGGATGCCAAAAAGGTAATTGGATCTGATCATACAATACTTTAACAAAAATTCAGACTAATGAGCATGCCTTTTTTTTTTTTTTTTTGCATTAGATATTTCGGGGTATTGTTCAACACTGCCTGGAGCCAAAGTCTCTGAAATGTGTCTTTGCTTTTTCTTATGCTCATGCAAAACGTCCAGGTATCACATTTCATCTTAATTCATGTGAATGCTATTAATTTAATTTCTATACGAATTTATACACCAACTTTCTATACATTTTAATCATTTTCTATTCATACACTGATGATTGTATTCTTTTAGACATGTACTTCATGTCTTCACTAGCAATCATTTTTAAGTAATAGCATCAAACATTTTAATACATAACACATAATTTTGCATATTTAGATTTTTCCCCTCTGTGTTGGCATTTTACGGATGGCATTTTAGATATTTCCCGTGTTGGCATTTTACGGATGGCATTTTAGATTTTTCCTCTCTGTGTTGGCATTTTACAGAAATAAGGAGCTCCTAAACCTTGATGCTTTCAGGCAGCTGTCACATCTGACATGCCTATAACTGATATAATCTCAAATGCTGTCATATAGCCTCCTAACAACCGGCTGAACAGCTGTGTGTTTCACTCCTTTGCTTAACGTCTGTTCGAAATATTTAAAACAGAACTTCATCAAGAAATAGAGGTGTAATACTTGAGTTCTCTCAAAATGTAGCTAAAGCATCTAGTCTTTACATATAAACCTTATGCTAAATGACTGGATGTGTCCTTCTTGGCTTTTTTTAGAATTTCATACAGCACCAAAGACGGTTATGTTCGATTCACAAGATGACTGGGTGCAAGAAATGAAAAGGACCAAAGGAAACTGTAGAGTAGTCACTAAAAACGAGAACTTTGAACTTTCCACAGAGTAAGTGATAACTTCACGAATTGTCACCATTTGACCTTCTTTACAGTATTACACTGAGCTGACGGATTTCATTGGGATGTGCTTCATTTGGCTGATTATCAGTAATGATTCATGATTTATGTGTTATTAGTTTATGTTCACATTTCTTTGTAGATTACCAAAGTACTTCATCGTTCCAGCAGCTGTCACTGATGAGGATTTAGAGAAATTCCCAGGAA
Organism: Hemibagrus guttatus; assembly: GCA_033459395.1. Lineage (NCBI taxonomy): Eukaryota > Metazoa > Chordata > Actinopteri > Siluriformes > Bagridae > Hemibagrus > Hemibagrus guttatus. Next base: position 13,216,888 of record JAUCMX010000021.1, on the reverse strand, counting down.
ACGGGTTACCAGTAAGTGTCTCATGTTTTTTTATATATATATATATATGTATATATATTATCGGCATAAGATGTGAAGTGTTCGTCTAAGGTGGTCTAGATGCAGACCCGGCAAATTAGCAGATTAACACTTGAAATGTTCCATAGCAGAACCCCATCAGTGCATGAAAACGTAGTTGGGCAACTCAGGGTTTTTTAAACAGGAACTATTGTGACTCCTTTGTTGTGGTTTGCTGTAGCCAATCACATGTAATGAGTACAGTTATTATGCTGAAGAAAGCTCAGTTAAAAAAAAAAAAGGGAAGAGGTTTCATAGATCTTTTTTCCCCTCTCTGGCCTGATTAGTGAACTGATGAAAAAAGATTATCACGCAGTCTGTTTTTGTCTTTCGGAGAGAGACGTTTGTGTTTTGCTCTTTGCTTTAGCTTCACAAAAGACACATCTCATCTGTTTAGTGTTTGTGGCTTTAGTAAAAAAAAATGTGTTGAACAATGCCAGCGTGAAACAAAGCAAACACTTCAAATAGATGTGTTCATTGCACGTGATGTGGAACTAATAATCAAATTCTGAGTACGTAAGTGACAGCTGGAAATATTTCAATAAGATTTCCTTATTGAATCTTTGTAGTACAGCATTCATGAGAAATTCTGTTTTCCAGTATCTAGGAGGTTTGTAACATAAACAGTAACACCAACGATACATTATATTGTCCATCAAATCATCCATATGTGGTTCATCCCCAATCTTTTTCCACAAAGTTGGAAGCACACAATTGTGCAGGATGCTGTAGCAATAATTTCCTTTACTGGAACGAAGAGACGAAAACGAATCTGTTCCAGCAGGACAATGCCCCTGTGCACAAAGCAACGTCCATGAAGACATGGTTTGCCGAAGTTAATGACCAAGCCTTCTCGTCTGACATCAGTGCCTGACCTCACTAATGAGCAAATCCTTACAGGCACTATATTTATATACTTTTTATACTTATATTCTTTTTATTTTAGATTCTTCTTTTCTTATATTATTTCTTATATTTTATATTTTAGAGAGAAGAGGAAAGGTAAGAGTGTAGGACTGAGAATAGGAACTCTGAATGTTGGTACTATGACAGGGAAAGGTAGAGAGCTGGCTGATGTGATGGAGAGAAGGAAGGTGGATATACTGTGTGTACAGGAGACCAGGTGGAAGGGTAGCAAGGCTCGTAGTATAGGAGCAGGATTCAAGCTGTTTTATTATGGTGTGGATAGTAAGAGAAATGGGGTAGGTGTGGTCCTGAAGGAGGAGTTTGTGAGGAATGTTCTGGAGGTGAAGAGAGTGTCAGACAGGGTGATGAGTCTGAAGTTAGAGATTGAAGGGGTGATGTTGAATGTTGTTAGTGGTTATGCCCCACAGGTAGGTTGTGAGTTAGAGGAGAAAGAGAGATTCTGGAGTGAATTAGATGAGGTGATGGAGAGTATTCCCACGGGTGAGAGAGTGGTGATAGGAGCGGATTTTAATGGACATGTTGGTGAGGGGAACACAGGTGATGAGGAGGTGATGGGCAAGTTTGGAGTTAAGGAAAGGAACCTAGAAGGACAGATGGTAGTGGACTTTGCTAAGAGGATGGACATGGCTGTGGTTAACACTTATTTTCAGAAGAGGGAGGAGTGGAGGTAGGAGAACACAGGTAGACTACATCCTATGTAGAAGAGGCAATCTGAAAGAGATTAGTGACTGTAAAGTGGTGGTGGGAGAGAGTGTAGCCAGACAGCATAGGATGGTGGTGTGTAGGATGTGTAGGACATGGAGCAGCCAGGCAGGAGGCAAAGAGGAAGGCCAAAGAGGAGGTATATGGATGGAATTAATGAGGATATGAAGCTAGTGGGTGCAAGTGTTGAGGATGCAGAAGATAGGGATAGGTGGAGAGAGATGATTCGCTGTGGCGACCCCTGAAGGGAAAAGCCGGAAGAAGAAGAAGAATATTTTATATTCTAGTCTTACATATTTATTTAAATTGTATTTCTTATATTCTATATTCTAATTTTACATATTTATTTAAATTATTTCTTATTTTATATTCTAGTTTTAAATTTTTATTCAAATTGTATTTCTTAGATTTTATATTCTAGTTTTACATTTTTTATCTCCATTATAGGACAGTTGTAGAAAACATTTCACTACATGTCGTGCTGTGTATGATTGCGTGTGACAAAATTTGAATTTGATCCAAAATTTAGTTAAGAAGAGCAAAGGTTATTATAGTAGTTATAGTTGTAGTTATTAGAGTTATTACAGTAAAGACGGAACTCTAGTGGCCGATCAGCCATAACATTATGAGCAGTGAATCTAGCCAAATTGTGATGGCTAGACCACTGGATCAGAGCATCTCCAAAACTGCAGCTCTTGTGGGGTGTTCCCGGTCTGCAGTGGTCAGTATCTATCAAAAGTGGTCCAAGGAAGGAACAGTGGTGAACCGGAGACAGGGTCATGGGCAGCTAAGGCTCATTGATGCACGTGGGGAGCGAAGGCTGGCCCGTGTGATCCGATCCAACAGACGAGCTACTGTTGGTAAAGTTAATGCTGGTTCTGATAGAAAGGTGTCAGAATACACAGAGCATGGCGGGTCAGGGCTGTTTTGGAAACAAAAGGGGGACCAACACAATATTAGGCAGGTGGTCATAATGTTATGCCTGGTCAGTGTATATGCATGTAAAGATTTTAACCAGTATAACAGACTGTCGTTCATATATTTTTATATGTATATGTTTTGTTTTCAAGATTTGGTGCTGGTCCCACCATAGTGGCTGTGCTTTATTTAAATCCTCCTCTCTGCCCACAAGTCAGGAAGATGGGGTCATACAGGCCTATATGGAGAGGTACATCTAATTAAACTCCATATACAGTGTTTAATTTTTCCTTACGGTTATCATAATGTTATGATTTTAACATTTTCGCACCATTTTCAGTTAAAATGCTTAATAATAATAATTTCCGTTCAAAAAGTCACCGCTCATTAGTAGGTGTTTAATTACAGTTATCTCCAAAATGCTAAAGAAAAATGTACATGTACAAAAACACAATTAATCTCTTTATTCTTTAAAAACAACTTTCCCTGTTTAAAATGCTTTATGTTCACTGTGTTGCAGAATGCTTCAGGCTGTGGCTCAAAACCACCTTTATTCTGTTAAAACAGAGGATCTGTCAGAAACACTCCCCACCATTCAGGACATCCAGCAGTCTTACTCCAAGTTCAAGCAATATTTTCTCATTGGTGAGTCTTTAACTCATTAAAAAAAACCCCACCTGATTGTTTGTAGCAGATCTGTGTGTACATCTCTGAATTCAATTTGTTTCCTTTTACAGATAATTCAACAGATTTCTGGGTGTCGGACGTCAAGTGGTTCTCCTCTCTTGAAAGCTCAGGCTGGCTAGACATTATAAGGTATTGGTTATTTTGCATTAAAGCAAACACAACTGTGTATATATAAAGCAGAAATGATCATTGAAGAAATCCCCATGTGGGTTTTATTTGCAGACAATGTCTCCATAAAGCAGTGGAAGTGGTAGAGTGCCTTGAAAAGGAAAATACCAATGTCCTAATAATGGGTAGGTAGTATACGGACATTTCATTTTCAACCCTAATACCGATTTTGAGCTGATGGATATATGTTAAAACCTCTTCTTGTTCTCCAGAGGAGGAAGGTACAGACCTGTGCTGCGTTATTTCCAGCCTGGTTCAGATCATGCTGGATCCTCACTACAGGACACTGACAGGATTTCAGGGCCTGGTGCAGAAAGAGTGGGTGGCTGGCTGCCATGCTTTCCTCGATCGATGTAATCATCTTCATCAAAAGGACAAGGAGGTGGTTCAGTCTTGCTAAGTACAATTAAAGGGATTTAATAAGAAAATGGAGTAACGTGAGATGCTTGTAGCAGCAGCAGAGTCCACTGTAAGGCCAGCATTTATTAAACTGTCTCTGTAACTATGGATACCAGCTCTTTACACACACACACACATGTACAATCAACAATGTGCACATGCTTCAGTGCCCTTTGTGCAGCAATTAGAGGCGAAATATCGCTGACCAGCATGGTGACTCATTTGTCACCTTAGAGTGGTTTGGCGCAACCGCGTTCGTGCTGCAGACGTTTCTTCAGAACGTTTGTGGTTTATTTAATATATTAGTTAAACTGATAAAGTTTAAGGGTGAGGCGTGAGGGTGTATTCCAGCCACTCACCCAGTGTTTCAAGAATACACTCTGACCCTAACCAGGATAAAGTGTTAACTATTAAAAAATTTGAATAGCTAAATGTTAGTCATGCTTTTTCCATGTCAAATATATTTATCTTGGTAGTTCAGCCAGTGTGATCTTCTATAAGCTGCAGGGAATTAGGAGATTGTTTAGTATTAAAGTATTCTATTGTATTCATTCTTTTTCTATTACTGAATAATGTTTCCATCACAATCTCTGCATCATATTTATAGCTACCAGTTTTTTCCAAAAATCAAAAAATTTCCATCCTTGTTAAATGTGAGGTATTTAAGGTTTCTTGCACGTTTATTTTTCCACAGAGTCAATCCCCAGTCTTCCTGCTCTTCCTGGAGTGTGTGTGGCAGCTGGTTCAACAGCACAGCGCAGCCTTCCAGTTTTCTGAGACCTACTTGACCGTTTTGTCCGACAGCGTCTACGTGCCTGTTTTCAGCACTTTCCTCTTTAACTCTGCCTATCAGAGAGAAAGTACAATGAAGGTATAGAACTAATATATAATGTGTATTGACAATGTTGTTGAACTTATCTTGTGGATGACTTTTGCCTGAAAGTTTAGTTTAACCGGCTTTGGAATTTGAATAGCTCAGCAATTTTCAAGGTTATCCTTGCTTATAAACCGGTTGTTTTGCATTCCTCTGTGATGCAGCGTATCAGAAACTTACTTTGTAAGCTGAGTGAAGAATCAAACACTAATTAAGCTCCTGATAATGTTGCGCTTCAAGTACCACAGTAAGGTAACAACACACTACTGTTGCATTTGCAGTGCCATATCGTCAGGCCAAAAAGCAAACACTTCTGTCCTTGTAATGTGTGTGTGTGTGTGTGTGTGTGTGTGTGTGTATGCACGTCCATTTACTTTCTAACAGACACACCTCCTGCTCACTACTGCTGTTTGATTTTTTTGGCAGGCTGAGTCACAGTACTCACAAAGAGGTCCATTGACCTGCCCTGCAGTGTGGGACTGGTCGGTGCAGTTTGACTGCAAGGCCCAGCAGTTCTTCCTTAACCCTTTGTATAGCGAGAAGCTCAAGCAAGAGAAAGTCTTACGCAAATGTCCTCGGGGAAAGGTGAACAGAGCTTTTGGTGTGTGTGTGTGTGTGTGTGTGTGTGTGTGTGTGTGTGTGTGTGTGTGTGTGTGTGTGTGTGTGTGTGTGTATATGTATATGTATATGTAATATATATATATATATATATATATATATATGTATATATATATATATATATATATGTGTTTATTTTTTTTTTTTTTAACTGTATCTGTTTAGATATCTTCTAATTTACAAACAATATTCAGCCTGTCACATTATAAAGTAACTATAATGACAATATCTGTGTTCATAAAACATTTGTATAAATTCAAATGAACTAAGGTGGTGTGTTTAGATAGGGTTTGATTTTTATGTAAATGAAAATAGATATTAACAAAAACTATGCCAAGCTCTCTAACAACCTTTGTTAGAATATGTACAGTGGTGTGAAAAAGTGTTGGCCCCCTTCCTGATTTCTTATTTTTTTGCATGTTTGTCACACTTTAATGTTTCAGATAATCAAACACATTTAAATATTAGTCAAAGATAACACAAGTAAACACATCATGCAGTTTTTAAATGAAGGTTTTTATTATTAAGGGAAAACAAAATCTAAAAAAAAGTGTGAAAAAGTGTTTGCCCCCCTGTTAAAACATAACCTAACTGTGGTTTATCACACCTGAGTTCAATTTCTCTAGCCACACCCAGGCCTGATTACTGCCACACCTGTTCACAATCAAGACCTCACTTAAATAGGACCTGCCTGACAAAGTGAAGTAGACCAAAAGAGCCTCAAAAGCTAGACATCATGCTGAGATCCAAAGAAATTCAAAAACCAATGAGAAAGAAAGTAATTGAGATCTATCAGTCTGGAAAAGGTTATAAAGCCATTTCTAAAGCTTTGGGACTGCCGCGAACCACAGTGAGAGCCATTATCTACTAATGGCAAAAACATGGAACAGTGGAGAACCTTCCCAGGAGTGGCCGGCCGACCAAAATTACCCCAAGAGCGCAGCGACAACTCATCCAGGAGGTCACACAAGACCCCACAACAACATCCAAAGAACTGCAGGCCTCACTTGCCTCAGTTAAGATGAGTGTTCATGACTCCACCATAAGAAAGAGACTGGGCAAAAATGGTTTGCATGGCAGAGTTCCAAGACGAAAACCGCTGCTGAGCAAAAAGAACATAAAGGCTCGTCTCAGTTTTGCCAGAAAACATCTTGATGATCCCCAAGACTTTTGGGGAAATACTCTGTGGATTTTTTGGAAGGTCTGTGTCCCATTACGTCTGGCGTAAAAGTAACACCGCATTTCAGAAAAAGAACATCATACCAACAGTAAAATATGGTGGTGGTAGTGTGATGGTCTGGGGCTGTTTTGCTGCTTCAGGACCTGGAAGACTTGCTGTGATAAATGGAACCATGAATTCTGCTGTCTGCCAAAAAATCCTGAAGGAGAATGTCCGGCCATCTGTTTGTGTCCTCAAGCTGAAGCAAACTTGGGTTCTGCAGCAGGACAATGATCCAAAACACACCAGCAAGTCCACCTCTGAATGGCTGAAGAAAACAAAATGAAGACTTTGTAGTGGCCTAGTCAAAGTCCTGACCTCAATCCGATTGAGATGCTGTGGCATGACCTTAAAAAGGTGGCTCATGCTCGAAAACCCTCCAATGTGGCTGAATTACAACAATTCTGCAAAGATGAGTGGGCCAAAATTCCTCCACAGCGCTGTAACAGACTCATTGCAAGTTATCGCTTGGTTGCAGTTGTTGCCGCTAAGGGTGGACCAACCAGTTATTAGGCTTAGGGGGCAAATACTTTTTCACACAGGGCCATGTAGTTTTGGATTTAGTTTTCCCTTAATAATAAAAACCTTTATTTAAAAACTACATGATGTGTTTACTTGTGTTATCTTTGACTAATATTTAAATGTGTTTGATTATCTGAAACATTAAAGTGTGACAAACATGCAAAAAAATAAGAAATCAGGAAGGGGGCCAACACTTTTTCACACCACTGTGTGTATGCGTGTGTATGTATGTATGTATGTATGTATGTATGTATGTATGTATATATATGTATATGAATTTCATATTAAGTATTTACTTTGATTTGACTGGCACTTTTAATTTAAGATTCTGAAAGAATATTCCATTTTTTATATCTAGAATAGAATTTTTCTACACTTTCATTCCTTATTATTATTAAGTGTAAATGATCCTGTGATATTAAACACAAACCGTTTTGATGTACATCATGATTTTAAAATTTTGCTCAGCAGCACCAACGGCAGTTGTCCTTGCCCAGCTCTGCATTTAAAACACCTCCTAAGAAGGGTTTCTTCAAAGATGAAGCAGACAGCCTAAAGAAGCTGCTTCGTGTAAAGCGCCTCAGTCGCTGGATGGTGTCCCCCGAGAGCACGGTGCCAGGGAGCACTAGCGAGTTCTACGAGGCTTGGCAGCATCGCCCAGCAGATCCACACGGCCTCCTGCTACCGTGTCTGTCTGGACCAGCTGTGCGTCTCTGGATGCAGCGGTGCCTCCGCTGGATCCCTGACAGCCAGATTGTGGGTGGAGGCTCTGTGGCTGTCACGAGCAAGCTTACTGAGCTCCTGGCTGAAGTGCAGGAGCTCCGGAGTGAGCTAGAGTGCAGAGGGTGTTGGGATACACGGCCTGAAAGCCACCGCCTGCAACCAGGGGCAGTGGCGTTCACACGGGCCTCTGTGCGTCTGTCGTCCTCATTCCCCTTTGCTTCCGGTCGGAGCTGGTGCTCCAAGCCTGCCATTCCCACAAGCCTTCTGCATAGTCTAATGGTGAGCGATAAGCTAGCTAGCCAAGATGACGAAAGCAGTGAACTCATAAGCTATGTTTAGGAGCAGGAGCGTGACGTAGTTCAATGCTATGGAGTGACTTCACATGTGCATTCAAGGTGTGTCTGTGTATGTACATATGTATGTATGCATGTATACAGACCCAGTCAAATGTTTCCACACACCATATTAAATGAATCATGAAGCAGGTTGAAAAATACTAAGCTGTCTTCAAGGCAAGAATTATGAATCTAAAAAGGAAAAAAAAGCTAAGGCATAATGTATAATTCAGTACTATATTGAGACAATGAGATTCAGTTATCAAGCTGGATATGAACGAATTTTTATGGAAATTATCATGAGTATTTAAACAAGAAATGTATTCAGAAAAATCCAGTTCAGAGAAAAGATCTTGCGTATTAGATTACTCTCTTATATAAAACTTTGATTGGCTTCAAATTGTATAATTGGAGATAAGTATGTATAAGGCATTCTTGTATATGGATTTCACTGTCAAGTTTAATTCGCTTATTTATTTCATTTACACACACACACACACACACACACAGTTGTTTCATCTTAATGACTTGAAAGAATTAGAACCAAAGATAAAAGACACGTCTTCCTGTAAACTGAGGAAAGGCTAGTGTGTTTATTATGGCTTATGCCGTTTATGGGTGTCACTAAAGGCAAATCAGCTGTGGCATTAATGTGCTTTGTAATTTATAGTTTGCAGTTTATCAACACGCACACAATGAGCATGAAGAAAATCTGTGTTACTGAAACATTTGTAAACTGCTTGGTGTGGCCTGTGATGATATTCATTCACAACATTACTAAAAGGTTCATTAATGACATCATTGTTTAAATTGTAAGAGCAGGGTCCAGACTGAAGAATATAAAATTTAAGGAGGTTTGATGAACAGTTTGCCAAAAATCTCAATCTCTCTCTCTCTCTCTCTCTCTCTCTCTCTCTCTCTCTCTCTCTCTCTCTCTCTCTCTCTCTCTCTCTCTATTTATATATATATATATATATATATATATATATATATATATATAGCCTAGATGTCTATTATTATAGCAGGAGAATGTATAAACCCTTACAGTGTAAATAGGCATGGTCAAACCTTTGGCTAGTACCTGTGCCTTTGACTGATTTGAAGATGAGACCAATAAGGTCTTAAGTTTGTAGTAAATTACTCAAATTGATCTGAGTGATAAAACAGGGATAAAGCCTTGTTCATACTGTAGGTGGACCCTACTGTATCAAAACTCCTGACTTGAGCCATAAGAATTAAACCTTTAAAGAAGCGTATATGCAAGTTCTGCAGTCCATTTATTTTGTACATGTTGCTTAGGCATTTATTTACCAGGTCGTACAGTCCAGTATGGATTGGATTAGTTGTTTCTAACCCCAAAGACACGTAGTTTTGGCATGTTACTGATGGGTGATGGGGGTTTTTGTTTTTTTTTGGTTTTTAACCAAATTCTTAATAAATGAGTAGCACTTTTCTAGTATGACTGTCCATGTCCAATATTTAAAAAAAAAAAAAAACATTTGGTGCATAGTGAATATTTTAGTTAAAATTAAATTTGACCTGATTTAATATGTCTAGTATAGCAATAGAGTTTGAGAAAATTCAGAGGAACTTAATCCAATTGAATTACGGTCTAGACAATTAATCCAAGCAAGAAAGAAAATATTTTATTGTGTGTATTATTAGACTTAAGATCCTGTTAACATTAACTTTGTATGTTGCTTCTTATAATGCATATCATTTTGCTCAGCCTTATGGTGCATACCTCAGTTGGTCTTGTGCCTTAACTACTGACTGCAGTTTTAATAGTTTAATGAGAGACTTTTTTTTAATAGTAGCTGACGTACACAAACAGTTAAAATCCAAATCGATTTTTTAAAAAAAATCTAAAAATATGTGTAAAAAAAGGGGGGAGGAGGAGGTGCCTTTTTTTTTTTTTTTTTTTTATTAAATTGTCTTAGTTAATGTGTGGATTTTTTTATTTTTATTTTTTTTAATGAAATGTCCCAAGATTTGTTTAAAAAAAAAAAACTGTCTGTTTTGGAGCCATCTGCTGGTTAACAGACTCTATTAAACACAGGGACCCAAAATCAAGAAGGCATCAGAAAAATTGTAGACTTAAAAATGATACAAAGCATAATACAAAAATTCCTTTATAAGCATTTATGATATGTATCATTTTTTATTTTTGTATTTTTTGTATCAATTTTTATTTTTATTTTATTTTATTTTTTTGACGTCTTTCTTAGAATATTCAGTGTAGCAAAAGAATATGCCTTTGGTTATTACTGTATGGATATTTCATAATTGCATCACATACAAGGTGCCTAATGTATATTTTATTATTTCTACTGCCTTTTAAAATGATTTATTAATTAGAATCAAGTGCTTTTATAAAACTGTTTTTTTTTTTGTTTTGTTTTTTTTGCTGTTTTTCGAACTGAATTGCACTACTGCCTGTTTGTTGCTTGGACACTGTTACATAAAGCTAATCATATTGGGTGTGAGTTTGTTTACTGTGTTTCTACACATGTGAAGTCTGTTCTGCAAGTTCAGATTACTGTATATGTCTTTTGTCTTCACTTAAATAAGCATCCAATACACTTTATTATGCATTACTATGAGTGGAGGTTATTCCTTGTTGAGATTAAGGTTTAAAGGCACGTATAATCCATCAAGTTATAAAGCCGCATCATTTACAGCAGAGTGAGGAATTTAAATGGGACTGGTTTTGTTTTTTTTATTTTGACTTCAGCATTTTGATTTGAAATAAAATAATGACATTGAGGTTAGTTTAGGCTGCAGCTTTATTTTTAGTATTTTGGTGAACTACACCGAACAGACATAACATTATGAGCAGTGAGAGGTGACATGAATAACACTGATTATCTCCTCATCATGGCACCTGTTAGTGGGTGGGATATATTAGGCAGTAAGTGAATATTTTGTCCTCAAAGTTGATGTGTTAGAAGCAGGAAAAATGGCAAGTGTAAGGATTTGAGCGAGTTTGACAAGGGCCGAATTGTGATGGCTAGACAACTGGATCAGAGCATCTAAAAAACTGCAGCTCTTGTGGGGTGTTCCCGGTCTGCAGTGGTCAGTATCTATCAAAAGTGGTCCAAGGAAGGAACAGTGGTGAACCGGAGACAGGGTCATGGGTGGCCAAGGCTCATTGATGCACGTGGGGAACGAAGGCTGACCCGTGTGATCCGATCCAACAGACGAGCTACTGTTGCTCAAATTGCTGAAGACGTTAATGCTGGTTCTGATAGAAAGGTATCAGAATACACAGTGCATGACGGGTCAGGGCTGTTTTGGCAGCAAAAGGAGGACCAACACAATATTAGGCAGGTAGTCATAATGTTATGCCTGTTTGGTGTATATTCCATTCCATTCCATTGTCTGTACCTCTTATCCGATCTATCATCGGGTCACGGGGAGCCTATGCCTATCTCGGACATCATCGAGCCTGGTCTGTGTATATAGTAATTTTAATCTATACACAATATACAGATATTGAGATAATGCAGTCTCAAGATCAAAAACAAAGGTAAACTATTACGTTTTGTACATTGTTAAAAAGAATACACTGGTGAGTTTGGTGATAGAGGGAGCTCCAGGTGAATTTTCTATCTTATTGACCATGAAATCAGTGAGTACATAAGCTTGGTATAACAACATAAACAGCATAAACAGACGATACACTAGAAAAGTCTCACAACCTTCACTTATAAGAGTCTGGAATGTTAATAAATGTCAATAAATGTATTATTTCAACAGAAAAAGTAATTGACAGATGATAGAAGACTAGTCATAGTCAGTTTTATGCAGCCTGCCTGCAGGCAGAAGATGATTTAATTTATTCACTACATGCTGAACAAAACACTTCTTGGGGGGAAATATATATAAAAAAGGAGATACTGTAATTGTTACAGCTGAAATTCTATAGAGGAAATGGAATTTTTCAAAATCACAAGACTTAATGAAGAATCAGTTATGTTAAAGGGAAGTTTTCACCAAAATAAATGGTTGATAGCAAATTTAGGGACAATTTAATATTAGATAACAATAATGATTATGCAATATGAAAGAATCAGGACTATTATTATTGAGCAGAAGCAGATTTTAGAGCTAGAACGAGACAGAGACTGATGTGGATGATGCTGATAATCAAAATATGAACTCATTGTACAGTTGTAAGTTGTAAGGTAGATTAGGGGACAGTGGTGATGTAGGCAAATTTGCCGCCTCACTGTAGAGTTCGGGTTACTGTCTGTATGCAGTTTTGCATGTTCTCCCCATCTGGGTTCTCTGGTTTCCTCTTGAATGCTGGTATATGGACTGGTGACTCTAAGTTGCCCCTGTGTGTGAGGATGGCGTCTCATCCAGCTTGAATTCCTGGCTCACACCCAGTGTTTCCGGGACAGGCTCCAGCTCTACTGTGAACCTGACCAGGATAAAGCAGCTACTGAAAGTGATCAAGGGAGTGAAGGAGATTAGTTATACTTTGGAATGAAAGTTGAAATTAGATTTAAATATAAAAAATTTTGGGAAACAGACTTTAAAGTACTTGTGACTGGGAAACATACACTATGAAGAAGAAGTTGCTTTCGGCTGCTCCCTGTTCGGGGTCACCACAGCGGACCAACTGGTCCGCACAACAACTTGGCAAATGTTTTACACCGGATGCCCTTCCTGACGCAACCCTCCCATTTTTCCGGGCTTGGGACCGGCACTGCATCCAGTGGCTGGGGTTGAGGCATTGGCTGGGAATCGAACCCGGGCCTTCCGCATGATAGGCGAGAAACCTACCACTGAGCCACCAATGCCCCACATACACTATATTATACCAAAAGTTTTGGAACACCCCTCCAAATCATTGAATTCAGGTGTTGTTTTTCAGGGGTTGGGCTTGGCCGCTTAGTTCCAGTGAAAGAAACTCTTAATGCTTCAGCATACCAAGACATCTTAGACAATTTCATTCCCCCAACTTTGTGGCAACAGTTTGGCAGTTTGACCCCTTCCTGTTCCAACATGACTGCACACCAGTGCTCAAAGCAAGGTCCATAAAGACATGGATGAGCGAGTTTGGTGTGGAGGAACTTCACAGAGTCCTGACCTCAACCTGATAGAACACCTTTGAGATGAATTAGAGCGGAGACTGCGAGCCAGACCTTCCCGTCCAACATCAGTGCCTGACCTCACCTCACAAATGCACTTCTAGAGGAATGGTCAAAAATTCCCATAAACACACTCCTAAACCATGTTGAAAGCATTCCCAGAAGAGTTGAAGCTTTTATAGCTGCAATGTGCATGTAAAGGCAGACATCACAGTTTGGGCCTGGCTCGCAGTCTCTGCTCTAATTCATCCCAAAGGTGTTCTATCAGGTTGAGGTCAGGACTCTGTGCAGGTCAGTCAAGTTCCTCCACACTAAACTCACTCATCCATATCTTTATGGACCTTGCTTTGTGCACTGGTGCACAGTCATGTTGGAACAGGAAGGGGTCATCCCCAAACTATTCACACAAAGTTGGGAGAATGAAATTGTCCAAAATGTCTTGGTATGCTGAAGCATTAAGAGTTCCTTTCACTGGAACTAAGGGGCCAAACCCGACCACTGAAAAACAACACCTGAACTCAATGGAAGAGTGTCCCAAAACTTTTGCCAATATAAGCGTATTTGAGTATATCAAAAACCAAATGAGCAAATTAAGTGTTTCCCCAAAATGTCACAAAAGAACCCGTTATCACTTCCTCTTATTCAGCTCTCAGGTCCAGCGTTACCTGAGGCTCACTGCCACATCCACTGCTGACGTCACTGACGGCCGCCATGTTAGCTCTCACCGAGCCGAGAGGAAAGTGCGACCAGAAGCTAACTCGGTGAAGAATTAACCAGCGTTCTCTATCCAAACCGAACATTTGTTTGGATTTACAAAGGTGACACTTTATGTATCAGACTTAAAACCAAAAGACTCCAACCTCAGACAGGAGTTTTGTCTGAGAGGCTGGCGTGTGTGCGTGTGTTTCTCTTCTTTCCTGTGTGCGGCTAACGCGATGAGTTCGTTGAGTCAGCGGAGTTCGGGCCTCGTACAGAGGCGCACCGAGGCCTCGCGTAGCGCCGCCGCCGACAGAGACAAGAGTGTGCGCGGCGAGGACGACGACGAGCACCGTCGGGACGAGCAGGACGACGACGACAGCGTGGACTCCAAAGAAACCCGACTGACCCTCATGGAGGAAGTGCTGCTTCTGGGCTTGAAAGACCGCGAGGTTAGTTTAGCTAGTTAGCTCGCCGTTATTAGTTTTAATCAAACAAGGCTAACTTCCGTCTACGGAGATGTGGCAACATGCTAACCAGCTAAGAAGAAGTATTAGCTACACAAATGCCATAAATGCTAACTTTTTTTTTTTTGTTTGACTTCATATTGACCAAGACGGCTAACTAGCTAGCCGTCGCGTCTTAGCTAGCGTATGTTTGGGTGAAACAGACGTCAGGTTGACTCGGGAATGCAACAATTGTTAGCTGTATCGTTAATAACGCTAATAAAGTTAATCCTTTTATATCAGCTGTAATGATCTGTTGGAAAAACTTCCCCCCTGCTTGTTCGCTGGAAGACTAGCCACCTAGCAGACATTAGCTTAATTAACTTACCGTATTAGCAGAGCTGTTGAAACACTTCACAAAAACATTCAGTATTTACATTCATGACAATTCTAACCTGAATGTCGTGTGGACTGAATTATCCTAATATCGAGGTTAATTTCCCAAACGATCCTCACGCACTGGATGTTTTTCCAGTTGTTTACCTTAATGTACACTATACTGCCAAAAGTTTTGGGACACCCCTACAGATCATTGAATAGATGTCTTGTTTTATTTTTAGAGGTTGGGCTCTGCCCATTAGTTCCAGTGAAAGGAACTCTTAATGCTTCAGCATACCAAGACATTTTGGACAATTTCATGCTCCCAACTTTGTGGGAACAGTTTGGGGATGTCCCCTTCCTGTTCCAACATGATTACACACCAGTGCACAAAGCAAGGTCTATAAAGACATGGATGAGAGAGTTTGGTGTGGAGGAACTTCAGAGTCCTGACCTCAACCTGATAGAACACCTTTGGGATGAATTAGAGCGGAGACTGCGAGCCAGACCTTCTCGTCCAACATCAGTGCCTGACCTCACAAATGTGCTTCTAGAGGAATGGTCAAAAATTCCCATAAACTCCTAAAGCTTGTGGAAAGCCTTCCCAGAAGAGTTGAAGCTGTTATAGCTGCAACGGGTGGGCCAACTTCATATTACATTCATGTGCATGTAAAGGCAGACGTCCCAGTTTTGGCCTGGCTCGCAGTCTCCGCTCTAATTCATCCCAAAGCTGTTCTATCAGGTTGAGGTCAGGACTCTGTGAAGTTCCTTCACACCAAACTCTCTCATCCATGTCTTTATGGACCTTGCTTTGTGCACTGGTGTGCAGTCATGTTGGAACAGGAAGGGGTCATCCCCAAACTGTTCCCACAAAGTTGGGAGCATGAAATTGTCCAAAATGTCTTGGTATGCTGAAGCATTAAGAGTTCCTTTCACTGGAACTAAGGGGCTAAGCACAACCCCTGAAAAACACTTGAATTCAACGATTTGGAGGGGTGTCACAAAGCGTTTGGCAGTATATTGTAGATTAGTCTAGACCAAGGGTTGTTGCACATTTTACCCATATGCTATGAGTACACACTTATTTTATAAACATAACCCAACTTTTCAAACACTAGTCTCATTACTTGCATATCTTTTTTATATTTATTGCAGCCATATTCCTGAACATTTCATGCACCGAAAACATGACGTCCAAATTGACATGATCGAGGTTTGGATTAAACCCGTTCAGACAAAATAATACAAATAATAGTGACTCAATAGTAAATATAATACCTTTTAAGTTGTGCTTCACATACCCTTCTTCAAGAACCCTTGATCTATACTTAAATTAAAAGTAATTAAACGCATGCTCTCACACACACACACACAGTTGTCCCTATATGCAAAAAGTACATTTGTAAAATAGACAAACTAAGACAAACACTTCTGTTCAGCTGCAGAGTAAACATTGACTTAACTTTAAGGCTGTGTGCTTTTCAGCAGCTGTTTACTAATTAAACAGTTCACTAACTTAAAGACTTTAGCCTTTTAAATATATTTGACGTCTGCAAATTCGTATGTTATTTCTATTCATTTATTTACAATATATTCAGAAACGTGCACCGTTCTCTTTGCAGAGGTGTAAACGCACTGTTTTGCAAAGCATTGATCCAAACCGATTGTCATTCTTCTGTGGTAAAGGTGGAAAAACCCCTGAAATGTAAACCAGGCGTTTTGTCCAGGCTTGAGCGATTAAATCAATAATCTGACCATTCTACAGATGTGATTGCACAATGAAGTCAACAATGACCAGTCGCTTCCTGAGAATTGTGCTCTGATAAAGTTTTCAGACGGGAAGCAATCAGGTTAATATATTATTTGAAAGACTTTTTTTTTTTTTGTGTTTTACTCGATTGACCTCACCTTTTAGTCTCTGAACGCAGAAGTGCATCAGGCCTCTTGAACAAGCCATTTGTTCTTGTAAATAAAGCAAGTTGAAATTTGCACATGGCATTTGAGGCAGTGACGGTTGTTAACTGGTCACGTAGAAGCGTTAGTGTTCGTGTCCTGTTGAACTCTGAACCCGCTGTGCTATAAAACAGATAGAACTAACCCATATTACAGTAGTTTATCTTTACAGAAATCCTTGTTAACCTGCGGATGAAATTTCACTTCATCAGTGTATGCTGTTATATGTATTTTTACAATAGCGAGCGAGAGGGTGGCAGGTAACCGTTTATTTTCTACGAATCCGTGCAACTCAGAGCCATGATTTCAGCATCAGAGCTCGATGAGATTTTTTCTCAACTTTATGCAAATTAGATATGACTCATTAAAGCGACAAAAAAAAAGTGCTTCAATATTATTTTCAGTTGTTCACAAACTTTCGGCTATATGAGCTGTATTTTTAATTCTCCTAATTACATGAATGAATGGATATTGATCTAATATATTTAGCTATTTGGACTCGCAGATGAGATTTTCTTAAATTAGGTATGACTCATTAAAGTGACAAAAAAAAATTGGCTTGCTCATTGGAATAATTGGATTCCTCATATGGCTTATGCACAGAAACATTTGTCATTCTCCCTCACAACTTTACTTCCTGTCTGCTTTTAGTTTGTATGTAAACAATTGAGAATCAGGACTAAAAATGTAGAACGTTTTTATTCCATCCCGTCATATACGCTGTGAATGTCTGTGTAGAGACATTTTGAAGAAAAGTAACATTTTGGGGGGAAAAATGGCAAAAGACCATTGCTTCGAATACAAAAATACCTAACGCGTAACGTACACTCTTTATTTGCATTATTATAACATTACAATTCATTCTAAAGACAGAAATCATATAATTTAGTAAATCATCTGCTGAACACTACATTTTGGCCATGATACTTTATCAGAGCCAGACGGTTGGTACATGCACACAGGCCACAACAGTAGCATCTACTCCATGTTCACAAAACAAACTCCACACACTTGGTGTATTTAAAGAGTAGTGCGTTCCTTCTGAACTTTCGTCTTGATGCAGCCCAAATATGAACATAAACAAAGAAACTATATTTATTTTAAATGAGAATGAGCAAGTAATAAAAGAACAAACATGATTCACGATTCACGCTGACTGTGGTCAGACATCTGACATCTCTAAAGTCTTAGTTTTACACTTAAATCATGAAGTGATGCATGTTTTAGTGATCCAGTTCTCATATGATTTTTAAATCTGCCTACTGTTTTTCTTTACCAAAATACACTATATTACCAAAAGTTTTGGGACACCCGACCCAAACCATTCAATTCAGGGGTTGGCCTTGACCCTTTAGTTTCACTGAAACTAAAGGGCCAAGCCCAACACCTGAATTGAATGGTTTGGGTCGGGTGTCCCAAAACTTTTGGTAATATAGTGTAACTGACATGACAAAATGACGTCAGAAAATTATGAGAAAAGTGTCTTATGTGACCAGCTTGCTTCAACAAGTCCTAGTTATTAAAGGCTAAATAACAAAACTACATTTATAATACTGTCTCTGCTGCGTACACATGTTAAACATGTTGAAAATAAAAACTTGGGTAAGTCTCTCATTCTTTTACAGCTAAGGCTCAGAATGTTGGCCAACAACAGCGTTCTGACTTTTTATCAAGGTCACACAGACATTTTACTGGAAGGTCTTTTAGACGAGTATAAGGACCTTGGCTTTGTCCGTGTGATTTTCTACCTTGTATACAAGTCATATTTATGTTAATATTTGACTTGGACCAGAATTAGAGTAGATACACAGACTTAAATTTAGAAGGTGAGCTGAATAATTAGAAATCTTACACAATATAAGGTGAAAATAGTGAAAAAGTTTGTAATATAGATGTGTAAAGTGTGAGGAGGGTGGCAGAACAAAAGACACAAAGACAATGACTTCAACCAGCTTTGTTCAGTGATGTGAAACAAGTCTTTCCAGTTGGCCCAAGGGTTTGTAACTTCAAAACCCAAGTTCCTGCCCATGTTGGTTATCTCTAATCAGTCGTGCAATATCAGATTTTATTCTGTGTCCTAGCATGGGTATATATGTGCAGTATATAACATAATATTAATCAACTCTGTTTAGTCCAAGTGTCATAAACCATACCATGCATAGCATACTCATCTGTTATTTTGTTAGTGCTAGAACAATGAGGAAAAATTTTCAATGTGGATGCCAAACAATAATTATTTTGCTGTGGTTCCAAAGGCAGATAAGAAATTAATCATTCAGTGTTTTTAAGAGATTATAAAAATAGCCTGTTTATTAATGAGTTTTAAGCATGTGATACTGTCAGGAACATGTATCTTGATAAAATTGATAAGACTCACTACACTAAAGCTAAAAGTATGTGGACACCTGATCATCACACACATACGTGGTTCTTTCCCAAACTGTTAACACGTTGTTGGAAGCACACACCTGCATATAGGATGTTTTCGTATGCCGTAGCATTACTGTTTTCCTTCACTGGAGTTAAGAGGACCTGTACGTATTCCAGCATGATTATGTCCCTGTCTGTAATGACATGGTCGGCCAAGACTGGAATGGACGAAGCACAAAACTCTGACCTCAACCCCACTGAACACCTTTGGGTTGAACTGGAACGCAGACTGCACTCTGGGCCTTCTCATTCAACATCGGTGCCTGATTTCATTAATATTCTTGTGGCTGAATGGGCAAATCCCCACAGACACACTACATAATTTAGTGGTTAAGGCTCTGGGTTGTTGATCGGAAGATCAGGGGTTTAAGCCCCAGCACCGCCTAGCTGACAATGTTGGGGCCCTTAAGCAAGGCCCCCAACCCACCCTGCTCCAGGGGCTCTGTATCATAGCTGACCCTGCGCTTTGAACCCAACCCCCAAGAATATGGGAAAAAAAGAATTTCACTGTCCAGTAATGTATATAGGGCTGAAACGATTCCTCAAGTGACTTGAGTAATTCGAATACAAAAAATCATCGAGGCAAATTGGTTGCCTCGAAGCTTCGTTTAGTCCATTTACTGTAACTACACACAGAGCACTGCGTTTCCCCACGGACCATTATTACTGACGCACAACCCGCTAAACTTGAGAAAAACACTGAGAAAACGGTGAGGGGCGAGAAGATTGAGGCCAAGGAAAACGGCAGAAAGTTTTCAAAGTTTGGGATCATTTCAAACTAAAACAGAAAGAAAACTGTACAGTGTGATTACTGTAAGATTGAACTGGTTTACCACAACAGTACAAGTTCAATACTTCAATATCTCATTCGAAAACACACAGTCCCCGCTTTAAGTCCACGGAGTCCACACAAGCTAACGTTAGCGTTCGCACTTAGCTTAAATCAATATGACTGCTAGTTGATGTATGTGGATTGTGGCTACATGTAGTGAATATTTAAGACTGTAAATCAGTATGGTGGCTAGTTATGATGTCCCTAATTTAGCGAAGTTTTGTGAAAGCCTAAGCGTCATTCATTCAGAAAAATGTGTTGAAATTTTATGTGTATGGACTCTTGTTCTTGTTCCAAGTTACCTTTCTGTCCACTAATGTTTGCCTCTTACAAAAGCCACCAAGCCTTCCAGGAAGTCAGTAAAGGCTTATGTCCTGCTTGAGCTGTATTTAGACTGAAAGTTGCACAACATAAATGCAATGTCAAAGAAGCTTTGTCACTTCAACCATATATAGCTGATGCAGTACATGGTGAAATGAAACAACGTTTCTCCTGGACCAGAGGTGCTACACAGAACAAAAACAAAATACAGGGTGATGCGGACAAACATGAAGCTAACCTAAGGTGAAGAATTTTTAAACTAAACATACAACATAAGTGCAGGGAATGACGAGAGAGTGCAGACAAACAAGACACATAACGCCGACTGTGCAAAAAAAAAGAAGTGTTGTACAGTGAGTGCAAAGAACGGTGTTTAGGTATTATTATTATTATTAGTAGTAGTTTTATTACTACTATTATTATGTTTCAGGTTGTACCATGTTTACTTTTTTTTTCCCAAGTAATTAAGTTTTTTATTTATATGTTTGTATTTGCATTTTGAATTTAATTAATTTAATTTCAATTAAATGCACTAAATGGGTTCAGATTTTATTTTCATTTTTCTAAATAGGAAACAACTTTGTTGTTTGTTTTAAGAGACCAATCTTATTTTCTCTTGCTCTATTCCTCTTTAATAAAGAAAAAGTACTTCTTATCCAATTACTCAATTAATCGATAGAATATTCGATTAGTAAAATAATCGATAGCTGCACACCTAAATGTATATGTGACAAAGACAACTTAACATGCCTTCCCAGGTGTGTGTAGCTTTTTGAAACAGTAAAGATGGGGCTGAATCTGGAAAAGAGATGTTCAATAAGCGCTTGATTATTTTCAGGTGTCCACACCTTATGTTACGTACATAATTTTATCAATGAACTGAATATTTTCAATTCTTCTAATTACATGAATGAATATTGATCTAATATATTTAGCTACTTGGACTCACAGTTCATGACACTGTCAAGGAATTCGGTCTCTTAACTAAATGTTTTCACTAGATAAAATGTTTATAAACTATAATTGTTTATTTTCCACCACAGTTGATTTAACCTGGTCTTTCCTCAAAGGGCTACACTTCTTTCTGGAATGACTGCATATCCTCAGGGCTGCGTGGATGCATGCTCATTGAGCTCGCCTTACGCGGGAGGCTGCAGCTGGAGGCCTGTGGCATGAGGAGAAAAAGCCTACTCGCCAGAAAGGTGGGGTCCTTGGGGTAAATCCAGCTCGCTAATGATGTCTCTGTCATTTCGGCTTCTCTTGCTTAGTTATGTTGGCTCTCTGACCTCACTGATGGGTACAGCATCCTATAATCCTATGTTTAATACAAAATAGTTTTGTATACAGGAAAGGTGTATGTCAAGTTAACATGTGTAAGAGTCAGAACCATGTGTAATATTTAATATTCCATGGCACCAACAAATTATCCTTTTTTTAAAAATCCAATTTGTGTGTGTATGTGTATATACATATATCCGTACAACAACTTGGCAAATGTTTTACACCGGATGCCCTTCCTGATGCAACCCTCCCATTTTTCCGGGCTTGGGACCGGCACTGCATCCAATGGCTGGGGTTGAGGCATTGGCTGGGAATCGAACCCGGGCCTTCTGCATGATAAGCGAGAAACCTACCACTGAGCCACCAATGCCCTATCTATATATATATATATATATATATATATATATATATATATATATATATATATATATATATATATATATATATATATATATATATATATATATATATATATATATATATATATATATATATATATTAATTAGTTATGCCTGATCGGTGTGTGTGTATATTTTATATATATATATATATATATATATATATATATATATATATATATATATATATATATATATATATATATATATACACACACCGATCAGGCATAACATTATGATGACTGATCTCAACATGACACCTGTTAGTGGGTGGGATATATTAGGCAGCAGGTGAACATTTTGTCCTCAAAGTTGATGTTAGAAGCAGGAAAAATGGGCAAGCGTAAGGATTTGAGTGACTTTGACAAGGGCCAAATTGTGATGGCCAGATGACTGGATTACAGCATCTCCAAAACTGCAGCTCTTGTGGGGTGTTCCCGGTCTGCAGTGGTCAGTATCTATCAAAAGTGGTCCAAGGAAGGAACAGTAGTGAACAGGGTGTCAGGGTCATGGGTGGCCAAGGCTCATTGATGCACGTGGGGAGCGAAGGCTGGCCCGTGTGATCCGATCCAACAGACGAGCTACTGTTGCTCAAATTGCTGAATAAGTTAATGCTGGTTCTGATAGAAATGTGTCAATACACAGTGCATGACGGGTCAGAGCTGTTTTGGCAGCAAAAGGGGGAGCAACACTATATATATAGTGCTCTGCCACAAGGGGGTGCTGGTTTGCTAAGGGAAGTATGAAAAAGGCACTAAAGCATTCTAATTTGAATTCTTTTCTTTTTTTTCAAACCTGACCTCTGCCATTTAGTCCTTTTTATAATAATTATAGATTGGTTCATTTTCGACTTTGCTCTTGGTAGTGCAATTCGGTGAACTGAAACATTATGTTGAAAAATGGATAGCTTAAAATCTGTCACCTTTCATTAACAGGTTATTTGTAAATCTGATGCTCCAACTGGTGATGTGCTCCTGGATGAAGCTCTGAAACACATTAAAGAGACCCAGCCTCCAGAGACCGTACAGAGCTGGATTGAGCTCCTTAGTGGTAAGGATTAAAGACTACCATTAATTACATACAGATTATTCATTTAAAATAAACATGCCGAGATGATGAGCATCTCTTTAAAAAATCTGGACCTAATTTTAATTAATAAGTAAATGTATTTCTGTGTGTCCTATGTATTTGTTTAGCTTATCTGAGATTATTTGTTTGCTTCCTATGGGTGCTGAAGCTTCAGTCATGAAATAATGATTTGTTTAGTTTACTACATTGAAAAATATGGATAAGTTGCAGTATATATTTGGACTAGTTCATTTGAGAAAAATAAATAAACATGGCCGTGTCTACAAAACATTTCACGTGGCTTTACTCGTCAACCAGAAAGCTATAACATTTAGTCCGTCTCTGATAAACTGTGCAGCTCAGCAGAACATTTTGGTTTTATTTATTTATATATGTTAAATTTCATTTCATACACAACTAATGAGTGCTGTCTCCCGAAGGGGAAACATGGAACCCGTTGAAGCTCCACTACCAGCTGCGGAACGTGCGTGAACGCCTCGCCAAGAACCTGGTTGAGAAGGGCGTGCTCACCACAGAGAAGCAGAACTTCTTGCTGTTCGACATGACGACACACCCGCTCACCAACAGCAACATCAAGCAGCGTCTCATCAAGAAGGTGCAGGAAGCCGTGCTGGACAAGTGGGTGAATGACCCACAGCGCATGGACAAGCGTCTACTGGCACTCATCTTCCTGGCTCATTCATCCGACGTGCTGGAAAACGCGTTCGCACCACTGCTGGACGAGCAGTACGACCTGGCCATGAAGAGGGTGCGGCAGCTGCTTGACCTTGAGCCTGAGGGCGAGAGCATGAAGAGTAACGCCAACGAGCTGCTGTGGGCTGTCGTGGCTGCCTTCACCAAATGAGGATACACTTGTAAAGCACTAAAAACAAACATTTGACTGGTTACTGACAAAAACAGGCAAAAAGGGTTGTATCTGAAATGAACGATAACTCTCTACAGAGCAGTCTCAGTCACACACCCCTCATCCCATACTCCCCTTTCCTTGCCGATTACTTGCTTCCCTTCTACGTTCTCTACACAGCCTTGATCTGGCCAGAGGAAAGCATGCCTGCCTTTTCCCTCCTCCTTTCATTCTTATTTTGTCCAGTTAAATGCATGAGGGGTATTCTCTTCTAGGACTGTCTGTCTGAAGATCCCGCAGGAGCAATCTGTATACCCTTTGCATAGCTGGACAAGTGGGCTTTTTTCTTCCTTTTTTTCTCTCTCAGTACTCTGCCCTAAAGGTAATATGGGTTTACTTTCTTATTAATGCAAATTCAAAATTATAGGTCAGAAAGTATTTCTCCCCCCAATGTTAGAGCAATCTTACTGCTTGAATCTTTTTGGATAGAAATGCATACACTCAATATGAATGACGATAAAAGAACTGGAGGGTTTCCGTCTGTGATGTATGGAAAAGGTCTCTGTGTCAAATGGTTTCAGATTACTATTCTCTGCCAGACTTGGCGGTTTTGGTTCAAAGATTGTGGCGTTCCAGAGAAACCACAAGATTATTAAGCACCAAATACTCCCATCGAGACACAGATTAGCTCCAGACCTGTAGTATTACATCAGTGCAATGGTAGTAATGGCTCCTGGAGTGTGTTTGGGCTTTATTTTTGTTTTTTTTCTGCAAGCAAAACCAAGTTTGATAATGGTGTCGACTCATGGACGGTGCAGCTTGGCCGGCCATCATAATCCGTCAGTGCGTCTGACCAGACAACTGTGGAGGAAGTCAAAAGCAGCCTCCACAGCTGATCTGCTGAATAGAGTGTGTGGATTCTTCCAGGGGAAAGATCGAAGAAAATATTTAATTCCGTAAAGCTCTCACTTGTTTATTACAAGCTGTTCCCTGGGATCAACGTTCCCAAATTTTTTTTGTTGATCAGTAGCATAAAAGGTCTCTATTTTTCACTGTCATGAACTTCACTAATACTTTGAGCGCTACCTCTCAGACCTCTCACACTTCACCCTTTATTGTTTTAACTGCCTCTCACTGGCTTTGTCACTTAAGCGTTATTAATCTACAGTTTTCTTATACATGCGTGAAGCCACTGTTATGTGCCTAATCTCGGTTACAGGACTTGTAACCTCCACGTTACAATATGTACTGTAGCTGTTCCTCAACATGACATTCATGAACATTGAGCGAATCGCTTTTAAAATCCTAGATTTGTCCCTAATCTTAAATTTTATGTGTAAGGGGAATGTCAGGTATTTAGGCTTCAATTTTGTTTTTTCTTTCCTGTCCTTTGCATATGCTGTGTGAAGAAGGGATTCTTTGTTTTCTTCAATTTGCTCACAAATATCTACCAGCCTCTGTAGAGTACTTTTATCAGATTACTGTCTTTATTCAGACAGGAGCCCTAGCTATCCACAAAATCGACACAACTACATTGGTTTTTATTGTGCGGTCAGAAAGAGGGGTTTAAATAGAGTATGCAAGAAGTTTCATGCCAGTATCAATGTTGCAAGTCGGTCTATATAAGTTTGGTACTTTCCCCAGTTTTCATGTTTATGTATTCCTCTCTCACAAACCGATTCACCAATAATAAAATAAAAACTTAAATGACCATTTTGATTGAGACTCACATTTATGCTTTACTTGGTTTGTTGTAATTGTCATATATTTAACGCTAATGTATTTGTATTTTTTGGTTTTAGAGATACGGAGGCAGATTGCACAGAGGCTTAACAACACATTCCAGCTAAATCTGTAGTGTTCTCTATCGGCTAATCCAGTAAGCATCTGTATTGTGAAATGCATTTTGTTTTCTCCAAGTTGAACATTTTACTCTGCGTTTAATGTTAACTTGAGGATGCCTTTGATCACACACTTTTTCTGCTGAATTTCATGTTGCATTACGTTTTCATTTTCTGCTGCCAAATGAATGTTTTTTTACTCATTTTGGAAGCAATAATTTACACACTTGCTTCTGCTTCATTTGTTATCCGTCATGATTAATGCTTACCTTTTGCAGCTACTTCTGTACCTGTATGTAGCGAATACTTTTTTGGGCAAAGAAAATTGATATCATGTGTAACTTTAGAGCCTATTATGAAGGGACCCATATGTGTACACACTTTCCTATTACCAAATAAATGAAGGTATTGGGAGTGCCTCAAAACGCTCATCTGTCTTTCATTTTTATGTGACAATGTGCATGGACTGTTTTTGTTGTTGTTTTTCTTTGTCCTCCATCTTCATGAGCTTACCATGAAAGCCCATCTTTCCTTTCTGTTCCCATTTTTTTGTGTTTCAACTGCCATTCAGAAATCTTTGGAAAAACATGCAAGGGCATGAATAATTCTTCACTCGGTTGCATGTCCTGTCCTGTGCATATATTAGCTGGAAATAATACTTGATCAGGCTTGCTGTTATTGATCAATGATGTCATTCATTCATTGTCTACCGCTTATCCGATCTATTCTCGGGTCACGGGGAGCCTGTGCCTATCTCAAGCATCATTGGGTATCAGGGCAGGACACACCCTGTACGGAGTGCCAACTTATTGCAGGGCACACACACACTCTCATTCACTCACGTAATCACACAATATGGACAATTTAGAGATGCCAATCAACCTACAATGCATGTCTTTGGACTGGGGGAGGAAACCGGAGTACCCGGAGGAAACCCCCAAGGCACGGGGAGAACATGCAAACTCCACACACACGGCAGAGGCGGGAATCGAACCCCCAGCCCTGGAGGTGTGAGGCAAACGTGCTAGGCCACCGTGCCCCCCTCAATGATGTTATATTCCAATTAATTGTTATTAATACACTGTTGCATTAGGTTACCAAAGATTGCAATTATTTATTACCATACATTAGATCATACATTAGATCCATTTATAGGTACAGTTAATGTTGTCTTGATCTCTTAATATTATTAAAGAAAAGCTTGCCATGTTCCTGAGAAACTGCAAACCACAAAGCCCTGTCCTGAAGCCTCTCATGTGTTGCAAAACTCAGTTACAAAGCACTTACTCCAAGATTCCCACAAAACAAAATCAACAATTATGTAGGCATACAAGTCCCTTGTATAAACCTGCTACTCTCATAATAAACAATAACCTCCTGACCAATCACAATCAAGAATTTGACTGGACCCCAAGGTATAAACTCTATAAGTATATGAAAATTCCAATCTTAGTATTAGACAACAGTTCATGGGCTCTGTTCTGACCCGTAGCTAGTTCTGGATACGAGCTCTACCTTCCTAGCCTCAATAAAAAAGACAGACAGACAGACAGACAGATAGATAGATAGATAGATAGACAGACAGACTTAGGCAAAAAAAAGATAGATAGATAGATAGATAGATAGATAGACAGCTTTTGATAGATAGATAGATAGACAGATAGATAGATAGATAGATAGATAGATAGACAGACACTCTGGATTCGAGCTCTACCTTCCTAGCCTCAATGCAGACAGACAGACAGACAGACAGACAGACAGACAAAAAAATAGATAGATAGATAGATAGATAGATAGATAGATAGATAGATAGATAGATAGATAGATAGACTTTTTTTGGATTAGATAGATAGATAGAATTTGATAGATAGATAGATAGATAGATAGATAGATAGATAGATAGATAGATAGATAGATAGATAGATAGACAGACACTCTGGATTCGAGCTCTACCTTCCTAGCCTCAATGCAGACAGACAGACAGACAGACAAAAACAAAAAAACAGACAGACAGACAGACAGACAGATAGATAGATAGATAGATAGATAGATAGATAGATAGATAGATAGATAGACTTATAACTGGATATCTTTCAGACTGGCATGAAGCTGCAGCAGCACACCTGAGGTATCTGTTGCTCCACATTGTGACTAGAACTCGGTTTATCCATGCACAGTGTGTGCTGATCAATGTCAGGGCTTGACTTTTAACCACAGAACCCCTTTCAGTTGGACTTATTCTCAACTGTGTGACAATACAGCAGCACTTGCAGTACTGGTGCCACACACACACACACACACACACACACACACACACATACACACACACACACACACACACTACCAAGTCAGTGTTACTGCTGGGCTGATAATAATATCTGGCAAACCTGCATGTGTTTACATATTTAGAAGGTAGTCAAAATCACCTGCAGGGTTTTAAAGACCACAGTAGTATCACACTGCTGATATTGATTTTTAAATGGCAGATCAATATAACAGGGTAGAAGAGTGGTGCAGCGGGTAGCGTTTCCGCCTCTCACCATAGCTCTAGGGTTCCTGGTTCGATATTGAGCTCGGGTTACTGGCTGGATGCCGCTTCTGTGTCTCTTCTCCCCTTGTCTGTCTGGGTTTCTCCTGGTTTCCTCTTAACTCTCCAAAACATGCCAAAATTGGGACAATGCTTTTAGTTGAATGAGAGAATGACTGATGTCCCATCTCATCCCTGCCCCATACCCCGTGTTCCTGGGATTCACTCTGACCCCTGACAAGGCAAAAGGAGTTACTGAAAGTGAGTGTGATCAATATTCTAAGCACAAAGTTTCTAATGTAGCATTGAAGTCTTGTGTCTGATATGCTGTATTATAATTCAGTACTTTCTACACACATTACGTAATGCTAAAAGATTGACTGTGGCATTTAGAAGAGCATTTAAACTGCATACCCTAATATTGGTATAAAATACGAGTGACAGTCATTAACTAGTAATTACTAACTAGTAATAATGTACTTTTCAAAGGCATTCAGATTAACCTACATTCCTTATGATGCCATCAATAATGCATCGCTCAGTTTTAATCAATTTATATAGATCATATATAATCTAGAAAATATATCATCTATATATGGAAATATATTTTAATAAATATACACTGACCAGGCATAACATTATGACCACCTGCCTAATATTGTGTTGGTCCCCCTTTTGCTGGCAAAACAGCCCTGACCCGTCATGCACTGTGTATTCTGACACCTTTCTATCAGAACCAGCATTAACTTCTTCAGCAATTTGAGCAACAGTATGTTAGTTTGGATCACACGGGCCTGCCTGGATCAGAGCAGCTCCAGAACTGCAGCTCTTGTGGGGTGTTCCCGGTCTGCAGTGGTCAGTATCTATCAAAAGTGGTCCAAGGAAGGAACAGTGGTGAACCGGAGACAGGGTCATGGGCAGGGCCCAAAGGCTCATTGATGCACGTGGAGAGCGAAGGCTGACCCGTGTGATCCGATCTAACAGACGAGCTACTGTTGCTCAAATTGCTGAAGAAGTTAATGCTGGTTCTGATAGAAAGGTGTCAGAATACACAGTGCATGACGGGTCAACAAAAGGGGGACCAACACAATATTATGCAGGTGGTCATAATGTTATGCCTGGTCGGTGTATGTTTGCACTATGTCCGTACTTTCTCCTACACTGGAGCTCATGTCACCAAGTCAAATTCCTTGTGTGTGTGAACATACTTGGTAATAAAGCTCTTTCTGACTTCTGACTTAACTCACTGAGAGGGATTATGCGAATACCCTGCATAATCGAAACCTTATAATAATCACTGTTTTTATGTAACAAAGAAAATGTTCTTTGTTAAAGTTTTTTTTATTAACAAGCTGAGAGAAGCTAGTGAGGGAATAACTACTGGTATCTGCTTATAACTCAAATAATAACAGGAACTAACGCCTCGTGGATGTAACTTTACGCAGACAGAGAGTGTGTTGTCGTTTATAATTTTAAAGTTGTACTCGTTGGCATGTTGTTGTGGTAAAAGATAAATGAAACACTTCAGGATGTGCTGTATTGGAAAATAAACAAACTTGAGTGTGGAAACAGCATTACACCACTCTGTCATTCATTATTTTAATATAACGGCATGCTCTATTGTGTTTTATTCCTTCCATGGTGTATATATAGCAAGAAATCACTTCAGCCACTAACGTTTCAAGGACAAGGATTAAAAAACTGTCCTCGCTGTAAAAGCCTGTTCTATTCTGAAAGGCCTAACATGATCTAGCTAACATCTGCTCCACAGATGGCTCTGAGCTCAGTATTTGAGTAGAACGAAAAGGAAGAAGAGGTGTTAAGTTTACCTTTACACTAAGCTAAAGCATGAGCACAATATTCACAGATATTTCATAGTCCTATTTATTGCATGTATTAAAAAATAGGGCTTAAAACTGAAAAGAGGAAAGTGATGTGACCCGTTATGACGCATTCGGGTTAAAAATCAGCCTTAAGGGAATGTGAATACAGAGCGTACAGAAACAACAGAAGAGTTAAAAGTAAAATGTTTTAAAGTGTGAATGTGTGAATGTGGATTGTTTGTGTATTTGATGATGAGAAGGCAATTCAGGTAGCATTAAAAGGAGAAATCTAGATCATGTTTAAATGATGGAAATGTACGGTCATAAATCATCTGTCTGAGTCTGAATGGAGACGTCTCTGTCCTGGCATGTTAACCACTTTGCTCCAATTAGTTTGTCAGTACTGGATGTAAAAAAAAAAATAATGACGGTTAAATAGTTTCTTCTGATCCACCACATCCTACTTTTGATACCGTTGTGGAAGATTTCAAAAATTAAACAAAATGATTTTAACAAGAATCCCATATCTGGACACTGACCCTAACCAGCCCGACATCTTATATCTTAACTTTTCTATCTTATTACAATTAGATACATAAATTTACACTCTAAATGTATGAGAAAGACTACTATGCTTCATAACCCAGTGCTGTCCAATAGCCTGGAGCAGCATCAGTGTCTGTCAACTTGATTTTACGTCCTCTAACCTAAAAGCACATATGTAAGTAGCTTCCTAATTGAAGCCATCTGGGTTCATGGCTGTGCATCTCATTCACTTTATGACTTGTTTAGTCGTGTGCAGGGTATTTTCCTTTAAGGTTAAGCTATTTTCAATAACTGGAAGCAATTGAAACTTCAGATTAAGAGGACTGATTAAATATTTCTAACAGCTTTCCAACTGAGGTAATCATGTATTGCTGGACTTCCCCAACAGAAAGGTATTATTTTGACTCGGTGTAACTATTATATCTGGTACAAGTAATTTCACATTTGTAAATGTACATGCCAGTCAGTTTTATCATGTCTGGGCAGATCTGAATAGATGGAATTTTCAAAAAAGTGTAGCCCGCAGGAAGGTAAACCAAGTCAACAACTGTATTATATACCACTGTCTTTAACAGACTGAGTCATATGTTAAGCCATTTGATGTACATCCACTTTTACCACACATGTGTCCGGTGACACAGTGGGTAGCATTACTGCTTCAACGCTCCAGGGTTCACGGTTTGATCCTAAACTCAGGTTACTGTCTGTTCAGGTTTTTACTACCTGTGCATGTTTACTTCATGTCTGTGTGGGTTTTCTCTGAGTTTTCCAGTTTCCTTCCAGCTCATAATAACAGGCAAAACATTATGACCACCTGCCTAATATTGTGTTGCTCCCCCTTTTTGCTGCCAAAACAGCCCTGACCCGTCATGCACTGTGTATTCTGACACCTTTCTATCAGATCCAGCATTAACTTCTTCAGCAATTTGAGCAACAGTAGCTCGTCTGTTGGATTGGATCACACGGGCCAGCCTTCACTCCCCACATGCATCAATGAGCCTTAGCTGCCCATGACCCTGTCGCCGGTTCACCACTGTTCCTTCCTTGGACCACTTTTGATAGATACTGACCACTGCAGACCGGGAACACCCCACAAGAGCTGCAGTTTTGGAGATGCTCTGATCCAGTGGTCTAGCCATCACAATTTGGCCCTTGTCAAACTCGCTCAAATCCTTACACTTGCCCATTTTTCCTGCTTCTAACACATCAACTTTGAGGACAAAATGTTCACTTGCTGCCTAATATATCCCACCCACTAACAGGTGCCATGATGAGGAGATAATCAGTATTATTCACCTCACCTGTCACTGCTCATAATGTTATACCTGATCGGTGTATGTAGGTGGATTGTCCGCATTAAATTGCACGTAGGTAGTGAACATCTGTGTACATGTTGTGTGGTGATTGACTTCACATCACATTCATCTTACTACATGTTCTAGATCAAACATGGACCCAACCAGAATAAATCAGTTACTGAAGATGAATATGGTTAAATACTTTAGATCCTTTGTTTTCTACTTTTCTTGACATAAACATAAAAATTCTAGTTTTTTGTTAGTAATAGCCATCTAAGTTCTGATGGACATTTAATAAAAATATGTTTTAAAGGCTTTTCTCCTCTACCTGCATGCATACATACCTTATTGAGAAACAGGGGCAATATTTCACATTACTGAGCTGGCAGAGGTTTATAAAGAGGCGGGGCTTCAACACAGAGTGGCTTCTGATTGGCTAGATGAAACCGACCCCTCCTTCCAGCACTTCTGCCCTCAAATGGGAAAAATCCCGCTTCATCTTTCCTCACATATTCTCAGGAGTTGGTACATCATCGTAACTCTATTAAATGAGTCTAAAAAACGAAAAGAACATCTGGATATAGCATGAAAGAAGATTTACATCAACTAGTGATGTCCTGTGAATGTAAAAGTACCCTTTCTATGATGTTTTTTTTGTCCAGGAGGCTCACATCTGTCGGGCTTTCAGGATAATAAGCGTTTTGGTCTGAGAGCCTTTTGAAGTGAGCTGGATAAAAAAAAAGAAAAAAAGTGGATTTTTAAACAAAGTCGCTACGTGCTTATAAACTGGATTTAGGAAAAGTAACATGAAGGAAATGAATGCACAGTAAGTCTCTCACTCTTTTTTCATACTAATATAGTGATATTTCTATATTTCTAAGGTCGAAAGTGTTACTGGAATACACGTCTTGATGCGTGAGACTACTTTTATAAGACGAAAAAAAAAACGTGCTTCTTCGTCTTCTATACGTTTAAAGAATGAAGCACACAATTTAAATAAAGTTTTTTTTTTGTTTGTTTTTGTGAAGATTATCTCCCATTTGTATTGATTAGGGTTCTTAGAGAACCTGGCGCATGCTGGAGGTTGAGGTTCTTCCTCTGACACTCCGCCATGGATTAACGGTAAACACTGAGAGAGAGAGAGAGAGAGAGAGAGAGAGAGAGAGAGAGAGAGAGAGGGAGGTAGAGAGAGAAAGAGAGGGAGGGAGGGAGGGATAGAGAGAGAGGGAGAGAGAGAGAGAGAGAGAGGGAGGGAGAGAGGGAGAGAGAGGTAGAGAGAGAAAGAGAGGGAGGGAGGGAGAGAGAGAGAGAGAGAGAGAGAGAGAGAGAGAGAGAGGGAGGGAGGGAGAGAGAGGTAGAGAGAGAAAGAGAGGGAGGGAGGGAGAGAGAGAGAGAGAGAGAGGTAGAGAGAGGGGGGAGAGGGAGAGAGAGAGGGAGGGAGAGAGAGAGGGAGAGAGAGAGAGGGAGAGAGAGGTAGAGAGAGAGGGAGGGAGAGAGAGAGGGAGAGAGAGGGAGGGAGAGAGAGAGGGAGGGAGAGAGAGAGGGAGAGAGAGGGAGAGAGAGAGAGGGAGAGAGAGGTAGAGAGAGAGAGAGAGAGAGAGAGAGAGAGAGAGAGAGAGAGAGGGCGAGAGAGATAGAGAGAGAGAAAAGGGGGGGAGGGAGAGAGAGGTAGAGAGAGAGAGGTAGAGAGAGAGAGAGGGAGAGAGAGAGAGAGGTAGAGGTAGAGAGAGAGGTAGAGAGAGAGAGGGAGAGAGAGAGAGGTAGAGAGAGAGAGGGAGAGAGAGAGAGAGCTGTGGAGAGACTGCTAGCGCTGTGCTTTACCGTCTCACTGGGAGTTTATAGTCTCACTGTGGAAAAAAGAAAGCTTCCATACTCGGTTTAGAAGAAGTTTGGGAGGAGGGGGAAAGCAGCAGCGGCTTTTTAACGCATTTCGGGAAGTAATTGTGTTTAGCAGCATTGCCTCTGTGCGATGGAGTGTGTGTGCGAGAGCGCCATTTGTAATCAGCAGCTGTAGCGTGGAGTCCAGCTGCAGTCGAGCTGAACAAGCCCCTGACTGGACAGAAGCCCCTGACTGGACAGAAACCCCGACTGGACAGAAGCCCCTGACTGGACAGAAGCCGATGACTGGACAGAAACCCCGACTGCACAGAAGCCCCTGACTGGACAGAAGCCCCTGACTGGACAGAAGCCGATGATTGGACAGAAGCTCCTGACTGGACAGAAGCTCCTGATTGGACAGAAACCCCTGGCTCGTCAAAGCTGCATGTTGGACAGAAGCCCCAGGTTTGGTAAAATCCCATGACCCTTGGTTAGGCAAAACTTCATATTTAACAGACACCTCTAGTTATACAAAGTCTCATGTTGGGCAGAATCCCCTATTTGAGAAAAGCTCCATATTTTGTTAGAGCTCTGGTTAGGCAAAGTCCCATGATGGGCATAATCCCATGATTCCTCAAGACTCCATGTAGAACAGATGTCTCTGGTTTCCCAAAGCCCTTTAGCAGGCAAAGTCCAATATTTGACAGAAGCCCATGCTTGGTCAAAGGCTCTATGTAGATAAAGTCCCATGCTGGGCAGAAGGCTGTTATTGGACAAAATCCTTTGGAAGCCAATAGTCCCAAATTGGACATGGAGCAGAAACTCTGGCTGGGAAAAGTTCATAGTTGGGTAGTGTCCCGTGTGCAGTACAACCTCAAGTTGAGCAGAAGCCCAAGGTAGAGAAGCACAGTGTCACTTAGTTGGGTGATGTCCCATGCGGTGCAGAAAGTTGTGCAGCCCCATGTTGGATAACGCTGTTTAGGCAAAACTCAATGGGTAGAAGCCCTGTGATGGGCAAAAAACAATGAACTTACGATCATAATCAGGTCGTACATTCATCCTTTTTGCCCATCACAGGGCGTATGATTTATTCGCCAATAAAATGAAGCTGACAGGAAATGTATGCAGTAATGAGAGTGAGGAATGCAAGTCTCAAACCCACAACCAGCTTCTGAAAGCTGAAGAGTTAAACCTGTACCACACAGCAAGCTGTGAGCTTGTCTGGTCTACTCATGCTAACAAAATCTCTTACAGCTTCAGTTACAGTAAACAGACGTTTTTATCTTCACTGCATCACTTTCGAGCACTTTATTTGAAAAGGCTGCAGCTTCTAGTGGAGATGGAAAGTGATTTGTGAGTTGTTAAGACAACAACAACAACAAAAAAAAAAACAACAAGAGGGAAGAAAAACAGCAGTGGGCTGGAAAGGTAGCGAGTGGTATCTGGGATGCTGCCCAAGAAACGTGGCACTGCTCATCTTGATTTAAAGGATCCTTTCTGGTCTTTTGACTGACAGCAGGAGAACTGTTAATTTTGGGCTTTTAGGATGGATGAGTCATGAGCAGAGGAGGTGAGTAGATGAGCAGTCTCGAGTCGAATCTGATGAATGAATTTGTCATGAGTTTATTATAAAGAATTAGATTAGAGCAAAGGATTAATGATGAAGTTTGATAGCAGGAAATAGAATTGACACAAGTAGTGTATTTCTAATGTTCACTTTACTGAGTTGGATGGTTTTTATTAACATCAGCAACATACAGGAGATGACGGACCACCCATGCTAGTAAATTCCTCCGAATTAAAATTGTCTAATGATGAGGAAACTGTGTCGAGCTGATAGTGTCCCTGTGGTTTAAAACGACTAGAGTGAAACAAATCATTTTCTTCCGTTGTTTTGAAATTTCCTGTGTTCCTTTCTCTGTGTGTGTGTGTGTGTGTGTGTGTGTGTGTGTTATTAATAATACCACAATAGCATGACATCCTGTGTTTAAAAAGCATTCATGATGTAATGTTTTGATGAAAGCGAACCAGTTTCTCAAGACCACTCAAGAATAATTTCTTGATCAGAAATTTCATTATATGAGCACATGGGTGGACAAATATATATAATATATTTATATATAATACACATATATACACACTAACCATGCATAACATTATGACCTAATATTGTGTTGCTCCCCCTTTTTCTGCCGAGACAGCCCTGACCCGTCATGCACTGTGTATTCTGACACCTTTCTATCAGAACCAGCATTAACTTCTTCAGCAATTTGAGCAACAGTAGCTCGTCTGTTGGATCGGATCACACGGGCCAGCCTTCGCTCCCCACGTGCATCAATGAGCCTTGGCTGCCCATGACCCTGTCTCCGGTTCACCACTGTTCCTTCCTTGAACCACTTTTAATAGATACTGACCACTGCAGACCGGGAACACCCCACAAGAGCTGCAGTTTTGGAGATGTTCTGATCCAGTGGTCTAGCCATCACAATTTGACCCTTGTCAAACTCGCTCAAATCCTTACGCTTGCCCATTTTTCCTGCTTCTAACACATCAACTTTAAGGACAAAATGTTCACTTGCTGCCTAATATATCCCACCCACTAACAGGTGCCATGATGAGGAGATCATCAGTGTTATTCACTCCATAAAATGTAAAAAATATAAAAATTTTGATATTTAGTTTCTCTATATCACATTTTAATACAACCAAGTTACAAATGTATGAACTTTGCTTTACTTTGGCCAGTAAAGTGGAAGAAATGAACTTCCTCCACAGAGCATCCAGACAGATCCAAGACTATAACAAGGATTGTCCTACCTTTGTGTGATCTATATGGACCTTTCCAGAACAAATATATCTGGCAATCTGTTTGAGGCTATTTATAAACATGCAAATCTGTAGGATAAGTGTGAAAAAATGTAGTTATGACCTCTTGGGTATTAGCACACAGGGAAATGGTCAGTTATGTCCAGATAAAAGGTACAATAAAAGCTACACAAGAGCTGCAGTTTTGGAGATGCTCTGATCCAGTGGTCTAGCCATCACAATTTGGCCCTTGTCAAACTCGCTCAAATCCTTACACTTGCCCATTTTTCCTGCTTCTAACACATCAACTTTGAGGACAAAATGTTCACTTGCTGCCTAATATATCCCACCCACTAACAGGTGCCATGATGAGGAGATCATCAGTGTTATTCACTTCACCTCTCACTGCTCATAATGTTAAGGCTCATTGATGGACGTGGGGAGCGAAGGCTGGCCCGTGTGGTCCGATCCAACAGACGAGCTACTCTTGCTCAAATTGCTGAAGAAGTTAATGCTGGTTCTGATAGAAAGGTGTCAGAATACACAGTGCATGACGGGTCAGGGCTGTTTTGGCAGCAAAAGGAGAACCAACACAATATTAGGCAGGTGGTCATAATGTTATGCCTGGTTGGTGTACTTGTAAGTATCAAAGGGGAATCATGAAAACATTTTAATCAGACTTAAACATTTCCAGCAATTATGGAAAATGAAAAAATATGGAAAGAAAGAAAGAAAATAAAAAATATTATAGAAAGATAAGCAAAAAAAAACACTGCAGCTTGATTAAGTCGGCCGGCGTAACGAAAGCCGGTGTAAAGCTTCACTTTGTATTCACAGATGCCACAATATCGTGGTTGTATTCATTCATTCATCTTCAATAACTGCTTTATCCCAGGAACACTGGACACACGGCAGAGAAACACACATACACACTCAGTGTTTCCTGCATTTGAAATGTACTATGTTGGGGGGAGTGGTCAAAGGGAGGAAGTTAGGGGAGAGGTCTGCTTCTTCTCTCTCATTAGTTTATGCTGCTGCTGGTCAGAACCTGGACATTGCTGGGCTACCCACAGTGTAGTTACCCTTTTTACCAACACACTGGTGTTTCATTTCACTGGTGGAATAGAAAGCGACTTCAATCAGTATAAAGAAATTCATTATTTTATTGCTGCACGTCTGATATAAAATGAGTAATGACTCTGTTGGCTTTCAGTGTGAGATGTGTGTTTTTCCCTCTGTTGGAAAACCTTACAGAGAATTTTAGTCTACTTTCATATGAGCTATTAAACACCACTCTAGATGTGACATGACAGAGACATTCAGTGCTGAACATAGCCACAGCAAAACGAGGCAGAAATTCAGTTTTTGGCCTCTGAGGAAGAGTTAATGTAAATAAATTCACGATACAATAAAGTGATCATAGCATAGAGTATGTTTCACAAACACTGAAAAGGAAACTTCTAGAAACTTGCTTATTAAGATATCGGTTAACTTAGCTGTCCAGATGTGAGAGTTTTATCATCCAGGAGACAGATGTTTTAGATCAGACACCAGACTAATACTAAGAAAAGGTTTTAACAGACTACATGATTTGTATTATTGTTTAATAGTGAGGATATTTACCCACACATAAGGTACAAGTGACCTTCAAATGTTTGTGTGGAAACTCTAAAAAGGAATGGTCATTTTTTCCT
Organism: Hemibagrus guttatus; assembly: GCA_033459395.1. Taxonomy (NCBI): domain Eukaryota; kingdom Metazoa; phylum Chordata; class Actinopteri; order Siluriformes; family Bagridae; genus Hemibagrus; species Hemibagrus guttatus. Next base: position 13,178,620 of record JAUCMX010000021.1, on the reverse strand, counting down.
GAACTGGCTCAAATATTATAGTGACCTACTGTTAGACCAAACCATCACACCCACATTGACACCGAGTCAGCGCCAGTTGTTTTCCAGCTGTCTGGAGAAAAGAAGCGGACACTTGGGTCACTGTAGACAGCCGTCGGTGGATTATGTAAACTACCGCTGAGGAAAAAGTACAGGCCTTGTGTTCTTCATCTGCTTTCCCTTTCTCTGTCTGTTTTGGCTTCTGTGTTATTTCTTACCTACCACCTTTTTTGTCACAGTGATGCTGAATTCTCAAATCTATTGGTGTTGATTTATTTTCTATAACAAAACGACTCTACAGATGTTTTGCATGTAATTCAAATCCCAGATTTATATTAATGCACTTGGGTTAATCTCTCTTAACTGATTGAAACTGTGTTATTATTTCATAAAGAAAATAGTATAGGATAGAAGTGAAGCTTTCTGTAAAGAGATGTTTATTTAACATACACTATATTGCCAAAAGTTTTGGGACACCCCTCCAAATCATTGAATTCAGGTGTTGTTTTTCAAAGGTTGAGCTTGTCCCCTTAGTTCCAGTGAAAGAAACTCTTAATGCTTCAACCTGATAGAACAGCTTTGGGATGAATTAGAGCGGAGACTGCGAGCCAGGCCAAAACTGGGACATCTGCCTTTACATGCACATGAATGTAATATGGAGTTGGCCCGCTCTTTGCAGCTATAACAGCTTCAACTCTTCTGGGAAGTCTTTCCACAAGCTTTAGGAGTGTGTTTATGGAATTTTTGACCATTCCTCTAGAAGTGCATTTGTGTGGTCAGACACTGATGCTGGACGAGAAGGTCTGGCTCACAGTCTCCAAAAATTCATCCCAAAGGTGTTCTATGGGGTTGAGGTCAGGACTCTGTGTAGGACAGTCAAGTTCCTCCTCACCAAACTCGCTCATCCATGTCTTTATGGACCTTGCTTTGTGCACTGGTGTGCAGTCATGTTGGAACAGGAAGGGGTCATCCCCAAACTGTTCCCACAAAGTTGGGAGAATGAAATTGTCCAAAATGTCTTGGTATGCTGAAGCATTAAGAGTTCCTTTCACTGGAACTAAGGGGCCAAGCCCATCCTGAAAAACAACACCTCAATGATTTGGAGGGGTGTCCCAAAACTTTTGCCAATATAGTGTATGAAAGGAGTCTCTACCTTTAGTGTTTCGTATTGATCAAGAAGTTCAATAAAAGGAGTTTATGCCTTCCTGTTTCTTGATATGACAGGACATGCTGTATTTATATCTGTCTTATTACTTTTAGGAAAGAGGAAAAAAAAAAAAGCTGGTGAGGGAAAGATAACAGCTGGATGACAAACTTTACAACATTAAATGTAAATATAAATAGATTTATAAAATACACTATGTATCATTCATTAATAAAAAAAAAACTGCAATCAGTGTCAGATTTCTGCAGTGTTAGAGGAATAATTCATTAAAATATAGACAACTTTGTCTCTGGTCGTATGACACAAGCCTGTCGTTGATTGTTTTCCAAAGACAATAACACTGATTATCTTTTTTTTTTTTACTTCTCACTTGATACACAGACACTTTCCATCTCATGCAGCTTATTCTCGCATGTTGTAGGTAACTAAAAGAAGAGGCATATGCTTTAGAAGAATTAGGATCAGTGACAGCAAGGTGCTTTTTTCTTTTAAGAACACTGCCTAATGGCTGAGCCTGAAAACACTCTGCTTTAGAATATATTACCCAAAATGCACTTGCTGGCAGCCAGTGAAGCTGAGTCAGCTAAGCATGCACCCAGACATCATGCCTTAATATCATATCGTTACAACAAAGAGCAGAGCTCCCGAGGTGACAAAAACAAAATCCCGCCACGTTGCCGCTGATCGGAGACTGTTACGCATACTTTCCAGGTTTATCCACCTGTCCTGACTCGTAGCGCATAGTTTCCCGTCTTTAGTAAGCTTGCTATCATGATCCAGAACAAAACACAGCGTGAAAAATGGTAGACGTAACAGCTGCAGTTATCCACTGTTTGGATGTTATAAGTAAGATGCTCTATTCATTGAGACTTTACAAGCTGTAACAAGCACTTCCTGTGCTGCCCCGGGGATTACGTTCGGCCAGATGTGAGGCCTCATCATATTGACAATGCGATCAGTTTGCTTTGCCTTTGCATTATATTACAATCTATTCACACACACACACACGCACACACACACACACACACACACACACACACACACACACACACACACACACATATACTGGATTGATTTGACTCTGCATTGCAATCTATTCGGTTTACACACACACACACACACACACACACACACACACACACACACACACACACACACACACGCACATGTTGGATTGCTTTGACTCTGCATTATAATCTATTCAGTTTACACACACGCACACACACACACACACACACACACACACACACGCACACACACACACACACACACACACACACACATATACTGGATTGCTTTGACTCTGCATTACAACCTATGCAGTTTACACACATACACGCACACACACACACACATATTGGATTGCTTTGACTCTGCATTACAATCTATTCAGTTTACACACACACACACACACACACACACACACACACACACACACACACACACACACACACACATATACTGGATTGATTTGACTCTGCATTACAATCTATTCAGTTTACACACACACACACACACATACACACACACACATGTTGGATTGCTTTGACTCTGCATTACAATCTATTCAGTTTACTCACACACACACACACACACACACACACACACACACACACACACATATACTGGATTGATTTGACTCTGCATTACAATCTATTCAGTTTACACACACACACACACACATACACACACACACATGTTGGATTGCTTTGACTCTGCATTACAATCTATTCAGTTTACTCACACACACACACACACACACACACACACACACACACACACACATATACTGGATTGATTTGACTCTGCATTACAATCTATTCAGTTTACACACACACACATACACACACACACACACACACACACATGTTGGATTGCTTTGACTCTGCATTACAACCTATGCAGTTTACACACACACACGCACACACACACACACATATTGGATTGCTTTGACTCTGCATTATATTACAATCTATTCAGTTCACACACACACACACACACACACACACACACATATTGGATTGCTTTGACTCTGCATTATATTACAACCTATTCAGTTCACACACACACACACACACACTTCCAGTACAGGCTTGAAGATTCTCGGAAAGCCCGATGTTTTTTCAATAGCAGATCTAATTAGAACATAGTCTTTTATCCTCTGTATGGTCCCTGCTTTAGATAATTAAAAAAGAGAAAAAGAAAAAGAAAGAATCTGCCATTAGCAAGTTTGCCGTATTTAGCTCTTCGCCCTAAACAGTCGTTCAGTGGTTTTCACCAAACAGATCATTCATTGCAAAACCCAGCTGATATTATAAATAGATATACAGCTTTTAAATGATGCCTTGCGCTGCTTTTGGTGAAGTCCTTCCCAGAAAGAATGCCACAGGGGACCTTGACTGATGCTCTGTAATGACACGGTACTATACCAACGTTCCCACATATACCCCTCTTTTTTTTTTTGCATCGACATGTCAAAGTATATATTTTAAAGGGGAATTCCTACATGTTAAGTATTGTTTGTCTTCTTTTCTTTTCTTTTCTTTTCTGGGTGCATTGTGCAAATTTGCCTGTGTATGTGACGTGGAAGCGCAGATCATCGCTTTGAAACAATGGAGGCTGCTGTGTAACTAGGAAATGAGATCATTTAGACATAAAAAGGGGGCAGATTTAATTCATGAAAATCCTGTTCAGAAGGCAATTTTCTGAAGATGCTGTGGCCTTTAATAAAATAGAAAGTTACATAGATAAGAAATGAGCATCTGCTTCAGAAGTACTGTAACTCTCTCTCTCTCCCAGTCTCTCTTCCTGTCTCTCTCTCTCACTCTCTCCCTGTCTCTCTCCCAGTCTCTTTCCCCTTCTCTCTTCCTGTCTCTCTCTCACTCTCTCCCTGTCTCTCCCAGTCTCTCTCCCAGTCTCTCTTCCTGTCTCTCTCTCTCACTCTCTCCCTGTCTCTCCCAGTCTCTCTCCCACTCTCTCTTCCTGTCTCTCTCTCTCACTCTCTCCCTGTCTCTCCCAGTCTCTCTTCCTGTCTCTCTCTCTCACTCTCTCCCTGTCTCTCTCCCAGTCTCTCTCCCCTTCTCTCTTCCTGTCTCTCTCTCTCTCACTCTCTCCCTGTCTCTCTCCCAGTCTCTCTCCCCTTCTCTCTTCCTGTCTCTCTCTCTCACTCTCTCCCAGTCTCTCTCCCCTTCTCTCTTCCTGTCTCTCTCTCACTCTCTCCCTGTCTCTCCCAGTCTCTCTCCCCTTCTCTCTTCCTGTCTCTCTCTCACTCTCTCCCCCAGTCTCTCTTCCTGTCTCTCTCTTTCTCACTCTCTCCCTGTCTCTCTCCCAGTCTCTCTCCCCTTCTCTCTTCCTGTCTCTCTCTCTCACTCTCTCCCAGTCTCTCTCCCCTTCTCTCTTCCTGTCTCTCTCTCTCACTCTCTCCCTGTCTCTCTCCCAGTCTCTCTCCCCTTCTCTCTTCCTGTCTCTCTCTCTCTCACTCTCTCCCTGTCTCTCTCCCAGTCTCTCTCTCTCACTCTCTCCCTGTCTCTCTCCCAGTCTCTCTCCCACTCTCTCCCTGTCTCTCTCCCAGTCTCTCTCCCCGTCTCTCTCTCTCACTCTCTCCCTGTCTCTCTCCCAGTCTCTCTCCCACTCTCTCCCTGTCTCTCTCCCAGTCTCTCTCCCCTTCTCTCTTCCTGTCTCTCTCTCTCACTCTCTCCCTGTCTCTCTCCCCTTCTCTCTTCCTGTCTCTCTCTCTCACTCTCTCCCTGTCGTTCTCGCTCTCTTTCTCTATCCCTCCCTCTCCCTGTCTCTCTCCATCTCTCTCATTATAAATTTCTTTATTAAGATTTATTATTGTTTTTATTTTTTATTATTTTTGGACTATTTTTTGGAATGCGGCTCTACACTATACAGTAACTAAATCGTGAAGTGATTTTTTTGTCAGGTAAAAACTTCATAATTCATTTAAAAATCTCAGTTAAAATGTTTCTTGGGGCTAACCCCAACCCTAACCCCACTTTTCATACAGATGCAGTCGTGTGAATCATTATGAATTGAATGAAATGCCTCTGCGTTGTTTGACAGACTAGTAAAAGTCTTTGTAGCGTAGCTTTACAACATCAGCGCATGCTCGTTCACACAGCATAGTTCATTTTAAGAGCAGTATTTTCCCACAATTCTTCTTATTTTATGAGAAACATAAATAAGACGTATGATAGCTGTTGATTAGTCAAGGGCTTTTTTCAGACCCTGCACCCTGCACAGGGCATCATTTACATATGAGAAGGCAGTATAAGTGGCCTGCATTGTCTCCACTGAGGATTCAGAGCCATGAATGAGGGTTTATTTTCTCCAACACTGCCTCACCTCTGACATCTGTGTGTGTCCCTTGCTCTTATCCCAGTCGCCCCCCACAGCTCTCCCGAATTCAACTGGAAATGGCCCTTTGTATTTATTTTTTTTTTATCATCCTAGCTTCATTCCCTGCTTTTCCTTTGCTTTTCTTTATGATTACAAGATCCCCTTAGGCTGTATCACGTAAGCAACATTTTTGATTTGTTGGAATTGAAGGGCAGGATGTCATGGTGGGTGCATATTAACATTAAATCATCCCCCAAAAACCAACTCATTAAGTTTCCTTAGTCGTTGGCTCTATCAGTGGGTGGTTCTTGATCACGCAACACCTCTCAAGACTAGCCATTTCCTACATCGAGTACAGGAACACATAAACCCGATCATAACCATTTCTTACTTGCTCTTTCAAACAGGCCAAAGAAACGGAAAGCTTTCAGGAAACCTCCCTTTGCATTGTCAGAGCTGTAGATTTGTTTTTATTATCGTGTGTTAGGAAGCAGGGAGACGTTGCTCAAGGCCAGGGACACCTGGTTCTTTAGTTGTGTAAATTACACAGATGTTTGCTATAGTAGACACAAAGGGATGCTTTCTGAACAAAGCCATCAGTGATTCAAGAGCACTGGAACATGAAACACGTTCAATATCTGCAACAGAATATCTGAGATATTTTTTTTCCCTGTCCAACAAATCCATCATAGCGAGTGAGTGGACATGCAGGAGATGCCAGACAGCATGGCTCCAGGTAACAGTGCCCGTAATGTGTCTTTTTTTCCCTCTCACTAACTACCGAGGCTACAAGCAATCCAGTGTGATGATCAATGAATAAAAGCTTGTGTGTGTGTGTGTGTCATATTAAGACACCACGGTGTCTGGCGCATGCTCGGATGCATCCTCGGTAAGAAGTCAGTGCAGTGTTAATCAAGAAGAAGGTTTATTGTGCAACATCGCAGCAAATACTGCAAAAATATGAGCCATAAAACATTACTTTTGTATATTTTAAAAGGTAGTAGCAGGTTATTTTACACAGCATGGTGCATTGAATAAGACTGAATTACAGTAAATATGAACGTAATTAGTGCAAGTGTAGTGTCTCTTATGCAACGTCATAAGTCAAGTCCTGTTATCATATTAAATCCCAATCTTTTTTCAATCGCATTACACAGACTATATTCTCCCATATTCACTATTTCTTCTTAAATTTCCATTGACCATACACATCAGCTCTAATGTTTCTGTCTGTAAGTCTATAGAAAAACAAGGGGAAAGACAATATCTGAAACCTAAGTAAATTTTAAAAAGTCTTTAAAAAGTCTCAAACGTCCACCTGTCGTGTGAAGGACCAAATCGGTCCTAAACAAATATTTTGCCCATTTATTTATGAAACGCTGAATAAATGTATGAAACGAAGCACGAGTTATGCATCCATCATGTTTATCAAGATCGATTTTCACCCATTAGTTGCTCTCGGGTGATGAACATAGAATTTTCTCTCAGAATGAAGACTGTGTGCGACATGTGGCGTTTAGAAACGGCTGAAAACGGCTGTAACGTGGCCATATGTCGCTGTGCAGAAGGAAGGGGGTGGATATCGCTCCCAGTGAAGAAACAAAGGGTGTCTCACTTTACACTGACCATGCGGTCACACCGTTCCCATTCGGATATCCTGACACAGATCTGTGATCCGCCGGTCGATCGGTCTCGCACTCACATTGCTGAGGAGTACAGGCTAACAGTCCTTAGATTATACTGACAATAAATGACACTGACCCGTTCAACTAACATACTATCCAGTGAGCAGAAAGATTTGAAAAAAAATCAGGTTTGTTCATTCATTCGTCTTTAGTAAGAGGTTTATCCTGCGCAGGGTCTCGGCAGAATCAGCCTGTCCCACTGGGTGTGAGGCAGGAATACATACTGAATGGGAATATTAATATAATAGAAATAAATTCTAAATCTGTGAGAAACAAGCAGGATCCATATCATTTCTTGCCATTGTTTATTGCCTAACTGTTGTAGTAGTAGACACCAGTGATTAATGCATGTTGCCTAACCTGAGGCGATTGCCCCAAGTACCACTGGCCATCAACCTGCCCCCAGTACGTCTTTGCAGGAGCAGTGCTGGGGGTTTTGCTTTATCACCATACACTGGATTAACGTACCATGATCTGAGCAGATTGGCCTCAGTTTGTGCCAGTGCCATCTGTACCCTTAGCTTTAGCAGTTCGTGCTATGGCTTTCCTCTGACCAAACATCCCATCTGGCAACCTGCCACTTGGGTCAGCTTAATCATTCGTACACATATGGAATACTGTGGCAACAAAACACTAAACCTGAAAGGTTTAAAGTGGTGTGGGTGAATTCAGAGTGATTTAGCTTAAATTACTGACCTGAATTACACTTGATGCTCTTTCAACCAATATTCATGCAAGTGTGGACAAATCATAAATCCATTAGCTCGCTGACCTACAAACTGGAAGCTCCAGTCTGCTCCCAGTCCTGTGTTTAGTTGTCTAATAGCTTAAAAAATGGTTGCTAATGTACCTTTGCCGAACTGAATGTAATCATCCAGACACAAACAAGTCTAACAGCATAGGGGAAAACTCGGCCATATTTTTTTTGCGTTTTTCTAATAAAGTGTCTGAGCATATTATGTTTTAAATTTAGCTTAGAGTAAAGTTTAGCTTCAAATTCTTATGTTGTCTTTTCACATTGCACAGAAAAGATAGCATTTGAGTTACAAATTTTATTTTCCCTGTACTACTACTACTACTACTACTACTACTAATAATAATAATAATAATAATACAGATTGCGATCAGGCATAACATTCTGAGCAGTGAGAGGTGAAGTGAATAACACTGATTATCTCCTCATCATGGCACCTGTTAGTGGGTGGGATATATTAGGCAGCAAGTGAACATTTTGTCCTCAAAGTTGATGTGTTAGAAGCAGGAAAAGCGTAAGGATTTGAGTGAGTTTGACAAGGGCCAAAATATAATGGCTAGACCACTGGATCAGAACATCTCCAAAACTGCAGCTCTTGTGGGGTGTTCCCGGTCTGCAGTGGTCAGTATCTATCAAAAGTGGTCCAAGGAAGGAACAGTGGTGAACCGGAGACAGGGTCATGGGCGGCCAAGGCTCATTGATGCACGTGGGGAGCGAAGGCTGGACCGTGTGATCCGATCCAACAGATGAGCTACTGTTGCTCAAATTCCTGAAGAAGTTTATTAGAAAGGTGCCAGAATACACAGTGCATGATGGGTCAGGGCTGTTTTGGCAGCAAAATGGGGAGCAACACAATATTAGGCAAGTGGTCATAATGTCATGCCTGATTGTTTTGTAATTCTCTCGAGTGTGTTTTAGTATTAGAGAGCCATACATAAGCTTTGCACTGCTCTTTAAGGCCTTGGAATAATACAAATTCCAAGTAGATCACCAGAAGATCATTAATGGCATAAAGTAGTTTGTAACAACAAATCACATGGCCAGCGAAGCATTTGACTGATATCCAGTTTATTTTTCACAAAAGCCAGCCAGACATCGTCTCTGCATGAAGCAGGCTGAGGACTATGTTTTGCTTCGTTCAGTATGCACCATGTTCCTGATTCTGAAATATAGCTATAAGAGGCGACATTGCATAAAAAAAACTATTAACCTGAATCTTCTTGTCCCAGCTGTCCAGGCTACTGATTTGTCCACTGCGCATATGTGGAGCACTTTCATGTTTCTTCCCTTTCTTTTCCTCTCTCAGGAACGGCACACGTGTCATGACGCATTATAACATCCACACTAATGACATCCTAGTGCTTTAGCCACTCCGTTCTCCTAACAATGAAACTTGCTACCTGTATAATTAGAAAACAACATTTATCAGATGAAATCTAAGTTGGAGCCAGCCCATAATGATAAGTCTAGATTATGTATTTGCCTCGGCGCTAGGGCAGAACCCCGTAGGGCTGTGGTGGGGGCCTCTTCAAAGCTTCTCTGCTTATGCTCTCTGTGATTAGTGGGGATTTGGAGAGGCCTACTTTAGAAAAGTCTAAGTAAACTGTTTCTCCCGCATTTGGCTCCCAAGTTTGTTATTTGTCAGTCTGCATTTCTAACCGCTGCATTGAGATCGATTTTTTCGAAGACAGTACTTTTAGAAAAAGGTTCACAATCCTGGAAAACAAAACAGCACACAATACTGTAGCAAGTGGCAAGAACATCCAAAGTTTTAATCGTTAATGGAAAAAGCAGAGTGACTCAGAAAGACCACCCTTGCAGTGTGACAAATGATCTTGGACTGACCGTCGCTGGATTTGAGCACCGTGCGTTTGTCTTCCTCTTCGAAACTCTGGCTTTTTACTTTCTGGAATTTGTTGAGATTATGGCATCAGTTTTTATTTTTAGCTTCCATTACATCAGCTCTGGACTACATGAAAAACGGGAACAGGAAAGGTATTTATTCTGAAATTTAATCCTTGTGAACAAGCGAAAGCTGCATCAGGGTTTTTTTCACCAGTCAGGGGACAAAAGGTAATGACCCTAGCAGAGGTTCCTGATGTGTGTTTTATGAATTCAATCTGTGTACATCAAATTCCTCGGGGTTACAGGGTTTACAGCTATAGAGCTTTACTTTAAGTGAACAGTGCGTGTAGAGCGTGAATAAGCCATGCTTCAGATCCGTGGTCAGTTGGTTGCTGAGAAAAAATCCTCGTCAGATTGGATTTTGATGTATATTAATGTGTGATGCTCAGAGAATTCACCCTCTTTTTTCAGCTAAAAATGTCAGACAGGGGTCAGGAAGGGGCCGCTTACTGGTTATGAATGGAGGTCGGAGTTTCCGTGCAGCCGTCTGTTGTCTGTAAACAGTTTTAATGTCAGAGAGCAGAAGAAACAGTAAAAACAGTAAAACAGCCACTGAGCACGCTCACACAGAGCAATCCAGCCTTGTATATGGTTCTTTTTGAGTTTGTAAATCATTGTCAGTTGTAATGAATGGCATGTTTAATATCGATTAAACATGACTCAGGGTCAGTGGAACCGGACGCTGCTGCACAAGACATTTAAACTGAAATGGAAAGAGTGTGAAGCCTGTTTTAACATGAAGACTTAGTGGATGTGTGTGTGTGTGTATGTGTGTGTGTGTGTGTGTGTGTGGATGTGTGTGTGTGTGTGGATATGTAAGTGTGTGTGTGGATATGTAAGTGTGTGTGTGGATGTGAGTGTGTGTGGATGTGTATATGCATGTGTGTGTATATGTAAGTGGGTGTGTATGGATGTGGATGTGTGTGTGAGTGTGTGTATGTGTATATGTAAGTGGGTGTGTGTGGATGTGGATGTGTGTGTGTGTGAGTGTGTGTGTGGATGTGTGTGTGTGTGGATGTGTATATGTATGTGTGTGTATATATAAGTGGGTGTGTATGGATGTGGATGTGTGTGTGAGTGTGTGTATGTGTATATGTAAGTGGCTGTGTGTGAGTGTGTGTGTGGATGTGTGTGTGTGTGGATGTGTATATGTATGTGTGTGTATATATAAGTGGGTGTGTATGGATGTGGATGTGTGTGTGAGTGTGTGTATGTGTATATGTAAGTGGCTGTGTGTGAGTGTGTGTGTGGATGTGTATATGTGAGTGGGTGTGTGTGGATGTGTATGTGTGTATGAGTGTGTGTGTGTGTGTGAGTGTGTGTGTTTGAGTGTGCGTGTAAGTGGGTGTGTGTGGATGTGTGTGTGTGTGTGTGTGTGTGTGTGTGTGTGTATGTAAGTGGGTGTGTGTGGATGTGGATGTGTGTGTGTGTGTGTGTGTGTGCGTGTGGATGTGTGTGTGTGAGTGTGTGTGTGGATGTGTGTGTGTTTGAGTGTGTGTGTGTGTATGTAAGTGGGTGTGTGTGGATGTGGATGTGTGTGTGTGTGTGTGTGTGTGTGTGGATGTGTATATGTAAGTGGATGCATGTGGATGTGTGTGTGTGAGTGTGTGTGTGTGAGTGTGTGGATGTGTATATGTATATGTAAGTGGGTGTGTGTGAATGTGGATGTGTGAGTGTGTGTGTGTGGATGTGTATATGTATATGTAAGTGGGTGTGTGTGAATGTGGATGTGTGAGTGTGTGTGTGGATGTGTGTGTGTGTGGATGTGTATATGTATATGTAAGTGGGTGTGTGTGGATGTGTGAGTGTGTGTGTGGATGTGTGTGTGTTTGTGTGTGTGCTGCAGTGGCAGTGTTTGTGTGTGTGATGCAGTGGCAGAGAATGTGTGTGCCATTGATGTGGAGAGCGGTTGAGATTGCATCCTCCGTTGATCTGTTCCCACGGTAGGCAAACTGGTGGCTGTCCAGATCAGTAGGGATGCTGGCCTTGATGTGGGGGAGAAACAGCCTCTCAATGCACTTCATGATAATCAGTGTCAAGGCGACTGGACGATAGTCATTAAGACACCTGACCTGTTGTTTCTTGTGCACAGGGACAATGGTGGTGGATTTGAGGCATGTGGGGACTACAGCCTGTTGCAGGGACAGGTTGAATATATTGGTAAACACCCCTGCTAGTTGATCAGCACATGACTTCAGTGTGCGGCCTGGTGCAGAGGGTGTGTGTTATGGAGAGTGTAGTCTGGAGCGGCCATGTTTGTAGCCTAGCGTGTGCTGAAAACTGTGTGTGTGTGTGTTTGTGTCAAAAATTTGAATGTGATTTATCCTAATGGCTTACATAAACAATGCACAGGAAGCATTAGTATGCACTGTTGCTTGCTATATTGTTCTTCTTCTTCTTCTTATTATTATTATTGTTGTTGTTGTTGTATTTCTTTTAACAGATTTAACATCTTATTTTTGTCACTATTATATCTGAGTAAATACAAACCGACTGCTGAAATTTTAAGGACCTGGTTATCAGATGCAAATTGCGACACATGGCATGAATTGACAGGAAACTGCACTTTCTAGTGATGTGTATGTAAGTAGTATTGTCTTCAGTGTCTTTCACTGTAAAGGTCAGTAATGTAGCACGGATCTACTATATCTTATATTGATATCTACTATATCTTATACTGAAACTCTTTCAAAGAGCTAACCTTTCTGTTATTTAGATTAATGCTCTGTTTACAGGCATTTAAAAGTGTTTGATCCAAAGCAAAGTGCAACTGTGAGCTGTGTGGATGTGGTTTTCTCGAGCACAAATGCATGTTATTTTGAGAACATACCCAAAGTAGCAATTTGATTGTGGTCGAGAGTCGAGAGCGTGTAGTTAAAAAATGTCAGAAATGTGGTTTGCAGATCTGTCAAAAAAAAAAAAAGAGCTTCATTTGCACTGTTGTAACATCTGGCCAGTGGTTTGGCAGTTAGTATAGCAGTCCGGTTAGTATCTTATACAGCGGAGTAGTACAGTGTTAAGGATGTTATACAGCACGAATGTCCGAGATATATGCACATGTCTTTTTATCCATATTAATACAGATCCTGCTGTTCTTCTTTGTAGGTGAATATATGTGGTGCCTGGAAGTCAGGATCTAAGCTCCACAGTCAGGAATTCCTGCTTTTACTGGACTGTAAATTAGATTTGGAAGGACCCAAGCAGGCCAGTTAATGGCACACATTCTCTAGTTACCCCTCGTAGTCTAAAAAGCCTTTTCCCCTCTCTGTCTTCATTTTTCTCTATGACATCATGGTCCTTTGCAGGCCAAATGTAACATTAAGGGATGTCGGTGCTGTAGTTCTGAAGTCTGAGGGGCGTCTGTATCAGATGGAGGCAAGCACCATTTCACTTATCTGACTCCACCTATCTATTAATAATCCCAGAATTAAAAAACATTAGACCCACCATGCAGGGAAGGCCCAGGCAGGCCCAGCAGCAGCAGCTAGGATGCCCATCACCCAGGAAAACGCACTGAGTCACCTGCCTCTGCTGGAGAGCTGGCTGAAGGTGAACCAGGGGAAGCAGGACTGCGAGGATGAGCACGGGAAAAATGCAGGCAGAGCTACGCCATGTCAGGCTGCAGTCCGCAAGCTGGTAGAGTACATCCAGCTGAACTTTACAGATTGCGAGACCCGTCCATGCAACGGCAGCACTCTTAAGGATGAAGCGGATGTAGAGGTGCGGGCTGTCTGCTTAAGCAAGGCTGAAGGAGATGGCACCGAGTTTGGGCTCAGCTTTGGGAACATCCCCATCTTCGGGGATCCTGAAGGAAAGAAAAAGGTGCGTCGCAGGCGTCGTAAGAGCGATAAGGGCCCCGTGTTGGACGTGGGGTGCATCTGGGTGACCGAGGTGAAGAAGAAGAGCCCCGCAGCACGATGCGGTGACATTAAGCTGCGGGACGAGCTGCTGTCTCTCAACGGTCAGCTGATGGTCGGCGTGGATGTCACCGGAGCCAGGTAGGATATCTGATATCTGAGTTATATGCTTTAGAAACTTTCACACAAAGCAGTATGCCACAAGAGGGCGTATCATGGTAAAGGATGTTATCAGGCACAATTCAAAGTGCTCAAAATAATGGAAATAATAGTATAATTAATTATATATTAAATCAACTATTTTTCTGTTACACAATGTTGTATATTTATAGTAAGCTTTGGTTGCTAAGCAACACAACAACACAATAATTAGAATATACTATGGAAATGAATACAGAATTCAATTATTGTGATTTGGTGACTGGTGTGTGTGTATGTGTGTGTGTGTGTGTGTGTGTGTGTAGAGGATTATACAGCTTCGAGTACCACTCAGCCAGTCAGATATTAGAACCGAAGGAATTTCATTGTGAATGCGGACATGCATTCAATCACATGCAATGGCATCACATTGACATGACATCACATGCAATACATTTTTTCTACAAGAGGAAATTCTCTGTCATTCTACTTTGTCCAGATTATCCAATAAACAGCTTTCTGATCTGTAAACAGGAATCAAAATGTGCATAGACATTTTGAGGCACGACCATCATATGCATAACATGTTCAGAAAAATGAAAAGAGATCCTCAAATGGAGCAAGATGCATTCGTGGTTTTTTTTTTGCATTGAACAAATAATTAGTTGGAACACACAAACCTGCTCGCTGTATCATTTATTTGTGGATTTTACACATCCCTTAATCATGTGATACGTTTACACTCCTTTAACGCTTTGCATCTCCTTCCTCATACGAGACTTTTGAAATGTTCACTCTGACTTTTCTTTTTTTTTTACTTAGTATACATAAGTGACCCTGTTACCCTTATGCCCTTACTAAAGACACTAAATAAAAGTCTCCTGTGGTACAATCCAGTAGTGTGATCTTTACACATCCTAATTTTGGTCCATTCAGTAGGAATGGGGTTTGTATCATACTTTTATTTTACTTTAAAAAAAAAAACCCAAAAAACATCCCACATCTTTTTCTAACCAGTGGCATTTTTTCACATTGGATCGTGCCAGTGTCTAGGAAAAGAAGACATTTTGATGAACTGCCACATTAAATGTGGTTTCTGTTGGTCCTCCAGACGAAAATATGTAGTTGTAAGTAAAGGTTTTGTGAGCTGTTTAGAAGGATCTGGATTTCAGTTTTAACAACTTTTAAAATGTGATCTTGAAAGCTTTAATAATAAATACAGACATCCTTGGGAACAACATACATCCATACCTTAATTGAGGAACTATATTATCCTGTAGAAATGTATTCACTATTTATAGAGAGTGGAATTAATATCTTTGGATATCCCGAGGTCCCTTCACACATACAGATGTAATAAAGGAGTGCAGGGATTACCAGAGCAGTTGGTGGTTAATGGGCTTATTAAGAGGTTTATTAAGTGGCTTAACATTGCATTTTTGCTACAAAACACTGAGTAAAGCACTGAGTGTTCCTTTACTGACCTCCATGTACGAGCATTTTCAACTCTTTTATAGCTTGTGCTTATGGACATGCTAATCCTGTGTTGATGATTTAGCTTATGTTGTTGAAAGCTACATTTATATCTAAATCTCAGCCTTCCTGTGGAGGCAACTGGGCTTTTGTTGCTGAAATATTCTGTGTTTTAGCAGGATTCATAATGCCATCTGTTTTCACCAATAAGGAGTGTTCTTGCACCTCGTCCAAACAGATTACTGTATTAAAAGTGGAGTTGGTTTTGCAGCCTAGCAACTTTAAAAATCAACTACACTCTGTGATTTGCCTTTGCATTGATACTCGCCCGCTGTTAATGTGAGTTTCTTGTATTTGTAAATTAGCTATCTCTATTCGCTATCTACCTAACATGGGTTTTGCAAGATTTCTTTGGATAGTTTGGGTCTTAGCTTTCTAGGAAGCACTGGAATCATTTCTGATAGGAAACACAGAGTTGCTTAGTTTAACCAATGAACCCCTGAGGGTTCAACATTTACAGGTGCATCTCAATAAATTAGAATGTCGTGGAAAAGTTCATTTATTTCAGTAATTCAACTCAAATTGTGAAACTCGTGTATTAAATAAATTCACTGCACACAGACTGAAGTAGTTTAAGTCTTTGGTTCTTTTAATTGTGATGATTTTGGCTCACATTTAACAAAAACCCACCAATTCACTCTCTCAACAAATTAGAATATGGTGACATGCCGATCAGCTAATCAACTCAAAACACCTGCAAAGGTTTCCTGAGCCTTCAAAATGGTCTCTCAGTTTGGTTCACTAGGCTACACAATCATGGGGAAGACTGCTGACCTGACAGTTGTCCAGAAGACAATCACTGACACCCTTCACAAGGAGGGTAAGCCACAAACATTCATTGCCAAAAAACGCTGGCTGTTCACAGAGTGCTGTCTCCAAGCATGTTAACAGAAAGTTGAGTGGAAGGAAAAAGTGTGGAAGAAAAAGATGCACAACCAACCGAGAGAACCGCAGCCTTATGAGGATTGTCAATCAAAATTCATTCAAGAATTTGAGTGAACATCACAAGGAATGGACTGAGGCTGGGGTCAAGGCATCAAGAGCCACCACACACAGACGTGTCAAGGAATTTGGGCTACAGTTGTCGTATTCCTCTTGTTAAGCCGCTCCTGAACCACAGAAAACGTCAGAGGTGTCTTACCTGGGCTAAGGAGAAGAAGAACTGGACTGTTGCCCAGTGGTCCAAAGTCCTCTTTTCAGATGAGAGCAAGTTTTGTATTTCATTTGGAAACCAAGGTCCTAGAGTTTGGAGGAAGGGTGGAGAAGCTCATAGCCCAAGTTGCTTGAAGTCCAGTGTTAAGTTTCCACAGTCTGTGATGATTTGGGGTGCAATGTCATCTGCTGGTGTTGGTCCATTGTGTTTTTTGAAAACCAAAGTCACTGCACCCCGTTTACCAAGAAATTTTGGAGCACTTCATGCTTCCTTCTGCTGACCAGCTTTTTGAAGATGCTGATTTCATTTTCCAGCAGGATTTGGCCCCTGCCCACACTGCCAAAAGCACCAAAAGTTGGTTGAATGACCATGGTGTTGGTGTGCTTGACTGGCCAGCAAACTCACCAGACCTGAACCCCATAGAGAATCTATGGGGTATTGTCAAGAGGAAAATGAGAAACAAGAGACCAAAAACTGCAGATGAGCTGAAGGCCACTGTCAAAGAAACCTGGGCTTCCATAGCACCTCAGCAGTGCCACAAACTGATCACCTCCATGCCACGCCGAATTGAGGCAGTAATTAAAGCAAAAGGAGCCCCTACCAAGTATTGAGTATATGTACAGTAAATGAACATACTTTCCAAGAACCTCCAACAATTTTTACTAAAAAAATGTTTCTTAAAAAATAGTCCCTTTTGAAGTCCTTTTAAATTTTTTTCAGAAAGGGGGGAGCCAAAAGGGGGCCAAATTTCATCACAATTAAAAGATCGATTCCCGACTACTTACTATGAAATTAAAAGGGGCCCCCCCAAAATTTTTTTAATTCATTTGGGGGGCCCCCGGTTTGGGCCCCCTTTTTTAGTTTGGGGTTTGCACGTTTGCCTCACACCTCCTTTAGGGTTTTTGGGGGTTCGGAAATTTTTTTCCCGACTCCGCCATGTGTGTGGAGTTTGCATGTTCTCCCTGTGCCTCGGGGGTTTCCTTCGGGTACTCCGGTTTCCTCCCCCAGTCCAAAGACATGCATTGTAGGTTGATTGGCATTTTCTAAATTGTCCGTAGTGTGTGTGTGCCCTACAATGGGTTGGCACTCCATCCAGGGTGTATCCTGCCTTGATGCCCAATGACACCTGAGATAGGCACAGGCTCCCCGTGACCTGAGAATAGATCGGATAAGCGGTAGACAATGAATGAATGAATGGTTCAGAATGTCTTTCTCCAGTCGTCCACCTTTTAGAATGTTTACATATGCTTTCCTTGCTGATTCCTTTCCTTGCCTTGCTGATTTGTGTGAAAAAAGTGAGAAGGTATTGTATGTATGTATGTATATGTAATATATTTTCTTAATAAGTCTACCTTTTACGTACATGACTTAAAAATCCGATGACATTTTATGAGCCGTTCATGTAGATGTGTACATAAATTCCAATGTTTTTACAAACTTTTTTCCCCACAGCTGTATGGATTTAGAAAAGAACTAGTGATTTGTCCCATCCTTCATTCCTCCTCAGGCTCAGATACCCGCTGTGGCTGAATTTAAGTACTATGGGAACTGGCACAGATTTCTAACTGGCAGTAGAGCTGTGTCCATTTATTGCAGGCCTAATTGGCTCCTTTGGCAAACTGAACACGCATATTAATCATAAAATGGTTAGTAGTAGTAGACAGTGGTAGGCTGTGGATTTTAGGTCGGAGTATCCCACTCAGAAAACAGTTTTAAACCGACTACATCACAGTGTGGACATCATACATGCCATGGCCTTTACACAGAAATGCTGCGCGGGCTTTAAAGCAACCACACACGAATGAAAATAATTCAACATGACTCAAGAAATCCTTCAGAAGAAGCAAAACATCACACAGCCAACAAGATCAGGTGATAGAGATCACAGTCTAGTGTCTCAAATCTTACATCTGGTGAGTATCACAGCCTCAGTGTATGATTTACATGGTTTTCATCTTCAGGAAGCCATTTAAAGAGTAAACCCTTATGATCTGTGGATGGGGTGGAGTCATCCTCTACTGGATAAAAAATGGTTCGTTATAAGATATATTGATTTTATCTGACCGTCCCTCGAAGTTTTGTCTGAAACGGAGCACATTTTGTATGAACAGGTGGTAAAGTGAAAGCTGTCATGTGGACCGGGATGCAGAGAGAGCTACTGAAACCGAGACTAACTGTAGGAGGCGGTGTGAGTTCGGGTTGTGCTGGAACTGTGCCACGATACCCATGAATGTGAACTCAACTCGTACTCAGGAAGTAAAGTAACCTGCAGGTCGTGTGTTTTAGCCGGTGATGACATCACAAGTTCCAAAGCGCACAATTGACATGAGCAGCAGGGGAACGTTGTGAGAAACAGAAGAGGTTATAATATCAAAATAATAAAAAATATGAGGAGTTGTGTTCTCCATGCACCTTTGTCCGGATGTAAGACGAACGCAAATGCACCAGGGTCTGATAGAATCAGTCTGAAACTAGACCAGTGCTACATGGGGCACTGGAGCAATCTCACTCAGATTCAGACCACAGCAAACACTGTAATGAAAATTGTTGTATTAAGTTAGACAAGAGTTCACAATAGAAGCATGTCGTTTCGACCCCGCTGTATGTCCTCTTTTAGTGAGCAGTTTGCATTCTTCAAAGCCGCAGTTAAGCAGTTTGTATCCTGGTGATTAACATTAGAAAGATTATCTAACACATGTTACCCTTAACACACACCGTGTAAAAAGAGGAAGTTCCTGAAAGAGATTCAGACCAAGATATTTTCCTCAGCAGTGTTTCATTTTCTCCAGAGAAGAGAAAAAACACTGCAGCCGGCAAAGATATCTGTGACAGAGACACAGCACAGCAGCTGTGTTTGGAAACAGACCAAAGGAGCAGGGAAAACGGCACGATTGTGTCCTGAACAGTACCAACGCGTGTCTGTTTCTTATATATGACTCGAGAACGTGATTTTTTTTTTACCTGTGAGATGTCAAACTGGCCTGTCTTTTCTATGAGATGATAGCGATGTTTAGAAGAGATCACAGATCACATTAAATGCTTTTGATGAAGGAGAAGAGAACTGAAAACTAGCCACACGTCCTGTGGAATAGTGCTCATGTCTGGGCTCTTCCAGGCTATAAGCCTGGGAACACAGGCTTCTGACTTCCCGTTAAGGTTATGCTCAGGTCCACACTAATACAGAAACATTTCTGGACACACTGGAATGGTGAAAAAAGTTGTAAATGGTTTCAGGCACTGGATATATTTACATATACACCGATCAAGCATAACATTATGATCACCTGCCTAATATTGTGTTGTCCGGTCGTCTAGCCATCACAATTCGGCCCTTGTCAAACTCGCTCAAATCCTTACGCTTGCCCATTTTTCCTGCTTCTAACACATCAACTTTGAGGACAAAATGTTCACTTGCTGCCTAATGTATCCCACCCACTAACAGGTGCCATGATGAGGAGATAATCAGTGTTATTCACTTTACCTCTCAGTGCTCATAATGTTATGCTTGATAGGTGTATTTGCTATTATTGCAGTGAGGATGCCAGATAAAGTTACAGACCACTAACTGCTAACTAATCGCCCAAAAGACAAATGTTGTTTTGGTCAAATGCTGCACTTTTTTGAGCTCTGAGTAATATACATACTTCTCTAATTTGTATTCACTGCTGTACAGCTGACCTTTCAGATGTTTGCTCACATTAAACAAGGGAAGCAGAGTAAAGTTTTGAGTACGCTTTACAAGTCTTAATGACAGACTTGGGTGCTCACACATTCATTAATGTTTTTTATTTTCCTATTACATATTATATCCATCCGCTTTGGTGTGATAACTGTGTTATTGTGAACAATAACTGAATGAAATTATAATATTATATTATAATGAAATATAATTGTTTTTTTTTTATTATATTATTATAGGATTATATATGAGGATTATAAAGGACTATATCTGAGACCAAAACGTATGCTGAAAGAGAAATTCCAAAAGCTGAATGATTTTTTGGGGGGTCATGTCAGTCTTTTGAGGTCATGTAAGGTCACAGGTCTTCTTCTACTAAAGGCTTCTTCTGAATGAGAGTAACAAGCTAAATACATAGAAGTTACTAAAGTTAACAGTTTCTAAGTTAATCAAAACTAGAAATTGTGTGGACTCGTGTATGAGTCACTCTGGCAGAGGAACAATAATAAACCGTTAAAAAGACGAGTGAGATTTCTTTTTCATTAAGTGCCTCTCATTTTAATGGTTTCAGCACAGAAACCTACCCCTGCAAAAAGCTCTAGTTAAATGTGTCTTCTTGCAATTTTCTGAGTTCTGCCCTTTTTTTTCTCTCATTTTTACAGCCTGGCTCAGCAGCTGTCTGTAGAGAGCATGGAAAATAGCTCAGCTTGTGCAAAGTGTTCTCCACATGCTCAACGAGAAAGTGAGCTTTATGAGGACAGCAGTGATACACCAAAGAGAAATCTTGCTCGAAAACCATGACGTATGATTTTCCATAAATTGAAGGACCGGCTTCAGAGAAATCATCAAGGAAATGTGAATAGTTTTAATCCTCATAAATGCCAAACCACAATCGATAGCATCCAAGCAGGTTTCAAGTGGCCTTGTACTCATTTAAGAGCGGTTGAAAAGATTTTCCAAAGACCTTGGGTATAGCTTAAAATGAACCACAGTAACCTGGCAGGGAGCGTTTCATTACGAAGGTGAAATTGGTCATCCTCGTTCGCCAGCCACACATTTTCTGTCAGATGTTCAGAAAGATGTACTCATACATGCTGCAAGCCATAGATTATACAATACAGCAGTGAATTTTTTCATATGCTTTTAGTTCTGCTGGTTTATGAATGCTTTATATTGAAATATCTGATGTAAGCATTTACATACATTTACATTTCTGGCATTTGGCAGACGCTCTAATTCAGAGCGGTATACAAGAGTGGTTTGAAGTCTCTGTTAATGAGTACATTAACACTGGTTCTATAAGTCTCAGACTTAGGATAACGTTGAAAACTGTGTTGGGATGATGGTTTTTTTCTTTATAAAATACATACAACAATACATAAAACAAACAGGGAAAATAAGAGCTAGTTTAAGTGTTCAGGAAGAGGTAGGTCTTCATCTGGTGTTTGAAGACGGCCAGTGACTCGGTTGTTCTGACATCTAGAGGAAGTTCATTCCACCACCTCGGTGCCAGAACAGAGAAGAGTCTAGATATATACCTACCTTGCGATGGAGGGACAAGTTGAGTAGATCAGAGGGAGTGTGCTGCAGTGTTAGGAGTAATAAGAGCTTTGACATAAGAGGGAGCTGGTCCATTCTTGGCTTTGCAGGCAAGCACCAGGGGCAGTGGTAGCTCAAGTGGTTAAGGCGCTGGGATGTTGATCAGGATTCAAGCCCCAGCACCGGCAAGCTGCCATTGCTGGGCAATTAAGCAAGGCCCTAAACCCTCTCTACTTCAGGGGTGCTGTGTCATTGCTGCCCCTGGGCTCTGACCCCAACTTCCTTAGCTGGGATATGCGAAGAAAAGAATTTCATTGTGCTGTGATGTATATGTGGTGATAATAAAGACTTTGTTTTTATTGCACTTTTTCACAGGACTTAAATAAAGCATTATATGAAGCCGTTTCAGCTCAGTGGTTAAGGTGTTGGATTACTGCTCGGAAGGTTGTGAGTATGAATCCCAGTACCACCAAGTTGCCACTGCTTTGAGATACATTGTGTGTAGATATTTAAACCTCTTTATTTTCTCTGTATGTGTTTAACCACAGAGCAACTGTCACTCACACGAGTGTAAGCAGTGATACCTGGAATCTTACATGCTGGATTTGTCTGTTCCCACATTCAGTTCAATTCAAATTATTCGTATAGCACCACTTTGTCTCAAAGCAGCTTTACAGAAGTATAGAAACATTAGAAAGAATAATAGTTTAAAAGTTTAAAGTTAAGTTACTATTTATCTGTAATATTTATCCCTAATGAGCAAGCCTGAGGCGACGGTGGCAAGGACAAACTCCCTGAGACGATGTGAGGAAGAAACCTTGAGAGGAACCAGGCTCAGAAGGGAACCTCATCCTCATTTGGGCGACACTGGACAGTAAATAATGTAAATGTTCGTAATGTTTTTTCTTCAACAGTTACTTCAACATGCCTGTTCCTGTATCTGAATGTTCATCACTAATGAATCAGACAAAACCGTCTGAAAAATCAGACCGATCGTCAGCCACATCGATCCTGAGATGATGTGTGTAGTGCAGCAGGTGGTGAGATATAGAAGAAGTGCTTTAGTTACAATGTCAAGCTTTGCATTAAGTTTAAACACCCACATCCTTCCCACTTCCTCCGGTTAAACCTAATTGTCTTTTCGCCGACTAACATCTCTGACATGAAATCTGCGTGTTCCCACAGACCAGGCTAGTGATTTATTTATTCACCACTGAATTACAGTTAACCAAAAGACACAGTTGTATTGACGTGTAGTTTAATTTGCAAAACATTTCATAGGTCTTCAGTGATGTTTTCTCTGCTAGTTTTTAACCATTTACAAACTGAACTTTATTCTGTTAATCGAGCCTTCAGGAACATCTGAATGTGGATTTTGGGCTGATGTTGAAGCTGAAGGAGGAGATGTTTATGCATTTAGAAAGAAATTAGGCACTGTTGCTATAGATATTACGTCAAACGCTTTTGAAGCGTGTTAATAAACATTATTTTATATCAGCAAAGATTTCATGATGAAAGATTTTTTGGCTTGTACTGTACCACATATCCCATGACTTCATAGTGATTTAATTGCAGGAGATCGTCTGTTAATCCATCCGTCTTCTCTTCTCAAAACCACAATATGAGCGTATTAGAAAGTGTATTATCCTCATGGCCAAGTATCTTCTCTACTAACATGCTGCGGCTAACAAAATCTCTTTTTTCCCTCTCACTCTGTTTAACATTAAAGCTCCTCTGTGAGTGAGGACCATTAGTTTTGAAGGCTCCTGCTCTTCTCTTTTGCGTCATTCTTTCATGAGCCAGACTGCAGAGGGTAATACCTATCGACTGCTTGATGAATGAGAGTGAAAGTTGACAGAATTTCCCTGGCGTTAGTGGTGTTTGATGATCTGCACTTTTCCCATGCCTTACGGAGTAAATCTTTAGATGTTAATAGATGAGGTGATTCTTCGTGACAGAGTCGAGTTCTTACACAGGTCTGAAGCAAGAGAGTGCAATTCAAAGGCACTCATTTTCAGAGCCGGGAAAAAAAGTACAGACGTTCCGAAAATATTCTGAAAAACCGAAGATGCTTTTAACATTTTTTTTTTTTTTAGATGTTTCCTTATTGTCTGCAACCGACACACCCTAAGAAATATCCCATTTCATGCTGTTTCTTCTCGACACAGCTAACGACTTGTAAAATGTGCACGCAAACTGAAAATAGTCATCTTCACACAGACGACGAGAGATAAAATTACTTTGACAAACCGCAGTATGAGACGTGAGAAGACTGTTTCAAGTTTTGTAGCACAGAAACATGTACACGTTCAATTGTATTTACAATTCTGCTGTATTCATATATAGCGTGCTTAGCAGAGGGACATTGTCACAAAGCAGCTTTAAAGAAACAGAAATTTTACATGCAGTAATGTATTCCTTATTTATATTCACAGTGATATAGGGTTAAAAATTCTGCATGGCAACGTTGTAGTTGCGAGAACGATATGTCGTGATGATAAGGGAGGTCCTACATGTTATACTGTCACAAAATGTAATCAATCATTAAATCATTAATCATTAAATTTTTTCCCCGTGTTACATATTCTGAAAATATGGACTTATCTAGTCAATTCTGAGCAACACATGAGGGTGGCATTGCAGGATCTGGATTTTCAGGCAGGAAACAATCAAAACTGTGACAGTAATACATTTCCGGTATTTGGCAGACCCTCTTATCCAGAGTGACTTACAATTTATCTCGTTTTATACATCTGAGCAATTGAGGGTTAAGGGCCTTGCTCAGGGGCGGACCTGGGAGTCAAACTGACAAGCTTTTGGTCATTTGTCCAACACCTTAACCACTAAGCATACATAAAATATGGGAAATTTCTATACTATTTTGGAACCAGTAAGATGGGATGCATACCTAACCTGCCATCAACACAACGGCACAATTCAGTAACAAAGCTGAATTCTGATTATAAAAATATAATCTCAGTGTGATTATTATCGTAATTTCAAACGAGAAAAGCTCATGCCTTACTTTTACTCTTATAGTTTATAATCTCAAGGCATCTCATTTTTTTTAAAGAAAAATGAATCCCAATATCCCTGTTTTACTGTTAGCATCCCAAAAGCATAATAAAAAGCAAAAAAATCAAAATTATGTTCCATCATATTTAGCTACATAACAGAATTGAGTGTCTATATCTGCTAGTCAGCATGCACCATATGATTAATATTCATTCATTCATTGTCTGCCGCTTATCCGATCTATACTCGGGTCACGGGGAGCCTGTGCCTATCTCAGGCGTCATTGGGCATCAAGGCAGGATACACCCTGGAGTGCCAACCCATCGCAGGGCACACACACACACACACCCCTCTCATTCACACACTAGGACAATTTAGAGATGCCAATCAACCTACAATGCATGTCTTTGGATTGGGGGAGGAAACCGGAGTACCTGGAGGAAACCCCCGAGGCACGGGGAGAACATGCAAACTCCACACACACGGCGGAGGCGGGAATCGAACCCCCAACCCTAGAGGTGTGAGGCAAACGTGCTAACCACTAAGCCACCGTGCCCCCCATGATTAATATTTTGTGGCTAATTTCATAGTAAATATCACTGCATTGTGCATTTTTTGTGTGTATGAGTTTTTACACAAATTATTAGGAATATATTATAATATCCATTATGTGGTTCATTTCTCGTTGAATAATAAGGAGGTTATTTTAACACAACACTGATAATATCATAAACTATAATAATACATTAAACAGTTTTCCTAATGGCAGTATATTTTAGCGCTACATTCCTACTATTAAAACGCAAAAAGTTTATCTTTGTGGAAAAATTGTTTAAATGGCTGCAGGAACTTTGTCAAGGAATGCTGTATTCAGCAGTTTCAGTGGTCAGTATCTATCAAAAGTGGTCCAAGGAAGGAACAGTGGTGAACTGGAGACAGGGTCATGGAAGGACAAGGCTCACTGATGCACGTGGGGAGCGAAGGCTGGACCGTGTGATCCGATCCAACAGATGAGCTACTGTTGCTCAAATTGCTGAAGAAGTTAATGCTGGTTCTGATAGAAAGGTGTCAGAATACACAGAGCATGACAGGTCAGGGCTGTTTTGACAGCAAAAAGGGGACCAACACAATATTAGGCCATAATGTTATGCCTGGTCGGTGTATTTTCTGTATTTTCCATGTACATAATTTGCTGTATTCCTCCGGGTACTCCGGTTTCCTCCCCCGGTCCAAAGACATGCATTGTAGGTTGATTGGCATCTCTAAATTGTCTGTAGTGTGTGATTGCATGAGTGAATGAGAGCGTGTGTGTGCCCTGCGATGGGTTGGCACTCCGTCCAGGGTGTATCCTGCCTTGATGCCCGATGATGCCTGAGACAGGCACAGGCTCCCTGTGACCCGAGAATAGATCGGATAAGCGGTAGACAATGAATGAATGAATGAATGAATGAATAATTTGCTGTAATGTTTGTTTCAAGCAGTACAGTTCAGATCAGATTTTTTGATTTGTCCACTGGATGGCAGCACAGCAGTGTTTTCAAATCCAGGTTGCACTACTCGGATTTTTTATGCACTCTTCAGCAGTACAGTTAAAAGCTACAGCAGTAATTTGTATTTTCACCAATGCATTTTAAATTCGATTCACTCAGCACTGCAATATACAAATGGGTTGAAAAGTAAAGACTAGAAAATGTTTAGATTTAAATCAAGCTGGACTGCAGTTTGTTGTAGTTTGATGGTGAAGTGAACTTATACACTATATTGCCAAAAGGTTTTGGGACACAGCTCCAAAACATTGAATTCAGTTGTTCTAATGACTTCCATGGCCACAGGTGTATAAAATCAAGCACCTAGGCATGCAGACTGCTTCTACAGTGAAAGAATGGTGACCTCAACCCCAACATCAGTGCCTGACCTCACAAATGCGCTTCTAGAGGAATGGTCAACGATCCCTATAAACACACTCCTAAAGCTTATGGAAAGCCTTCCCAGGAGAGCTGAAGCTGTTATAGCTGCAAAGGGCAGGACAACTCCTTATTAAACCCTACGGATTAAGAATGGGGTGTCGTTAAAGTTCATGTGCATGTAAAGGCAGACGTCCCAAAACTTTTGGCAATATAAGTGTAATTGGTAAACAATGCAGGTCTCTCTATTTATATATGTTCCTCACATTTCAGGGCTTCAAACATAAATAGGCCTCACACATTCAATTAATTGGTCGTGTTTAGTAGCTGATAGAAAACTTTTTGCTTTATTAAGTAGACTTTATTTGTCACATATACATTACTGTACACTGAAATTCTTGCTTCACATATCCCATCCTTGGAAGGCTGGGGTCAGAGCACAGGTGCAACCATGATGCAGCACCCCTGGAGCAGAGGGGGTTGGGGGCCTTGCTCAAGGGCCCATCAATGGCAAATTGGTAGTGCTGGGGCTTGAACCCCGATCTTCTGATCAACAACCCAGAGCCTTGACTGCTGACTGAACATAAAATGCGATTAAATAAATCACAAATACCAATGAAAATAAAAGTTTCAAGTTAAATATATAGCACAGTCCTGGTCAGTCTGTCCTTAGAGCTGAACTGAAACTGGACAGTTTTACTGCCTCCTGAACTTTCTGCTGTTGTTTAATTTGTCTGGCTTTTTATTTATTATGTCTAGTCTGATGTGCAAGCACTAACCGAGAACAGAGAAATTCCCCTGCTGTAAAAACTTGGGTTAAAAAGAAAGTTGATAAATGTTTTATAATTAATGACAATAATTACAAGGAACAACTCTGTTGTTTCTTTTTAATCCCAGTTGCCATTGTGCATCAGAGTCTTTCTGTTGACTGGTTATTTATGAAACAGCTGATTATGACACAGGTAGATTATTGACTTTGAGCTGATGTTTCAGCATTATGTTGGTCTGCTTTATTGCCATTCATTTCTTTGGTTTATATTTTGAGAGATGTCACCATAAAATCAATAGAAACTGAGCAATTGCTAATCTTTGTTTTTTATGGTGTCTGAATCCCAAGGTTATATACCAAAGAATCCTATAGATAGTATAGATGACGATATTAAGTTCGTTATTAAACACTGATCCATGTCTGGTTACTATTACTGTACTAATACCATTTTGGCACGTTTTCTGTTCTATACACTGCCTCTCAAATTATGTGCAGTGGGCACTGGTTGTGAATGATGCTAGTGTCTGTTAGGACATTTCCCCACTAAAATTCCACAGAGTTATGTGAAGAATGTGTGCCCAGACAGCCGCTGGAGACCGGATGTCTTCCCTAATGAAAAGAGACTTTGGCAGGACATAAGCAGCCAGTGAAAATTCAGGTGCTGCATATGGAAGCTATACTGGCAGATTTGTCCTATTTAGAGATTCCTGTTTACTGAGAAACTAAAGGAATTTGTCCTCTGATCGTTTTTCTTGGAAGCTTTTGATTGGATCAAAGATTTAGTGATTGGTCTGATGATAATATCTTCAACCCATTACCACCTCTGTCATAAACACATCAGGCATCCTTCGGAAACTTCATCTTCTTCACATCACCAGCTTAAAATGCAAGTCACATCTTCCAGCAAATCTGGAACTGCTTTGCCTTGTTTCCCTTCCAGGACCTGTTTGTGGATAAATCTGGGTTCTGAGTGTTTATGCACACCCCTGTTCACGCTATCCCTCACACAGGGCTCGATTCTCAGGAGGGAAAATACTGAATTATGATTTGTGTATATTTATCAGTACTGTTTGGAATGCAAATGGTTTCCAGAAGCTCTGAGAATATTATATAGTGTGCATACACATTATAGATCACTAAAAATATTGCCACCCTGTCCTACTTTACTTGAGACAAATGAGTTCCTATTTTCATTCATTCGAGTTTGGAGTGAGGTTTGATACTTTTGTACTGATACTACATATCCGCAGTAACCAAGTGACTCTGAGCAAGTTCAGCTGCCAGAGTTATTATAAAAGTCTGATCGCTCCAGGCTCGAAAGCTGAGGCCTGGGTTCACAGACCTGATCATTGTCATTAATGTAAACTAACACTGGGTGTTCACCAGATACAGTACATCAGTACATTAGGAAATTTGTATTTTCCATGTTTTCCTTGTCTCTGTATGGAGTTTTCCGTGTTCTCCTTGTCTCTGTATGGAGTTTTCCATGTTCTCCTTGTCTCTGTATGGAGTTTTCCATGTTCTCCTTGTCTCTGCATGGAGTTTTCCATGTTCTCCTTGTCTCTGCATGGAGTTTTCCATGTTCTCCTTGTCCCTGTATGGACTTTTCCATGTTCTCCTTGTCTCTGCATGGAGTTTTCCATGTTCTCCTTGTCTCTGTATGGAGTTTTCCACGTTCTCCTTGTCTCTGTATGGAGTTTTCCATGTTCTCCTTCTCTCTGCATGGAGTTTTCCATGTTCTCCTTGTCTCTGCATGGAGTTTTCCATGGTCTCCTTGTCCCTGTATGTAGTTTTCCATGTTCTCCTTGTCTCTGCATGGAGTTTTCCATGTTCTCCTTGTCTCTGCATGGAGTTTTCCATGTTCTTCCTGTCTCTGCATGGAGTTTTCCATGTTCTCATTGTCTCTGCATGGAGTTTTCCATGTTCTCATTGTCTCTGCATGGAGTTTTCCATGTTCTCATTGTCTCTGCATGGAGTTTTCCATGTTCTCCTTGTCTCTGCATGGAGTTTTCCATGTTCTCCTTGTCTCTGCATGGAGTTTTCCATGTTCTACTTGCCTCTGTATGGAGTTTTCCAATGTCTTCTTGTCTCTGTATGGAGTTTTCCAATGTCTTCTTGTCTCTGTATGGAGTTATCCATGTTCTTCCGATCTCTGTGTGCATGTCCTTCAGATTCAAAAGATACTAGTAGACGGATTCACTGTAAACCTTGCTTAAGTGTAGGTGCACAGTGTCCTGAGATGGACCAGCATCCCATCCTGGGAGTGTTCCTGCCTCCTGATCAGAATAACACGGTTACTAAAGATTTACGATCCAGTGTTTCAGCACATCTAGACCAAAAGACCCATTTAAGATGGGCATGTACACCGATCAGGCATAACATTCTGAGCAGTGAGAGGTGAAGTGAATAACACTGATGATCTTTTCATCATGGCACCTGTTAGTGGGTGGGATATATTAGGCAGCAAGTGAACATTTTGTCCTCAAAGTTGATGTGTTAGAAGCAGGAAAAATGGACAAGTGTAAGGATTTGAGCGAGTTTCACAAGGACCAAATTGTGATGGCTAGACCACTGGATCAGAGCATCTCCAAAACTGCAGCTCTTGAGGGGTGTTCCCGGTCTGCAGTGGTCAGTATCTATCAAAAGTGGTCCAAGGAAGGAACAGTGGTGAACCGGAGACAGGGTCATGGGCGGCCAAGGCTCATTGATGCACGTGGGGAGCGAAGGCTGGCCCGTGTGATCCGATCCAACAGACGAGCTACTGTTGCTCAAATTGCTGAAGAAGTTAATGCTGGTTCTGATAGAAAGGTGTCAGAACACACAGTGCATGACGGGTCAGGGCTGTTTTGGCAGCAAAATGGGGAGCAACACAATATTAGGCAGGTGGTCATAATGTTATGCCTGGTCGGTGAGTCAAAAAAGTTGGAGAAAAAAGTGGTTTTGTTGAGGAAACAGTGGAAGAGAGCTAACACACCTTGTTTATGTCTCTGGCTTCCTGAAGTTCATCTTAAATCTTCATCGCCAGAGGGAAAGGGGAGGGACAAGAGCGAAAAATAATCCGACTTTGCCAGTTCACATAAAGCCCTGTGTGTGTGTGTATGTGAGTGAGAGAGAGAGAGAGAGAGAGAGAGAGAGAGAGAGAGAGAGAGAGAGAGAGAGAGAGAGAGAGAGAGAGAGAGACTTTGCAGTTGAAATGGCGAGGTCAGAAGAAGACGAGGGATTTTAGCGCTAATAACGATTCACATAAGTCTAAATTGTCTGGCAGGACGCGGAGACCCCGCCTAAGGAACTGCCGTCTGCATTGCACCGGGAAGCTGCTCGGAGAAGTAAATACACTAGGAATGGAGTTGAAAGCTGTTTTTTTTTCCCCCGGTAAATGACCGGCTTTCTCAGGCGAGTGCGTGATTAAGGCAAGCCGATTAGAGAGCGTTGTCCTGTCAGCGAGGCGCTGTGAAGATGACGCTGAAGTAAACTCTTCAGGTACAAAATAATGTAACTTTTATACTGATTTATCCTGAGGTAGTAACACATTCGCTTTGATAAAAGGCTTAATTTGTAAATTATGTATTACGTCTGCTTATACTTAGTACTTAAATTTGGATAAAATGGATAAAAAAGTCGACAAACGGAGAATTCAGCACCCCGTTGGACTGTAGCTTTTATTGTACCTTTTATCTGGACATAACTGACCATTTCCCTGTGTGCTAATACCCAAGAGGTCATAACTACATTTTTTCACACTTATCCTACAGATTTGCATGTTTATAAATAGCCTCAAACAGATTGCCAGATATATTTGTTCTGGAAAGGTCCATATAGATCACACAAAGGTAGGACAATCCTTGTTATAGTCTTGGATCTGTCTGGATGCTCTGTGGAGGAAGTTCATTTCTTCCACTTTACTGGCCAAAGTAAAGCAAAGTTCATACATTTGTAACTTGGTTGTATTAAAATGTGATATAGAGAAACTAAATATCAAAATTTTTATATTTTTTACATTTTATGGAGTGAATAACACTGATGATCTCCTCATCATGGCACCTGTTAGTGGGTGGGATATATTAGGCATCAAGTGAACATTTTGTCCTTAAAGTTGATGTGTTAGAAACAGGAAAAATGGACAAGCGTAAGGATTTGAGCGAGTTTGACAAGGGCCAAATTGTGATGGCTAGACCACTGGATCAGAGCATCTCCAAAACAGCAGCTCTTGTGGGGTGTTCCCGGTCTGCAGTGGTCAGTATCTATCAAAAGTGGTCCAAGGAAGGAACAGTGGTGAACCGGAGACAGGGTCATGGGCGGCCAAGGCTCATTGATGCACGTGGGGAGCGAAGGCTGGCCCGTGTGGTCCGATCCAACAGACGAGCTACTGTTGCTCAAATTGCTGAAGAAGTTAATGCTGGTTCTGATAGAAAGGTGTCAGAATACACAGTGCATGACGGGTCAGGGCTGTTTTGGCAGCAAAAGGAGGACTAACACAATATTAGGCAGTTTGGTGTATATTCTTAAACAGAGTAAACATACTCGAGCAAAAACCATGTTCATGTGCCTTGAACATTGAGTGAGTGTTGCTGTGCAATGGGAGGTGCTGTATTTCTGATGGAGATGAAGTGGTGAGAAAGTGGAGATGATAAATCTACTTATCTCTGAGTCACATTCGCTCAGCTGAAGCACTAGACAAAGTGGGAATAGCTCAGATTTGTTGTTTTAGTTGAGTAAAGTGATAAAGCTTCTTGGTAAGTTGGAAAGTATAGTTTTTCATTTTATAAGCTCTAATTGCACTGTACAAGCTGCTCATAAAAGTTGTTTACAATGGCAACTGAGAGATTTCTTCACCTCATATTTGAGGGCAGATCTTTCTCCTCGGATTTGAGTGCAGATCCTGAAAACTTTTCTTCCTGACCGCTAAGAACACGTACAAAAATACAGGAGGTACACTTTAAGGACAAGATTATGTGAACACCTGAGCATACTTTCACCTCTTTCCAAAGGCATTAATATGGAGGTGCTGTTCTTCTGGCTGTGGGGATTCAGGCAATAGAGCGTTAGTGAGGTCAGGCATTGATGTCAGGCCAGGAGACCTGGTGTGCCGTCTGCGTTTCAGTTCATCCCAGAGGTGTTCAATGGGATTAAGGCCAGGGCTTTGTGCAGGGCACTTAAATTTGTCCACTCCAGTTTTTTGCAAACTATGTCTTAATGGACCTCATTGTACACACAAGGGCATTGTCACGTTGGTACAGATTCGGACGTGATGGGTGTGATGGTCAGACTTTGTCCACTTAGTGCAACAAAGATGTATGGTTTTTTATATAACCACAGTTAGTAGCTGTTAAATGCTAAACTAACTGTTCAGCTATAACATTATGAGCACTGAGAGGTGAAGTGAATAACACTGATTATCTCCTCATCATGGCACCTGTTAGTGGGTGGGATATATTAGGCAGCAAGTGAACATTTTGTCCTCAAAGTTGATGTGTTAGAAGCAGGAAAAATGGCAAGCGTAAGGATTTGAGCGAGTTTGACAAGGGCCAAATTGTGATGGCTAGACCACTGGATCAGAGCATCTCCAAAACTGCAGCTCTTGTGGGGTGTTCCCGGTCTGCAGTGGTCAGTATCTATCAAAAGTGGTCCAAGGAAGGAACAGTGGTGAACCGGAGACAGGGTCATGGGCGGCCAAGGCTCATTGATGCACGTGGGGAGCGAAGGCTGGCCCGTGTGATCCGATCCAACAGACGAGCTACTTTTGGTCAAATCACACTTTCAGGGATCTAGTGGAGTCCATGCCTCGACAGGTCAGGGCTGTTTTGGCAGCAAAAGGGGGACCAACACAATATTAGACAGGTGGTCATAATGTTATGCCTGAATGGTGTAAATAATTGTATAAATATATCATTCCATCATATTCTTACCTCAATATCATTATGTTTTTTCCTTATTCTTAATAATATGTTTTTTTTTAATGAAAATGATTGTATATATTCTATATTCTCCACTTTGGTGATTTTTTTAGTATATGTTTAAAATGCATGTAAAAACAGGTGGATAGGAATGCGGCAAATGGTTGTGTTCAAGCTGTGGTGTATAAATATATCTCTCCACCTGAGATTTTCACTGCATCACGCTTCATTCTCATTATTTATTTGTTAGGAGAGTCTGATACGAAGCTCTACATTTAGACCTCATACTGAATGCTGCGTTGAAGCAATTGAAGTCATGGCATTAAGAAACATTTACATCAGTGTTGTTAGAGCAACAACTGTATGTGTGTTGTTCTCAGTATTTTTTAATTTTTTTTTTTATACCCTCAGTTTTTCCCAGTTTTTCCTGTTTTTCCTAGCACTAACTGGTTTAGCAGTGGAAACCCATCTGTATCTGTGGTTAGAGTCATTTCAGACCGGATGATCTCTGTCATTTTGTCATTTATGTTTTGTAATTTGGTTGGGGTTTTAAACTAGGCTTGAGTTTGAACCCGTTGCTTTTACTGTTTTATCTTTGGACGCACTGAATTTTATGCTAATAAATATCTATAGCCTTAGCCAATACTTCTGGTTAATTGGCCTAGACCATTTAATAATCCTAAAACCGCTATATCAGGCTTACACTTAATTGATTTTTCTATGCCTGTCAATTACCAAATGAAAAAATTGTGATAAAATATTTACTTGTCCAGAATCCTTTACCCATTATCTCTTTTACTCATTACTCACTACTCATCAGATATTTACTTATTATCAGCTGTAGTCAGGAGCTGCTTGCTGGCAGAGCCAATTATGAAAAATGACCTGCATGGTGGAGTATCCTAGGTGAATACTGTTGTTTAAGGTGTTTTTACTGTTACTAAACATTAAAAAAACCAACTGGCGTAAATGTCCACTGTATTTCTCTCACAAATAGGTTGTGAAATGTCTCCATGGCCAACATACCCCATGGCCAATGTACAGTTTATTGTTGATTTTTTGCTGCTCAAAGTGTTTGAATACAACTGAATGTTGACCATCGCAGGATGTAAAAAAAAAAAAGCACATTTGTTCACTTTTGCTTTAATTTTCATTGCAAGAAATATAATTTGTAAAGTGTAACATTATTATTATTATTATTATTACTATTTTTAATAATAATAATAATAATCATTCTTCTTCTTATTCATTCATTGTCTATCGCTTATCTGATCTATTCTCGGGTCACGGGGAGCCTGTGCCTATCTCAGGCATCATTGGGCATCAAGGCAGGATACACCCTGGACGGAGTGCCAACCCATTGCAGAGCACACACACACTCTCATTCACTCACACAATCACACACTACGGACAATTTAGAGATGCCAATCAACCTACAATGCATATCTTTGGACTGGGGGAGGAAACCGGAGTACCCGGAGGAAACCCCCGAGGCACGGGGAGAACATGCAAACTCCACACACACGGCGGAGGCGGGAATCAAACCCCCAACCCTGGAGGTGCGAGGCAAACATGCTAACCACTAAGCCACCGTGTCCCCCTATCTGAACATATGGATATATATATATATATATATAAATTAAAAATGCTGAGTTTATCATGAATGCCAAGCTTAAGTAAAAAAATCCATCAGGTCATCATCCCTCTATCTGCTCTGTTCTTTGGAAACACTCTGTCTGACTTGTGCCAGAGCCTAATTGCATTCAGATCATGATATGATAATAGGAACCTTATGCTGGCTGGCATTTCCTAGCTGCCAGATTGGTCAGCTGTTTAGACTCCTCATCTAGCAGAAATACACACAGTCTTGTTTATATAAACTCTTTTTTCGTAATCGAGGAGGGTGCTTGTCTGCTCTCAGGAGCGTTTGTGTTATGAGACCTTGTTCCTCTTTGCTCTAGCCAGCATGCTCAGAACACACATTTCTATTCTGTCGGCTTCTGGAGGAGAGATATTTATCCTTTCAGTTTCTCTAGGACATTTCACAGGAATGTCTTTAGCAGACACAATACTCCATTAGCTCAGTTTATCCTCCAACATCAATAAGATTTTCGCTTTGTTGAATTGGAAAAAAGACAGCTGCTGAGCATTTTCTTTGGAATTGAACTGGTGTGGTTCTTTTGTGTTATATTTCAGTTAGGGCATAAATAAAGGCTCTGCTAGTGATACTATGAGGTTTGTTCCAGTTTCGCTATATCGCCTGCCTTGCAAGCTCTCTATTCTTTATGACCCAATCTGTCAGTCTTGATTGGGGTCAAGGCAACAATTCACGAAGATAATATAATGGCTTGACCTACAAATTGCAGCCAGTAGATCTGTAACCCAGAGGTGAGATTTGGGCGAGCGTGAACGTCTTCCAGTGAACGTCTTGCTTTCTTTTAGTGTTTATATCAGATCTGCTATTTGAGGAAGAAAGCAGATCAGGAATGCAGATAGTAAATAATGCATATTGCACACCAGGATGTGGAAGTCATGATGATGAGGTCTGTCTCTCTCTGGTGCCCTGAACCTAGGATCCAGATAGGAAACATTCCAGTGTAAAAAAAACATTTTTTCCTAAGCTTTATCAGGGTTTAAAACACATGTGTACATCAGTATGCTTCTACCCTATAAGCTAAAATCTGTTTATATTTTTTGTATACAGGGCATGGCTTTCAATTTAATGCGAGAAATGATTCTGAAATTACTAGTCAAGCATATATATATATATATATATATATATATATATATATATATATATATATATATATATATATATATATATATATATATAAATATATATATATGCTAGACTAGTTGACCGGCAGGGTTTTGTGACTTATTATAATTAAATAGGGCTTTGGCAGTGGTGCTTTAACAAAAAAGGTCAATAAAAAGCTTGCTTGAACTAAATGCAGTGCCACACTTGGAATAATATAAGAAACACCAAGATTAGAGCACAAGTGCAGTTCAGGTCTAGATCAATACACTGACCAGGCATAACATTATGACCACCTGCCTAATATTGTGTTGCTCCCCCTTTTGCTGCCAAAACAGCCCTGACCCTTCATGTACTGTGTATTCTGACACCTTTCTATCAGAACCAGCATTAACTTCTTCAGCAATTTGAGCAACAGTAGCTCATCTGTTGGATCGGATCACACGGGCCATCACGCTCCCCACATGCATTAATGAGCCTTGGCCGCCCATGGCCCTATCTCCGGTTCACCACTGTTCCTGCCTTGGACCACTTTTGATAGATACTGACCACTGCAGACCGGGAACACCCCACAAGAGCTGCAGTTTTGGAGATGTTCTGATCCAGTGGTCTAGCCATCACAATTTGGCCCTTGTCAAACTCGCTCAAATCCTTACACTTGCCCATTTTTCCTGCTTCTAACACATCAACTTTGAGGACAAAATGTTCACTTACTGCCTAATATATCCCACCCACTAACAGGTGCCATGATGAGGAGATCATCAGTGTTATTCACTTCACCTCTCACTGCTCAGAATGGTTATGCCTGATCTGTGTATAAGTCTTATTGGATCCTGATATTTTTATTTGCCAAGTGAATGCATCTTAAAATTGAATTACCGATAACATAGACACCTTAGATCACTTAGACAACTTGTTCTCTGTTATTTTATTTTCCTTTCCTAGATGTATTTCTCTGACCTGTTCTTCATCATGAGAAGAATGCAGATCTGCAGGTTCAGTCCTAGTGCACTTATTCATCTAAAGCACAGCTCCTCAATAATACCATATGGGCTTTCTGGGATGCAGGTTCAGATTAACTCTGGATTGAAGTACAGTAGTTTGCTGAAATCAAAAGTGCCTGGATGCTAATGGTGACCACTTTGAGCATCTAATGTGATTGTGTAATTCAAACATGACTTACAGCTACCCTTTGATGTTTATAAAATTTTTATGCATATATTTTTTTATGTTGAGGTGTGTATACATTTTTTGGACCCCTCTGTATATATATATGGGGGAGCGAAGGCTGGCCCGTGTGATCTGAACCAACAGACGAGCTACTGTTGCTCAGATTGCTGAAGAAGTTAATTATGGTTCTGATAGAAAGGTGTCACAATACACAATGCATCACAGTTTGTTGCATATGGGGCGGCAGACCAGTCAGGGTGCCCATGCTGAACCCGGTGCACCGCCGAAAGCGCCACCAATGGGCACGTGAGCATCAGAACTGGACCACGGAGCAATGGAAGAAGGTGGCCTGGTCTGATGAATCATATTTTGTTTTACGTCATGTGGATAAACAGGTGCATGTGCATCGCTTACCTGGGGAACACATGGCACCAGGATGCACTATGGGAAGAAGGCAAGTCGGTGGAGACAGTGTCATGTTCTGCTGGGAAACCTTGGGTCCTGCCATCCATGTGGATGTTACTTTGACACGTACCACCTACCTAAGCATTGTTGCAGACCATGTACACCCTGTTATTCATCTGATGGCTGTGGCTAATGCGCCGTGCACCTTCAGGGATCTAGTGGAGTCCATGCCCCGATGGGTCAGGGCTGTTTTGGCAGCAAAAAGGGTCCAGCACAATATTAGGCATGTTATGCCTGATCTGTGTGTGTGTGTGTGTGTGTAATATATGAAAGAGATCCACTCAGGTGCAGTAGCTTTGAGATAAAGCCAGCTTGTTCCTGCTTTGGGAGGCTCTCTGGTGAAAAACAGTTAAGCTCTAGAGCAGTCTGAAATGTTGATGAACACCATATGCTCTTAAAATATTTGGATAGTTTATATAGTATGTGCCAGATGAATCAGGTGTCACATACAGCAGCAATAGATTTAAGATCATTTAAATGATCTAAGTGTGCCATATTTTTTTATTTGTTTGTTATGATCTCTACTTTGTGGTATTCTAGTTATTTTGCAAAGTATGAGGCTGTTGCACTTTGACACACTTTTCATAAGTTGTGGAAAAGTTCTCTGTGCACAGTGCTCCGATTTGTTTCTCAGCTTAGTTTGTTAATCTGCTCATTTCTTTCAAGATTGGCGTGTTTTTTCTGCAGCATTTATTCCTTATAATGATTTCTAAGATGCTTAAGATTATCTCGAACCTTTGCAACCTGCTGTGAATGAAAGTGCAGGTTCGCATGTTTTTACCACAAACAGTGAGCTGATAAAATCAACTCTACTTTATTTTTCATTTCAATTGTCCGTGTTATTCCAGAGAAGAAGGAATTTGAGTCTGTTGGGTCCATCTGTAGAGATATGAGAGACAATTTTTTTTTCATTTCAGCGCTGCATATTTCCTGATAGTCTGCTCTTGCATCTTTTTTTTTTTTTTTTTTGCCATTTAGGGGTTTCATAGTGGACAAGTGATTTTACATAATGATAATTTAAATGTGGGGGCACGGTGGTTTAGTGGTTAGCACGTTTGCCTCACACCTCCAGGGTTGGGGGTTTGATTCCCGCCTCTGCCATGTGTGTGGAGTTTGCATGTTCTCCCCGTGCCTTGGGGGTTTCCTCTGGGTACTCCGGTTTCCTCCCCCGGTCCAAAGACATGCATGGTAGGTTGATTGGCATCTCCAAATTGTCCGTAGTGTGTGAGTGAATGAGAGTGTGTGTGGGTGTGCGCCCTGCGATGGGTTGGCACTCCGTCCAGGGTGTATCCTGCCTTGATGCCCAATGACGCCTGAGATAGACACAGGCTCCCCGTGACCCGAGAATAGTTCGGATAAGCGGTAGACAATGAATGAATGAATGATTTAAATGTAAAACATCTGCATTCAAGAGTACATTTGTAAGCATTTCTAATGACGCATGCTCTGAACTATTATCCAACAGTCTGTGTGCAAAATACATACAAATCTCATTCTGGCCAGAGAACCACATGTGTTTATGATTTTTAGTGTGTTAAAAATCATCTGGTTCATTTGAGTGCTCAGTTGATAGTCCAGAGTCAGCTGTAATCATATAACACATCAAATACACATGAATTACATACAGGAACTGAGAGCCGGTTCGGTATTCAGATTTCTTCCATGCCGTCTGGGACAACACGACAGCAACGTGGATCTCTCACTGCAGCAGCACAACAGATGTTGCTTTTTTGCTATTTGGCACAGACTCTGGAGAGCGTCTACTTTGAGTCTGCAAAATCTGGCAGGCAGCGAGCCAGTGCTTTTCCCCTCCATTTAATCATCTTGCATATATTCTGTTGAAGATATTCGTGTTTTAGTCGAATTAAAGCGGTGCAGGAAGAGTGTGATGCTGTAATGCGAGCTAACATATTATTCCTGCTCTGAGTGGAATTTCCATCTGGTTGCACGGTGGGCGGCTTCTGGTGAATACCGATCTGCAGAGCTTGCAGACTTTCTCCTCATGGCTGTGCGGGTTTTCTCTAGCTTCTGAGGTTTCCATTCACATCCCAGAAGCATGCTGGTTGGTGGATTGGTTACACTAAATTGCCCCTAATTGTGAATGTGTGTGCATGGTACTATGAGATGGACCAGCTCATTAAGAGTATACTGAAGATAATGAACGAATGAAATATAATATTGATAAATGATATCCTTGATTATATCACAGCAAATCTGATTGGTCAGAGGATTTTGTACCATTTTTGTGTTCCATGTTTATATTAATGCATATATTCTAATATGTCATCGTTTCTATAGTAACAACTTATGTAGATGGACAGTCTATATAAAAGATTTAAAAAGATAGGGGAAAATTTCTGTGAGATGTTTGTTTAAGATTTATGGAAGGATTCTCCAGTGTTAAGGCTTTTTATCAGTCAGAGATTAAGCTGTGAAGTCTCCCAAGACATGAGGGGTTTTGTCTTATTAATATTAAGAGAGAGAAGAAAAGAGTCTGGATGTTTATAGCTTCTATAGCGTAAGTGATAACAGGAACTTGGTAACAGCCGTTACACAACATAAGCGTAATTATAATCAAATAGAAAGTATGCCCTTTTGTTCATAAATGAATTTTAATAATGGATACGTTAAATGGAAAATGTTGTATAAGAAGAATAAAACACTTTGGGGCATGCTGTTATTGGACAATAAGCAATTTCTCAGAGGTATCAGTAACTCTACTTCCTCGTTTATTGTTTCTCCATAACTTCACGCCCTGTTGCTTTTATTCCTGACTCTATTCACTACCACTGCTGCCATCGAAGCACCATCCTTGTAACACCACAACATTTCAAGGAAATTCCTGTAGGACTTTCTGTTGTTGTGCATAATCCATGACAATCTCAGCTTTTGTGATGATTATCTTTCTGCTTTTATACCAAGTAAGAGTTATTCATTAACGTCTTGAATGGCACTGTGCGAGTTTGCCGCATCCACATATCCCTGAGAAACGAGTCAGACTGGTGTTAGATGAACAACACTGTGTCAGTGTAAATGCCTGTAGAGGGATTCTTTTATTGTGACGGATGAGTCAACTAGCTGTTCAGAAAAATGAACAGCCAGAGTGGAGGAAAATGGTTACGCATTACTAGTACACATCCAGTCTGAACCTGAGGTTTCTAAACCAACTTGAGCCAAATCCTGACTTTTTGAAGAGTTGCTCAAGAATTCAAACTAAACATTGTTAGAGAAAGTCTGTTGTTTCTTCTAGGTGATCAATCAAATCCAGTTGTGATCAATATTTTTCAGGCCAGAGCATGCATAGCGAACAGAGGCCTGTGGCGATGGAGGAGCATGGGCAACTTATCTTTCGCTGGTCCTCATTCCACTGCAAGCATGTTGAGGCTTGTTAAACGTTCATGAATTTCCCCCAGTGCTGTAACAGTAAATTCTGTAACTGGCAGTCAGCTTCAGAGAAATGGGTGGCCTGAAACTGAGAGGGTGCCAGAGCCGAGGTCACGGCTTGCTTTTCTTCCTTTGGTCTTTATCAGATTGAATGGAGAAGTTATGTAGTGGAGCGAGTCTGGACATAACCCATGCTAATAATTGTGTCTTAAGCATAATAGTGGCGTAGATCTGCAGCCACTGGTATTATAAAGCATTTTGCATTCTCTTTCACTATATCTTTGCTCACGTAATCTCCTTTTGTATGTATTAATAAGTTATACTATGAAGCACATTAATTTTATTTGGAGGATCTTATAGCACTTCTAAAAGTTTTCTTAACCTTTTCTCTAAGTAGGTGAAATACCATCTCAGAGAAAAGAATGATGTTCAGACAGGCATCCAAAATCATTCCACACTAATCTTCGGGAATGCAATCATCAGTATAATGAGTGCAAAAGTATTCAGGGCTAGAAACAGGTAACCACATGAGTTTAACACATTAGTGGTATATAACAGTAACAGGTTTGAAGACCAGGGTTTCAGTCTCAAACTTTACTTATTAATTCACTTACTGTATTTAATCATGTAATCATTGGATAAGGAATGGAGTTTTTACATGTTATGTTGTTTAGTTTTAGTTATAGAGCTGTATTCAGAGTTAAGGAGTTTTTAGAGGTTTATTCCGAGTGATATTTGGAACACAGAAATAACTTTAGACTTACATGATATTGGATCATTTGAGAGTTTAGTTTTTGCACCATTCTGACCTCGAACTTAAGCCCATATTTCTTGCCCAATATCGGCTCAAGCAACAGATGGTATAAGTCCAGCGCCCCGTCTGACAATTTAATAGAACCATAATATTTTACTCTGAATCACATTTAAGACAGAAGTACTTTTCAGATCTGGAACCATTCCAGATTTAGTCTCGCTTCCCTGTTATAGTAATCTCCACTCTTCTGGGAAGGCTTTCCACTAGATTTTGAAGCTTAGCTGTGGGGATGTCTGTTTGTTCAACTGTGAGAGCACTAGTGAGATCAGGCACTGATGTTAGGTGAGGAGGTCTGGGATTCAGTCTGCGTTCCAGTTCATCCTAAAGGTGTTCAGCGGGGTTGAGGTTAGGACTCAGTGCAGGACACTCAAGTTCTTTATCTCCAAACTTGGGAAAACATGTCGTCATGGAGCTCTCTTTGTGCACGTGGGTATTTTGATGGGTTTGGGTCCGGTAGTTCCAGTGAAGGAAGTTCTTAAAGCTACAGCATACAAAGACAAAGCCTTTTGGCAACAGTTTGGGGAAGAACCACATCTGGTCAGGTGTCCACAAAACCTTTGCCGTATAGAATAAAAATTTTTGAACTGTCACAATTTTTTCAACTTGCTGCACATGGAAGGGAGTCAAGGAGATGGCATAGTAATGGAAGACATAACATATCATGAGGACCAACATTTAGAAACTGCACAGAGCTAAAATAAGCTGTGCTTGGTCAGCTTGGTTCTGTCCTGGCTTTGATTTGGAGAAGAGTAGTTTGTTAGAGTTCGTTAGTAGTAAATAGTAGAGAAGTTAGTAGAGAAGTTAATCAAAAATATGAACAACATTCATTAATTCCAAAAACAGTAATAAAATCATGAAAAATACATCGTGTTTTCAGGTTAATGATGTTTTTTTTTTGTTCATGGATATGCTGTCTTTTATTTATCCTCGAGCTTTGCTTTTGGGTGTTTGATCTTGTCACTCGATTTTTGGTAAGAATTTGTGATCTTGGTTAATGCTATTGAATATCTCTCAAGTCTGGACTTTTTTTTGACCATATACCATATCAGGCATAACATTATGAACACTGAGAGGTGAAGTGAATAACACTGAGTATCTCCTCATCATGGCACCTGTTAGTGGGTGGGATATATTAGGCAGCAAGTGAACATTTTGTCCTCAAAGTTGATGTGTTAGAAGCAGGAAAAATGGGCAAGCGTAAGGATTTGAGTGAGTTTGACCAAAAGGGCCAAATAGTGATGGCTAGACCACTGGATCAGAGCAGCTCTTGTGGGGTGTTCCCGGTCTGCAGTGGTCACTTTCTATCAAAAGTGGTCCAAGAAAGGAACAGTGGTGAACCGGAGACAGGGTCATGGGCGGCCAAGGCTCATTGATGCACGTGGGGAGCGAAGGCTGGCCCGTGTGATCCGATCCAACAGACGAGCTACTGTTGCTCAAATTGCTGAAGAAGTTAATGCTGGTTCTGATAGAAAGGTGTCAGAATACACAGAGCATGACGGGTCAGGGCTGTTTTGGCAGCAAAAGGGGGAGCAACACAATATTAGGCAGGGGGTCATAATGTTATGCCTGGTCAGTGTACATAAGTGTCACATCATATCCTTGTTTTTTAACACAAATTTTTTTTTTTTTTAACTTTTTTAAAATTTCTGAATATTGGCTTGATGTAGATTTTGAGATCCTTTGTCTTGAGCTGCTGTGAACATTTCTTCATGTTATTCCTGTTTCACTGATCTGCAAGGAAGGAAACTTCAGTGGGACAAGAATTTGAGGCAAGACAAAACATGGCAGAATTAGGTCAGAGAATTGTTTTTTTTTTAGAGTGAGATGGAGACAGGAAGAGCATTTTCTCACCCAAACTGAAAGGAACTTTAATGCAGCGAGGAGCTCTGGGTCAAAAGAATAGATTAGTGTTTTAGCTGCCTGAATGTCTGGACATTGTTGCAGGAACACTATTCCCTGTTTTCTCCTGCAATTTTGGGAACCAGGGTCTCGGGAGATTCCCAGTTTCCTGCCGATGGCTTTGTTGTATCATTTAACTTGTCAGAATGTAACATCAAATTTCGGATGTTAAAGTATAGCCTCAGTGGGTATCTGTGTATGTATGCTATATATGGCCAGATATTAAACAGACAGTTTTAGCTAAAGAAGGTTGTATTGATATGATTCCCAAACTCGTGTAAACAATGCAATTTGCAATATGCATGAGAAAAAACCCCAAACATTTCATTTTAAATTTAACAACTAAAATTAAATATCTAATAAATAATAGTAATGTAACTTATTGTTACTAGCCAATGACACGAGCTCTTACAGTAATGAAATCTCATCATTGAGTAAAGGTTTTAAATCCTCAAAATGGCACCGCTTTTCAAGAGAGCATCAGTTTCAAGGAGGTTATTGAGAATATAACTACATTCATGAATACACAATTTTGTTGTACAATATTTAGACAGATATTATTAGTGTGATTTCCACCTGATGAAATGTCCCAAATATCAGCTGATTATAAGGAAAAGAAATGATGTTTTGTTTTTCTAATGCTCTGTCACACAGAATGTCTCTCTCTCTCTCTCTCTCACACACACACACACCCTCTCTCTCTCTCTCTCTCTCTCACACACACACACACACTCTCTCTCTCTCTCTCTCACACACACACACACACCCTCTCTCTCTCTCTCTCTCTCTCTCTCTCTCTCTCTCTCTCTCTGTCTCTCTCTCTCTCTCACACACACACACAGACACACACACACACGCACCCTCTCTCTCTCTCTCTCCCTCTCTCTCCCTCTTCCTCTCTCTCTCTCTCTCTCTCTCTCTCTCTGTCTCTCTCTCTCTCTTTCTCTCTCACACACACACACACACTCTCTCTCTCTCTCTCACACACACACACAGACACACACACGCACCCTCTCTCTCTCTCTCTCCCTCTCTCTCCCTCTTCCTCTCTCTCTCTGTCTCTCTCTCTCT
This sequence comes from Hemibagrus guttatus, assembly GCA_033459395.1. Taxonomy (NCBI): domain Eukaryota; kingdom Metazoa; phylum Chordata; class Actinopteri; order Siluriformes; family Bagridae; genus Hemibagrus; species Hemibagrus guttatus. Next base: position 13,133,710 of record JAUCMX010000021.1, on the reverse strand, counting down.
CTCTTTCTCTCACACACACACACACACACTCTCTCTCTCTCTCTCTCTCACACACACACACACACACCCTCTGTCTCTCTCTCTCTCTCTCTCTCTCTCTCTCTCTCTCTCTCTCTCTCTCTCTCTCTCTCTCTCACACAGTTCTTTCAGTAGCTCATCACCATACCCATAATCAGGCTTACTGTTTGGGGACGTAAGCAAAAGCTTTGTTGGTGTTTTGCCTCATCAGTGTTAGTCAGGAGTCCATCAGCCCAGTGCTTTTGTTCTCATGTAAGCATGACAAACTCCCTAAACAAGGCCTCGTGTGTGCACTGCAGATCTAGATGAGAGATGTGTGTGATGCACTGACACGCTGTTTTCTGACACCTTTGTGCTGCTTCCTCCTTACGAGAATTAAAGGTGTGTGTGGCTCTCTCCTTTCATCGTTGTTCATTTATTTGTTGCTTTACGTGCTGCTCAGTTGTTTTGCTTATAAAGTGTTTATAACATTTGTAGAACTTGGTAATAACATTGTCTCAAGGTCACTTTTTATGTGATCTCATGTTACATTACAAGCCCAAACCTTGCAAAATGAGTAACAAATGATTGACTATGTTTTTTTTCAGTACGTTAGAGTGGTTGAAGCTAAAATGTAGCAACAATAGTCTTTGGTATTAGTGGCAACAGGGATAAATTACACATGCATTTTATCACATGTGGATCAATTCATGATTTTATTCATCATAAAGATTGAAAGAATTAATATGCCAAGGACAAGAGTTCTGCACTCTATATATAGCATCTGACACGCGGTGTCACACCATGAATCTTCCTTATTACTGCTGACTGATGGACTTCTAATCACATTTGTCTCAGTTATGACTTATAATTGCCAGAACTTCCTGTCTAAATCAGATTTCAGGTTCCTTACATATTTGAATATTTGTCATATGGTATTAGGGATGCAATGAGCTCTTTATGTTATGATATGGCACCACCTACACCTTCTGTATTTCACACTGTATAAGGACATCTGATAAATGTTGTACATGTAAAAGTAAAGACAATTTTTTATGTATGTGATCAGTCAGATTTCTTGTAAAGCCACTTAGAGATGAAAGTGGCAAATGTCGATCTGATTCGTAATTCCAGTCTGCTGTTTCTAGCTAGTATGTATAAGTACACTCATGTATTAGTAAATTATGTGTAATAGCAAATTATTCAGGTAGTATATCCTTCCTTTCTTACATTCTGTTCACTGTTTTTCTTCTTTTTATTTTGTCCAGCTACCTGGCAGACCAGTGCTGGAATGGCGGCTACATCTACCTGATCATGTTGCGGAGGATCAAGCGCAAGGCCCCTCTCCCTCCGTGCAATGGCAGCAGTGGCTGTACAGAAAATCCCATCGAGCACTGCGGCAGCGTGCGTTCAGAGACTGCGGTCAGCAGTCCCACGCAGAACGGCAAGCGAACCCGCAAGTTTGGCGTCATCTCTCGCTCCTCGTTTACCCGAGACAGCAAGGACAGCAATGACATTCGAGATCACAAACATGAGAATGGCTACTCTTCAATGGAGACAGAGGCTACACCCTCAGAGGCCAGCACCCCACTGGGCACTCCAACCGAAGAGAGTCCAGTCACTGCCACTCTGCCTAATCGCTCCAACTCATGCCTGTCAGAGAGCTTCAAGTCTCAGACAGGAAGGAATGAACCATCCAGCCAGGTAACACATTCACAGATATGTTTAACATATTGAAACATATTTAAAATAATGGATTTTACTTGTGCTTTCATGTTTCAGGGATGTTTACATGGACATGGTAGCCAAGCTCATTTGTGTTCATGGCCTCACTGAACTTTTAACCAGAAGTACTTGTCTAAACCTAAAGAAGAGAGCTGTTAGGTGGATGTTGTTCTGTACGATGGACCCAATAATAATAATAATAATAATAATAATAACAATAACAATAATAATAATAATAATAATAATAATAATAATAATAATAATAATAATAATAATAATAATAATAATAAAAAAATAATAATGATGGGGGGGGGCACGGTGGCTTAGTGGTTAGCACGTTTGCCTCACACCTCCAGGGGTGGAGGTTCGATTCCCGCCTCCGCCGTGTGTGTGTGGAGTTTGCATTTTCTCCCCGTGCCTCGGGGGTTTCCTCCGGGTACTCCGGTTTCCTCCCCCGGTCCAAAGACATGCATTGTAGGTTGCCTGGCGACTCTAAATTGTCCGTAGTGTGTGATTGCGTGAGTGAATGAGAGTGTGTGTGTGTACCCTGTGATGGGTTGGCACTCCGTCCAGGGTGTATCCTGCCTTGATGCCCAATGACGCCTGAGATAGGCACAGGCTCCCCGTGACCCGAGAATAGTTCGGATAAGTGGTAGAGAATGAATGAATAATAATGATAATAATAATAATAATAATGCTAAACATGATGTCAGCCATGCATCTGAGCTGTTTGCAGTCAGATAAAGATAGGACTGTACTGAATGGTGGAATGAAAGACAAGGGCATTCTTCATACAGCGATCAAACATAGCATTATGAGCACTGACAGGTGAGGTGAATAACACTGATTATCTCCTCGTCATGGCACCTGTTAGTGGGTGGGATATATTAGGCAGCAAGTGAACATTTTGTCCTCAAAGTTGATGTGTTAGAAGCAGGAAAAATGGGCAAGCGTAAGGATTTGAGCGAGTTTGACAAGGGCCAAATAGTGATGGCTAGACCACTGGATTACAGCATCTCCAAAACTGGTGGTCATAATGTTATGCCTGAACGGTGTAAATTCAGCAGCTGATTAGAGTAGCATTCTTTCACTTACCTTGCAGGCAGATATAATCTAATGGATGTAATGCAAGCGTAATTTTTTGGAGTATAATGATATCTACGTATGCAGTCTCGTGTATTGCGTACTGCATTACAGAGTGAAGACAGGACAAGTCTAAGGCAGGACACCGCATACAAAAAAATCAGTGGTAATAATTATATATTATATAATTATATACTATATTATATATAATTATATAAATAATTATTTATAAATGATAAATAATGTCAGAACAGAGAAGAAAGATCACTTTAAGCTAACTTTAACTGCCCCAAATAGTAAACTGCATCTCTTTGTTTTAACATTAAAAGTACAAATCTCACAATAGCACAGAAACGTTAAAGAATCCAAGCAGTGGTTTTCAGTGCGGTATTAAGTTACTGTCTAAACCTGTTTCTGCCGTTCTCTCCGTAATTTGGTGTCTGTATGTGACTGTGTAGGTATGATTTATCTTTGTGGGGAACATAAATAGCAATATCTGACCGTTTTGACCTTGTGGAGACATTTATCTGCTATCATTTTTGCTAAACTGCATTTCATGGTTTCTTTTAGTGACGGAGGTTAAGGTTAGGGTTAGGGTTAGATGTAGACGTAAGATGTAATATTTATTAGCTGCATTAATTATGTGAGTGGAAGGCAAATGATTTTATGTGTGTGTGTGTGTTTCACAATGTAGAAATCTGAATTTTTACAAAAATTAATTACAAAAAATCAGTTTTTCTTGATAAAGTTCATTATGATGTGTGAGTAGAATAGTAAAGAGTGAAGGGCTGTGTGTGTGTGTGCTTGTGGGAAAGACTATGACTAGCACGGGTGAGGAAATCGCTGGCATTGTTAGCAGCATGCAGCAAACACTGCTACTCATGCACTAGTTGTCACTCATTCTAACTAAGAATGGGCGTCAGATTGATTATTTCTGTGGGAAGCGTTTTAAACATAAGCGAGTATAGCTCAGTAGTGCATTCAGGTTTATTATAATGACACGCGTTCATGTTGCAGGCTTTTTACAGGCTACACGTCTGACCTCAGTGCAGCACTGCCAGTCATTCATTCATTCATTGTCTACCGCTTATCCGATCTATTCTCGGGTCACGGGGAGCCTGTGCCTATCTCAGGCATCATTGGGCATCAAGGTAGGATACACACACTCTCATTCACTCATGCAATCACACACTATGGACAATTTAGACATGCCAATCAACCTACAATGCATGCCTTTGGACCGGGGGAGGAAACCGGAGTACCCGGAGGAAACCCCCGAGGCACGGGGAGAACATGCAAACTCCACACACACACACGGCGGAGGCGGGAATCGAACCCCCAACCCTGGAGGTGTGAGGCAAACATGTGCCCCCCCCCCCCCCCACTACCAGTCACTCGACAAATATTTATAACATTTCAGATTGGTGTGGGAATTTACACCTTCACGTTTATTTGCATCTAGGTGAAACTTTGCTCGAGGGGAACCGGCGTAACGTTCTCTTTAAAACTCAGCTACAAACTTAGCTACAACCTACTGAGCAGATCAGTTACTTGTACAAACTCCTGTCTGTGTGTGTGAGTGTGTGTGTCTACAGTAAATAGATGTGTGTTTTTTTGTGTTGCATCCTGGAATGTCTTTATTTTTACTTCTATAATGAGAACAAAATTATCTTGTAAATATGTATACCAGTACTGATCATTGTTATTGGTTTTCATTTGTAGTAATCTCTACTGAGTAGTTGATTAGTAATCAGTGCTCGCAGTGTTCTAGCTTGTGTTGTTGTTCTTCTTTTGGATCATTTGGTCCGCATGTTTTGTTTCCACAACCCTCCCATTTAATCCGGGCTTTGGATCGGCACTGAGAGTTAACTCTTCAGTGGCTGGGTTAGCGCCCTGCCCAGGAATCGATCCCGGGCTATGCCAATGAGACCACCAGGAGGCCTTGTGTTCTTGATTGTGTATTAGCACTTATTGTAGCCATTCTACAACCAGCTTGCACTTACTCTTGGTCAGCTAGTGTACAGTTGGTTCTGCAGCGTTTATTTCACTGTCAATCCTTTAACAGTCAGGTGCCTTGATACTTGAAGCATCTATCAAACGACTACATTTAAATATAAAATATTTGCTGTGATCCCCACGTTATTTCCAATTAGATTATTTTATTTAGTTACACTGTTTTCCTTCTGAACAGTAAGGAGAACAGTTAAAGCCTATCATGACATTATTTTAGAAACCACAGCATGGTGAAGGGCATATGTTTCTGATCTATTCATGCCCGAAAGAAGCTCTGCGGCATTCCCCAGAGTACAGAGACCTTATGATGTCAGATGGAAGCTTGCAAGCTCAAAATAACCATTCTGGCTTCTCAGGCAGATATATTCATCTGCTAGTGGTTGCTCCCAGCAGCTCCAAGGTTTTGCACCAGAAGTTTTAGCAGTTTGATCTCGACCCATCGCACAGCTTTTCAAAGACGAGAAAGTTTGCGTTCCAGCGAGCAAACGCAGTCAAGACATTTTTTGGCAAACCACTTTAGAGAACCAGAATCTGCTTAATGTTATATCTGTCTCCTTTTTAGGCTAGACAAAATTAATCACAGGTCTTAGCAAAAGCATCACCACAGCCAAAGACTGCTTGCAAGCTATTAAGCAGGCCTGTATATTTTTTTTATAGGATTTCAGGGCTCTTTGGGGGTTTTTTTGATGGAGAAGTATAGGGATGGTCAGAGGGAGTTGCACTGTGTGTTTGTAGACTTGGAGAAAGCGTATGACAGGGTGCCAAGAGAAGAGCTGTGGTACTGTATGAGGAAGTCAGGAGTAGCAGAGAAGTATGTCAGAGTGGTGCAGGACATGTATGAGAGGAGCAGGACAGTGGTGAGGTGTGCTGTAGGTCAGACAGAGGAGTTCAAAGTGGAGGTGGGACTGCATCAGGGATCGGCTCTGAGCCCCTTCCTGTTTGCTATAGTGATGGACCAGTTGTCAGAGGAGGTCAGACGGAGTCTCCTTGGACAATGATGTTTGCAGATGACATTGTGATCTGTAGTGAGAGCAGGGAGCAGGTGGAGGAAAACCTGGAGAGGTGGAGGTTTGTGCTGGAGAGAAGAGGAATGAAAGTCAGTCGTAGTAAGACTGAGTACATGTGTGTGAATGGAAGGGAGGGAAGTGGAACAGTAAGGTTACAGGGTGAAGAGGTGAAGAAGGTACAGTAGTTTAAGTACTTGGGGTCAACAGTCCAGAGTAATGGAGAGTGTGGGAAAGAGGTAAAGAAGCGAGTGCAGGCAGGTTGGAATGGGTGGAGAAAGGTGTCGGGAGTTCTGTGTGATAGGAAAATATCAGCGAGAATCAAGGGGAAGGTATACAGGACAGTGGTGAGAGCGGCCATGCTGTATGATTTAGAGACAGTGTCACTGAGGAAGAGACAGGAGTCAGAGCTAGAGGTAGCAGAGCTAAAGATGTTGAGGTTCTCTTTGGGAGTGACAAGGTTGGACAGGATTAGGAACGAGTACATCAGAGGGACAGCTCATGTTGGACGTTTGGGGGACAAAGTTAGGGAGGCCAGATTAAGATGGTTTGGACATGTTCAGAGGAGGGAGAGTGAGTATATTGGTAGGAGAATGTTGGACATGGAGCTGCCAGGCAGGAGGCAAAGAGGAAGGCCAAAGAGGAGGTATATGGATGGAATTAATGAGGATATGAAGCTAGTGGGTGCAAGTGTTGAGGATGCAGAAGAAAGAAGAAGAAAGAAAGAAGAAGAAGAAGTGCTCTTTGTTTGTGGTCATGTTTATTTCAGCTTGTTAATGAAAGATTTGTTAGTCAACTAATGTGTGATTTACATCGAATGATTTATGATATGACCGGTTCGACCTAAAGATGTTACATGCACTTTTAGAAATGTAGCTCACACTTGTGAAGATCTTTCATATATGGAAAACATTTTCATCACCATAAATCTTTTTATTTATTTATTTATTTTTTATGTGAGGCTGACTGAAAAGACTCATCAGCTGAGTTCTTCCACTTTTTCTGGCAGTAATATACTTTGATGCCTTAGTTTATAGAAATTGTAAATATATATAATTCCACAAAATGGACATGGAAATATTTATATTTAGGCTACTTCCTGCCTACCATAGCTTTGGTAAATTCAGGCGGAAAGATGTTTGCTAATTAAACATGAATTTCTTAGATATATTTTTCTGGATAGCTATGCGTTATAGGGAAATTGACACAAAACTAATCAGTGTAGTTTAGATTTAAAATCAGATACCGGCTGTTAAAATGTCTGCGATGATATGGGATCGTAACATCATCAGCAAAAGATGGCACTGGTTTTTAAATGTTTAATTTGGGCTAATAAAAGACCTAAATAGCCAGAAATGCAGTCCACAGACCTGACTAAATTAATTAGGGATTATTTCCTTAGCGATGTTAGCGTGAACAGATATCAGTGGAGTGAAGAGATGAAGATAAGGCTCGTGTATAAATGCCATGAGTGACTTTTACTTCAGGTAATGAGATAGATGGATGGTTGGATAATCCAAGCGAGAACTCATTCCCCACTGTAGACTTGTCATTCTTTGAGGGTTTTGTTTTTTCTAAAATAAATTGGTCTATAAATGTACAGGTAAGTATGCAATATTTACACATGTGTAATTGAGACACATGCAAAACAGTAACACATTTCAGTTCAGGAGAAATGTCACATTTTGTATGCACTATGTAAAGGGTTTTTCCATCCAGTGAGAGAAAAATGCTGTGTTCCAGTAAGGAATATTCCTATCTACTCACACATGAGTTTAGTGTTGATGATCTACCCTTCTGAGCAGCCTTTTATTAAGGTGTTGTCGCTCTGCCTGTTAGGTTCTACAGAAAAGCCTAACACCGACATGTGCCTACATGCTGAATGAGTCCGTTAGCATGTCAGAATGTTGTGCGCTGTCTCGTCAAACTTCCTCAGGCTCCGCATTCAAAACATGCTTTGACCCTTGTGTGTTGTTTAAGGCAGTGTAAAAAGCAGTGTATACTCGGCAGTTAAATCAACATTCGTAGGCTTGCTTTGAATGCACACAAACAAGAGCATCAATATCGTTTTGCTCCCACAGAAGCCTCAGATTTTTAACAGTGTCTCCGTTAAATCCATGGGTGTTTCTCAACCGTTAACACATACCTCTGCTTATAAGCCAGAATTAACCTGCACTTTTAGTAATAAGATAAAAATGTTATGGGAAAAAAAAAAATAAGGCAACTTTTTTGCTTACTTTCTGATGTTTTCATAGTGACCAAGAGCACAATTTACATAGGACAGTTGAAGCCTCTTAGTCTGTGCTGTAATTGAATACTTTTGATGTGACAATATTAGCATAAAAAAGAATTAGCATAGCGTGCTCTGTCTCTTTCATGTATCTGGTTCATGTCAGTATAATGGAGAGAGCCGGTGTGTATGTACACACGATGGAACAGTTAAGAGTCTTGGTAAGGCTACCGTCACGGTAAGGCTCAATGCCAATGAGGGCTGGAATATAACATTCATGTATATATTCATGGACTTTCCTTCATCCCTCATGTTATTCATACACAGCTTGTGAAACTCTGTGCCACCGGTGATGTGGAACAACATAAAGACAAAACAGGTCTAAAAAAAGCAAACAGTGTATATCAGTAACTACACAGAATAACATGACACAATATAACGATGTGGGGGGCACGGTGGCTTAGTGGTTAGCATGTTTGCCTCACACCTCCAGGGTTGGGGGGTTTGATTCCCACCTCCGCCATGTGTGTGTGGAGTTTGCATGTTCTCCCCGTGCCTCGGGGGTTTCCTCCGGGTACTCCGGTTTCCTCCCCCAGTCCAAAGACATGCATGGTAGGTTGATTGGCATCTCTAAATTGTCCGTAGTGAATGAGAGTGTGTGTGTGCCCTGCGATGGGTTGGCACTCCGTCCAGGGTGTATCCTGCCTTGATGCCCAATGACACCTGAGATAGGCACAGGCTCCCCGTGACCCGTGAATAGTTCGGATAAGCGGTAGACAATGAATGAATGAATGAATATAAAGATGTGCATCTGAGCGGAGAGACTGTGCATTGAGCAAATAAGTAGCAGAAAGGGCCAAATAGCTGTTCAGCAAATTCTTTTGCCACTCTAAACATTAGCAAAATTAGTTATAGCTGTAGCTTAGATGCTAATATATCCACATTAGGCAGCAGAAAGGAAATTTCTGTTATATTATTTAGACCAGCGGTTCTCAAAGAGGGGACCAGGGACCCCCAGGGGTCTGTATGTTCTTAAAGATAGCTTTTTTAAATGACCGCTTGGGTTGAATGGGGTTAAATCCAACAGAATAACAATAAATCAACTATATATATAAATAGTATATAATGTCAACTTGTGGTCTGTTGAATGTTCAAAAATAATAAGGTCCTTAATTGCATTATGCCTTTAACTGTCCAGTTCCAGTGACCCGGTGTGATCTGTTGCCTTCAATTTCTGTTCCTGGGTGACAGTAGTGGAGCATGATGTGGTCTTCTGTCTCAGGGTTTGACTTCTTGTGAGTTTTGAGATACTTTTCTGTTCCCATAGGCTCCTTACGAGTTTGAGTCAGTTTAAGCATTCTCTTTAAGCCTCTCTCATCAGGAAGCTTGCAAAACCAATGCTCACTGGATGCCTTTTGTTTTTTTGCACCATTCTGTGTAAACCCCAGAGACGGTTTTGTGTGTAAATCCCAGGAGGTCAGCAGTTTTTTAAACCAAAGCAGCCCATCCTGTAACAGCAAACATGCCATGGTGTGACATGAATCAGTACTAAGGATACCTGGGGTCTTTCTCAGAAACCATATTATGCTGTAAATTCCTAAAGAAAAATTATTATGCTTGTCACAAATATTTCATCTCTCTGCGTTTTATTTCCCATCCAAAACACTTCTTAATCGAGTATTCTGCTTATGTACTTCCCCTGAACTCCATTTTCACTCCTGCTGAAAGCACGAGAATGTGTCTCTACTCCCAGTGACAATAACAGTTTCAGACACACTGGGACTAATGAATCGTTACTCAACACTGTGAGACATGGCTGGAGCAGGCTGGGGCTTTAGAAGCTGTCAGAAGCAGGTGCTCCTAAACATATCTCACTCTTTATTTATGGAGCTCTCTAAAGAGGAAGAATTCAGATGAGTGCAATGGAAAAGTCATCAGTTTGCTTTCTTCTTTTTTCAGCTTCAGTGTAATACAGAATAGTTCCAGGCATGACTTTGGTTTGAAAGAATTATCCGGGGAATTAACAGTTTGCTCGATCAGAAAGGTCGGTAACACTTTGCACATGATGGATTTGAGTGCTCACAGGGCAGTGACACAGATCACATTGAGAAGCATGATCTAATTTTAATCCACAGAACAGCTAGAGCTCATGGGATGTGGAGTTTAGTTGTTCCTACATGAGATAAAGTCTTTGCCTGGCTGCACTGTGTGCCATTTCATGACAAGAAATAAAGAGTTAAGACTTAAAGAGTTATGTTCTTTAAATACAATTCACTTGGATAAAATAGTATCCAGGAACTTCAATGTAAAGCTAGGTGTGTGAATTTGTGGACTGTGAAATGATTCATTTCATAATTCATTGGATTTGAATTTGATTCAGATGCATTTTTCTTAAAAGATTCAAATCTATTAATATCTAGAGATTCAGTTCCATTCCATGCTTTTTAAGGAATATTAGAAGGATACTATAATCAAAATGTTGTCTAAAAACAATTCTCATACATATTCTGCATAGCTGGTGTATTTGCATTCAGGGTTAACTCGTGAATGCTGCGTTTTTAGCTTTTAACATCAGTTTTACATCTGGAGAAGTTTCAAATGATTCATTAAGAAAATGAATAAATCATTACACCCCAACATCAAGCTGCTCCTGTTGAAGCTTTTTGTTACTATGATTACTTTTCTTAATTGTTTTTAAAGTCTCTTTTATGAAAATGTCTTTTTCTACTTTTTTTTTTTTTTCTTTCAGCCCAAGGAGGGCAGTCGTATCTGGAAGATGCACATGGTCAAGGGGCAGGACGGCCTGGGAGTCCAGATTACTGGCGGCCGTGGCTCCAAACGTTCACCACACGGCATCATCGTGGCTCACGTGGAGAAAGGTGGAGCCGTACAGAGGTAACCCCCACCTTTCTGACTTTAAGTGGCAATCACGCGCAGTCGTGACAGCTACAGCAAGACACTTCATCAGCGATTCATCCATATGCAAAGCTTCATGGCTTCTCGAGTGCACTCGTATCAAACTTCAAAGCCACCTTAGGGTCCGTATTTAAGCTAATTTGAAATTTATACAGATGGTTTATAATCATAGTCAGCGACTCAGTTAGTGGTTGGTGATAGTTTTAAAAATTAATATGATGCTTGTAGAATTATTAACATAGTGATTTTTTTAAACTCCTAATGTTGAGGGGGGGGGGGGGGGGGGGGTTACGGTGGCTTGGTGGTTAGCACATTTGCCTCACACCTCCAGGGTTGGGGGTTCGATTCCCGCCTCTGCCATGTGTGTGTGGAGTTTGCATGTTCTCCCGGTGCCTCCGGGGTTTCCTCCGAGTACTCCGGTTTCCTCCCCCGGTCCAAAGACATGTGTGGTAGGTTGATTGGCATCTCTAAATTGTCCATAGTGTGTGATTGCGTGAGTGAATGAGAGTGTGTGTGTGCCCTGCGATGGGTTGGCACTCCGTCCAGGGTGTATCCTGCCTTGATGCCCAATGACGCCTGAGATAGGCACAGGCTCCCCGTGACCCGAGAATAGATCGGATAAGCGGTAGACAATGAATGAATGAATGTTGAGCTGAATATCAAATACTACTACTAACTATTTTGTTAAATTGTGGGGAACTCTCATATTCTTTTCAAAACCCAAACCCTGTCTTCTTTTACTCCATAAATAAAATCTCATAAATATTAGTTCAGAATGTAGCTGGGTCAGCTTTACCTAAACACAGACTGTGTTTGAAGCTGTAACGTGTTAAGGAAATTGCTGACTTGCTTCTCTCTGCAAATCAGAAAAGCACACATTGGCAGAGGATTGTGAAAGCACAATAACCGGATGGTAATGAGCCAAGAAACGATGCTAGATTGAAATCACTTGTTTCAAAACATTTGACTAGACCCCCTCAGGTGGTATTATAGGTTACGAGGGAACCGTTTAAGAAGAAAATACTGCTTTGTGGTTTGTGCCTGGGGATTTTTTCATAGATGCCAAAAAAAAAATGAGGATATGTAAGGCTTTCTGGTGAAAATATACATGTAGCTCCTTCAGAATTTCAACAGTGAGGGTGGGCTGTTTATACAGGACTGCTATGATTTGGCCTCATTGTTTAAGTGGAGAAAGATAAAAAAAAACTTTTGTACACTGTCCACAATAAATGTAAAGCGCTTACTGCTGTTTTAGTGCCCTCTTGAAGCAAAAGGTCATCATTGTACTAGTTTCTGTGGTAGGGTGTTAGTGATGTGTATTATTCTTGTAAAGACTTGTTGCAGAGTCTCACAAAATCCTGTCATGCAGCTTTTTCTTGGAAACTGATTTCTTTAAGTCGCCTTGTTAGGTTTGAGTATGCATGAATTCATTAGAGAAAAAGAGACCTCTCCAAATTTTAATGACCCCTGTATGAATATTTGAATACTTAAATAGCTTTTGTTATTTATTTGAATAACAATCCTATATACTTTCATACTTTAAAAAAGTCACAGGCCCATATGTATCAAGACACATTTCTTGCTCCCTCCTCCCTTATTAATTGCAAAAATGAGGACAAAATGTACAAATTGTAAATGTACAAGCATGGACTGAGATGTGTATTTGTATGTATTAAGTAAGGAGTAAAACATGACGCAACGTGTTATGAAACCAAGTTACTAGAAATCGAAAGGTTTTCAGGAAGCAGGTCCCTGAGGTTGAGTTGTTACTATGGAAACAATAACATATAGAGTTACAGGCAGTTATAGAATTACTGCTGTTATTGTAAATCAGTCCACACTTTTTGACCAAACAGGTTATTCAACAGTGCTGTGGTAAAATAGTTGGTTAATGTAATATGTAATATTTTGTTTATTAAAGGGATGGACGACTGAAGGCAGGTGATGAGCTGCTGATGATCAACGGTCAGTCTCTGGTTGGCCTCTCACATCAGGAAGCTGTGGCTGTCCTTCGCTCCACGTCCGGCCTCGTGCAGCTGGTGGTGGCTTCCAGGGTACTTTTGATGAACAAACCTCCACACTGATGCTCATTTTAGTCAAAATAAGACTCCTCTTGCCTGCACTTGTTTTTTTAGAATTTCAACATTTTTTTAATACACACAGCTATTGTTAGACCTTTTTAAATCCCAGCTGGAGGCCTATGAAAAAAATGTAAAATGTAATGCAGGGGTCCCCAACCACCACTTCCGCCCACGGCTCACTCCCGCATTTGACGCAGTCGCAAGTTTTTCCATACATCAGTAATGCCGAGTTCACACTGCATGATTTTAGCCCTGATTTTCAGTCGCCGACAGGTTCTGCGAAATCGCCGAGAAATGGCCGAAATCGGAGGCCAATCAGAACTCGTGCAAGCGAGTGACAATCGCGCAGTGTGATCACCAAAGATGCGATCTGAGAGAATCACCGTGAAATATTTGGCATGCTGAATATCTGGACCTGTCGGCGACTCAAAATCCTGCAGTGTGAAAGGAGTTTTGACTGAAAAATACCTCGGCGATGACCTCCAGCCAATGAGAGAGCAAGATAAAGAGCAGCGGGACGTTTGGGGATGAGTTATAGACCACAATATCAGCAAGCATGGCTTTGGTTGGAGCACGATATTATAGTTTAATAATTATAGGTTTTTATCAGAAAAAATGTATAGGTTTATAGGTTTTTATCAGAAAAAAATGTCTTAAATATAGTTATATCAGAATAAATAAGCTTTACAATTACATTAAACAGAAATAAAGCAGAAACATTTGCTAGACCAACCTCATCAGCAGCAGCACATTGCAAAATTATTCATTTGTTCAATTATGCAGGACGCACAATCCTTGTTCCCCACGCAGACCATATGGGAACTTTTTGCGGAGTTCCATTTCCAGTCTCGTGCGAGAACTCTGATCTCACGTGTGATCTTGTGTTATTTCCTTATTATTGCTTGCGTACGTTCGGTTGTGAAACGTAGTTTGCGGACCAGACAGAGTTGTCGGCGATTCTTCCTATTGTGAAGTCATGCAGTGTGTAACCTCCTGTCGCCGATCCATCGTGCAGTGTGAACGCAGCAGCGACTGAGTGCTACCCCAGATAGTCATGCAGTGATCCGACCACTTTGAAAATCGTGCAGTGTGAACTCGGCATAAGTCCGTAAGCTAACCCACGCTAAAATCACCCAAAAACAAATGTCACTACAGAGCTCCCCCTATCAATTACCGGTCCATGGTACAAAGAAGGTTGTGAAACCCTGCTGTAATGCACTTGGCTATAGAGGAACAAAGTTAAATATGAACCTAGAGAGTTAAAAAAAAAATTCACCTCTAACTCGAAATGTTTTTTCTTTTTTCTTTTTTAATGGCTCTGTTTGCCTCAGGATGAATCTGAAGTGGACTTCCACAAATACCCATCTAGCAGCCTGCCTGATCTTGTGAGCACATGCTCAGCTCAGGACACTCCGCTGTCCCCAGGGGATGGGAAAGAGAACATGGAGTCGGATGTGGAGGACGTGAGGGCCAGCAGCCTCTCATTGCCCACCCAGGACTCAGTACGTACACCAGACGCCTATCAGCATCACTATCTCTGTCTTTCATCTCATGCAGCCTCCTTTTACTTCCTGTTTGACTGCTCAACCATGCTTTGTTGTGTTTATGTCCTGTTGAAAGCTCTTACCGTTTTTTTTCCACCCGGGCCCGTGAGTTCTTCAAAATTCATCACTTATAACTCATATGTCACAGATTCATTAACTCCACTCAGTATTCTGTAGCAAGTGACATTTCTGTTACTTTGACATTTCATTTCTTTTAGGCCAATGTTGTATAAGAAATAATTCATTTTCTTTGAGTAAGCAGCAGCACATAACCCTGTGTGCTGTCAGACTTTGTTAATATTTAATCGAGCCTCAGCTAAGCATTATTTTAGTTCCACAATAACACAGCTCATACTGGGCAATCATTTCATCGACACAATGCAAAGGTCAGTTTGGTGGAGTTAAATATTCTGGCACTTTATAGAATGTCAGCGTTGCAGTTCGCCCCCACGTTATCACCATCACCGATTTCCTTCACCTTCTCTCTGCTCATTCTCTCTGCTAGCAAGATGAGAAGATTAAAATGTGTGCAGTCGTTAAATGAAATTACATTAGCATTCATTTGCCTGATGTTTTCAGCCTTCAGGAGTAGTACTTTGCTTTCACCAGAGTTTATATCTGAAGAACTTCTGATATGTGAGATTGCAGTGAGAGTGTTGTGTCAGGGCTCGTGATAAGATTTCACATTAATGTATGTAAGTGCTGCTGTTAGTTGATCTGATCTAAATTGCCTAGCTTCAGAACTGTAGCAGTCACATTTAGCAACACTGAACAGAAAGTTATTCAAGGTAAAGAACATTTATTTTTTAAAGAGTATGTTTTCCACTGGTGTTTATAAAGCTGTAGTCATTATAGTTGATGGTGGATTATATGTCCTCTCTCATATCATGTGACTTCTAACCATGTGATGAGTCCCAATGAAGTACACTTGTAGCCAATAGACTGCGCTACTTAATATGCATGTGTATTTCCATTGCTCAGATGATGGTTGTGGACTGAAACATTTGAAGAGCACTACACAAGCACTTTGTTTCATTGTCTGTTTAAATTTGTACCAGTGTGAAAGCTTTCCAAACTGCTGGATGAATAGTGATAAGTGTAAACGTGCCCTAAGATTACCATTAAGCTAAACCCCTGTTAAAGAGCAGAATACAATTCGATGTTTCTCTTTCACTCCACAGTAGATGTAGTGCTCATATAAGTGCTTAGTGAAGATGTTTAAAGACTCAGCTGTTCGGATGGAGTTTGGGTGCCAGAACAGACAGTCTTGAAGGGGTCAAGTCTACTCATGCTTGTGGCTCAGTGTAGTACAGAGCAGGGTTTGATAAGTGTCTAAAGGTAAGTGTAAGAAGGGGCTGGTCTATGGTATTTTTACCAGATTTTTCAGGATACATAACTCCATCTCTGTAGTATTGGATCACAGAGCTGTGTCACTTTCAGTTCATGCCTGCCATAGGAAGTGCCTTCTTTTTTATTCTTTTACTGCTTTGCATGTAACTTCTGTTAGCACAAGAATGAGGACATGAAAAGCCACAGTGACTTAGATAATTTTCAACCACCATTGCACTGCACCTTTATAATGGCTGTTTATCACTCGACAAATCCCTAGTACACTGTCAAAGACATAGTCTATACTTATAATCATTGCATGATAATCCTATTCATTCAGATAAACACAAGCCACACGTCTCAACCTTTTCACATTGTCCTGTGTACCCTTTGTAAGGAAAGTCTGAGCGTTTGCCATCATGTGTGCTGCCAGTGGTTGGGTGTGTGTTTTTCAGCAAACAGTCACTTGTCAGGTTATTTATAACTGTCAGGTGTATGACCGTTTTAAGAGAGCGAGGGAGGGGAGGAAAGCAGAGGAGAGCAACAAAAAAGAGTGAACTGGGAGAGGCACGCAGCTGTGACCGTCAAATTAAGCCTCGTGAGGCGTGGAAGTGCACAATTTTGTGGAAGCCCATGGGTTCATATGTGATGGAATTAAGTGTGGATCATACAGACCTGAATTTTTAACAAATACAAACTCCCTGATTGCCCTAATCAAATCTTAAGGACCTCACACTTTTGACGGATTCAGTCATTTTAGAGTCGGAATCTTCCACTCAAATTAAAACAAGAATTCATCACATTGATTTTTGTTTGCATTTTTAATGCTTTTCACCAGTCTTGTTTCCTCATGCAGTGGCTTACATCTGGAAAAGTTTGCTGATAGGAAGCTAACTGTGTCAAAGTGTAGCATATCACTTGGACATGATCTAAAGCTGGGAATCATGCTTGATCGAGTGACCAGTATGGAATAAATGGTGGCAGACTAGCTTAGAGGGCAATGAACACTAGGTGCTTGCTTCAGCATTGTGTATTCAAAGGAATTGCAATTTGATATGCAGGAAAAAAGCTTTTAATCCATGTATCTCTCCAATGAGGCCTGGAAAATGTATCTGTTCTGCACCACCAAGCTATTCACCACTGAGCATTGTTCTAAACCCTTACCTGCTCAGTTGAATAAAAGAGATCAGTGTAAGTTGCTCTAGATGAGGGCATCTGCCAACTACTGTAAGTGGAATTTCTTACTTTGGAAGGGATCATTTTCTTTCCGACTGGAAAAAATCCTTAACCTGGGTTCATGAAGTTCTGTTTTTGTTTATCCAGTTACTACAAACTTAAACTTCTGTTAAATACTTGCTTATCTGGGTTTCATTTTACTTTAGAGTTAGACTAACTTCTAATTCCTTCCCCCAAAGAGTCTTCAATTCTGTATCTGAGGTGGTTAATAATGGCAGCATACTTTACATGACCCCTAGGCCATCTCGGGTCCCTTTCTCAGAAGTGTTGATAATTACTAATCTCAAGGTTGTTGCTGTTTACTGTTTTTAGCCTAATAATTCCATTACAGTCTGCATTAATTTCAGGTCAAGCCTTTAACTAGAGTTTTAGATTTTTATTTAGTTGATGAAAAACAACTCAAATTGGAGTCAAAATACAGACCAACGATTCCTTGAATGGCTCGAAATCACCCCACAGAGAGGCGCTCTGACTTTTTGCAGTTTGCAAATATTGGCTAAGGTTTCGTACTACTTTGTTGTGTCTGGTTCATTAGAGCGAGGGACATTTCTGTATTGTGAAGATCACGGTTGTTGTTTGTACTAGCGTACCGGTGTAAACGTGAACCGTCAGATGAAGCAAGGTTCAGCATCAGGAGTGTGCTACATTCCTAAGACACTCCACAAACATTTACAAAGCCAACAAAAGGCAAAAAATCCTTTTCTTTGTTTTCTCAGGAAGTTGTTCTCAAGAAAAGAAACGTACTCTCTTTTGTAACCTTGCAGAATCCATTCAGCACTGATGTAAAGGCTCTGTTTCACTTCAAGTTCATTGCTGTGTCATCAATTCTCTCTGTTCCCGATCAGTTCACAGATCTGGATAAGCTGGACGAGCATGGCCGAATGGACGGACCCAAAGGATGTCGCAGTCCAACACCTATGAAATTCCGTAGCAGATCCCAAGGTCAGAGCCAAGTAGCATCGTCAAAAACAGAACATGAGCAACTCATGTAAAGGCAGATGTCCCAAAACCTTTTGTGTTTATCAGTGATTATCACAGAACATAACATAGATTTTGTTACAATCAGGTGCTGGCAGTCGTCTAGAGTCTGTTGGAGAGGATGACGAGTTGATAGTTGAAAATGGCGAAGCAGGAAGTGATGTGGCGGAGAAACCAGCACATGGAAGGCGTAAACATTCCCTCCCACAACAGCTGGACACTGTGGGAATCCGACAGGTCAGTTCATCCTCAGGTTTTCATTTGAAACTTAGCTACTTGCACATTAAACTTACTTAAAGTGTTAATTACTTAAAGTCCCCTTGTATGTCTTGTACCCAGTTACCCAATTAACAGTAAAATAATTTTATTTTATGAACATAATACAAGTGTTCGACTCACCACTTAAATGTGTACACTAATACTGAATGTGTATTGGTTTTGTAGCGCGTTTTGTTTCTAGAAGTTTCACCAGTCAAACTGTCAATATACATGTTTTTGAGCTATTGCGGTTTGGATTCACTTTAAATCTAGTCAAACAGGATAATAACTATAAGAACTCAATAATACGTATAATAGCTTCCATATTGGTGGGTTGTTTTCCACTATTGTCACAAAATACAAATGTGGGACTCTCTGGCTATGCTTCACAGACCCCACATTCAGAACCACTGCTGCAATGAATGGATAAAATCCCCTTGGATGGATATTTTAATTGCTACAATTGTCAAGAACTAACTGAGTGAAAAATAGGGGAAATTAGGATTTTAGTTTGACTTTTATTATTTCTTTGATTCCAGCAGCCATTTCATCAGCTTGTATTGGCAGCAGATTTGATTATTATATTACAGCTGTACAATTACACTTTTGAAAACAGGGAACTGGAACATCTCTAAAGGCATTTTGCTTGGAGCATTTTAAAAGTGAAAACTCTCTGAATGGTTTTAACATGAACCCATACACCCCAAGAGTGTGGGCAGTAGTGATACTGAGCAGATTTAGGATTACTATTTAAATAATCGAAGGATGAAATCCTAAAGCAGAAACATTCTAATCTAACAAATGAACTATATTATGGTGTAAAATTGATTGCTTTCTGTCACCAAACAGCCCCTATATATTTTATATGTCGCCTTCAAGGCATTACATTTCATCCGATATGCCAAAGAATTGCCTCTCTATTACAGGTGAATGGCCTAAAAGGCTCCAATTTTGTGTCTCACTGAAACAAATCAACAGGTTAATATTGTCACTCGCTTGCTTTGTGTATCATGCTAAAAGATGAAGCATGTCTGGTAATTCTTATGCTTTATTCATGCTTTTCTCTGTCATCTTACCCAGGAATATCAAATCGTGAAGAAATCAGCACGGTCTCTAAGTACTGTTCAAGTGGAGTCTCCATGGCGACTGGCTCAACCATCTATTATCTCCAACATTGTCCTGATGAAAGGACAGGGCAAGGTGAGTGGCCACTCTGGACACTCTTCTATTACAGAAGACATATTAGACACATCTCTGTCCTACAAGAGCAAGTCATATATAAAAAGAGGTCGTCCTTTATTAAATATAGTTGATGAATAAAGATTAAGTTGATGAATAAAGATTATGCTCCAGGATCCTTTTGAGATTTATTTATTTAGTCATATTTATTTAGTTCCTCGGATGTTAAGTAATTATCAATTTTGGATGAACATTAATTAATTCATAACGTAACTAACTTTATTTATATAAATGTAATAATAATCATTTATATAAATCTAATTTTACCTATCTAATACCTGTCTAATTGTAGCTGAACTGGAGTTCTAATGCACAGCAATCTCTTCATCTAGGGTCTGGGTTTCAGCATTGTTGGAGGCCAGGATTCTGCACGAGGTAGGATGGGGATATTTGTCAAGACAATTTTCCCCAACGGAGCAGCTGCAGCAGATGGGAGACTCAAGGAGGGTAAGCACTACTTAGGGATACTACAAGGATCCACTATAATGAGAATGATCTAATGCAGGGTTTGTCAACTGATGGTGCATGGTGTAGACACGACCCAACAAAGTATTTAAGCAGATCAAGTCGAGTCCTTAATGAAATACTGTTGCAAAGCAAATCAATGTAAAAACAAAACCTGACTCTACAGTGTGTCCAGAAAGATAGGAACCAGTAAGAGTAAAACTAGATATACTTTATTTTAAATTTATTATATGCTTTTCATGTAAAAGGGGCATTGGTGGCTCAGTGGTAGGTTACTCGCCTATCATGCGGAAGGCCCGGGTTCGATTCCAGCCAATGCCTCAACCCCAGCCAGTGGATGCAGCGCCGGTCCCAAGCCCGTAAAAATGGGAGGGTTGCGTCAGGAAGGGCATCCGGCGTAAAACATTTGCCAAGTTGTTGTGCGGACCAGTTGGTCCGCTGTGGCGACCCCGAACAGGGAGCAGCCGAAAGCAACTACATATGCTTTTCATGTAAAGACACCCTCATGTCTTTTGTCACCCGCTGTATATTTTTGCAGATTTTGGCCATATTCAGCAGCATATTCGAATCAATATATATTTACTCAACATATCTCTACTGGTTCCTGGCTTTTCATAGTTTTCAAAACTTGAACTAGAGCAGCTACTGTAGCAGATCCTCTGTTGCTTATCAAATCACATATATTTATATAAATTATTTAGCTGAAAGCAGTTGACCACTGATTTATTTTTTCCCTCTGTGGCAAGTGTCTTATCCACAAAGGGCTGGTGTGGCTCCAGGTTTTCATCCCAGCCAAATAGGAGGTGCACTTTATAGTAGATTGGACCATCAACTGCCTTGATGCCCAATGACACCTGAGATGAGCACAGGCTCACCGTGACCTGAGAATAGATCGGATAATCGGTAGACAATGAATGAATGAATGAATGAATATCTCTGAAATGAATTATTGTGACACTACCTTAAAATATTGCACACAAAAATAAATTAATGATACTGAATATGATATTTGAAAATACTGATAAATTAGACATATCACTATATAAAAATGTAAAGCATTTTTACAGCTGGACTTTTTTCATGAGGCATTATTTAATCAGTGTTAAATTATTTTAATTTAGCTGCTACATTTTCTGTTAGTATAGTGATTTCATTCTTTTAATTCCCTCTTATTCAGGGGACGAAATCCTAGAAGTGAATGGAGACTCTCTTCAAGGCCTCACGCATCAGCAGGCCATTCAGACCTTCAAGGTAAAATCTTTCTGACAGCTGCAGTCATGTGGAAAGCTGACAAGGGAATTAGTCCTTACATCCACATCCTGAAAAGTTAATCCTACTTCTTTAGCTCACTTTTGGTTAAGCTTACTTCCTGGGCTGGGCTCAGATATTCACTAGATATGACAGAGGGTGTGTTCATAATCATTTTTAAAAGATTTTGACTAACAGCACTTTAAGGGCGTTCTTACTGAAAATATTTTTTGCACTGAAATGACATGCAGAAATATAAATTTTGCAGTTCATGACAGAGATGTTTCCTGTTTCCATTTCTCTTCAAAAAACAGCAATTAAAGAAAGGCGTGGTTACATTAACTGTGCGGACACGTCTGAGGAGCCCGAGCTTGACCCCATGCCCAACGCCCACCCTGCTCAGCAGATCCAGCTCACCCAATTCCAACACTAGCAGCAGCACCCCTATACCACAAGGCTTCGATGAAGGGGAGTACCGCAAGGGACCAGGCCCTAAAGACCGCATCATCATGGAGGTTACGCTAAATAAAGGTAATTGATAAGATGTTGCTAAGAGTTTAGTATTACTAGAGATATCATATATTGGTGAGGTTTCAGTGATCACCTTTAAGTGCTGTGTGATCTCTTTTTATTGGGACAAATACCAGTTAAAATCTATAGCAGGGAACAAAAAATGAGCAGGAAGAGAAGAAATGAGGGAAATAGACAAAGGTCAGGAAAATACTTGAACTAATTAGACTTAATGATACACAAGTATAGAATGACTTTGCAATAAACAGTGACATACAGAGGATATAAACACAAAGGGTTAATCCCAACGTTATTCAGCTAATAAAGAATTAGCACAGAACAGTGAACACAATCAGTCAACAAACCAATGATAGGTCATGGCTACAGACAGAACTATAGGAGAAACAGACAAAATCTACTAGTCTGCTTGTTCATCGTTTAATATTATTATTATTATTATTATTATTATTATTATTAATTATTATTATTATTATTATTATTATTATTATTATTATTATTATTATTATTATTATTATTGGGGCACTGGTGGCTCAGTGTTAGGTTTCTCACCTACCATGTGGAAGGCTTGGGTTCAATTCCCAGCCAATGCCCAAACCACAGCCACTGGATGCAGTGCTGGTCCCAATCCTGGAAAAAAATGGGAGGGTTGCGTCAGGAAGGGCATCTGGTGTATGATCTGCTGTGGTGACCCCAAGCAGCCGAAAGCAACTTCTTCTTCTTCTTATTATTATTATTATTAATAATAATAATATTAGTACTAGTAGTACGAGTAGTATATGTCCATTTATTTTTATCTCTCTTCATCTATGTCAGAATATATCATGGTCACTCATCGATTTCACTTCAAACCACTAAGATAATAAGAAAATTGTTCAGAAATTGAGACAGAATGTAAAATATTCCTTTTGTGAAATGCCAGATCGTTGATCAATAGGAAATAATCTCCATTTGTTTTTCTTTTACCATACAGAAAATTTCTCACCTGCCTCCTGACACCATGAGCACCATGAGACTTTGTTATCTTGGTCATAAGCCACAGGAAATCTCTTATGCATGTATAGTGAGAGAATTCCTGGTCAAGACATGATTGGCTGACTTTATTTTGTATATATGCCGACTTACTCTACAGTCTTGTTCCTTATTTATATCTCCTCTTGTCAGAGGTGTCTATTGCGGTAAAATGACACATCATTTAGTTATCATTAAAAGCTCTAACAGCGACATGAAATTCAATTTCCATCTCAGCTGTCTTACTGTCTTGCATGATTCTCCTCAAGCAGATTCTAAGTAGCTAGACGAGATCATAAATTATATAACTGACATGTTCCATGAGCCCTAGGATTACTACTTGCTGGTGGAGCTATGAAGGTTTTTATTTTATCACAGGTTTAATTTCTCCTAGAATTAATATGTCACAATATTGACACAGAACAGCCCTGCAATAATCTCCATAATCATACAGGCAAATAACATGAAATCTAGATCCAAATTTCCATGCACAGATCTTTGGAAAGTGAGTCAAATGCAAGTTAAGTGAACGAAAATAACGTAGCATCTTGGTGCCAAAATTCTTATCTCACTGCAAAGTTGTTTTCATTCTCTTTGCCTTTTCTGGGAATTCTATATCTTAAAACAACCTACTTCCCATTTCTTTAAAAACAAACAAACAAACAAAAAAACACTGCAACAACTGATTCAAATGAAACCTTGCTGTAGTAATTAGATCTTCTTGTGCTTGGAAACTCATATGCTTCACCAACATAAGCAACATTAATAGCCAAGAGTCAAGGTTGCACAGTTATACAAGTATTTCTTAATAAGTTCTTTATTAACTATGTCTTTGGAATATTTTCAAAACAATGAGTGTTTCCTGAAAGACCTAGCATGGTATATAAAGGCATTCATAAATGAATGAGTAATCTGACCCATTCATTACACATTATTTCTTTATGTGGATCTTGTGTGTGGATACGTGCACTTCCACCACAAAAACGCAGAGGAGGTTGAAGTTGTTCTTCATTCAATAAGGTTCATTCATCCTTGTCTTAGTTATACTGAATGTTCCTGATTTCATATATTCATTCAAAATTTGTAATGACTCGCATTCAAGGAAATAGTCTTCTATTGAGTGAGGACATTTATTTTACACCTGCTTTTAGTGGAACAGACTCATTATTTTGTGTGAATGACTGGGTGGTTAAAGCAAGGCTCATCTGCGCTGCTGAACAATCTTTCCTGCCAAAGCCTGAAATTTTATTCAGCATGTGAGCATAAAGAATGTATTAAAATGACCGTGGGCCCCATGAATATGAGGTTAAAGTGCAGCTTATTAGCTTTAATTACAGAGTATTTAAATCTATGTTGGAGGAGACATTTTCACTCTATCATCACATCAATCATCACGTTAAAATCGTCTATATTAAATATTGTTATGTTAAAGTGTGGCTTTTGAGGGTTCTTATACAGATAGGTCCAGTGTTATTTAAATTTGAAAGAATGCTTTATATGATTTTTTTTTTTATTACTTATTTCCGGATAAATGAGGGGCATTGGTGGCTCAGTGGTAGGTTTCTCGCCTATCATGTGGAAGGCCCGGGTTCGAACCCCAGCCACTAGATGCAGCGCCGGTCCCAAGCCCGGAAAAATGGGAGGGTTGCATCAGGAAGGGCATCCGGCGTAAAACATTTGCCAAGTTGATGTGCGGACCAGTTGGTCCGCTGTGGCGACCCCGAACAGGGAGCAGCCGAAAGCATTAACTAACTTATTTCAGGATAAATGAGAGCTGATATGATCTGAATATTTGCATATTTTTTGCATATAAGAGAAGCTGGCGGTAAAATATTGCTTGCAAAGACTTGGGTGCATTCAGAGTTTGTGCTTATATAATGATCAAAATTTACATATTAAGGCAGTCTATTCAGGAGAAATTATTCCCAGATTACATCTTTATGAAATGGTTATTGCTAAACTCTTTACAGTGACTTAAGTGACTTGCTCATTTACAGTCTAATGAGTTTGTTTACACAGTTGGTTGCAACACACTATAATGTATGTGTGTGTGTGTGTGTGTGTGTGTGTGTGTGTGTGTGTGTGTGTGTGTGTGTGTGTGTGTGTGTGTGTGTGTGTGTGTGTGTGTGTGTGTGTGTTTCAGAGGCTGGTGTAGGGCTGGGAATTGGTGCCTGCTGTTTAACGCTGGAGAACAGCGCTCCTGGGATCTACATTCACAGCCTGGCTCCAGGATCTGTGGCCAAGATGGATGGCAGACTTAGGTGTTGCAAAACAAATCTAATAATCTGACTTGTTGCTGTTCATCCCGGAAGTTACAGTAACTCACAAAGCTGTTATTATACTGGGACACATCTAGTGCTATACACCAAGTTAATCACTGAAATAAAATACTGCAGTCAGGATAACGGACTGATGTGTGAATATATAACTTCATATATTACCTGATGTATCTACATGCCTGATAGAACATCTCCATTATGCTGTATATTATTTATTACTGACATGGAGCAATTTATTTAGAGTTTCCAATTAGCCTCATCCGTTTGAATGTGTTTAGGAGGTGAATGGTGTTTATCATGCTCATATACAGCATGCGTTTGATCTATCAGCTAAGCTCAGTTTACTTAATTAAGGAAGGGAGAGGCAGGAACTGGAGCCACAAAGGAACACGAGCCAGTCATGTAAATCGTTTTATTTTTATTGTACAGTGTATAGTGTGCCTATACGTGTGAGTATGTGTTAGTGTTGTTCTAAATGTTGTATTACAGTGTGAACGTGTAGCTCTCCAAGGATGAAAATAGGAGTATTAAGACCATAACTATTGCTTTTTGCTGAGATTATCAGACTTTATTTATTGGTGTCAAAACGTTTGCATACATTTGAGGTTTTATCAACATTAGAAAGCTTTTTTTTAATGGGTAATCTCTATATGCATTTTTCTGTTCAGCCGAGGGGACCAGTTGTTGGAGGTAGACTCTGTAAGCCTAAGGCATGCTGCTCTAAGTGAAGCCTATGCTATCCTCAGCGAGTGCGGACCTGGCCCAGTAAGCCTCATCATCAGCCGACATCCAAACCCCAAGGTACGGCTGCAAAAAAAAATGTTTACACATACACACTTCAGACATGTTAAAAAGTACCTCAAATCTCTTTAAGAACTAAATCAACAGACAGTTGATTTTTTTTACACAATCAAAAAGCATTTCACATACTTGCTCCACCCAGGGACTCTCCGACAGCATCTTTTCACCCCTCTGTCACTTGAACAGACTGCGTCCACCTGCTAACGTTTTAACCATCCTGTTGCATGAAAAACTGAAGCCTGCCAGAAAAGTAAACAACATTCCTTTGGCCTGTGTGCAGGCAGCTCAGGTTTTCCTTCCACTAATGAACGAAGATGTTGAGGAACAGCCCATGGTGGAGTTCACCATAAGGGGTTTGTGGTTGGAATATGCTGACTCTTTGGTCTCCCTAAAATTTATTGCTGAAACTAATGGAGCATGAGGTTAGCAGCATGAAGCCGGCCTTAACACTTACCATGTGACAAGGGAAGGAAATGGGTTCAAGTACACTGACCTTTAATGTCTTCGAACCATAAGCGTGTATGTGTGTGTGTTTGTGTGTGTGTAAGGGCATTAGCATTTTAAAAAACATTGTTTTTGAACACTAAGTCACTCATGATTTGTAGTAAACAACACTAAAGTTATGCACCATGTTGCATTTAGCTCTAGTTTTAGCTCCAGTTTTGTGGAGCTTCATGCCTAAATCGTTTCATATTTTTATTCTCCAACACACCCAAATCAGCTAGCTAAGATACTTTAAAGCTACATTAAAGCAAGTACGGTTTGTAGTGTCTGTAACAAGCGATAAACTAGAATTCACATCAAATTGTTCAAGACCTGAGTCTGAGTCTGGCATTTTATTCACTCACAAAAACCACACATAATCACTTCCTGTTTAATTTGAACCCAGGCTAAACTCTGTCTAGGAACACATTCCCTCACATATTTCCTAATGGAGCAGAAATGAAATACCTCTGTAGTCTTTTGATTATAGATAACAATTTATAGCTGTTGTGAGTAGTTCAATGTGGTTATGGTTATTATGAGTGTAAGGCTTATAATATAATGAAATGAGCGGTCAGGTACAGCAGCTCAAACATTTAAACCATGTAACATTTAAACATCAGTTATATAGTAATGATAGAAGCACATAAAAAAATGTTATCTAATATGTTATATACCTTTTATCTTTTAAGGCAGTATGGTAAGGAGTAGGTAGCATGGACACAGAGCTCCAGACATGTTGTTTTTAGAATACTGTCTGTGCAGTTTTTTTTCTGATTGTGGGTTTCCTGTGGGTTCCCGGGGTTTCTCCCACCTCCCTTAAGCATCCGGGTAGTTGGATTGGCAATGCTAAACTGTGTGTAGGTTTAAATGATTCATTCAGTGTTCGGGGAATTGGATCCAGATTCAGATCCACTTTAACCTTGAACAAGATGTAAGTGATATAAGTTTATTTTATGCCTTCTGCTCTGGGGTTTCAGCAGAAAAGAAAAATAATTAGATTTCCATGCATTTATTTCATTAATATTTCTAGACTTGTCATTATTTTTCGATGTGACTAACACTTTGTCACATTACTGGACACTTTGGGATATTTTTCATCCACTGCAACATTTATTTTCTAATTGCTGCATTGCTTGTAGTCTGTGTAGTGCCACCTGGTGGCAACAACTTCTCAAAGTTTTTCTTTAGGAGGAAAGACCTCAGATTACTTAAAACTTTGTCACAAAAACCAGGAGTGTTAAGGAGTGGTGTTACTCACCATTAAAGATTATCTTGCAGTTTTAACAACTTCAACAGCTATTATGTTCTTTCATATACAGACGCAACTTTAACAGATTTTTATAATGTGCAATCTTAAAAAATGAATATAATCTGTATGTAACTGTAATCTGTATGCAACTCTAATAATCTGTAATAACTGTATGTGCATCTCAGATGTCGGAGCAGGAGATGGACGAGGTGATCACTCGCTCGACTCACAGAGATAGCGTGGGCAGCCATTCGTCCTACAGTCTGGGTGAGTGTCTCCTCCATAAATGTAAAAATAATCTCATTCTGAAAAAATGTTCTCTTCCAACACAAGCTGACAATTTGATTGTTCCAGTAACTCACATAAAACCAGTGCTGCTTGGTGGGGTTTCTGAAATCAAGCATCAGATTTTTCCATTGAATTCTTGGAAGCGTCATCATGCTCAGTGATTCAGTCGACTAGATTTGTCCAAATATTCCTTTTTTGCATTTTGTTTCAGAATCACATGTAGGTCATGCGGTTTTAATTTGGACTCACAACTGTGACAAGTCATATTTGACTGACATCAGTCTAAAGCACCTAGTTTAAGTATTTCAGGAGACATTGAAGACATCATTTGAAGACAATTATGGAGACTTGCTCTGGATATCTGCCAAATGTAATAAAATGTCATAAATGTAAATGTAAATCTGTGCTTTTTCTTTGCAGGACAATTATCCAAAAGCCCTTCTCCCATGATGAAGACCAGACAAGGTGATGGCAGCCAGGCTCTCAGCTGGACTATGAAGAGGTTTTTAGAGCCAGCCAGCCGGGTAAATAAGCAAATCTTACAAAAAAATGAGTTTTTAAGATGATCGTCATATTGTCTGACAATAATTCAAATGCATTGAAAATTGACACACTTGACTGCCTTATTTAATGAAGTATATATATAAAAAGGCATCCTGATATCTCGGGGTGTTTCTGAGCTTTATCATAAAATCTAAACATTTATTCTGTTTTAAACCTTTTCCCTACAGCAAGCTTCTCTAAGCTCTGAGGCCGAGCTCTCTCAGTATTTCTCCCACGATGTCCCTAGCCAATCTTCCCTTTCTGCAATGGGCTCTAGTGAAGATGGTGTGCTTCACAACAGCAGGAGCTGCAATACCTCACTGGATGAGTCAACAGCACCTCATTTACATGGTAGACACAGAAAAATATTTTTTTCCCTGTCTAGTAAATCCAGCCAGCTGAAATTAAGCATTATTACCTTGAAGATGATTAAATGCTGAAACTTTGTCACCACAAGCCTTTTATTTTTAATAGACACTAGATCCTGAAACTTAAATAACCGCATAACTGAAAATCTAAAGCGTTTTTGTGTCTTCTTTTGTCTACAGCTTATAAAGAGGGTAGCACTTGTACCAGATCTTCCGGCCCTGTTAATCGAACCACAGAGCGGCAGCCTAGCATGACCAGCAGCCCCAGTTCAGTTCGTAGCCCCCTCTTACGTCAACGCTGTGTTATTTGCTATGAAGATGAGGCCAGTGATGAAGATGAAGATGTAGGACCCTTCAGTCACCTAAAACGTGGCAACTCTGATGCTGCTCGCCACCAGGAGGACGACTCTGGCATCGTTGTGGCAACATCGTCAGTGGAAGTGGACGAAGAAAGCCAAGACGGTAGTGAGGGCAACCGGCTCGAAGCAGTCACGCCATTTTACAGCAGCTCGCTGGAGTCAATGGAAGGGGGTGGAAACACTGCTGAACTGCCTTTCATGCCCATTTACTGTTCCGATCATAGCACCAGCCTGGGCACAAGGAAAGAGGCCAAGCGCTCACCCAAGCTGGAGCACAAAGCTGTAACACGTGTTAAGAGCATGATGAGCATTGAATGCCCTAACATACCACAGAAACCCAAGACTGAGGAGATCTCTGCAGCTCCCCTGGGGGCCCACAACCAAGCCACCCAGAGAGGGAGAACCCAGCACCACTGCAGGAGAGGTGAACCCAGTGAGCTGGCAGGCATCTGCACTATTGAGACTGTGGTTTTAAAGCGCAGTGAATCTGAATCCTTTGGACTTGACTTGGAGATCAAGTCATCTCCTCTGAAGGTTCTGATTACTGGACTAAGGCCTGGAGGTGCTGCTGAGAGGGTAAAATGCTGATGAAGGAAGCATGTTATTTTATTTAGTGACATTTATTATAAAGATGTGGCTAAGCAGCATTTTAAAGATCCTAAATGTCTTGCTCTGTAAATTAACAGAAGGTCTGCTGCATTTAGCATTAAGCTGTTTATTTTAACAAATGAAACACTTACTCTTAAGTATTATTATTTAAGTATTATTATTTATAAATATTATTCATCATTAAGTAATATTTGGTTTTGAGCAAACATTTTTGACACTGTGGATATTTTCAATAAAAAAAAAAGCAGAAAAAGAAAAAAAAAACTGCAGTTAAAAACACATATAGACGTGTAATAATTATATGCTTATATTTGAAAAAATATAAATATATAAATAAAAAAAATTACAGTCTGCTCCTTTAACAACCACTGTTTCTTTTTTTCCTGTCTTTTAGGAAGCCAGGGGGAGAATGAATGTGGGAGATGAAATAGTGGCCATTGGTGACACTCCAGTGTGCACCTCGTCCTATCAGGAAATTTGTGATCTCATGCACAACCTGCCAGTCACACTGACCTTAGAGATTCAGAAGCCAGTCTCTGGTGAGTTGGCACCAAATATAGGATTGCTTTTACTGAAGTGTTCTTAAAATAATATAGAAATGTGCCATTACTTATTAGAACATGCCAACAATAAAACCGGTGACTGATGTAATTTTTAATAGAAAGCATTGCATTGCAAGTAGACTATAGGGAAATAATAAGAGATCCGTTATTAGTCACATGGAATTATCTGGAGTGGGTGCCAATTTTTGTAATTTATCATCTTAACTTGCTGTAGCTGTTTGTTTTGTCTGCCCTTTTAGTAGACTGTAGTGCTCCAAGAGACTTAATCTTTCCAAATTGGAAAGACATTTTCATTATGTTTCTTCAAATTCAATAATTGAGCATATAACCACTGAGTCCAAGTCTTGAGAGACATTCTTACAATCTGAGTCACAGTTGTGAACTGTAATAAAGAGAACAGTCTGTCTTTCCCCACGCTGCCTTAAAGACGTTGGAGCACAACAGATTTTCCCTTGCTGGCAGTGCCCTTCTCCACCTCCCATGGAGCTGCAATCAACTGGCTTTGTAACAGTGGTGACTATGAATTAATTCACTGTCATAGTGACCATAGAGTTTAGTCCCAGTGCTTACATAGAATGGCTTAGGATTGGTGTAGTTTGTAGATTGTCGGGTATTGTTTTGATTTATTTTATTTTTTTTAGAGCAGAGGCTCCCAAAAGGCCCACATGACCAACCACAAATACTCCTATGGCTCATAAACAGGTTTAAAATGATCTAACTGCTAAAACTGAAAATACAATTTGCACAGCAATTAATAAAAAAAGGGCTAAACTATAAACACAGCTCACAAACTACAAGAATAATTTATATCATTGCGAAAGTGAAAGAAAGTGAAAAATGTGACATTTAATTGACAATTTTTTAAAGCTATTATTTTAACTACAGTTTTATAGTTTAAAAAAATATACTTATTCTGCTTTCTGACATACCAATTCCTTACTCTGGAGGAGCTATATATTTAAACATAGTATTTTGGGATCTATATGAATCTATCTATGAAATTAATATTAATAATTAGCTTTTAGGGAATGTCTAAACATTTTGGTTTTATGTCTACACTACTAGACATCTGGTTTAACATCTGCATATTTCTTTATATATTTTCGTTGCATTCTGAAAAACACACAGTCAGACAGGTGTCTCTGAACAAAATAACATATTGATTAATTAATCTAATTTTTCTGATCGGTATACTTACCCACTTTCATTACATGTATTCATGTAATGTATCCACTATGTATTCGTTAGTATATACACCGATCAGACACTGAGAGGTGAAGTGAATAACACTGATGATCTCCTCATCATGGCACCTGTTAGTGGGTGGGATATATTAGGCAGCAAGTGAACATTTTGTCCTCAAAGTTGATGTGTTAGAAGCAGGAAAAATGGGCAAGCGTAAGGATTTGAGCGAGTTTGACAAGGGCCAAATAGTGATGGCTAGACCACTGGATCAGAGCATCTCCAAAACTGCAGCTCTTGTGGGGTGTTCCCGGTCTGCAGTGGTCAGTATCTATCAAAAGTGGTCCAAGGAAGGAACAGTGGTGAACCGGAGACAGGGTCATGGGCGGCCAAGGCTCACTGATGCACGTGAGGAGCAAAGGCTGGCCCGTGTGATCCGATCCAACAGACGAGCTACTGTTGCTCAAATTGCTGAAGAAGTTAATGCTGGTTCTGATAGAAAGGTGTCAGAATACACAGTGCATGAAAAGTCAGGGCTGTTTTGGCAGCAAAAGGAGGACCAACACAATATTAGGCAGGTGGTCATAATGTTATGCCTGATCGTGGGATTGTCCTAATGCTTGTTGAAACATTAACCCATTGGTATTACAGTACATATGATTATTGTCATTATTTTTTAAATGCCATAATTGTTTTAAAATTCTTTTAAAAGTCGTATTCACTAGACACTTATTCATGAAGTTTATAACAAATTCTAAAACACACAAGTCATATTTGTTTTGCATTGGATTTGGCTTGAACTAAGATTGTATTACAGTTATTTGTACATTGGGAAGGCATTTAACAAATGTACATGTATCCCTAGCTCATTATTCAGTTTCTCTCTGTATGGATGTGGTTTGAAAAAAAAATAGCCAGCTTCCTCCAGGGAAGTCCACAGCAGTGGTTCTGTGTGTAAATATCATCTACAATTCAAAGCAGTCAAACCGAGGAAATTTTCTGGAAATGTGAACTGTCTGAACGAAGCTATTTTTGATATCGTTTAAAGTACAACAAAAACTACATTTATTACAATCTTGCCATGTTTCAGTGAGTGTTTGTTGGATATATTCAGACCAGTTAGTTTGATAGTGGTATTATTGATTAACTACAGCTAATTGTAGAGGTATTGAGAGAGTAGTTATGAGAGTATGCAAGATATGGACATGCTAATAAGATAAATGACAGATTAAATATTTTTGAGAGGCAAATGATCTGATTAAAAATGTAAGAAAGACACATTGCTTTTATATATAACAGATCTGACTTCCCTGACTTTCACTATCCATATCATTGCCATTTTTTTCAACTGAACATAATTGTAATAATTATACCTAACCTAATCCTTTAATACCGTACCTTTCTGCAGCTGTAGATCGCCTCTCTACTTTGATGATGTCTTCTGGCACCGAGCAGTCTACTAAGATAGAGATGTCAAAAGCTCCACCCGAGGAGAAAACAAGCATGAACAAAACTGTTGTTGAAAATGAAGAAATTTCCCCTACAGAACAGAATTCCCCAGAGATGGAAGCGATCCACACCGAAAGCGTGCCTGTCACTTATATCGACGACGTGATAAATGAGTTAAACATATTTGAAACCAATACAAAGTCAGGATCAACAACTCTTTCTGATGCTGCTGACATGCCTCGATGTGCAGAAAACAGCAGCATTAATCCAGAAAACAAGGAAAGTGTGACTATCCCACCACTACAGCCGAATCTTCTGGATTTTTCTGTCTTGGATTCAGGGAACAAAGGTTGCCTGTTACCAGTGGGGAAGACGTTTCTGAACAATTACTCCAGGAATTATAATCAGCTTTCAAATGAAAACACAGCCCTTTCCGTGAAAGGATGTGAAGACAAATCGAGCATGTACAATATGTTAGATGATAGTGATTCTGAGAGTGACTCTGCTACAGATGGTGCTGTGAAAAATGAAAAGTCTCAAAGTGACTGTAAAGATACTCAGGACACTGACTCTGATGAGGAGGTTGAGCTGTGCTACAGCGTAGTCAGTCAGCTTCAGCCAAATCAAGAGAAGGATAGTTCTCCTACTCCTAAACAAGATATCTCAGGAAACCAGACAGATAAGGGGCTGATTGCTGATGAAGTACCTCAGAAAGCATCTTTGCACTTAAAAGAATCAAAGAGAACAGACTTTTCTACTCCTATCACAGCACCACAGAGTACACTCATTCCCCAGTCTACAAGTTCAGAGTCAGGTTTGAGTGGAGTCTCTAAGCACGATTCCGAAAAAAAGCAGACAATGAGTGTGACTCAGGGAGATTTGTCAAACCCAGAGCCATCAGACAGCAAAGCTGATGAGAAAATTGAAAAGTCTTTGGCACCTGTTAAAACCAGCGAGACACTTTCAAGTGTCAGTAATCCCCCTGGAGCTCAGAATAACAGACATGTTACCCCACAGAGTCAAGAAAGGACATCTAAAATGCACTCAAATGAATCGTTTACCTCAGATGAACCCAGTGCTGTGCAAGTGCCATCCATGTCAACTGTGACAGGGCCAAAGGCTTCACATTTTTCCAGTGGGAAAGCATCCAGTACACAAACTACAAAGGCCACAGAGAAAGACAAAACACATATATCTCTTTTTTCTGAAACTCAGACCAAGTCCAGCACTCTTAGACCTTTGGAGCACAAGACTCTGAGCAATAACCCTGTCTCACCCAGCTTAAATAGCGGACTTAAACTCGAAGAGAAGTCAAGCTGTTCTACCAAATTGAAAGGTTTAAGTATTAAGAGTAAATGCAAAAGTCTAGAGCAAACAGGCAGCAGAACTGCCAGAGCTGAAAACCCTTTGTTAAAAAATACCACTTGCTCTCCCACTCACTCTCCTAAATTACCAGTCTATAGGACCACCCCTACAAATAGTCCAAAAATTAGTAGATCACAAGAGAAGAGTAGTTCTGCTCTTATTAAAACGGGTGACCAAAGCCAAGACCAAGACAGAAATCCTTCTGATTTGTCCATTACTTTAAAAGCAAATGACACTCTTAAGTCTGAACATAGGTCCGAAACAGAACACAAAACATCTCTTTCAAAGCAAAGTGAGGCGGTATCTAAATGCGACAACACAACTACACAAAGAACCTTCATTGAAGTGCGACTCTCATCTTTATCCCCATCGTCTTCATCTGCACCAGTTCTAGCAAATCCCAATTCAACACAAGTTCAAGGAAGCCATCTAATTCTCAAGGATAACTTATTGCATGAAGAGTCAGCACCCAAACTCTCTTTGGGAACTTGTTTGTCTTTTGATTCCACTATGTCTAGAAATGAGCAAAATGATTCTGATAAAAGTTCGCCTAAACATGTTGACAATGTATGTGGTAACATGTCTCCCACTGAGACTGCTAGTCTTAAACCAGGCAAATCCAAACTGTACCTTAAAGCACTGGATCGAAGGAGCTACTCCACAGATGGCGACGCTCTCAAACGCCACTCCTTGTCTGTTCAGCAAAGAATCAAATCCTTTGAGAACTTGGCTAGTTTTGAACGTCCAGTTGTAAAAGGCATTGACATCCAGTCTTACGCTGCTGGCTCGAAAGCAGCTATCAACAAGAGGTTGTTTGGTCAAGCCCAGTCCAACGATAGTCACCCCCTAAAAAGAAGTCTTAGCTCTTGTGTAGAAATTTTAAACTTAGGTCACTCTCCTTCACTGCAGTCACAGAACTCTTCTAATACAGTTATGAACAATTCTGAATCATCACCTTCAACTGGACCCACTGGGCCACTCACAGAGGAAAGAGCATCACCTGAAGTCGCCGTATCTCGGTCCAGTACAGTACCACATACTCCACCAGTGCTGCGCTCCCGTAACGCCCGGTCTAATAGTGGAATATCACGGTCAAAACTGAGGGAACTAAGAGCACTTAGCATGCCTGAGCTTGATAAATTATGCACTCAGGACTTCTCACAGGACCCTGGCAATGTCATGTTTAAGACAGAGCTGGAAATTCAACCTGCAAGGCCCGCAAAATCCCCAGCAGACAACCTTCAGTGTACTGTGGTGACCAGGATGAGCATGGTGGACCCTGGCTCAGTTGGAAATGGGGATCACGTTCAAGAGCAAACTGTGAGACAATCAAGTTGGTCTGTTAGGTGAGCAGCAATGTGCTTGTTTACTCTGATTACTATTGAACTATTGTGTTTTCCAGTTTAATCAAAATCTTTGAAAAGCATGTGTAATGTTTGACATCAAACATTGTTATTGTGTCCTATCTTGGGATTTAATCGAATATGAATAAATTATTCAGACTGAGCAGATAATATGTTCTGAGCAGATAAAAAACCCAGATATGGATAGGAGGCATTAGGAAAGCTTAGGAGGCTTAGGAAATCTAACCAACAAGATTTGTTAGAAATGATTGCAAACAACCAAAAATAATAACTGTGCAAATGAGATTAAAAACATTCTGCACATTTCTGCCAATCAATAACATCCCCAAACACCTATACATTTATTTATTACATTATTTAATACCTGATTACCAACATTTGTTATGTCTCACAGATTTTCATTTCATGAGGATGATAGTAAGATGCATTATGACTCCCATTCTGTCTTTCTTCTATAACAGTCTGAAAGATTTATCGTCTTCACCGGTGGAGCAGAAGAAGGTGCAGAATGTCCTAAATTCCCTTCCGGCTGTATTGGATGTGATGACTCTGATAAAGGAGGTTAAAAATGTTTCAGAGGTAATGCTGCTTTTCTTAGACACAATACGTTTTGCATAGTTCTTCTACATAGTTGTATAAAGGACACAAATTGTGTGATATATCACGACATATCTTTCCACTTTTCTGTCAACATAATAACAAATTCCCAACCCCCAGAGTTTATGATCACCCACAGCCCACTGATTCCTTTGTTTAATATTTGGTGCAGATGTATTGTTTCTGCTCATGCTGAAGATGTATTGTTCTTGCTTATGCTAAAGGAAATCTAACCACTGTCTAAATGTTTTGTTCAGGTTAAAGAGGATATTTATTTTGTGGTCTTGACAAAGGACGAGGGTTCTGGACTGGGTTTCAGCATCGCTGGAGGAGTGGACCTGGAGCAGAAATTGATCACTGTAAACTTGATTATTTACATTCCTAGCAGTTATATCTCATATGTATCTAACAGAAATAAATGTTTTGTGTTGTATTATTTTATTTCCCTATCATGCAATAAGTGTTGATAACATTTTTATTGCTTATGAATTAAGGTTAAAAAATAATTGAAGCATGGTTTTCATGTACCTGCTGTATGTGACTATTTTGATCCAGCATTTTTGGTGGTTGTTGTTTTTGCCTTTATTTGTGCGAAATACGTTTTCAAATCAACAAATCTAACGTCTTTCCTTTGGCCAGGTCCATCGAGTATTCACTCAAGGCGCCGCCGGCTTGGAAGGTACCATTTGTCGGGGGGACGCTGTCTTGTCCATAAATGGGAGCAGTCTAAGTGGGAGAACCCACGGCGAGGCTCTGTCCTGTCTCCATCAGACCAAGCTAGCCAAGCAGGCACTCGTGGTTATCCAAAGAGGCAAAGACAGTGAACCTGTCACAGTTAGACAGGAACTTCTTTTAAAACCCAGAACTTCTGCCTTTCCAGACATCAGCAGGGAAAATGGAGCAGGTACATAAACCCTAATTACAAATAAATTCTTCACCACAGAAAAATAATGCAGATAATTATGCATCAAGCTTAAACGTCCTCCAGAGATCACAAGTCCGAATCTCAGCTATGCCACAGCCAGCCAGGAAGACTGGGGCAACGTTAGACTGGGGGGCATCAGTGTTGGATATCAGGTT
This sequence comes from Hemibagrus guttatus, assembly GCA_033459395.1. Taxonomy (NCBI): domain Eukaryota; kingdom Metazoa; phylum Chordata; class Actinopteri; order Siluriformes; family Bagridae; genus Hemibagrus; species Hemibagrus guttatus. The sequence continues at coordinate 13,096,243 of JAUCMX010000021.1, read as the reverse complement.
ACACACAGAGCCTCAATTGTATTGAAAAGCGAAAACAGAAAAATTGGAATCAGTCCATACATTTTTAATCTTTTTAAAATCATCTTAAGTATGGGAAAATGTCCATACTTTATCTTTTTCTTTCTCTTCCTCTTCATTATTAGTATGATTATTATTGTTATATTTGTATGCTATTAGCATTTAAGTTTCAATATTATTCTCCAGTAGTTGTGTCTTTTGCTGCTTGCCATTTTTAACGTGGTTCTGTGTGTTCTAGCTGTGGAGGTTGGTCCGGATGGAGCATTAAGAGTGGAGCTGCTGAAGACGTCAGCAGGTCTGGGTTTCAGCTTGGAGGGGGGCAAAGCTTCAGCCCATGGCGACCGTCCGCTTTACATCAAACGCATTTTCAGAGGTAAGCATCTCCTCTCCGACTGAACTTCTCAACTCCACTAGGGGGGGATGTTGTTGTTAGTAACATTACATTGCATCACATTTGCAAAGCAAACAAAATGTTTCTTTGGTAAGAAATATGCAGTTGGTGTCATTAAACGATGGGCTGCTTTCATTTATAACCACTACGTGACATATTATTAATAAATTATTGGGTTAAAAAATTTAGCATAGCGGTAATATTTACACATGTTATGACTGTCTGTTCTGTGTATTTCTTTAGGAGGTGCTGCTGAACTCTCCCAGGTGATTGATGTTGGAGATGAGCTCCTGGCTATCAATGGCAGGTCTTTGCAGGGCCTAATGCACTACGACGCCTGGAATGTTATAAAGACTGTGTCCGAGGGTCCAATCCAGTTAGTCATTAGAAAACCACGCACTTCCGTATGACCTCTGAGGACTCATGTGCTGTATGTAAACGCAGTGCCAAACTGATCTTCTTGTACATAGGGAGACTTTTTACCTTTTTATATTTGTTTTATACCACGTCTCTATGACAATACATTTTTGTTAATGGATTTTTAGCGAGGACCCGGCTGTTTTTCGAGGGTATTTCGAAGGAGGGCGTCTTCTCTATGAGTATTTGTGCAATCAGTGTAGCTAAGCAGGTACTTATTTGTACAGTGTAATTACATGATCATGATATGAACATTTTGCTCTGGATGGATTTATTATTTTAGAAAAAGCTTCTAACCCAAGGATGCTAAAGTTCTGACTGCTTGACTGACTTGAAGCTTTCACTTTGACAGTTGTGAAATCGTCCCTCTTATTTCCTTTTCATTTCCTCATTCCCTTTTTCTTAAGCCTATTCATAGCCACATAAAGGTTTTTACAGTTCCTGTATAAAATGCTTGTTTTGTTCCATTTGTTGAGCTAAAACAGTTTATTATATTTGAAATATTACACACTTCTGATGGAACTGCTAGGTGTCATGCTTAAAATATCACACATTTCACCCACAGTATTTTTCTGGATTGCTTTTTCTGACTAACTGCAGAACATTTTGCAGAACTTAATTGCCTCCTTGTAGCTGTGAATATTTTTTCAGTAGATAAACTCATCACAGACCTTGAGCTGTAACTCTGATATGTTGAATCAACACAGCATCGATGTTGAAATGACATTCGGCATGAATTATTTGTGTAAATAATGCGATCATGAAGAAATATTGCAGTCATGGAAAATGCCCTTTTGTAAATAGACATGAAATATTTTTTCAGTGCAGTGCTGTTATTTATTTCTTAATCTTTCTTTCAATTATGTTAACTACCTTAACATGAACATTTCCTCCTTCTTATCACTTTGATATTTTTCTTTTCTTAAAAAAAATGGCTCACAAAGGTACTGGTAGCACCTTTATGCATATGCTGTTGCTACATTTTAGAGTTTATGCTGACCTTTTATTTATGTAAGCTCACCTGAAAAAGAGGCCTGGCATTTTGTGCAAAACATATTGTTACATATATTTGAATTCTTTTCTAATAAAAAAGTCAGTTTATCAGTTGAGTTATTACTACTATTTGATTTGATTGGTAATGTCCTGTGTTGTCATCTACCATGCATGTACAAAATCCCTGGCCATATTTATCTGTTTGTATCTTTGAGTTGGTCCAGTTGTATACTACTCTTAATCCTGGCAATTTATTTTGCTGTACATAATTCACATTCACTTATTTGCCATGCTTTTCTCATTAACTGACAACAGCTTTAAGAGTTTACAAATAATGGTGCGAAAAAAGAAACCCTGACCATCCAGATTTGTCGGTTGGAACAACATGTTGGTGAGGAAGAAGAAAAAAGAAGGACTCGAGCTCACAGGAAGCCTACGGTAACTCTAATAACCGCTCTTTACCACCGGGGTGAGCGGAAAAGCATCTTAAAACACATCACAATGGAACTTCAGTTAATGATGTGGCGTTAACTGTGTGGGCATGGTGGCTTAGTGGTTACTGGTTTGCCACACATTCCCTAAAGACGTTGCGTTGTAGGCTGATTGGCATCTTTAAATTGTCTGCAATGTGGAAATGGAATGTGTGTGCCATGTGAAAAGGATGTGTGTGTATGTGTGTGTGTGGATTGGCCCCACAACACTGTGTATGGTAAGCAGTTGGATGGATGGATAGATAGATGGATGGGTGGGTGGGTGGATGGATAGACAGATGGACAGAAGGATGGATGAATGGATAGAAGGGTGGATAGATAGATAGATGGATGGTTAGATGGATGGCTGGATGGATAGACAGATGGATAGAAGGATGGATGAATGGATAGAAGGGTGGATAGATAGATAGATGGATGGATGGTTAGATGGATGGCTGGATGGATAGACAGATGGATTGAAGGATGGATGAATGGATAGAAGGGTGGATAGATAGATAGATGGATGGATGGTTAGATGGATGGCTGGATGGATAGACAGATGGATTGAAGGATGGATAGAAGGGTGTATGGAGGGATGGATGGATCGTTAGATGGATGGCTGGATGGACAGACAGATGGATGAATGGATAGAAGGGTGGATAGATAGATAGATGGATAGAGGGATGGATGGATGGTTAGATGGATGGATAGACGGATGGATTGAAGGATGGATGAATGGATAGAAGGATGGAGGGATGGATGGATGGTTAGATGGATGGCTGGATGGATAGACAGATGGATAGAAGGATGGATGGATAGGTGGGTTGATGGATAGATGGATGGATGGAGCAGGAGTTCCTATTAAAGTGGTCGGTGTATATATTTATTTATGCAGTGAAAAAATACAATTTCTCAGCCATCTGCTGAATAGTTTTCAGTTTATTTGACCTCTGAATAGTGCACTAGTCCAAATCTACAGATACAACTACAATACATAACTGCCCTGCAATGATCGTTTTAGCTCAACCCATGCCACAGCATATGTTATGTAGATCACTTGGCATAAGTCTACAGACACTACAACATTACCCACACTGTTTGAGAGTTGTACCTGTGCAGATGGCAGTGAGAGACTCCAGAGATTTCTGAAATCCCTTTCCTACTGCCAAAAAATCACTAAAACCTGGCAGAAAATGCTCACTAAGTGTGGATCTGTGTTTGGACACTGTACAATGACTTGGGCATGATAAAACTGCAGATGTTTTTCAGTGTCCTGAATTTGCTAATGTTTATTCAAAATGTAATTAATGGATGTTTATTTTTGCCAGAAGACTTAAAAATAGCCTTGTATTGGTGTGCAGGGGTGGGAACAGACAGTGTTGATGCAGCTGCTGGAAAACAAACTATTTTTACACCAAAGAAACCTGTGAAGAGGCAGCAGTGTGTCAGTGGCAGCTTTTGCATGTGTAAACTTTAATAGACTTGAAAACGGGGAATTTTTCAGACTTTTCAAAGCTTGGGTTTGCAAGTCATGGAGTATTTTGATTTGCTTGGGAGTGCAACTTTTAGAAATAATGTTGCTATTGGAATATAAATCATTTGACAAAATGAGAAATAGAATGTATGTACATTTATATTCCTTTTCAGACATGTTATACTAAAGGCTTTGCTCTTTTTTGGTGCTTCATTAATAGCTAGAATATATCCTCACTGTATCTGAACCTGTTAAAGAACCCCTTACATGTGTGCCTGGATTATTACACCTCAGCGAAACAATATAAAGGAACTCTGCCTGTATTGTTTTGCGGTTGTGAGTAATGACACCCTGTAGTAATGAAGAAACGCAATCACCTATAAAATGTCACAGCTTTTGGTTATCGCTCACTTCCTGTTTCTGCTCTTGAGAAGTCATGCTTCTCGAGGACTTTGCAAAGGCACCTGAGTAGAGCAACCGAGCAGAGGGAAACCCTGCAGCCTTCTAAAGTAAAAAAAACAACAACAACAAAAAATTCAATTTACTGGATGATCTAATCTCATTTTTGCTTAATTGGTAATGCTTCAGAGATTCAGGCAGTAGCACAAATGTGGGTGGACGTAAAAAGAAAGTCTGAGCCCGTCTTGTCTGACCTTCTAAAAGCGAATTCTAATACTGGACAGTTTACGTGGGTTTATGGACATTTCTAGAGCAAGATGCAGCTTTTTTGAGCACCAGGATATTAGATGTAGTCCAGTTCCATAAGACACATGAAGTAAAGACTGGCGTGCAGCACAGTTGTGTGCAAATGTTTGTATCTCCTATATGGCTCATGAATGGTAAAAAAAATATGAATAGAAGGAGAATTTTACATTTATAATTTTTTTCACGTGTACCGTGGTTTTTTTGTCACTACTCTTGTTACATACATGTACATCATGTATATTTACACAGCAACTTTTGATCTTTGTAGCTACACTATATTGCCAAATGTTTTGGGACACCTCTCTAAATCAATGAAATCAGGAGTTGGGCTCGGCCCCTTAGTTCCAGTGAAAGGAACTCTTAATGCTTCAGCATACCAAGACATTTTGGACAATTTCCTGCTCCCAAATTTGTGGGAACAGTTTGGGGATGTCCCCTTCCTGTTCCAACATGACTGCACACCAGTGCACAAAGCAAGGTCCATAAAGACATGGATGAGCGAGTTTGGTGTGGAGGAACTGCACAGAGTCCTGACCTCAACCTGACAGAACACCTTTGGGATGAATTAGAGCGGAGACTGCGAGCCAGACCTTCTCGTCCGACTTCAGTGCCTGACCTCACAAATGCGCTTCTAGTGATGCGAAAGTTTTAGAAAGCCTTCCCAGAAGAGTTGAAGCTGTTATAGTTGCAAAGGGCAGGCAGATGTCCCAAAACTTTTGGCAACATAGTGTATACAGTGGGTATTAATGAGTGTGCTGAAATGTCAAGCCTTTGCTAGTTAATTTTCATTGTGTGTGTGTGTGTGTTGTGTGTGTGTGTGTGTGTGTGTGTGTGTGTGTGTGTTTGTGTGTGCGCAGATGGTTGACAAATTAAAGGAAAAATCAGCTATGTTCTGCTGTCAGGACACTTTCCCGGTATGATTTAAAGTCAGCATAGAGGTAAGGTTCACTGACATCATCTTTATCCAATGAGGAAACATTTTAATCCTGATGCGAATGACCTCATCCAGGATGTGTTGATGGCTACCATTTTTAATTCCAGCCAGTGTCCCTGCAATTTAGTCCTAATTCACCTCCATCTCACACATACAATCACCACTCACCCCACACGCTCAGATTCTGATCCCGTAGCTAAGAAATGAAAAGCATGTGGCTTTATCTGTATCTCCCTCCTCCAAGCTCAGAGCGGTGACATCTAATTTCTCACTTTGCTGCCCTTCTTTGAATAGCACAGCCAGCTCTGAATGATTGTGTTCTGAGAGAACGGGACTAGGTCTGGAATTTTAAAGATTCCTGTTCAAAAGGGAGATGTGCCAGGCTGTTTAAAATGGACAGCTCGTCGGTGTAACCACTGCTCATCGAGTGGACGGCATGCATTCTTAAATAACTGCTACTGTCCAACTGGGGCTGTGTTTCGTCTCAAATTGTAAAAACTGCTAATGCTTAGTGAGCTCATGTTTTATTCAGACTGGATTGAGCCTTTAATAGCCTATATAGCCTATACACAGTGCACAATAAGGTCCAGTCTGCCACTATGACCTGATTTTTGATGTCAGTCTTGAAAAAAAGAATGAATTCTCTAGGATTTTATTATTTAACATGAATATAAATCAAATAAGAAACCAGTGCAGGATGAAGCATCTCTCTTTACAGAGCATCCTGGTGGGTTTTTTTTTTTCATCTGCACAATCTGGGCTCAATATTATAACTGGCATGTGAAGAGTTTTTAGTGGCTATGTTGCAAAAAAAAGGGGAGAGTTAAAACTAAACAGCTGCTAAATATTCAAAGCTGATTACAATCTCTGTCTATAGCTTAAGAAACTAGTTGGTTAATAGATGCAGTGTTGAATCAATAAAGGGCAAAGTGACATGTAATGTGATTTAGGTCTAGAACACCATATGTTGGTAGCAAATGATATTTGTGCTTGTTTTAAATACTGACGTCGTCTCATGGTCAGGGTCCAGTCAGGTAGGAGAAATACATGATGTAGGGCTGATGAATTAGTCCCACAGATGACAAGGAAGCATGAGCTCTGCATAGTTTTAACCAACAATACCCAGTGCCAGCTAAATAAATCTACTCTTCCAAGCTGACTTCTGATGTGCAACATATTGGTTTTACAGAAAAAAAGGAATCAGGAAATGAGACTGAACTGAACAAGAAAACAGGGAGACGTTTGTAGGTTGTCATGTACCACTAGTTATGTGGAGATTTACAAATATAACTGGCATACATTTTTTTCATGATAGATTGGTGGCTCAGTGGTAGGTTTCTCGTGTATCATGTGGAAGGCCCGGGTTCGATCCCCAGCCACTGGATACAGTGCTGGTCCCAAACCGGAAAAATGGGAGGGTTGTGTCAGGAAGGGCATCCGGCGTAAAACCTGTGCCAAGTTGTTGTGTGGACCAGTTGGTCCGCTGTGGCGACCCCGAACAGGGAGCAGCCGAAAGCAACTTCTTCTTCAGATGTCTGTTGACAATTTCTCCTTACAGAAAGCTTCACCCTATTAGCATTTTTTTTGTCATACAGTATTTACGTTTACAATATTTTGCAAACACCCTTATCCAGAGTGACATTTTATCTCATTTTATACAACAAGGGTTAAGGGACTTGCACAGGTGCCCATTAGTTTCAGCTTGGTGGACTTGGGATACAAGCTCACATCCTTCTGCTCAATAGTCCAACACCTTAACCACTAAGCTACTACATCCCCTCGGTACAGCATGTTTGCAGTCTTAGCTCAAGATTATACTGAGCATCTGCCATAAAAGTCCTTTTGAACCAGTTGTTACTATAGAAATGATAACATATTAGAATGAGCTTATCACTGTAAGCCTATGACTTGCTTTATAGTCAGCACTACTGTCAAGAGCTTCAGTTAATGTTCACTGAGCTTCTGTTCAACATCAGATTTGATCATTCAACGGTGTGTAAATGTTACCTAATCACACATTTGTCCTTTATGCTGATACAGTCTAGTGTCCCTAATATGAACTCACCATATCAATCTCCAAACTCTAAATGTTTCACACCCTTCTTTATAGTCTTAGATAAATGAACAGGAGCATGAGCCAAGTGTGAGCATGGATTTTCAAGTGTGATAGTCACATTGTGCTGACTGGGTGATGGATGGGCCAAATGTGCTTGGAACATTTTCCAAAATATATTTCATCACACTTAAGCAATGAATTGTTAATGTAATCACCGACTAGCACCTGAAAATCCCAGCATCGATTTCTGCTTGGCTGAATGCATAATTAAAATGACTGCTGAGTGTGTTGACCTTAACAGTCAAGGTGCAAAAACGAGTTCCTCCAACACACCACCCCCCAAACACCACACCCTTACTACATCCTTACTAAACCTTTCCATACACAAACACACATATACACCCCACCTAAATAATAATAATGATGATGATAATAATAATAATAATAATAATAATAATAATAATAATAATAATAATAATAATAATAATAATAATAATAATAATAATGTTGTTGTTCTTTGAGATGCTCCCTGTTCAGGGTCATCACAGCGGATCGCTTGGTCCACATGTTTCGATTTGGCACAGGTTTTACGCCGGATGCCCTTCCTGATGCAACCCTCCCATTTAATCTGGGCTTAAGACCGGCAATGAGAGTTAACTCTTCAGTGGCTGTGTTAGCGCCCTGGCCAGGAATCGAACCCTGGCTGTGGCAGTTAGAGAATAATAATAATAATAATAATAATAATAATAATAATAATAATAATAATAATAATAATAATAAAATTTAAAATCTATTAGGGAACAAATAACTCTGACACACTTATATTGCCAGAAGTTTTGGGACACCCCTCCAAATCATTGAATTCAGGTGTTGTTTTTCAGGGGTTGGGCTCGGCCGCTTAGTTCCAGTGAAAGGAACTCTTAATGCTTCAGCATACCAAGACATTTTGGACAATTTCATGCTCCCAGCTTTGTGGGAACAGTTTGAGGATGTCCAATTCAATTCAATTCAATTCAATTTTATTTGTATAGCGCTTTTAACAAAGAGCATTGTCTCAAAGCAGCTTTACAGAAAATAAGAAATAATAAACATACAAACAAACAGTCCTAGATACAAACAAACAGTCCTAGGGATGTCCCCTTCCTGTTCCAACATGACTGCACACCAGTGCACAAAGCAAGGTCCATAAAGACATGGATGAGTGAGTTTGGTGTGGAGGAACTTGACTGACCTGCACAGAGTCCTGACCTCAATCCCATAGAACACCTTTGGGATGAATTAGAGCGGAGACTGTGAGTCATACCTTCTCGTCCAACATCAGTGCCTGACCTCACAAATGCGCTTCTAGAGGAATGGTCAAAAATTCCCATAAACACACTCCTAAAGCTTGTGGAAAGCCTTCCCAGAAGAGTTGAGGCTGCTATAGCTGCAAAGGGTGGGCCAACTCCATATTACCTTCATGTGCATGTAAAAGATGTCCCAAAACTTTTGGCAATATAGTATATATTAATATATTATTCCTTAAGGAACCATTTAAGAAATCACCCTTAAAACTCTTTCTAATAGCCTCTTAGAGTGTACAAAACTTTTACCGCACACAAAGTGCCTCCAAGGCCAAATTAATAAGAGCGACAGTGACAGCTAAAACCAAATAATGCGGCACATCTGACACCAAACAGTCTTATGAAAAAGAGCGAGTCGTTTGGATGAAATGAGAAACCTTTAAACCTTGACTAATCTTCTCCAAATTATTGTCACGTCCTAAAAACATCTATTAGAATTAAAAAAATTCAGAGACACTTTCTGTTGCTGAAAAGAATTTCCTCGAGGGTTGTGTGTAAGGTTACGTTTAAAGCCTCCTGAAGGGGTTCTAGCTCTCTGACAGGAAAACACTCTGTTGTACAGTTTAATTTAGGTGCAATCGATTATTGGTATTTCTTACTAGTACAAATAATGTGAAAAATGATCCCGAAATGAATGAGAGATTATATCTTGCTCTGTACAGCTCAGTGGTTCACAATGTTCAGTGGTTTTCTGACGGAAACCAGTGCACCAAAGTGCATAAAGCCAAACAAATTGCAATCTTCGAGATTCTAATGCTTGTGGCCAGAAAAGTGAACAAAAGATGTTGTGGATAGAATGTCTAAAGCTGGGACCTGGGTTTCTGAAAAGTGCACTTCATTTCTGTAAAGCTGCTTTGTGACAATGTCCATTGTTAAAAGCGCTATACTAATAAAAATTGAATTGAATTGAACTGAACCTTGGAGCATGGTGGCTTAGTGGTTAGCACGTTTGCCTCACACCTCCAGGGTTGGGGGTTCAATTCCTGCCTTCGCCGTGTGTGTGGAGTTTGCATGTTCTCCCCATGCCTTGGGGGTTTCCTCCAGGTACTCCGCTTTCCTCCCCCGGTCCAAAGACATGCATGGTAGGTTGATTGGCATCTCTAAATTGTCCGTAGTGTGTGATTGCGTGAGTGAATGAGAGTGTGTGTGTGCCCTGCGATGGGTTGGCACTCTGTCCAGGGTGTATCCTGCCTTGATGCCCAATGACGCCTGAGATAGGCACAGGCTCCCCGTGACCCGAGTGTAGATCGGATAAGCGGTAGACAATGAATGAATGACTTGAACGTGGTTTGGATGTCTGGGAGACTATCTACAGCAGAGGGTGTCTCTTTTAGAAAAGGTACCACATACGACTTCCCCATTAACCTTCCAAAGAAGCCTTGAGGAATCATTTTCATTCCAAGAGTGTGTTAGTAATTAATCAGCATTTGACTCCTGACCTGCTGGCTCACTGAGAGCGGTATAAAAATGCTGAGGAGGAGAAGAGAAGAGTGGAGACTAGTACACTGTGAGCCACATAAAATCTCATCTCTCGGTTCGTGTTACACAGATCCCCCTTCTGCGGAACCCAGGCCTCCAACGTTGTGAGAAATTCATGCACACAGAACACCTGCACTTCTTTCCCCTCACCTTTTCCCTGGGCCTATAAATAAAACATCTCCCAGGATTCATGTGCAACTTGAGTCTGAGTGTCCTGTGTTGTAACTGCTACAATCAAAGAGAAAAATGGTTCCTTAAGGGCTCTTTGGATAGTTAATAGCTTAAGCTTTTTAAAAAAAGACCTGTAGAAAAAGGAAAAGCATCTGTTGTGGGGTTCCAAAAGAGAAAGAAAATGAAGAAACGTCCCTTGGATAGAATGAAATCTTTTATTTTTATCATTTTTTTTTTGTTTTGTTTTATTTTGTTTTTTATTCTGTCTTTTTTATACACTATATTGCCAAAAGTTTTGGGACATCTGCCTTTACATGCACATGAATGTAATATGGAGTTGGCCTGCCCTTTGCAGCTATAACATCTTCAACTCTTCTGGGAAGGCTTAACACAAGGTTCAGGAATGTGTTTATGGGAATTTTTGACCATTCCTCTAGAAGTGCATTTGTGAGGTCAGGCACTGATGTTGGACGAGAAGGCCTGGCTCACAGTCTCCGCTCTAATTCATCCCAAAGGTGTTCTATGGGGTTGAGGTCTGAGAAGGTTGACCCTGTGAAGTTCCTCCACACCAAACTCTCTCATCCAAGCATGGAGCTTGCTTTGTGCACTGGTGTGCAGTCATGTTGGAACAGGAAGGGGTCATCCCCAAACAGTTCCCACAAAGTTGGGAGCATGAAATTGTCCAAAATGTCTTGGTATGCTGAAGCATTAAGAGTTCCTTTCACTGGAACTAAGCGGCCGAGCCCAACCCCTGAAAAACAACACCTGAACTCAATGATCTGGAGGGGTGTCCCAAAACTTTTGGTAATATAGTGTATGTTCTCCTGAAAAACCAATACTTACTTTTACAGAAAAGAGATCTTTCTTTCTGGTTCTAACTCTCTAACACTTCTAAAGGAAATCTCTGCTAAGGAAAAAGTAATGACCTCTTAATGAAGAACCTTTGAGGGTGCTAGATTTGGTTTTTTATTCTTCGTAACAACTGTACTCTACATCTCCTGAACAGCTTTCTATTACAGCTTCATTTTAAGAAAAGAGGCAGTCTATCCAGCCAATGTTAATAAACTCATGTACATTAATTATATTACAGCTATAAACTGGTGCCTCGTGGAAGGAAAAAGATTGCAGCAGAAAGATTTTGAGTGGAATAGCATGATTATGGTGATGAAAATATCTCAGGTCTCCAGACATTTAAACTGACTTTACGTAGCATGGAGAGCAGATGATAAAGTGTATCAGAGTGCATGTGGGTGCCTCGATGGCACACTTACCAAACTATCTGCTTCTCTGTGAAATTGGAATTAATGAGCCGACTTCAGCAAGCAGTCAAGTCAATGGTGCGGGAATTTCTCTCTCTCTCAGTCAGCTACACTTACAGTGCCCCTCACCGCATGCCCATACTTACCTCAGCATGTTTTTACAACCAGCAAACTGTGTCGACAGATTTCACCCTACGTGCGTCTTTCAGAACGGGGCACCGCTGGCTCTCAGCTGTGGGCTGCGAAGTAAAAGAGTGCCTCATGCCATAGTGCATTAAAATAATTGCCGAATGCTGAATGGCGTCTGGATGGAGATGATGAGAGCACCATTTGCAAAACAATTCATGTGATTCATCATCAGCAACTCATAGAGAAAGAGGGCTGAGATAAAAGGAAAGGAAATCAACGGCTTTCTAATTAGGGTTTGCTTTCATTCATGAAATGTCTGTGGTCAGGATTAACTCTTGCACAGCTTAGGAGGATGGGTCATGTCCAACTGCTGACTGAAGCTGAATTGGAGCACAGCTGGTCTGCTGGTGTCTTACTGGATAAACTCCAAAACACAGCCTGTTAATAAGCCAGGAATAAAGCATCAAACCTTGACTCATTGTTCTGTGCTTTACACTGCGGGATATGGAGATAATACATTTCTCGTATGTTGAATTAGACTGGAAGAGACAACTGCAGCATCTTCACTGAATAAAACACTGCAGCGCATGCCGTTATCGGAAAATTATCAATGGAGTGGCGGTGTGATATGGCCTGTTACCTCAGCATACTACTATCTGCTGTTGTATTTCTTTTGCACATCATTTACCAGTGATTTAACAATGCTAAGAATTTTTCATTTATTAAAGAATGATTTGTCCAAGGGGGCATGTTGGCTTAGTGGTTAGCACGTTTGCCTCACACCTCCAGGGGTGGAGGTTCGATTCCCGCCTCCACCGTGTGTGTGGAGTTTGCATGTTCTCCCTGTGCCTTGGGGGTTTCCTCCCCCGGTCCAAAGACATGCGTGGTAGGTTGATTGGCATCTCTAAATTGTCCGTAGTGTGTGAATGAGAGGGGTGTTTGTGTGCCCTGAGATGGGTTGACACTGTTTTCCAGGGTGTATCCTGCCTTGATGCCCAATGACACCTGAGATAGGCACAGGCTCCCCGTGACCCGAGAATAGTTCGGATAAGCGGTAGACAAAAAGAATGAATGAATGAATGAAATTTATTTGTGTAGGTTTTTTTTTTCATTTTCCTGGACAATATCAGCTCTCTAGAATCATCTAAGACTCCATATCTACACAGGACCTATATAATCATCTCCTCCTTAAAAATATTGCTTGTTCTAAGCAACTCCAAGCTGCCAAAACACAGGCTGGTAGACCATGAGTGCCAGCTAGTAAGTGCTGGTAGAAAGGAAATGGCGTCTGAAATAACATTATTACTGCTACAAGTTATTTTAAAGAAATGCTGGAAGGTGGATAATAACAGCACAGCTGGTAAATAGATACATTTTCTACTCCATAATTCCTATTTTCATCTCAGAGTATTCATATTATATCTTATAGTAGAGTACAGTGCACTATAGACACACTGTCTGAACTTACACATTGTCTTTCTTTGCAAAAAAACAAACAAACCTGTGACCCTGTCATAAACTCCTAACTGTCCTATGTTGCTTCTCCGCTGAAAATGTTTATAGCACGAGCATGGGGCAGCATGATTCACTCCCCAATGGGCCTCCATTAGCCCCTTTCCCATTTTTGACCTCTAGGGGCAATAATAACTATTTGAAACTACACCGACCAGGCATAACATTATGACCACCTGCCTAATATTGTGTTGGTCCCTCTTTTGCTGCCAAAACAGCCCTGACCCTTCATGGCAGTTTACAAATATATGTATATGTTTTTTTTATGATTTTATATATATATATATATATATATATATATATATATATATATATATATATATATATATACACACACACACACACACACACACTGATCAGGCATAACATTATGGCCACCTGCCTAATATTGTGTTGGTCCCTCTTTTGCTGCCAAAACAGCCCTGACCCGTCATGCACTGTGTATTCTGACACCTTTCTATCAGAACCAGCATTAACCTCTTCAATTTGAGCAACAGTAGCTCGTCTGTTGGATCGGATCACACGGGCCAGCCTTCGCTCCCCACGTGCATCAATGAGCCTTGGCCGCCCATGACCCTGTCTGCAGTTCACCACTGTTCACCATCTACTTTTGATAGATACTGACCACTGCAGACCGGGAACACCCCACAAGAGCTGCAGTTTTGGAGATGCTCTGATCCAGTGGTCTATCCATCAAAATTTGGCTATCCTTACACCTGCCCAATTTTCCTGCTTCTAACACATCAACTTTGAGGACAAAATGTTCACTTGCTGCCTAATATATCCCACCCACTAACAGGTGCCATGATGAGGAGATAATCAGTGTTATTCACTTCACCTCTCACTGCTCATAATGTTATGCCTGATCGGTGTATATTGCACAACAAGCTTTTCTAATTAAAAAAAGGTCAATATCTTTAAAATAGCAGACATTTTTCAATCATTGTACACTTAAAAGAGGTAATTAGTATTTTAATGGAATTTCTAATGTATAGAGAAGTAAGTAAGGACTTTAGTATTTGTTGAATGACTGATTTGTAGTATATGGTGGGGCTCTGGATGAGCTGCTTTCCCACTGCTTTCCCAGAGATTCTGTGAGATGTAGTTATTATTCAAACTAGCCTATCAATGCAAGTTTCACATTATTTGAGAGCAACCAACTACTACGACATCTGCTGATAATAATAACAACAACAATAATAATCCTAAAAAATGGATGGCTGTATGGTCTTTTCGGCAGCATATAGAACTATATAGTTAAGAATACTGGTGAATAGTGAAAAAAGTATATTTTGTCTGAAATTACAAAAAATAAGTGCAACAGTAACAACATATTCAATCAAAATCAAACAACTGCATTTCAGATGGCTAAGGACATGTGGCAAGAATGACATAAGACCATATCCCTAAAATCAGCACTATATTGGACACCACCAGGGAAAAGGAAACCAGGCTGGTGCTGCTTCACCTGGAAACAAACAGTAACTAGAATAGTAGAATTACGAGACCTTGTCCACAAACGGGGTCAAGCACGGCTCATTGCTACGGACAGAGTCAGGCGTCAAAAATGGTTGTGGTCCTATGTCAAATAAGGGACAAAGAGAGTCTTCTTCTTTCGGCTTTTCCCTTCGGGGGTCGCCACAGCGAATCATCTCTCTCCACCTATCCCTATCTTCTGCATCTTCAACACTTGCACCCACTAGGTTCATATCCTCATTAATTCCATCCATATACCTCCTCTTTGGCCTTCCTCTTTGCCTCCTGCCTGGCAGCTCCATGTCCAACATTCTCCTACCAATATAACTGACGATTCGCATGGCAATGTTTTCACCGGCACAGAAGTCACTGGACTGTGACCCCCATGGCTAGATTATAAGGGACAATGAGAGTAAGTAAATAAATAACAAAAAAAATACAAATCTTCATATTTAAGATTTACCATTCCAAACAATTTTATGATTTATTTCTACACAACTCATAATCTGACAAATATGCACTTCAATGAATCCAGCTAGGGGAGGCACGGTGGCTTAGTGGTTAGCACGTTTGCCTCACACCTCCAGTATTGGGGGTTTGATTCCCGCCTCTGCCGTGTGTGTGGCGTTTGCATGTTCTCCCTGTGCCTCAGGGGTTTCCTCTGGGTACTCCGGTTTCCTCCCCCGGTCCAAAGACATGTATTGCAGGTTGATTGGCATCTCTCAATTGTCTGTAGTGTGTGATTGCGTGAGTGAATGAGAGTGTGTGTGCCCTGCGATGGGTTGGCACTCCGTCCAGGGTGTATCCTGCCTTGATACCCGATGTATCCTGAGATAGGCACAGGCTCCCCATGACCTGAGTATAGATAGGATAAGCGGTAGACAAGGAATGAATGAATCTGGCTACTGTTATCATCTGACCTACTTTACACTGTGCTACAATCAAAGCTATATTTGTCACAGGATCAAATAGAAGGTTTATTTATTTTTTTGCAGATTCAGTATCAAATTTATTCCTTCTCAGAAAACAATATCTCCCTGGAGTGGCCCTACTCCACTTGGTTGGTCACCGTGGTCAGTGGCCACCTCTTAGCCATGCTCCCGAACAGCTGGTCAGTCTAAACTGGATGTCAGTAGCTCCGCCCCTTTTACGACACTCCAGATATTAATTCCGTACTCTAGTGTCCCAACACTGGACTTTTTATTTATTTATTTATTTATTTATTTTGCTTTTTAGCCAAGGGAATCTTTAATGGCCAAGAGGAAAGACCATGACATCACCACCAGGCTGGATCTGATTTCTAGTTCGGTGACTGTGGATATATTGTTGAAATCGTTTATTTATATCCTTCTTATTAGCGTGTCGTCCGTCGCTTTATTTATTTATTTATTTTTAATTTTTTTTTTGTTTTTTGCGGTAGTGCTAGTTTCACTTTAAGGGCTCCGTGCTCGCTGAGAGTCGCCATTGTTGGGGCTCGCACAGTGATGAGCAGCGCTAGCAGCGTTGCTTCCGCCGTCGAGCTGACATATACATGTTATCCGTCTCAAGAAGGAGCTTCGAGCCGCCGAGTGGGTTGCGTTATTTATTTATTTTTTTTTTTTACAATTTTTTTTTTTAGATTATTATAATTTTTTTTAGTATAAATTATGATTATTATTTTTTTTTAATTATTATAACACGTCTTTATTTCGACATGAGAGCTCAAGCGTCGCCGGAGTGAAAGCGGAGTGTGACACCTGGGTCAGCCTTGTCTGTTCCGTCGTGACTGAAAAGACGGGAAAAACAAACAAATAAATAAATAAACCAGCGTTAATATTTGCAGAAATTCCCAGAAAGGCCATTCCGCTTGAGGGTTTAGGAGTTTGAGGGGGATGTGTTCAAGGCAAGAGAGAATTCAAAAAGACGTCGACATCGTAATACAGAGGTGCCAGGCGGAGAAAGACTGCCTTTTCTCGGGTGAGTTTCCACGCCAGATGGACTGTTTTCTTCTTCTTTTTACTCAGACATTTGCGGGTCTATTTTGCCTCATCACACCCAGAACACACGATAAAACAAGATCTCCGGCATTCTTTGAATGGTAGATATGTGTGCACTGATATGTTAGTGCAGCTTCTAGGTATGGGCAGTTTACCATAACAAGACACCTTCCGCTGTGTCGCTTACTGTCCTGTTGTTAAAGCATTAATATGCTCAAAATGCACTTAGTGAGTAAAAATAAAAGATAATAAAAATGCTGTGGCTCCACATCCCACGTTAAGGAGTGTAAACAAGCATGAGTGTACGCTGTGTAAATATTAATTAGGCGATCTCTCTGTTCGCTTCCTCAATATCCGATGACAGCGGAAACCCCTTGCGATGTTGCCATGGAGACTACACTTGTTGAGAGGGACCTTCCAGTCTGTGTGCTTTTATAAATGCATACATTTCATAGGATGATATTAAAATAATATTTTATTGTGTCTCCCTGTTTCAGATTTTCGATTCACTGACGCCACCTTCACCTTCACCTACTCGAAAGGATCGAAAAGGTATCTGTAATCGCATTGGCTGTAATGACATGTTAGCATCATTGCACTGAATCATTGGTACTCCATCTCCTTCACCTTCTGCAGCTCCAACACACAGTTTCAACACAAAAAGGAAAATTAGATTAAAAAAAAAAAATCTGAACCTTTTATCTGAACCTTATCATGACTTTATGTGGGCTGGGTGTGCACATATCCCTCAGATTTTTTTGGTAAAAAACAAAACAGGAAATTCTTTCATTGCCAGTAAAGGCTTTATCTTGGAGACCTGTCCCAGGAATACCGAGTATGAGGCAGGGATACACCCTAGATGTGAAGTCTATCTATTATACAGTGTTGTGCATAAACACACACAAAGGGGCAATTTTTACACGCCAATTCAACCAACCAGCATATTTTTGGAAGCAAGAGGAAACTAGACAAACCTACATGGACACATGGAGAATATACACCGACCAGGCATAACATTATGACCACCTGTCTAATATTGTGTTGCTCCCCTTTTTGCTGCCAAAACAGCCCTGACCCGTCATGCACTGTGTATTCTGATACCTTTCTATCAGAACCAGCATTAACCTCTTCAGCACTTTGAGAAACAGTAGCTCGTCTGTTGGATCGGATCACACGGGCCAGCCTTCGCTCCCCACGTGCATCAATGAGCCTTGGCCGCCCATGACCCTGTCTGCAGTTCACCACTGTTCACCATCTACTTTTGATAGATACTGACCACTGCAGACCGGGAACACCCCACAAGAGCTGCAGTTTTGGAGATGCTCTGATCCAGTGGTCTAGCCATCAAAATTTGGCTATCCTTACACCTGCCCATTTTTCCTGATTCTAACATCAACTTTGAGGACAAAATGTTCACTTGCTGCCTAATATATCCCACCCACTAACAGGTGCCATGATGAGGAGATAATCAGTGTTATTCACTTCACCTCTCACTGCTCATAATGTTATGCCTGATTGGTGTATGAAACTCCATACATACAGTAACTCAAGGTCAGGATTGAGCCAGGAACCCTGGAGCTGTGATTATGGCAACAATGCTATTGTGAAAATAAAATGTTAATTCCAAACATAAAAACAACAAAACTAGTTAGTTGGAAAATATGTTTTTTTTTCATGATCTTCGCAGTCTCTAGATCTTTGTCGAAAGAGAGCGTTATATAACAGATATGTGATGAATAATTCGGAAATATTGGCCAAGAATTCTGGTTATGGTTAGTCTGAATATTACTGCTGAGAGGATACAAACACCAGAGGATTCAAAAGACACTGTAGGCAGTTGCTAGAGAATATCTAGAGGACAGATATATTTATATATATTTTTTATAAAAACCTAATAGACAAATATTCTGTTGCTGTAGATTAATTTTCTGTTTCCTAAGGGAATGAAATCTTTTACTTCTAATGAAACTCCATATAGCATGGACCTACTCTAACATCTCATTTAAGTTCTTTATTGTGTATAGGCTTGTGCTAGCTTTTCTATTTTCACTTACTTCTATTCTGTCTTTTATAGGCAACCTTTAACATCTCATTCACTGTGTTAGAGTCTCATAACATTGGTTTTATTTTTTTGCATTTGTTTCTACACTAATCTGGACTGAAACACCTTTGACACTACTTAATTATCTGTGATTTTAGATTTCTCTGTGAGCTTTTGTTTCGACATTGTGCACAAAAATATGCAAAGGTTAAATGTTTGATGTTAGCATGAGAGCAGCTTTTTATGTTGGATTTGACATTAGATTTGCTGACCTTTCAGACCTCTTTAGCGACTTGCACTGACAAACGTAGCAACCTCCTGAGCAAGATATAGTGATAATCCTGCATTTGATACAGATCTCTGCTGCTGGTTAAACAAGTTAAGAATGCAGGTTTAGTTGTCTCACCAAGAGTGTGTAAACCCTCGCTGGGTTGTACTTGTACAAACCTACGTTCCCACTGGTGATCATCATCTATGATCATCAATCATTGATCACCTTTGCTCTCAATCACCAATTATTGATTACCATTGCCCTCAACAACTGATTACTGATCACTATTGCTCTGAATATCCAATCATCGATCACTGTTGCCCTCAATGGCCAGTCAGTGATCACCTGTGCTCTCATTGATTGATTACCAGTCCAATGCTTTATTTCTGCTTAAAATTAAAAGTTGTTATCATGCAAAAAAACCCCAGCAGCTATTCATGTATTTTATGAAACTCTGATAAACACCATTTGTAAATGGTACGGATATACACTATATTGCCAAAAGTTTTGGGACACTCCTCCAAATCATTAAATTCAGGTGTTGTTTTTCAGTGGTTGGGCTCAGCCCCTTAGTTCCAGTGATAGGAACTCTTAATGCTTCAGCATACCAAGACATTTTGGACAATTTCATGCTCCCAGCTTTGTGGGAACAGTTTCCTTCCTGTTCCAACATGACTGCACACCAGTGCACAAAGCAAGGTCCATAAAGACATGGATGAGTGAGTTTGGTGTGGAGGAACTTGACTGATCTGCACAGAGTCCTGACCTCAACCCCATAGAACACCTTTGGGATGAATTAGAGCAGAGACTGTGAGTCATACCTTCTCTTCCAACATCAGTGCCTGACCTCACAAATGTGCTTTTAGTGGAATGGTCAAAAATTCCCATAAACACACTTAAACCTTGTGGAAAGCCTTTCCAGTAGAGTTGAAACCTTTATAGCTGCAAAGGGCGGGCCAACTCCATGTTACATTCATGTGCATGTAAAGGCAGGCATCCCAGTTTTGGTCTGGCTCGCAGTCTCCGCTCTAATTCATCCCAAAGGTGTTCTATCAGGTTGAGCTCAGGACTCCACCTATGCTGTGCAGGTCAGCCAAGTTCCTCCTCACCAAACTCACTCATCCATGTCTTCATGGACCTTGCTTTGTGCACTGGTGTGCAGTCATGTTGGAACAGGAAGGGGTCATCCCCAAACTGTTCCCACAAAGTTGGGAGCATGAAGAGATGGATGCCCAAGCCCAACCCCTGAAAAACAACACCTGAATTCAATAATTTGGAGGGATGTCCCAAAACTTTTGGCAATATAGTGTAGGTACAGAGGTTTTCAACTTTGTAAAAATTGCTGGGTTACACACACACTCTGGCTTTCAGGTAAAACCCGATCCAGAGTCTTTCCCTCTGTTTAATCATGCATGTCACTCTGGAAAATACCCTGCAGTTCGTCAATTCAGTCTGCTGTGTGGTTTCATAGCAACTGCTTTGTATTAGGTTGGCAGCACACGTGGCTGCTCTGGTTATAGATTTGAATCAGCCTAAGAGTTTGAGTGTAGGAAACATTCACTATATCTTTACATTGAAACATCCTGGCTCAGATGCCACCCATGGTTTACACACACATTGTGTGAGCACATGTATTTATTTATTTACTTGATTGTTTGTGCTGCTCCAGTTTGTGGAGAGAATAAACTGTAATATAATCATCATTTTCAAGAAAACAAGGCACGAGTCATAAAATTGTCCCAGAATTTCTGTCTCTTTTAGACCTACACAGTTGGCCTCGAGCAGTCATGAACCATTCTTCTCTTGGGAAAGCACCTTTCTCTTTGCATATGTGCAATTGTGTGCACATTGTATGCAAAAGCCTGCGGTTTATAGCTTGAGGAAATTTCCTTTATATAACAGAATTTCCTCATACAACAGAAGCGCCTTATCTGACGTATTTCCTTTCACCTGTTTAGAGCAAGGCAGCCCATTCTGCTTAGTGTCATCTGTGGGTTATAAACCACAAACAATAGTTCAGTTACTTTGAATGCCCTTAGTTTCATTTCTGTCATTCTTGTAATCTTCCCAGTTAGTGTTTTGTAAAGCAGAGCTTTTCAACCTTTTTGCAGCCAGCGATCATTGCAAATCTAAAATAAATTCACTTAGTTTTATATGTTTATTCTATAAATAATTTTGTGTACAATGATAGTTTGTCTGTTCATTAGTGCTGTAGAGCTTTCTATTACTAATCTTCCTTTGACACGATGCTTTTAGACTGCACGCTTTTGAGCTTTGGATTAAACCCAAAGTGACCGGTCAAACAGACTAGTTTCTCGGAGATTACTATGATAAATACGCTTGTTGATGATGGGTTGTGAGTTCAATCTCTGTAAGTAAATACAAAAAAAATACCACAGACCCCCAGGCTATGCCTTTACAGACCTTACTGCAGAGAAACGCCGCTATAAACAACACCACAGTCATATCTGAATGAAAGCTGACATACCTCAGTGGGAGATGACTCAAACAGTTAAAGTATGAGAAAAGTTCTATGTACGTGGTATTAAAAGTACAGAAGGATTTAACAGAGAAGAAGCAAAAGGAGTTTTTTTTTCATATTCATGATTTACATGAATAAAAAACATCTTTAAATATAAAACCAATTTTGAAAATTCACCCGATCACACAACCCAAGTCCTGCCACCTTCAGATTCTAGAAATGTTCTCCTCTTGGGCAGAGTGTATAATAATTGTATTATCTATGACTTCTGCTCTCTGAGCAAAGATTTTCTGCAGCAGGATTTTTGCCCCTGGCTGCTCCGCTCTCCAAGATTCGCTTCAGTGAGGAATAGTTAGCTCATCCTCTGCCGGGGAAGAAAGACATTGTTAGATTGGTTTGGGTACTAAGAGATTAAATACCGTCTATCTGCGGAATATTGTGCCTGTCTTGGATGGACGCAATTACTCATTGCACAATTACACTCATTACTGTCATTCTGAAACGGTGCTGAAATTCCTGACATATGAACTTCAAATTGAATTTTTCTGACGTGATTTATTACAGCTTTAAAAAAGCGCATTTAAAACAAGCTACTTACCACCAGAGTTATCTGTTTCAGAAATCGCTGCGGATTTATATCCACAGCTACCTGCACACTAACTAGCTAATTATCATTAATAGACTTAATCATTTTTTACCTTTACTCGGAATAGGCAAATGTCTCAAAGTTTGAGCGAAGTGGTGTATATTTTCTTTCTGTCTTCCATTTTACCAATGCTGATTCCGGTAGGATCTTTTTGGGACAAGACCCCTTTAAAATGTTATTTTGCCTTCAGCTGAGTTCTTAAAGTTACAAAATCAATATTTTAAAATGTCACTATTACGACTAGACACATCTCTGTAAAGGGCAAAATGCACTGGCAAATATGTCATCAAAGCAAATCAGCCAAACAACCATGCACTGTACACGTGTATGTAATGAAATCTGATAAGTATGGACCTGTCTGTATATGTGCACGTGTGTGGATGTAAAATATACCATGCATAAACCGTGATTCTTCAAGGAATAATGTGTTTCATTAACGTTTGAACAGATTGCATGATTATGAATGGAGGTGTGGGAACATGAGGATAGGAGTAGTGGGAATTGTGCATGTGCGCGTGGGTGGATATGAAGGATTTTTCTAGACTCTCCATTCTCCCTTAAAGTCTGTTCATGCTTTAGATACTTTTTTCTACAGTGTCTTTAACAGTAACTCGTGTATGAACATACACATAAATACAGCCTCACAACATATAAAGGATTAAAGTGACATGATCACAGCATCCATGCAACATGAGGCATACATATTCACATTAAAAAAGGTGGGAATAGTTAACCAGTTCATTTATGTATTTGATGTCTGCTGATTATTATTGGCATGCCAAATCTGAAGCACAGTCACTCACTCTAGTCACTCAGACCAGATCTCATCGACATCCAACCAGGCATAATTAGCCCTGCTCTCTGGGTGGAAAAGATGGCCTTCTTCTCTTGGCTGTTAAACAGAGCAATGTCTGGTAGTTAATTTATACAGAAAAGGGCAATTTGTGCTCTACTCCAAGTGCATTCAGCTGCCCTATAACGCTGCATGAACAGCAATCCAAAAGCATGTGCCAGCTGGCGTCTTCTGTTCTGGAGGAGGCATGTGCTAGCTTTCACCTTCCCAGCCTGATAGCTGGGAATCAGCCACGACTAAATTGAGTAAAAATCACAAATGGCTACACAAATGAACGAAGTTCATATATAGATAGTTGGAAATCCTTTCTTAAGCACTTATCTGTTCTTATGCATTCTGTGTATGGAGGCGATACCAGTACATGATACCTCATCTTAAACCCCATGTAGCGTAAACCCCATGAACCTCATAAAAGTGAGAAGCAGTGAAGCAGGAAAAACATCACGTGTACTTTTTTCTGCCCAGATTTGGTGGTCCTGTGCCCACTGTTGCCTCAGCTTCCTGTTCTTGTCTGACACAATGTGCTGTTGTAGTCCATTCGCCTCAAGGTGTGAGGTTTTGTGTGCTCTATAATGCTTTTCTGCTCATTACGGTTGTAAAGAGTGGTTATTTGAGTTACTGTATCTATTCTGTTTTGTTTTTTGCACCAGAATAAACACTAGAGACTGTTAAATGTTAAATCCCTAACAACTGAAACTCCATATCTCACCTCTGCATGCTTTGTAGAATTACATTTCACAGTATTTAGATTTTTTTCCCACTCTGTTCAGTCTGTTTTCCAACCATCATTCATTTGAGGTCAGATTTTAGTCATTTACAGTTGATTATAAGCTGTTTAGCGTTAGAGTTATGTGCTGGTGATGTTGCCAGCAACCTGGTTGTGTCCTGTACTCAGTTAAAATGATACAGGTTTGCTTGAGGTCAGTTAGATGAAATTGAAGGCTTGCTGAGCCATCACGCATTAAACGAGCTGTCTTATATCTCTTCTTTCCCTGTGGCCATGCAAAATTTCTGATAAATCCCTTGATAAATGCTAATTAAAATGGAGGTGTCCAGAAATGCACTATGTGCTCACTCCAGCAGCACTGGCGCAGATAAGGCGGACCAGTGAAAAGATTTATGAATACGGAGTAGTGGCCTTCAATATTTTAATTAATTCTGCTTTAATTAGGGCTGCCCCTGGACTTAGACTGCATCCTCTGCAGGTCTTCTGAAATATGGCCTTTTTCACTATCAACACTCTACTTATTGATGGTGAATGTGGTGGCGGAATAAATAACTGTAAATAGACGCAGTCAAATGTGAGTTCAGTAGTGTTTTCAAAGCCACATGCTACAGTTCATGTATTTGCCTGCCAATGTAATGACACGTTAGCCATGTGTGTTTCCCTTGAATGGAAATTGAGCGTCAATAATGGCCTATAATCATGCAAAATCTAAGCCTCATGTTATTACTTTTTTATATCAGGTTTATATAAGGATTTATAGTCAGTTCCAGATGTATTGGCATCCTTAATGAAAATAAGTAAAAACAAATGTTTAATTCATGTAGTGATATTTCAAGCTGAAAAAATCATGTAGTGATATTTCAAGCTGTTTTATTGTACCAGAATGATTTTATGCATATAGTATATTTTTTTTGTCTACAAAACTAGATATGAAATTGTTAATAGGGAATAACATCTCTGAGCCGTTTTACAAAAACTGTGAACATATAACTGGACTTTACTGTATTTTCAACATGCAGCACATTTTAGACCCCCAGGGTCAAATCAGCAGATTATAGGTTCACTATTTTGCTGAAATATCCATGTGCAGGCACGTTTACATTTACAGCCTTTGGCAGATGCTCTTATCCAGAGCAACTTAATGTTCTATCATCTTTAACTTTATGTTCTATCATCATATTTTACATTGTTTATTTTGTATATACACATATACACCGATCAGGCATAACATTCTGACGAGTGGATCAGAGCATCTCCAAAACTGCAGCTCTTGTGGGGTGTTCCCGGTCTGCAGTGGTCAGTAACTATCAAAAGTGGTCCAAGGAAGGAACAGTGGTGAACCGGCGACAGGGTCATGGGCAAGGAGCGAAGGCTGGCCCGTGTGGTCTGATCCGACAGACGAGCTACTGTTGTTGCTTGTTAATGATAATTGCTGAAGAAGTTAATGCTGGTTCTGATAGAAAGGTGTCAGAATACACAGCGCATGACGGATCAGGGCTGATTTGGCAGCAAAAGAGGGACCAACACAATATTCGGCAGGTGGTCATAATGTTATGCCTGATCTGTGTATCAACCAATAACATTGAAACAACCGATAACATTAACCCTAATTTCCTTTTGTGAGTAAAACTGCATAAATTCTACATGGTCAGTACACTGCTGTGCAGGAAATTGGGCTTGTTGGAGAATTTATTACACTTCTTCCCTCTCTGTAGGAAAAATCCCAGACAGTCTCTATTAAAAAAACAACAACAGAAAAACAGAAACATGGTCCAATATTTAATATCGTCCATTACTTAATGAAATACAAATTTCTCAGCAACAGAGATTTTTAGTAAGCAGCACCAGTGGTATCTTTTCTTATCTGATTTTTTAAACAAAAACGAATTCAATCTTGTGTCCTCTGTGGCACAACCTCTTCAGTCAGCCAAATCTCAGATGACAGATGAACACATAATAAGCACCGGCAGCTACTGGATTGGGTCGAATGAAGCAACCCAAACAGCAACCAAAACCAGCTAGAAACTCAAAACATGACATGCTTCATATAGATCCTATACAGTGAACCGTATTATTCTTCAATATCATTGCACGTACAAATGTAAAATAACTTAAAATACTTGAAATAACTTCAAATACTTTGATTAAATACTTTAATATGCATTTTTGTTTTGAATAGTAACCAAAACACTGAGACAGGACGATGATGTCGTTAGCATGTTTATAGTCAGAACATATTACATATTAGCAGTTAGCTTCAGAAGATGGCAAGTTTAACCTGAATTACAGTCAGACATCTGGATTGAGTCAGGAAGTCACTGTCATGCGTCTGTGATTGAAGTAAGTCTTTAAATGTCACAGTTGTTCAGATAGGTGGTGCCGCGCATTACAATCAGGAAGCTGATGAAGGGCAGTCTGTGAAAAAAAAAACACGGTCACCGCAGTGAGTGTAAGAGGAAGTGATACACTTCCTGGTGTTTTTTTTTTTAAACTTGTGTTATTCTTCGCTTTCTGTAGAGATTGCACTTGGTTCCTCTTGGTTTAAAATGTATGATAAAATTAACCTGTAAATCTGTTCACCAAATCTTTATTCACACAGATTATGGGTGGGGGAGTTCAATCTTACCTGTGTTTTGTACCAGTTTATGCACAGCTAAGCTTTGCTGTCACTGGGAAATGACCTTGGAAAAATAATGCTACTATGACTTTAAAATGGCTACTGAAACAAGACAAAATGGTGTTTTTTTTTTTTTTTTTCTTTTTTTTTTTTCTCTTTTCTTTTGCATAAAGATTTAATTTAGTTTCCTGGAACATTACTGGAAAAAAAACTATGACGGTTTGTCTTCCAAGCTTCATATTAAACCACTTGCTTCCTTCTGCATTAAGGTCCAGTCCCAATACACACCTCAGGTCAGAATCACATACAGAAGTGCCAACATCTCTGATGATTTTCCACCCTTTGCTTCAGACATACTTGGAAACTTCTCTGTTCTGCTTTTATTTAAAGTAAACTCTGGTCAGAAAATACAGTTCACTGGAAGGGAAACGTTTCTGCTTTTTGGCAGTGTTTAGTTTTACTATGCATGTATGTAGTATCACTTCATCTAGGTGAACTTTGTCCTGTGATCTCTTAACCCTTGGCCTCATGTCCGCAATAGAAAACAAGTGGGCGGGACTGTCATCATGGACCTGGAGCCACTTATTGTTATCTTGTGTGTAGGTTTTTGTCTTCGCTTGCTAGTCATTTCTCGTTCGCAGTATCGAAAGCTCTGCAGCAGCTCTGAGCTGCTTAACAGGATGAAGCAACATACGTTGCTCTATAAGCACACACCACTAAGAGTTTCTTGTGATCAGCCCTTGACATGTTACTTAACAGACACTGAGTTCACTTGAGGCAAGACTTGGTTTTCAGTCGGACCTGAAGACTGCTTTTCTCTAGGATTGTATCAGCTTAACCAGATGTGCTGAACTCTTGAACCTGACAAAACTCACATATATAAATATTTCTCAGTGAATGTATACAGGAGTAACATAGGGACATACACA